>CM060901.1:451847882-453097882 GCA_030737815.1 Allium fistulosum | reverse complement strand
TAGGCACCAGTCGATTTTATTCTTACTTAGTCGATCAGTTGGACTTAACAGTCGATTGATGGCTAATATATATATATATATATAAAGATTTAGTTACAAGCAAAATAGTCGATGGACTTGTTTACCAATCAGCTGGATGCATTAGGAGTCGACTGTTGATTCTTTCAGTCGATTATTGTGTTGTTTAAAAGAAAAAATATCTACCAAGGAACCAGTCGATTGACATTTCCATTCAATTGACTAATATCCTATAAATAAACTAGGAACCTAAACCTAGTGTAGGCCAAATAGGATAGCTTTGGGGATTTGTTTCATGTTTCCTTAGCCTTTTGGACTTCTGTAGCTTTGACATACTATATAATGTTATACTCAACGCGATGTGTGATTGTATCGCAATTAATGCTCCTATTGTTACTATAATAGTTATGGAAAGGTATGCAGAAAAAGGTCCTTAACGGGTTCAACACATACGCCTATAGAGTACGATTACTTAATAAGTTGCGCTATGCAATCTCACTTACAACTCATAGAACCTAACCGACTATGCAAAACACACTTGCATAAACATTATGACCAACTGTTCAAAACCCTAAATGTGTTCATTTCATTTTTCTAATAAGGCTATATTCTTACAATATTAAAAAGGTAAATATGTTCATTTCATTTTTCCGATAAGGCTTCCACTAGATTTTTATATTCCTCCAAATCCTAAGAGAAACATAGAAATCTTTCAAATTTTCTTGCGAGTGTTAGGACTCGCTTTCCTTAGGATTCCGACCATAAGTTTGCTCAACAAGTCATAGACCCACAAGCGATAGATAACTCTTTATCGGTTGTATCATATACAACCCATAACCATGTTTCATGCCATTATCTCGTCCCCAACCTTGAGTTAGCTAAATAGATCAAGAGAAATTATTCACTTTTACCTACCATTTCGTGACCGCCTAAGTATAATGCATGTATCTTGAATTTTCTCAACAAATATTATAGCATCGTGGATTTTTATAAAATAAACAATCAATTAAAAGGGCATTTTGGTAACTTTTCATAAAGCTAAAAAAATTACAAATAAAGGAATTTGGAAATTTGACTTTTCCATTCATAGAATAGATTTTTTTTAGCCCAAATTCATATGTAAATATCAAAAAAGGACAATTAATTAAGGAGATATGGGTTGTTTATCGTAAAGTGCATTTCATGGAGAAATGGGTCGAGGCCCAAGTGGGCTGAGGGGGAAATTTAGGTTTAATACCTATATAAGAGATGTTTCTAGCCCTAATTCATCTCATTCTCCACTTCTCTTCATCTTGTACCCGGCACTTCACCTAATTGCCGTTCTTCTACTTCTTTTTCTTCTTCAAATCTAAAAAAATAGTTCCAAACAAATAACCGAATCAAATCTCTAAACAAAAATAGTGATTCAAATTAAAAAGAAAATAGAAAATCAAATCAAAACATAAGCAAAGAAAATAGAAGAAGATGAATCAAATCAAAAGGGGAAAATTTGAAGATTTCTATTGGAAGTTATCAAAACATCATATAAAGATGACTTGGTTTATCTATGAAATGAATATGATGTAAGTAAGCATTTAGATTTCATTTATTTATCTATTTATATTTAAAATGTGATTTTTAAATTGAATTAATGGTTTTCAATTGAATATTTATACGAATTTGAGAATTTGGAAAACCATAAAATATTATTTTGGATAATAAAAATTCTTATTAATAATGGGAAGGTAGATTTAATAAAGTTCACCCTTAAAATTATATGTATTTGATTCTATGCAATGGATATGAATTAATTTAGATAAATAAAAGTGAATCTATACACATAGCTTTGAAAACATATAGATCTAATTTTGTGTAGAAGATTTGAATTAATTTAGATGAATAAAAGTGAATCTACGTATATATCCTTTAAAATCATCTAAATCCGGCTCCATCAACTATGAATAAAATTGAATATGTGTAAATGAATCATAGAATAGTTTATAAACGAACAATTAGATAAATTACACAAAAGGTTGGATATAATCAAAGTTAAGATAATATATAGTAATTATTTAAAAATGGGATTAATACGAATTCAAAGTTTATACGTAAAGTCCGAAAAGAAGGACTAATGATAAACAATCAATTAGATCAAAATAGCAATTTAAAAATATTGAAACCCCATTTTCTGGCAAAATGGCTGATTGAATATATAGACCAGTCTACTGGATGCTTCACGGAAAACACTGAACAAATAGGAGTCAAACCCGAGGAAAAACAATTCGTTTTCTAGGCCAAACAGTCCACTGATTATAGGCACAAGTCCTTGAATTCTTATAGGGTCGACTGGTTGGACTTAACAGTCGACTGATAGTTGTTATATATATATATAATTACAAGCAAAATAGTCGACTGACTTGTTTACTAGTAGACTGAATGTCTTAAGAGTCGACTGATTGATTCGTTTAGTTGACTATTGCGTTGTTTAAAAGAAAATAATATATACTAGAGAACCAGTTGATTGACATGTCTATTCAGTCAATTGATAGCCTGTAAATAACCCCAGGTTGAACCTAGATCTAGTGCATGCCAATTAGGATAGCTTTAGGGAGTTGTTTCCCGCTTCCTTGACATTCTGGAGTTCATGTAGCTTTGTAATGTTGTATAACGTGATATTCAATGTTGTGTGTGATTATATCGCAACTACCATTCCCATTTTTAATATAGTAGTCACAGACTTGAGTTACAGACCATGTGAGGTGAACGGAGGCATCCGTGTTAATATGATTTATGATCATTCAGGTGGAAGTACCTACACAAGAAGTCGGATCGTTTGTTAAACCTTGTATGCTATGGGTTGAATGATGTGGAGCACTGGACACATTTATCACTGAGGTTGTATACTCGATGTTTGGTAAGTAGTTTACCATTGAAACTGTATACACAATTTGTGCCTTGGCATTTTGATTGTATACTCGGCTTGTGCGACTTAGGAGTTGTAACATTAAGATGTCTTACTTAATGTATAGATAAGCAGTTTACCATTGAGACTTTTTACTCAATATATAATCAGGCAGTATATAATCGAGACTGTGTACTCGACATATTATTAAGTTTACCTAGTTTTTGGATGTCTAACCTTTGGGTGGAAATGTTTGTGGACTACTATCAGAATTTAAGCATATTATAGATTGGTACTCTATATCGTATCAGTTGGTTAATTTTTCAGATAAAGTACACACATACAAATAAAAACCCTTAGGATGTGTAGATTATAAATGATAATTGAACCTCCTATTAACACGATACCACTAATGATATTACTCACTCATCAGACGTTATCTGATCCCCTCTATATATCTCTGTTTATACCTATTAGAGACGACAGGGTAGTAGGTGGTACGACGAGAATAAGATGTGTGGAGGAGGTGACCGGGCGCCTTAGAGTTATATTTATTTATTTTCATTTCTTATGCATCGTATTTTACTTGTCAGTCAGACATATACTATATTTCTATTTGGAAACTTTATTTAGACGTTTCTTTTATGGACCATTATTGCTTTAAAACAAAAATATTTTAGGTTACTTCAATATTTATATTTTATTCCATTTGTTATGAGATCCAAAAGTTTAGAATGTTTAAAGTTATATTTTCTATGTACCTTATAAATCATCAAAAACCTAACAATTCATATTTCTTGGCATGACGCGAGTTCAAATGCCGCTCTTGGGATTCGATGTGTCTAGAGGTGGGGGTTGTTATACATGCATTTATCTTACCTTGTCTAGGCAATATATTAGTAATACTATATATAATAGCCCAAACTTGAGTTTGCTCAACAACTAGTGCGTATCTAATCCATTAATTGTAAATGGTAGAGGGAAACTATATATAATAAGGATTCATAATGTTTAACACACACACGCGCTTAGTGATATCAACTTAAGAAATAATGTTTTTCTTATGAAACACCCTCATGATTCAAGTGTAGGACACATCTGAAATCATAGTATATTTACTTTATGTATGTTCTTATGTCAAAAATCTATTTTGGGTTTATTTTAGTTCCACTTACATTATGTACATATAAAGTTATATAAGTTTAATTTGTTTATTACTGTTATATGTAATTAACTTATATATGTATCTTAATTAAATCATATTTAATTACTTTTAATTCTTATTAATCAAACTATATTTAATTAATTTAATTTTTACAAAATTTCTAAAATTTTATATTATTCATCTTAAAATATTTAAGATAAATAATCAACTAAAACATTTGTAGTTTGTTTATATGTACAAATTAATATATGATACATTTTAATTAATTAATCTTTAATTAATTTTATTTAATAAATTCATTTATTTTACTAAACAACTTAATTAAATATTTATAATAATTCAAAATTTTAATATAATTCATCTTAAATAAATTTAAGATAAATATATAACTATAAAATTATGGTTACATAAATACATGCATACACACACTTATGTGTATGTGTCTAACTAATTAACCTTTTAATTATTTATTTTATTTTATTAATTAAATTAATTATGTGTATATTTATATATATTAATATTAGAAATTAGCTTTTATTTTCGAAAGCACTTCTGAAAAAAATAAAATTTATAACCTTTATAAAATTTCACATATATTTCAAAATTAACATTTAAATTTAAAATATATTTTTGAATTTTCAAATCTTAATTTAAAATTAAGCCAAAGCAACTCCAAGCCTTACATCCAAGCCAACCTTTTGGACAAATTCCACCCACTGGGCTAAGCCCGTAGCTAGGGGAGAATACTTGATCAACCAACCCTAAGTCTAGACACTACTTTTCCAAACTCCCATCAGATAAGTAGGCCTAATTAGTTAGCTCTAAATGATGACTAATTAGACCACATAGACCAGTTGGGCTCTGATACTATTGTTGAAACTGACTTGGTCTATAGCGGGTTAAATAGTAGATTTCAATTTTTTCCCTGTTTAGATCATAGTGGACGTACGAAGTCTAATGGGTTGTACTAGATCAAATCTAATTAATCTAAATAAAATCTAATTTATTTAATTTTCTGATTTTATTAATTAATGAAATAATTAAAATTGATTTGTACACAATTTTTAAGTATATCATAATACGCTCATATGTGTATAACATGCATGTGCAACATAATAAAGTGTACATAGCTAATGTACATATATATAACGTTGGGAGTTGCATCCACAATGTATATATTTGTCATTCATATGCGCACTAGTTGCCTTAAGATGTTATTTTAAAATACATACGTACATATGTATATACTTATTTATTTATTTTGGTATTAAATGAAACAAATTAGAGATATTTAACTAGATTTCGATCAAGTCAATAAAATTCAATTTCGAATTCAATATATATAAAATATTTGATTTTGACTTCGTAAAATATTTTAAAATTCAAGTCAAGATCTATAAAAATCATTTAAAATATCTTTTAATTAATTAAAATAAATATTTTATATTAGAATAATATTTTATCATTGCCGAATAAAAAAATATTTTTAATACATAAACTATTTAAATACATAAAATAAACAAATACGTAATTTCAATAAACTAAATAGCAAAATATTTTATACTACTTTTTTTTCTTCAGCCATCGATTCACTTTTTTTAAATAAAAAATCCAAAACTATTTAATATATATTTTAATAAATTAAATATATACATTTATATTTATATATATACTAATATATAAACATTGTTAAAATTATTAAATACAAATAAATATAAAATTAAAATATACATATAGAAATAATTTAATTTTTTTGAATAAAACCAATTTTTATTTTATTATAATTAAATTTTATAAAATAATTTAAAAGAAGATATATATATGATTTAATATAAAAATTAATTTTAATATTTTAAAATATTAAATAAATTATACATAACAAACATTGCTGGAAAAAAATGTTTGTTTAATATAAATTATAATTTGATTAATGCAACTAGATCGATATAATTTAATGACAGATAAGTGAGACAACTATTACACATTCAAAAAATATATAAAATCTACATATTACAAGATGAATACAATATAAAAGCAAATAAGATCTAATACCTTAGGGATGTAGCCTTTGAACATGCGTTGATTGATGGGATCTCCTAGATTCACCTCGAATCAATCTTTAAACTTTGCAATGGCATGAAATACCATTGGATCTACTATATCTGATGTGAAATGGGTCTATTGTATTTTTGACTATGGCTATGAGTATGTAGCCAAGGGTAGGGAGAGTTCAAGAGAGGAAAGTGAGGGGATAGCTTGATTTAAATAGAGAAGGGGACAAATTCTCCTCTTTTTAATATTTCTCATCTTACTAATTCTTAGATCTAAATCCAGAATTCAAATCAAAAAATCTTCCCTTCTCACTTTAGTCACGGTCAGCCATATCATAGGCTATATAAACCAGTAAAAGCTCCATCCAATTTAGTAATTAATATCATCAGTTCATATTTGAATGTGTATCGATATCTTATATTGATACGTACATATATAACTTTTATATATGCATCCAATTATTTACTGATGGCACCCAAAAAATAATAGTAGTGTCTATTACATCAATTAATTAATTAATTAATATTTCAGAAATATTAATTAATCCAATTAATTTATAAAACTATAAATCAATTAAATCATGTGACATTCAAAGAATTCACCAAAACGATTGCGTGACTCATAGTTTTAAATTCAGTCAGCAATTAATTTTGAACAATTTGAATATTAACATTCACATGTCACCTTAGTAGTGTGACAATTTAGCAAAATTTATCACTTATACATCTTTATCAGTAAAATCCAATTTCACAATTTTAAACAGTAACTTTTAGTAACGATTTACACCAATTCTCTTTGATAACACTATATTGGTTTAGGATTCATGAAATTTGGTTTTGGTCAAAATTCCAATATCATCCACATTTAACTCAATTAATCCATAAGCGAAGTCCTTGGTTTAATAGTAACATTTATTATTAACCGTGCTACATTGGTGGGAGATTTTTACTTTGAGTTTACTATAGTTGACTGTGATACTAAACTCACATATCGAGGAGACGAATTCTCTATTGAATAGTGTTTCACGTCGAATGTTTCAACTTAGACCCAACTATAGTCAATCGATGGTTGACATGCCATGATTTAACCATAATCAAAGTGGAGTTTCCACATTGAAATTCAATAGTATTCTTAAGTGGGGAGAATGTGTAATTTCATTACTTCGACATTTCCTGTTTGATCTAGTTATTATTAACCAACTAGATACTCTCACGTAGATCATTCCATAATTATCTAGTAACTATTAGTATGTAACCCTTGGTTCCCCTAACAGCCATAGGTAATACACTATCCGACATTTGGAGAGGCCTTACATACTCTGGTCTCAATAGATGTTTTACTATCCTTTCTTAAAACATCTTGACCAGAAATATTTAAAATAATATATTATTCTATATTATTATAAATTTTTCATGATTACAACTCTTTGTAACAATTATCACATGACATTTTATTTAAGTATTTTCATACATACATAATTTAAATTAATTATATTACAATGTAACAAAGTATATGATAGAAATAAAATACATTTATTACGAACAAGATTGGTTATAGAGACGGAAGCATGTAATAAATTACATAATTTCCCTAGGGCATGTCTCCAACTCTCTCATTATCTGTTTATGTATGGTTAAGTATGTTTATGTTATGGTTAGATGTGATTACGCATGATTATGTAAAGTTAAGTATGATTGAAAAATGTATGTTGGTTTGTTCTTCCTTTGAAAATGTTTATATAAGATGCTTAAAACAATTATGGAATGAAAAAAATCATTGTTGGCGGATCACTAACAAAGGTGCACAATGTGGTAAATAAAGATACATAGAGATTGCTGACATAAACAAGTACGTGATAATGACGTGGTCTAAAAAATACACTGGGAACAAATAGATGGTCCTTAAACAATAACTGCATGAGGAATAAACAAATGGTACAGAGATACATATCATGATAAATTAGTATGTGGTAATGACATAGTCGACAAATACACTCACTACAAAAAATAGTCCTCAAATAGGAATAAATAACTACATAAGGAATAAAACATAATGGGGACATATATATATATATATATCATGATAAACTAGTACACGATAATGGCATAGTTTACAAATACACATGGTGCAAATAAATAGTCCCCAAATACAAATACATAACTAAAATTGGAATAAGTGGTGGTAAGATACATATCATGATAAACTAGTACACAACAATGACATAGTCCATAAATATGCTAGGCACAAACAAATAGTCCTCAAATAGAAATATATAACCATATATGATATAAACAAATAGTGCACAAATAAGCTATTCATTTTCTTCGTAATCATTATCATGGTAGGGAAAATCACTCTCATCATCATTCCCATCCAATCCAATTATCCGTACCCTATCATTCATAACTAAGTCAACATCAGGTAATCGATCATAAAATCTAGGCTATAATGATACCGATTTATGTGCTCGGCAGTCTGTTTCATTTTCACATCAAAAAATAATTTTTCGGACTAGTTTGTTATTTTATTTAACTATTTAGAATCGATTTAAATATATATCTTTATTTCTAAAATTAATAGTAATTATGATAAAATTCAAATAAAAATGTCACATTATTAAAAAAACTATGTAGTATTCTTTAAAATTATATTATATATATATAATAAGTTGCAATGATTATTAATTTACATATAATTGCTGAAATATGAAATCCTAAAGTAATATAAATATATTAAAAAATTATTTCCTTTTTTAGAAATAATTTAAAGCTAGGATTAAAAACTATTATTTATGATATTATTTGCATCAAAATAATATACATACACACACATAGAAATATATATATATATATAATAATTACATATAAAATAAAATATTGTTTTTTAAAATTGTTTTCAATAAAATATACATGTTAATAACAAATAAACTATATTTAGATGAAATTGTCCATCGATTACACGTCTTATTACGAGTTATTTCCTCCTTGGAGAACTCCTTCTCCTCCTCCTAGCTTTGCTTATTAGGCCTAGATATTGACTTCAACTTTCTCTAATGGAGACTGTAACTTTTGTTTGGAATTCTATGAAAATAATAAGGGAATAATGTGGTATTTATAGCCTTCAAATGGCTAGAAAATATCTAATATATTTCCACCATTTTCTCCTAATTTCTCCTAGATAAACTATTTATCAAAATATCCTTTTTAAATGAACCAAAGGCCCCCTTAATTCTTATCATGGTAGCCCTCTTTTTAAACACATACACACATACGTATGGCCTAATTAATGATAAATATTAATTGTTTAAATATTTATTTTAGCTTATTTATTTAATTAAATCAATATATAACATTTATATGTTATTTCAATTAATTTTAGGGCTTCAAATAGATAAATAAAAACCATAATAAATTAATAT
Source organism: Allium fistulosum (assembly GCA_030737815.1). NCBI lineage: Eukaryota > Viridiplantae > Streptophyta > Magnoliopsida > Asparagales > Amaryllidaceae > Allium > Allium fistulosum. The sequence goes on along the minus strand of CM060901.1, from coordinate 453,088,348 downwards.
GACATATATATTAACTTTCTCTATTTTAATTTATAACATTTATAAATAGATTTAATTAAGTTAAATTTAGAAATATGTTGATAAATACAATTGTGTGACTCCCTAGAGTGAATTTATCCAGCGGTATCATTAAACATTTAAAATATTAATATCAACATAGACTATGCTAAAGCACAGCAATCGACCCAAGTTACAAATCATATAGGTGAAAGTTGATATTTAGTTATTTAAGTTATACCCTAGGCAACGATATATTGTGTACATTTTTCTCTTCATCATCATGGTATCATACATGTATCTAAAGCTTGATCACTGGTTAAAATTCTAATAATATTCGTAGTTAATTACGAAGTACAACATAAAGCCCACAGTTCCATTTGGTAATGTTTACCGATTAGTTGATTTGTTTTTTCCAAAGATTTTGACTTTAATTTGATTACAAATTACAAGGAAACTAACCTTATATTCGATGGAGATGAATTATCTCTTGGATAGTTTTTTACTTCAAGTGGTTCAGCTTATACCAAACTATGGTCTTAACACGATCCTCACTATCGTGTGATTAATCAAAATGTATTTTAGACATTTAAGATTCATGATATTCCCAAGTCTAAAAAACTACTACAAATCACCACATGAGACCCTCTATTTGACTTTATGATTAACCTATATAAGACTCTCGGTGAGTTATTTTGTAATTATTTTAAACAACCACACATACGTAATGCCACCATAATAGTCATGAGTAATTCAACGTCCATATTATGGAGAGTGTTACATATATTAATCTCAACCAATATATCGATATCTCATTATCACACATCTTAACTAGGAATATTTAAGGACAAGTATTTAATGATGCAATTCGATACTCATAGTTATAAATACATTCACAACTACAATCAATGAAATATTCTATCTAAAGATCTTATACTAATATATATTTAATGTATTTAAAGCAGTAAGTATATCCCAAAACATTACAATATACAATAGAAAATAAAACAAAAGGCTTGCTTTATTTTGAACAAAATTCCCTATAAGAGTTAAGTTATGTAATCATATAACGTGATTGCCCCTTGGACACACCCTTAACTATATTAGATGTTTCTCTCGCGTTTCCTATCGAGATGCATTTTGTTATAATTCACCATGGACTTTTTTTGGAAAGTGTCGCCTCTTTGGTTGTTTTCATGCTTTGAAGTTTCATAAAAATTTAACCAAATACAAATAAATCTTTGGTTTTCTTACATGAGACCTTTGTATGATCGCTTGTTACGGTTCCACTAACCTCTTCGATATAATCGAAACAAAATCACCAATGTAGAATTGTTGAGTGCCCAACACAGACAAATAAACACTACACATATTTTATCGTAGAATTGATGAAATATAAGTGTTTGGAGTGTGAGAAGAGGTGTATGATATGACGAAGTACAGTGTGTTGAATGGTTTGATTATGTAGGAAACAAGAGAAATAATAGGCTTGTCTAAGGATACTTTCGGATGTGGATAGTGCAATATCTGAATCTGAATCCAAAATCAATTTTAAAGTATTAGATATCCGCATAAATGTGGTCGGATATTAGACATTTAGACGATTGATAAATTTAAATGAAAATATGGATAATTTTGATTTAATAATTTTGTAGTCTCTTTGATTATAAAAGTATGAAAAGCTAACAAACATGAGATAATGAATGGTTTTGAACGATAAATTTGCATGCATATAATATAAACTATTAGCTCATTAAAATAATAAATATATATCATTCATTGTACTAAAATACACAATATAAACTATAATATTAACTAAAAACACAAGGATAATGTTCAGATATGGATGTTTTCATATTGGGATTTGTATCCTCTTTTTGGATATTCAAATGTCTATCTATTTTTGGGATACGGATGCGAGTGAATTTAGGATATTTTAGGTATTCATTGATGGACTTAGGAAATATCTATATATAATATGAATACTTTGATTTGAAGCTTTTAAATTCACAAATTTACCATTCTCCTTAACAGAAAAAAAATAGGATAAAGAGAATTTTGGTAACTCTTTCTTACCCATGTTTTTATTTACTCTTACAACATTAATACCTTAGTACACTATCCCACTCCATATTCTATGTTTAATTTCTACCCAAAATTTTCAAATTTGAATGAGGTATAAAATTATCAAAGGTTGACAATGCAAAGCTATCGAAGGTTGACATTGCAAAGCTATTGAAGGTTAAGAATGAAAAGCTATTAAAGGTGGATAATGCAAAGCTATTAAAGGTTGACAATGTGAAGCTATCAAAGGATGACAGTGCAAAGCTATTGAAGGTTTACTATAATGACCCACAAATTGAACACTATAAAATATCAAATTAACTAAAAATGAATTTTAATAAGAGGGTGAATTGGGTATCATGTTTATAACTTTTGCAAAGGTCTCTCCAAGCTGGTTGGTTTGATATAGAGTTTTGGTGCATTCGGAATTACGGTTTGTGACATAGATGCATTATAATGTTTAAATAGCGTACGTAGCTCTTTCAGGCCAAACTGGATAAACTTCCCAAAACCTAGCCTAACGATTATATAAGTAAAGCTATGAAACCCTAGCCATCACTTCTATCTTCAGCTTTTTCCTATAATCTTGAAATTTGCTTAACTATCTGCTAATGGTGGATAATTACCTCTAATCTAAAATTGATTTAAAAATCAAAGTGTCCAATGGCCATCATATTATATATCATTGTGCAGATTTTGATGAATGGAATCGACAGGTGGTTTCCATTCGTAAAAAAATTACCCGAGTCAACGAGAAATCATAGTCAAACCCTTAACCAGTTGGGTTAGACTGTGGTGGCGGCGACGGCAAAATTGGGCGATGAGACCATAGGGGTTTTCCTCGGTTTTGTGAGTAGAGGTTATTCATGGTGCTGGCACATTGTATAATAGTTAGAATCAAAAATTTTGGTGAATTAGGATTCTTACTTAGTGGCTATGGGCAGTGGATAAGCGGCGATGGCAAACGTTCACGGGCCGAGGAGATGGTTGGAGGTGGATGAGGGGTTTGGCGATGGTCGATCTAGGCTTGACGGCGGTGGTTAAATGTGGCACAGTGGTGGTAGTAGTCATGAAGGGAATGATGATGGGAGGAGATGGGTGGTGTAGTAGTGAGCACTTTTACACTTTAGTCCCCCACTAATTAAATAATAACATACTTGACCTTATAGCTTCTGACATTTATATCTTGTGCATACAAACTCCAATTCATGCGCGGTTTCTTTCATTGGACCCATGGAGAAATTCCATACAACATGGCATAGGGTTTGCTGAGTATGGAGACTGTTGGAAAAAGCACATTGGTTTGGTCAATTTAATTTAATTAATTGAATTTTAAAATATTAAATATGCATATCCATTAATGAAAAGTTATAATTAGTGATATGTGTTGTGATATATTAATGACTGTTAAATATTGTGAACATTTTGGATATGTTGTGCCCAGTTAATTGTTTATTGTTGATTATTATAGTATGGGGTGTTTAATTGTAAATAATTGTGGAATTTAGATATAATCGATTGAGATAAAATGGATGAAATTGATTAATAATGTGAAGAGTGGAAAAATAAATAGTAAATATGGTTATTTATAGATTTTGGGCGATATTATAAATAACGATGGTCAAATGAATTAAAATGAGATTAATGGAAGGAATTTAAAAGGTTATATTTACGAATTTATATGGAAATTCATAAATAATAGTGAAAAATATATTTTCAACTAAAATTGGAAAGTTTAATATTATTATTTAATAAAATGAGATTTCATAAATAATAATACTATGAAAGGTAATTTGATGTAAATTACTATTTTTGATATATAATACGATGTTTGGAAAGATTTGAAGTAATGAGATTACAATGAAATATCTTTAAGTATACTATCAATTTGGAAGAATTATTATTGTTTTTGAAGTAAATAAAAGGTGCTTTTATAATGAACAATAATAAAATGATTTCATACTTAAGAGAAAGCAATGGTCGCAAATATGATGATTTGGATGGATGTAATATGTGATTAATGATTGATTCTATCTATCACGTATGTTGTTTAACGAGAAGAGCAAGAAATAGAACTACGTGGATTTGATCCTCCAAAAGGAGTACGTATCCGATCTTTCCAATGCAATAGCTATCGAGCCTATAACCGTAGTTTATAAGGTTAGACACGGTCCAAAAATATTTGAAACCAATTTCTTTTTATTTTATATATGTTTGTACGGTTGTGAATTTGTAGGTGGAAGCAGAAGAGGAAATGAAAGTGTGGATTTTTAGGCTGAATCATGGATAGTTGATTTGGTATGTTCTTATATACTATGGTTATATCATTTATATGTTAATGACAATTGATGTATTGAAATGTAAACTGGTGTGATATCGTTGTAAAACAACTGTATTGTTGAGTTGTTCATTTATATTAATATTTGATTTCGTTGTAAGGTTTTTCTTTTCCTTTCTTAGCTATTGCAGAATTAAATTATAAAACATACGGTCCACTATTTTTAATATCAAAAATTAGTTGCAATCATATTTTGTGGTGTTTGTAATCGATTTTAGATGTTGAAAATAGTAAGGCATTACACTTGGTACCATAGCCTAGGTTTCACGATTCCGTGAGCCTTGGGTTGACTTTACCACTTACGGTTGGTAAATTTTACACCTTAGATTGGGTTGAAAATATAAAATGAGAGAGCATTCTTATTGTTGGTTATTTGATTTGTACGTGTAGGTTATGTGCATAACAACTATTACCTCATCCTAAGATGTAAGTTATTTGTAGTGACATTTGAGTAGCAAATAAATACTACGGAAGTGGTGTAGGATGAGCACTTATAGGAAGGCTAAGTGCTAGTTATAACCCAAGTGATACCTATGTGACATTAAGACCCAACCTTAATAAGTGGGCCTATTTTATGGAATTCGACTTGAAAAGTTATATTATAAATGTATACTTTGGATTGTGAAAGGTATTTACTTAAGAAGGAAAAATGTATGTTTGAACTTAAAGTGATTGACTAAAATTTTAAAAAGGTGTCAATAAAATAATTTTGTTTAAGGAAAAGTTGTTAAGATGGTATTTTGTGGAAAAAAACTATTTTAGTAAAAAGTTATTTGGATATACAAAATACTTTTGAGAAGCCAATTTAGTATAGAAAATATTTGAAAGTACTTTTGTTGAGAATGTCTATATATATGTATTTTGAGTAAAGAGTGAGAGGAACTTTTTTATTTGAAGGGGAAGTGTTCTGTTTGAAAGAACATCCTCGAAATTTGAAAAGCTTTTATGTGGAAGCTCATTTTAGTTGTGAGTATTTTTATGTAAAGAATTTTTTTTGATAAGTGGTGTTTGAAGGGAAAATATTTTTTTAATAAAGGATTTTGATTAGGAGAGTATCCAATTTAAAAGAATGTTTTATCGAGGGTATGTTTGAAAATAATTTCTCGAAAAAAAAGATGTATAGCAAAATATCTTGTTAAATATTTTGGGAAAGTATTTTACAATGATGGAAATAATTTGATTCAAAAGTGAATTTTGAAAAGAAAAGATGTAAAATATTTGGTTTGAATAAAATTCTAGAAGTGTATTTTATTTGGAAAACTTTGTTTAAAGATTGTAAAACTAGACTGGATAGTATGGAATGTAGGACGACTAATGATAAGAGTTTTAAGTTTGTCTAAAACCCATTATGACGACGTAAAATTATATGCCTATTTTTGTGGCTTGCCTCAATGTGTTGTAGCAATGTCTAGTTATCCCCTTCAAGAGAAAGTAAGGATATGCGGTTATGAATACCCATTTTGATGTACAAGATAGAGATATTTTACTTTAGTAGTATTTGTTCTATTTTGGTTGAATTATTTGTGTTGTTCTATTACTTGTTGACATTAGTTATATAAATTTGACGATTTCATTTGATTGCCATTTTGTGGTCTATGGCATGATTGTTTGAATTGAATTATTCCCTTTTTTGTTGTTTTACTATTATTTTCTATTTTGACAATGGTTGCTCGCTAATCTATGTTATGCATTCTTGAGTTGATTCTTTTTGCTTGCATTATATATTTGATTGATTGATTATTTTTCTTCGATATACTTAATTGTTGGTTGTTTACTGTTTTCCATGTTATGATTGTGTACATTGACAATTGATGTTAATAATTTTATGATGAGTAGTTATCGATGTTAATTTTTCAGGGGTCGTGTATTCGAAAACTAATGAGATGACAGTCAACATATTTGAGTAATTCATAAGTGGATGATGTGATATTTTCTATAGTTTACTTCGGGCCATGCATGAGGAAAATGGTGGTTTGCTTCGGATCAAGTGCAAGGAAATCCTATGAGCCAAGTGAAATGTTCTAAACTTTGATGAATCGATGACACGAGACGTTTGGTCAAGTACTTTAAGTAGGAAGTGAATACATGGGACTACAGTAGTTCGAAGAAGCACATTCGAAAAGGTGGAATGATGTATTGGGGCATGAGATGTTCTGGATCAAGTCGGATGTTGAAGGGATCATTGGTAATTCTGGATATGATGGATGTTCCAAGAGGCAAGGCTATGTGAGGATGCTCACTTGTGTACCCTGGATCGTGAGACAATCTGACCTACCCTAAGAAGGCAGAATCTGTGAGACAATTATCCGAACTATGAGGACCCGTTTCTTCGACTCTTGGAAATTGACACTAATACATCCTCGGTATTCACGTGCCGCAAATCCAAGTACCGGAGAAGCGGATTCTCAAGGGTAAGAAAATAAAATAAAGACAGAACATAATCTCATATATATCATTTCAATATAAATTTACAGCGGAAATTTAAATACATTTATCAGAGTTAAACATGGACAGTTATAAATTTCTATCCTTACAAATGCGGAATACTACAGCACAAGAGTGTGGTGGAAGTAGATAAAATTCTTCAGAAAAATCTTCTGATTCCATGCTTCGAGCTCCATCCAGATTTCTTCTAAACTAAACCCAACTACTAGGCTGTCCGGGAAAATTAGGGCACCTAGAGTTTGAGGAAAAGGAAATAAACTCCGGGTCAGTCATGGGACTGGTGTGAGAACTCAAAAATACGCATTTTGAAAACAAAAAGGTATCTCATAAGACCACGCCGCACATAAACACGGAACGGCTTTTTACCTTATGTTAACCAAATCATTATTACGTAACAATAAGGGATATTATTTTTAATGACATTTCTTTGAAAACATTTGCTAGTAAACTTATTAATCTTTGCTGAAATTGTTACCATTATTAAATTCCAATATACTAGGCTCTACAAACAAAATGGCAAGGACTTATTAGAGAATGGATTTCCATACAAATGACCAGGTGAAGGGACTACCTTTCAACAGTACATCTCTAGAGGAATGTACCAAGGTCAACGGAACATCTGCACCTCTACCAACACAAGACCGGCCTACCTTTCTCACTAGATAGTACCGAATATGTCTTCATCCCGGTCGTTACCGACCTATCAGAACGCGCTCTAGCATACACCACATTAATTTAAACCTGAACGCCATAGCAGGTAGAAATATATCTAGAAGGGGATGATCATATCCTAATGGTTGTGAAACACAGCCTTGCCGCATCTACTATGTTTCAACCATTTCTCGGGTGTAGGCTTGATGTAACGATTACCGTTCACTTTGCACATTCCACTTTGAATGCCACGTTGCCATTCCATCGATCACTATTGACTTCCACAAACATACAACCTCTGAGCTCATATGTTTCAGAGAAGGTGTTAAGCTAAGAGAAGTTGCATTCTCCGCCACCAAACAGATGTACGTTTATAAAAGTCAATGATGAAATCTCAAGAATGCAATGTCAGACATCCATCCATAAAAGTTCCTTCTGGGACTGAACAAAACCGAAGGCACTCCTCCTACTACCACTAGTAGCGAGTAGTCCTTGCAACCCGAAGAGTTTCAGAAATGAAGGGACCACTGCTACTTTAGTATTTGGGAGCTAACCAGAATTATCAACAAGCAGTCTTTTCACCCCGAAAATCTTCAGTCTTCATCCTTCATTTTTTTTATCCGGTCTTCATTTTTCTAACGCATACATTGGTACAAAGTGGTTTTCAGATAGGAATTGCCCAAATCCGACCCAGGTTCCTTCGAACCAATCATCGATAAAAAGAGGTTCTTTGAATAGGGAATCATTTTTTAATTGATTAAGTTCCTTTTATCAAAAATCTCTTCTGGAGATATATATTTCTAAAACATTCTTCCCAGTATATACAGAATCATTAAACCTCTCTTATTAATTCTTTGATTACTTAAAACCCCTTTTAAACTTGGAATAATTCGAAATCATTTCATTTTTTACTTAGGAAAATATTTCCAAAATCATTTCATTTAAATGTTAACAAAGATTTCTTAATTTAAAACTCATAATTTTGATTGAGTTAAAACCATGCTATCTAGGTTGTTAATCCGAAATCCAGTAAATATTAAGTGGGCAGAATCTATAGAAATCATCTAATTCTATTCAATGTTAATTCCCGTATTCAACAAATACTATGGGCGGAATAACGGCAAAATCACCTTTTAAATTCCACGAATAGTACGAGTTCCCTCTTCGGGTTTTAACACTAAGTATAAGAAGATCATCTCTATAAAATCAAAGTTGTATTTAATTTAAATTCGAAAAATTAAATCTTTTATACTTAACTCATTTCCGATATTTCGACCTTATCTATCCCTCGCCCCAGGGAAGAGGACAGGTGAGCCAGGGCACTGGTTTCTACTAAACATCTCCTTAGTTTAAGCACATCACATCCGGATCTTACGAATAGAAAAATCCAATTTGTTCGTTGGCTATTAGAGCCAAAATTAAACCACTTTGTTTATAATAGCTTTTCTTTTAACATTTATTTAAACTCTCTTAAATAAGCTAGAAAACTTCCAATCATTATTAAAACATTTAATTATCCATTTGAAAACATTTATAAAAGATTTGGAAAAGAATCGTTAAGTTTGAAACTATATTTCAAAAGTTATAAAAAAAGTGCTGCAAAAAGTGTTGCAAAAAGTGCTTTTTAAGCTATATTGATCAAAACGACTTTTTATCATTTGGAAATTTCTTTTTATAACTCAAATCACTTTTAAAAAAGTTTAAAAGATTTTTATAATTTATTTTATATTTTTAAACAATTTTAAAATATCATTTTCAAAGAAATCCTGTTATGGATTCCAAACTGCAAAACCGCGATTTTTCCAAAAACTTGTTTTACTCATATTTCAAAATCTACTTACCGAAATCTCGATTTTCTTTCTCCATTGGAAAAATATGGATATAATAGTTTGGAAAATTCTTATCTCGAAGAATTCCGAGCTAAATTCCATTCTATATGCTCGTTTGACTTTTATGGCGCGAAATCGCGAACTGCCATTACGCGACGTGCCTATTTTTGACTAAATTTTCAATTATCATTCAAACTTCTCCAAAACACTTATAAATGTTTATAAAACATTTCAAACTCATTTTAAACTATTTTTAAAGAGGTTTAACATTCCATATACACCAATTCATCAAATCAAGGAAAGTGATTTCCTTTGTGCTTATCGACGTGTATTTCCGTGACTTGCATATATATTCAACATTCATATGAAACAACCAAACTTGATGATCAAAGCATATTAAACCTCCATTTCAAACATCATATCATCATCCAAAATAAAATATAATAGTTTAGGAGTTCTCACCTTCATTTTCCCTTTGAGCTAATATAAAATGGGCTATAGCTCCGCTATCACAAATTAAACTTTACGGATTCGAGCTCTAAAGCCTTGAAGTGGCTAGGCATAGCCTTGGGAGTGTAGGAGGTGCTCATGGCCTAGCTAGGGAAGGAGAAAAGGCTCGGCCATGGTGGGAAATGGTGGTGGCTGTGAGTTTGCAAGAGGAAGAGGATTGGATATAGCTTGTTTTTGAGAAGTACGAATATGTATTTCATATGTTTATAATATTTGCACTATTTTGGTATAACTTTCTTAAAATGAAGAAGCCATTAAAGTGCTCCATAGGAAGAAAAAGAAGAAGGAGATGGATATGTGAATTTTGTGAGAGAATGGGATGGGTATTTATAGCCTTTTTCAAGCCTTAACCCTTAAGTAAAGTGGAAAATATCTCTGCATATCATCATGAATGCATCACCTACCCTTATGTCATCAAATGCACCCCCTTACACGTTGAAACCATCCCCCCATGTGCCACCATCTTTTCATATCACATCATGTCCTAGTTGTTGACTTATGCAAGCTTAAAGGTGAAGTTTCATAAAATATCTTTGATATTTTTAACATATGTATATATATTTTTGTATATATGTTATATGTATACACATGTGAGTATGTGATATGTATACATGCATATAAATTTGTGTTAGTGTCATTTCTAACTTTGCAACAACTTGAAATGACTTTCGTTTGTTAAACCGTTGAAAATCGAAAAGTCGATTACTGATTACGTTTTCACTTCTTAGTTAACGTACACATATTTGTAAACAAACTTTGAAAATAAATTTCTTATCATTTTTAAATGAATTAAAACGATTGCATTTGAATTATAAAACCATATAAATTAATATTAAAAATTATTTATAAAAATCGCTACTCTACCGATAAAGCGTTATTAATTTTTCCTTATATTTTCAAACCAAATATATATATTTATAAAACTATTATAAATGATTTATTATTACTTTATAACTATTCAAAATGAATTATCATCATTTAAAACAATTATTTGAATAATTAAAATAATTATTAAATCATTAAATCTCAATTTAAATTCATAAATCTATATTTAAATACGATGCCATTATTGGTGATGATATAAATACATTTAATTTCCAAAAATAAAATGATTAATTTTGTTTCATAAAAATAAGTGTATGAATCTAGCTCTGTATATGACGTTTAATGATTTTAGAGCTATTTGCCGATAAAATAGTTTTCAGCCATTTTATCGATTAAATTTCGAGGAAAATATTTTTGTAAATATCAATCAAAACAATATTATTTGTATTATCAACCTTTTATTTGAATAAATTTAAAAATAAGTATAATTTATCAAAGTGATAAATTTGTGGGTCATTACACGAACGAACACTGAATCCAATTGTGTCATAGGTGTTACTGGCTTAAGAGGTCATAAAGTGATTGTCATGTATCCAAGAGACCTTAAGAAGTTCATGCTGATGGGGGACTTTGAGAAAGTCACAATGGAGTGAGACTCTGAAGATGATCATGGTGAAGTGAGACTTAGGAAATGATCATGGTGAAGCGAGGCTTCGGTAAGGATCATGGTAGAGTGAGACTTTGATGATGATGCATGGCAAGGTGAGACCTATGTAGTGGTTAATATGATGTGAAGACTTTGTAATGTTATAATTCACCTTAGTGGTGGCGAGAAGTGCTTGGTATAAGATCTTGATGTGGTGTAATTTTCCTTAGTGATGATTTATATTTCCCGACTATATGTGATGGACTGAGAAATCGAGGATTGATGCAAATGCTGCATTATTTTAAGGAGGTAACCATAAGTGGACAAAAATATTATTTTAGAAGGTATAGGTATGAGTTGGTACATCGATTTTCATGAGGATGAGACTATGAGGAAGGTTATCGATAGGTTAGAAGATATCCATATTATAGTGGAAGGGTAGTCGGCATAAGGATTAGCCGACATGTGTTATTTGTTGGTATGATGATATGATGATTACCATTTTTGGCTATGTGCATGCTTTACTTTAATGAGTTATGTTGATTATCGATTTATGTATATTCTTATTATGCTTGCATGTTTTTACCAACCTAAATTTTGTTGTTTATTTCCGCTATGGGTGGTTGCATTTGGATTGCTGAGATGCTTTTTTGACTTGTGTATGGAATTGATCTATGGTTGGGATTGTTTCACCCTTTATTAATGGAGTGTTATTGTTATATACTATTATTTGGATGCATGATTGAGGAATTATAGGTGTTACTATAGTATATCTGTTGGATTCATTATTGTGAATGAATTATTATATGTCATTATCGATTGTATTATGTGGATGTCGTGTACTATGATTAAAGATGGTTGATTATGATTAATATACTTCCTCGTGTTTTGTGATTAAACCCATCATAAGACTTATTGATTTGGTTGTATTTGGAAAATTGCGAGGGCGATATTCTTTTAAGAGCGAAAGAATGTAAAGACCAATAACTTTGACACTGGAAAATATCAAATTAATTAAAACTGAATTTTAATAAAAGGGTGAATTGGGTTTTTATAGCAGTTGTGAAGGTCTTTCCGAGCTAATCGGTTTGATATATAGCTTTGGTGCATTTAGAGTTATGCTTTGTGTAATAGAGGCATTATAATGTTTAAATAACGTACGTAATTGTTTCGGACCAAACCGAATAAATAACCCAGCCTAACAGCTATATGTGAGGCTAGAAACCCTAGGTGTCATCTTTATCTTTATTTTTCCTCATATCCTTAAATTTTCTTAATTATCTACTAATGGAGGATAATTACCTCCAATCCAAAATTGATTTAAAATTTGAATTATATGATACCCATCCTATTATATATTATTGTGAAGCTATCGATGAATGGAGTCGACCGATGATGTCCATTTATCGAAAGAATGCTTGAACTAATGGAAAATCGCGGTCAAACCCATAACGGGTCGGGTTTGACTATGGTGGCGATGATGACAAAATTGGGTGATGAGACCATAGGGGTTTAAATCGACTTTGGGAGAAAGGTTGTTCCTGATGGTGGCACATCGTAGAATGGTTAGAATTAGTGGAATTTGGTGAATTAAGGTTCCTAATTGGAGGCTGCGGCTGGTGGATTAGCGGCGATGATAGGCGTTCGCGGGCTGAGGGGATGGTCGGAGGTGGATTAGGGGTTTGGCCATGATCGATCTAGTCTTGGCGGTGGTGGTAAGGCGAGGCGTAGTGGTGGCAGTATTCGTGGAAGGGATGTTAATGTGAGGAGATGGGTGTTGCAGGAGTGATCACTTTTATACTTTAGTCCCCATTAATTAAATAATTGCATAATTGACCTTATAGCTTCTAACCTCCCTTCTTGTGTATACGAACTTCGATTCACGTGCGGTTTTTTCTATTGGACACATGGCAAAATCCCAAACAATATAGCACCAGGTTTGTTGAGTTTGCAGACTGTTGGAAAAAATGCGTTAATAGGGTTAACTTAATTAATTGAATTTTAAATATTAAATGCATATCTATTAATGAAAAATTATGATTATTGATATATGTTATGATATATTGGTGATTGTTTGGATATTGTGAATATTTTAGCTATATCGTGCCTTATTGATTGTTTATTGTTGATTATTGTATTATGTGGTGTTTAATTGTAAGTAATTATGGATTTAAAATTTGGATACAACTGATTGAGATAAAACGGATAAAATAGATTAATAATGCAAAGATTAGATAAACAAATAGTAAATAGGGTTGTTTATGGATTTTAGCCGATATTATAAGTAGCAGTGGTTTAATGGATCAAAATGAGATTAATGGAAGAAATTTAATAAGGTTATTATTCATGAATTTTTGGGAAAATTCATAAATAATAGTGGAAAAAATATCTTAAACTAAAATTGAAAATTTTATTATTATTATTTAAATAAAATGAGATTACATAAATAATATACTGTTGGTTTGAAAGATGGTTTCACGTAAATTTCTATTTCTGATATAAAATACGAGTTTGGAGGGATTTGAGTAATGATATTATAACAAAATATTCTAAAGTATACTATCAGTTTGGGAGAATTACTGTTGTTTTTGAGGTAAATAAAAGGTGCTTTTATACTAAACAATAATAAAACGATTTCATATATAAGAGAAAGCAATGGTCGCAAATATGATGTTTTAGATGATATGTGATTAATGGTCGAATTCTTCCTATCAGATATATGTTCTTTTATGACGATCACTACAAGAAAAATGGATTTTTATAACGTCAATACATAGCGTTTTATTTCATAGTGTTATTGTACAGGTCAATTTGTTCCATTTAAAGAGAAACCAGCTATGTAACATATTGTAAGCGAGCATTTATTTTCATTGCCCTCGGTTCCTAAATTATTTCTCCATTACCCTCTTCCTAGTCAACCCCAATCCTTAAACACAAATTCTCTATCAAACTATCGCCACCCAAACCAGCTTCCTCGTCATCTTTTATTTCCAAGGCAATGGCCTCATCCTCTACACCGCTGCTACCTCCTTCAATTTTGTTGCCTCCCAATGCACCGCCAGGCATAGGCAAGAGAGGCCTAGGGCAACAACACAAGGGGATCCGGTTTTTAGGTGTTTCTATCGCCACTTTTGTAAACTTGTTAAGGAGGTGAGGCTAATCTTCATGAGTTTGGACTAGGTTGAGAGGTTCGATTGCAACATAAATCTACTGTGCGTCTTGGAAATTGAGAGTAATTTGCTGAGAGATTTTGTTTGTTAGAGTCGCAAATATTGAAATTAGCCACCACAAGTTTTAGGTAAGTTTTTTTTATTTGTATTTAAGTTGGATTCGTTATAAGAAAACAAAATCAGTTTTTTGATTTGTTGTCATTTGCATTTTATGATTTTAGTTTTTTGATGTAAATAATTGATTGATCAAAAATGATGTATTAGTGTTATATTTGTAATCCTTCGTCAAAATTATGAAGTTATATCAAAGACAAACACATCATCATCTCCAAAAGAAAAAAGGTAAAAATACTTGCATTTTTGTAACTGAACTTACTACGATCAAATATTTTATGTTTCACAACCGCCACCATATCATGTTGAATATAGAAATGAGCCATTAGGGGATTGTAGGAGTAACTATGGTAATACCCATATTGGCAATGACTGGGAAATGCTAAAGAATTTTCTATACGGATTCTTTGCCTAGGTGGAAGAAGAGGAGGGTAGTTGGCAAGGTTGGTGCAACTATTAGGGAGATAGATCAAGTCACATTTGCTAGAATTCAAATTAAGGATGTACCAAATGTTGAAGAATGGACTATTAATGTCTCATCTAGAGAGGTCAAATTTTACCTTATAGGTTAATTGAACAGATTAATTTCATTGTAGAATTAATAATAATTACACTAACACCTACCAAGATATTTATTTGCACCACTGGAACTATCAAATCGATCTTTATCTTACCTAGATCGATCCTCTGACATTTCCGTTATGCCATGTTGTCGTTGGAATTTGGTAAGCAAAGTTGCTTTAGATTAGATTTGTATTGGCTAATAGTTAAATTTTATACATTATAGTCTAAAGTCTAAGCAATAATTATCTATCAGCTAAGCAATGCCATGGACCATTGATTGGCAATGAAGATCATTTCTTTTATACTGCAAGTGTTTATGTCTAGGAGAATAATTTTGTTAGGTCCATGGGATCAAATATCACCAACCATTGAGGATGTAGTTAAAGTAATAGAATGAATGAGATAGGTTATCTCGTGTATTATTATTATGTAATAAGCTGTGCGGGTATAAAAGCCCAAAGCCCATTTTCTTTCTGCTTGTAACGACTGTATAAATACAGTCTGTTGTCTATATATACATTTTAATACAATAATCATTATGCTTCTTTTCAATCTCTCTATTTCTACAATACAAAATTTCATCAAATCATAATATGGTATCAGAGCCATCAAGGCTTAAAAGCATCAAAATTCATCCCACTGATAAAAGAAGAAACCGATTATCATCAGTTTGATCATCATCATTTGATAATCAGAACCCATCAGAGATTATTCTTATCATTTGAGTTTTTATCAAGAATTTATATAGTTCTATGCCGTGCCTGAAACATAAGGTCTCGGCTGCAACCAAACTCTGACAAATTCAGAGATTCAAAGAAGGAAAATCAAAGAAAAATCAAGAACTCAATCAAATTATCAAGAAAAGCAAGTGCCATGTCAGAAGCTTATCAGAGAAGACTCGTCACTTAAGCTTGGCTGCATCTAACCTGGTTCTTGACTGTTGAAGAAGTTCTTGCATCAGCTCATTTCCTAATCCTCTCTTTTCAGACTGATTCTTTCTGAAGTTCATCATGACTGATGATAACAACAACTTTGCAACATCTGAAAGTTCTGCCAATACACAGCAGTTAGAAACTACAACTGAGAGTCTCATCAAAACAGTGATCAGTCTTCAAAGCCAATTGATAACTGTTCATCTTGATGATGACAATTATCTATTGTGGAAGCTCCAAATTGAAACTGCACTTCAAGGCTATGGCCTTGAGGGGTTTATTCTTAGCATCATCTCTGTCCCTCTAAAGTTTATAACTAATCAAGAAAACAAAGTAATTAGCAATGAAGAATACACAAAGTATCATAGACAAGATAGACTTATAAGTTCATGGTTATTATTATCTACCAGTACTAACTTGTTATCTCAGGTTCTTGGCTGCAAAACATCTAATGAAATATGGGGTACTATTGAGATAATTTTCAATACATAGTCAGCTGTAAAGGTGATGCACTACAAAATTATGTTGCAAAATATCAAGAAAGACAACTTACCCATGAGAGATTATCTATCAAAGATCAAAGTGACATGTGATATGTTAAAAGCAGCAGGCCACAAAGTATTAAACACATAACAAGTTTTAACCATTCTAAATGGCCTTGGTGAAGAGTATGAATCAATTGTGGCAATGATCACATCAAAGAAAACCATGCCATCTCTAAAGTACATTCACTCTACACTTCTTGCCCATGAAGGAAGAATTGACCATAAAAAGCCACTAGATTCAGATATGTCTATCAACTATGCAGCTAATTACAAGGGCAAAGGTCAATGCAACAGTAAAACAAATCAAACATATCAAAGAGGTGGTTATAGCAACAGAGCAAGAGGTAGAGGCAGATGGAACAACAGTAACTGGCCAAAATATCAAATATGTGAAAAGGTTGGCCACACTGCAGTCAAGTGCTATTTTAGATTCAATGCAAATTATACAGTAAATCAAAATCAAAATAGTCAAAGAAGAGCTAATCCAAATGTTAACATGGAACAAGTTGACTCAAACAATCAATCAGAAGCATCAAGAAACTATCAACAAAACATAGTTATAAAGACAGATGATGCAACAGCTGAAAGCCGGTATCCTGATTCAGGGGCTACCAATCACATTACAAATAATCTAAAAAATCTGAACCTAGGACAAAAGGAGTACAGAGGTAAAGAGTCCATACATATGGGCAATGGTAAGAGTATTGAAATCACACACACTGGACTCCCTTGCATAAAAGGTCAAAGACTGTTGTATCTTAACAATTTGTTGAGAGTACCACAAATAAAGAAAAATCTCATATGTGTATCACAATTTGCAAGTGATAACCATATTTACTTTGAATTTTACCCTAATTATTGCTTAGTCAAAGATATACTCACTAAGGATATTCCCTTGCAGGGTAATCTTGACAAAGGATTATACAAGTTTAATCTTGCTAACTCAAGAAAATCCAGAAGTTGTGAAAAATCGTGTAATCTGTCTACTGTTACTGATGAGAAAAATAGTGTATTTGACTCTTGGCATAGCAAGTTAGGGCATCCTAATATCAATGTTGTAAAGCAGGTTTAAATGGATAATAAAATTTCTTTTGAAAATGTTACTCTACCATATGTATGCACTTATTGTCAGATGGGCAAAAGCCATAAGTTACCATTCACTGATTCACAAACTGAGTATGAAAAACCACTTGAATTGGTTGTTGCTGATCTTTAGGGTCCAGCACCAATCAGTTCAGATTATGGTTTTAAATATTCCATATTATTCGTTGATGCACACACCAGATACACATGGATATACTTTCTTAAAACCAAATCAGAAACTTATAAGGTAGTAGTGCACTTTATAACACAAGCAGAGAGACAAACTGATCATAAGTTAAAAATTCTGCAAACTGATGGTGGTACGGAATTCAAACCACTTAATGATTTATTTCAAAAAAGAAGAATCGTTCATAGAATAACATGTCCATATACTTCAGAACAAAATGGTCTAGTTGAAAGGAAACATAGACACATTGTAGAGTGTGGTCTTACTCTATTAGCTCAAGGATCTTTACCTATGAAATTTTGTTCAGATGCTTTTAGCGCTGCGGTCTATCTAATAAATAGGCTACCATCAAAAGTGTTGAAAAATAAGTGTCCTTTAGAAATTTTATTCAACACAAAACCAGATTATCATAGATTAAGAATTTTTGGATGTTTGTGTTTCCCTTATCTAAGACCTTACAATGCTCACAAACTAAATTTTTGACCTGCTTCTTGTACATTTTTAGGCTACGCAAGCAATCAAAAAGGTTACAAATGCTTGGACAGCAATGGTAAAGTGTTTATAAGCAGGCATGTTGTCTTTAATGAAAGTGTTTTTCCATTCTCTAGCACAGGTGTAACAACAACACAGAAAGTATACAATCCAAAGATTTCAATACCAGATATACCTTTATATCAGAATAAAGGAAGGAATGGATTGAAGAAGGCTCAAATCACTTTGATCCACAACACACTGTGCTCAATGAACCAGGTCATGAACAAGCAGAGCAATATGATCAACCCAATCACACTCCTACAAATAGTCAATCATACAGAACTAGTCAAGAAGGAGAATATGAGCATCAAGATAATGTGCAACAAGATAATACAAGTGAACAAGCATGTACATCTCAACCAACAGAGAGCAGGCATCCTATGATTACTAGATCAAAAAGTGGGATTTACAAACCAAAAATATACAATGCAACAATTATATCAGAATAACCAAGCAACTTTAATGAAGTAGTGAGCAACAACAACGGGAAAAAGGCAATGGGTGAAGAGTATGATGCTCTTATGAAAAATAAAACATGGTCTTTAGTTTATTTACCAGAAAACAAAATGTTGTGGGATGCAAATGGACCTTTAGACTAAAGAAAAACCCAGATGGAACCATTGCTAGATACAAGGCAAGACTTGTGGCCAAGGGATATACACAAAAACAGGGATTTGATTTTGATCAGACCTTTTCACCAGTTGTTATACCAACTATCATCAGAGTTGTACTTACTATAGCATTGAACAACAAATGGAAAACCAGACAACTTGATGTAAATAATGCTTTCTTGAATGGAAACTTAAAGGAGGAGGTCTACATGGAGCAGCCTCAAGGATACAGTGAAAATAAAGAGCTAGTTTGCAAATTAAATAAGGCCATTTATGGTCTTAAACAAGCTCCCAGAGTCTGGTTTAACAAGTGGAAATCCACACTAACAAATTTGGGATTTCAACTTGCTAAGTCAAACAATTCACTTTTCATAAAAATCAACAATGCTTCTATTATATATATATATATACACACTAATATATGTTGATGATCTAATTATTACAGGAAGTGATGAGACAAAAATCAGCAACATTATTCAGTTCTTATATCAACAATTTTCAATAAAAGATCTTGGAGCACTAAGTTACTTTCTGGGCATAGAGGTTACAAGAATGTCTGAATCAGAAATGTTCTTATGTCAATGAAAATACATCATGGAAATCTTAACCAAAAAAAAATAGAAGGAGAAAATTCATTACTAACACCAATGGTGACAAACCATCAACTATCAAAACACAGGGGAGAACCCATATTTAACACTAAACAATACAGAAGTATTGTTGGTGCTTTACAATATGCAACTATTACAAGGCCAGAAATATCATACAGTGTTAACAAAGTGTGTCAATTTATGCAGGATCCAAAAGATGAACACTGGAAAGCTGTAAAGAGGATTCTTAGATATCGAAATGGAACAATCAATTATGGATTACAGTTTAAAGCATGCAACATCTAAACATAATTGGTTATGCATATGCAGATTGGGCTACGGATCCTGAAGACAGAAGGTCAACAATAGGTCATTGCATATATATAGGAAATAATCATGTTTCATGGTGTTCCAGAAAACAACAAACTGTGTCAAGATCAAGCACCGAAGCAGAATATGGAAGCATAGCATGTGCAACAGCATAAGTTCTATGGATACAATCATTTTTAAGTGAACTGAAAGTAAATACTAGCACTATACTAGTGATATGGAATGATAATCAAGTGCAATCTCACTGTCTGCAAATCCAGTTCTGCATTACATGACAAAACATATGGAAATAGACTTGTATTTTGTTCGAGAGCAAGTAATGAAGGAAAAACTGTATGTAAATCACGTACCTTCAACTTACCAAATTGCAGACATATTCACAAAAGCGTTGTCTACAAAGAACTTTACTAGAATTAGAACCAAGCTCAAAGTGAATGAAAAGAAATGATCTTTGGACCAGATTAAGCAGAGATCTGCCACAAAAGTGACAGATCTACACCGATAAGGTTGTCTGCATGCTCAAGCTCTCTCTGGTTTGTACTCAAAGTGACAAGTGTCAAATCTTCAGAAAGCAAGGATCTTTGGACCAGATCAAGCATACATCTACCACTAAAGTGACAGATCTATATTGATAAGGTTGTCTGCATGCTCAAGTCTCCTCTAGTTGGTGCTCAAAAGTTCCTCTTCACAAAGACGAACACAAGTTTGGTGTGTTATGGTCTCTGCATGTCTCATTTCTCTCAAGATTCACTTTACAATAGCGAATCCATGACAAATCTGCCCAAATCTCACCAGATCTGGCTGTATATGAAGGAGATCTGACTACATATGAAGCAAAGTCGGAAGATTTTCATGATATTTCTCACTTTCACTCGATTCTCTGTGATTGTGGAGAAATAGTGAGGTATATTCAACGAGTTGTTGCTTTTCCTTCAGACTGCACTATTTTTTGAAGAAAAATTGAAGATTGAAGAGATTAAAGCGGAGCCGCCATGGGAAGGCAAACCCTAGACATTTTTGAGGGGGAGAGTTAAAGTAACAGAATGAACGAGATAGGTTATCTCGTGTACTATTATTTTTTAATAAGTGGTGCGTGTATAAAAGCCCAAATCCCATTTTCTTTCTGCTTGTAACAACTATATAAATACAGTCTGTTTTCTGTATATACATTTTAATACAATAATCATTTTGCTTCTTTTCAATCTCTCTATTTCTATAACACAAAATTTCATCAAATCATAATAGTTGTTCTACGCTTAAGATTAAAACATGCAAAACTTCCGAAGATGGTAAAATCGCAAATTGGTTTATTGTTTCATCGAGAAAGTCGGCTGTCTTCTTAGGCATGTCGTAGTATAATTGATGAAATGATAAGAGTTACAAGTATATATATTACAATTCACAAGTGTGGATCTTACTAATGTAGATATTATAATTTGCAAATTAGATAAAGATATCACAAGTCTACAAAATTATAATATGCTTATTATAATCTGGTTACATGATATATCTGGTTAACAAAATAAGAGCTTGAATATATATATTATAGCTATTTTTGCCATAAATAAGATAATGGATAAGTAATGTCATTGCTAACTATTTATTGTAGGTCTGTAAACAAGGACACCTAAATCTATAATTTGCCGAGCAAATCCTTTATCTAGAGATGCATTAATAGCTTAAATGCGGAGATGCAAATAGATCTCCTAATGCACTAAACTGACATGTATTGACTAAACCGGATTGCCTGGTTCTAGAGTATGGCAATGAAGTGTTGAGACATGAAATTATCACCAGATTAGCTAAGATAAGTAAGGACGGTGCATAACTATTTTCTGAGCTGGTTGAAATGTTGTTAGCTAAACTGTTCGGTTCTCTATTCTTCTTTTATTTCTTTATATGAGAGAGTTCATTATGAGATATACATATACATACATGCATGCATGCATATATACATATATGCATGTTTTTTACATTTTCCAATGTCAATATAAAAACTAAATTATAAATAATTATAAATTATGATAATATTATATTTCCTTCATATATTAGATTTTTCATATACTCATGAATATGCACTTCGAAGTTGTAAATAATATAGGCCAATAGCTAAATTCTGTTGTATGATATAATCTCATGCTCGTTGTACTTAATTCTGGTAACTACCTTAGGTATTGGTTTTGATGACAACAGCAATATAAGATCATATAAAATATAGATACTAATGTTTTATCAAGTTATATATAGTATATAGGGTAGAATATTTGACAGGTGTTGATTAAGAAGATAGTACCGTATCAAGAGCAGACTCAAGAGACTGTTAAAGCGGCTGATATAGAGATTGAAGACTCATGAGTTTGAAGATTCAAGATATCAAGATGAGTTATAGAGCCATAGATTTTTTGTAAGCCCTAGTAGCACTTCTTTGACATCTCTTCATTTTCTCAAAAATATTTTTAATCTATTCTCTGATTTTAATGAATCTCAAACATCTTGGTTTTCATAAATGATTTTTAGAATCCCTGGTTTTAAAATGATTTTTCAAACATCTTTTAAAAATAGCTTTCAAATGATTCCTGGCCTTTTAAACATTTATAAGATTATTGTATGTTTTAATTATTTAATATTTTAATATATACTTTAAGTTATTTATAGTTTTTGGTCTTTATATTTTCTAAATGATTATGACATTCAAAAGTATATGTTAACATTTATTGATACTTTGATTTTAAATATATATTCACTTGTACTTTATTTTTGTAAGAAATTCATATTTAAATCCTTTATATATTAAAAATATTTCAAAATAATTTTGTAAGGTTTCATTATGATTAAAATGTGTATAAACTATGTTTAAATGATTTTACAAAGTATCAAAATATTTTACAAAGCTTAATATTTTCAAACAATTTTTAATTAAGTGTTTTTCAAATTTACAAAGAGTATGTTGACATATATTAAACCTATATGTCGACATATAGTCCGATATTTTGAAAATTCAAATTTTGAATAGAAGCGTTTTTTCGTCATATCTCTTCGCGAATGGACATGACTATTGTTTCTCTATAAATAGGGGTTCTCTCAATGAATTTTGGTTAATTACTTTCTCATATTTTCTCTTCTCTTTCACTCTCTTAGTTTCTAAAAGAAATTCTACTCAAAATCAATCAGAATTAAATTCAAACTCTATTGATTTGACTCTCTATTGTATACTCTCCGATCTCTCTCATTTCTCACACTCAAATCAAGATCAAAGTGTT
This sequence comes from Allium fistulosum, assembly GCA_030737815.1. Taxonomy (NCBI): domain Eukaryota; kingdom Viridiplantae; phylum Streptophyta; class Magnoliopsida; order Asparagales; family Amaryllidaceae; genus Allium; species Allium fistulosum. The sequence goes on along the minus strand of CM060901.1, from coordinate 453,065,123 downwards.
ATTCAAGTGGTTATAGGATTATTTTTACTTAAGATCAAGAAATTGATTTTGTAAACTCTATCAAATCATATTCAAATACTCTTGGGTGTGCTGTAGAAATTCACTTTGCGATGGTGTTATGTACCTATGTCAGTTTATACAAGAGAATGGTGGTGGAAAATCATCTGAGTTCTTACATGTTAGTCTTGAAACTTTTCAAGAGACCAAATTTTGGAACAATTATTTTGTACAATCCTACTAGGCATGTGCATAGTCATATTATGTGGTGCCAGTGTATTTCTACTACTTGGGGTCGAGTCCCAAATACAGTTTTATGGACCATTTATTTTATGCAAATGCTAGTTTCCAAAGTGACACATCCACCCTAAAGAGGGGCCTTATGCATTTTGTGATATTTTGTGCTCTTCTATAACCATGTGTATGCTTTTATATATAAGGTTTGATGGAAAGTGGTATGTAGTTAGTGTAGTACATGACTTTTGGTTAGTAATGATGTTTCTAAAAGCAATGGTGAGGTTTATGATATAATAAAAATAATACTAATAATTAAAATAGATTAACTAAGTTTACAAAAATTAACTTCGTTAGTAATTTTTATAAAAATTAACTAAATTTATAATAATAACTATAATAATAAATTAACTAAGTTTATAATGATAATAATAATAAAGTTATAAATTACAAAATATTGATCAAGTTAACTTGCTTTTATAAAAAATAACTAAGTTTATGTATATTAATAATAAATTAACTTATAGTTTATAATAATAATACTAACAACAACAGCAATAGTCATAATAATAATAATAACAATAAACAAACTAAGTTCATAAAAATTAACTAATTTTACAATAGCAGCAGCAGCAACAACAATAATAATGATAAATGATAAAGTATGACAATTTTAGCTAAGTTTTACAAAATTTAACCAAATTTTTATAATAATAATAATAATAATAATAAAGTACCTAAGTTTATAAAAATTAACATCATTAATTAAGTTTTATAAGAAGTAAAAAAAGTTTATAATAATAATAAATAACTAAGTTTTATAATAATAATGATTTAACTAATTTTTATGAAAAATAGCTAAGTTTATATAATAATAATAATAATAATAATAATAATAATAATAATAATAAATTATAAAATATTAAGCAAACTAAGTTTTATAAAAATTCACTAAATTTATATAATAATAATAATAAATTAATAGGCTGAGTGTTCGCTAGATATCAAATCAACTAAATCACTGAGTAGGTAATAATAATAATTGATCTCTGCCTATACGGCTGATCTCTAGTTTAGACCTACCACATAGAAATTTGTACGATCTTGGTTTTTACTCTATTTTTTATGGTGTGTATTTGATGGATAAATAAGATATCTTTGCATATTCCTGAATAAGCATCGTATATAAAAGCCTGCAAGTGTTGATAGAAATTTCTTAATAGTTTGTCTATGCATGTTAGTGGTCTCATATTGTAGCAGTATTTTTCCCATAATTTGTTCGGACTGGCCATTAGACAGATAAATTCAATTTGGTAATCAATGAGGCCTTATTGTGCTTGTCATTCTTTTGATTATATTCCATTTTTAACTCTAGAATAATTTTTTAATTGGAATTCCATAAAGCAAATAAAACCATGCATGCATGTTTTTGCAGTGATCATAGATCATGCACTTGTTTATTTGCAAGTTGTTTATCTGTTAACAATTTTTCCACAACTATCTAAATGTAATTTGACTTTTGAGTTATTTTTAGGTAGTTTTAAATGACTTTCGCAAAAAGTACAAGCATGTGGGTATTGATGAAATTTAATTGTAGAGTAAGAACCAATTCTTAAGTTTTTTCTTATGGTTCACTTAACACTTACGCTGATGATAGAAGCTGTCAAACACTTCTTGCACATGTTCTTATGCTCTAGACTATGCGCTTCTAGTGACTTCTCCTATTATATCCACTCAGTAATGTTGTAGCACTGATAGATTTATATGGTGGGTGTATGAACCGTTGCTTCTTAAGTGGAAGCATGACCAAAACAATGGTCATTTTTTTAGTAAGAAGCATAGAAATGTGAATGCCAGTAGTATTAAACAGCGTCACGATTTTTTATTTTGCATTATGCTACCTGTCTCCTAGTACATTTTGTTAATTAAAGCAAGTATATTTTGTTAATACACATCATGATCCTTTTTTATACATAAAACGTGCAATAGTTAGCACATTTATAATTAACTACATATAGTGACGTAGCCAGAACTAAACATTGGCGTGGGGCGCAAAGTGAAATGAGTTCGCAGACAACAATCCATGTGTATTGTATCATATATTTGGAAAAAAAGTTACGTTGCATGAAATCGCCTCACAAACTGCACTGCTTCAGAATTTGGTTTAATTTTAGACTACAAGCGCAATGTTTTGTTTGATTGGACCATCTCTAATATTTTGTGTTGTCAATCAATGAACTTCTACTCTAAACCTATATATCTTAATTTGATTTTTCTTACAAACTGCCTTGAAAATTTTCAGTTCTGTGTATTTGTATATAAATTTATGTACGAGAATATAATAGTTACACATTTATCCTTGTATTTCTCATTTTACCTGTATCCTCAAAAATATTGTTCGTCTGTTTACTGCTACAAACGATGATAAACACTGGTGCAAACATGAGTTGCATAACTCTCCTATAAAACATAAACAAATTTGAAAGTAACATGAAAAAAGTTTCGAGAAGAAAAAAAGTCCACATAAACAAGGAAAAAAATTGTTGCAATGAAAATCTAAGATGCAACATTGACAACTAACAAGATATCTTCATTGCAAACACAATGGTCCATATTGTTTGCTTTAGCATCCTGCAAATTATCAATTCATCCTAATAAGAAAAACAAAAAGTTGAATGTACGTTTTCCTGAAAAAGGCATAAGTCAACTCCACTTAAAAAAATTTACAAAGAATAGGGTAGGCACATGCCTACCCCATTTGCAAGGGGCTCCGCCCCTGACTACCTATACTGTTGCAATAGGATTATTAAAGTAGCCTCTTCATTTCATAAAGTTACAGCTTTGCTGGGTTATTTTCACAGGACTATTGCTTCTTTTGTAGTAGTATGATCAAAACGATGGTCATTACTTCAATGAGAAGCATATAGCTATCTGTACCAGTAATAAATAGCTTACTGCCTTATTTTGCATTACGTTACCTGCCTCCTGGTAAATTTTCTTAGCTAATGAAATACGTTTCAAAAATGTTGCATTTTGTAAAATTGTAGCTCTAATGTACACTCTACGTGTTTGTTAAAAATTGTTGCTTCTTTAACAAAGTAGGATCATAACAATGTTCATATCTTCAGCAAGAAGCATATAACTACAAATGCCAATATTAAACAGCATATTGCTTTTATTTGACATTATGTTACATGTCTCCTAATACATTTTTGTGCTATTAATGTGCATGATGTTTTTTGTAATGTATATGTGAAGAACCTATAATTTTGCTCATCCTAACCGTTTTGTTCTCTTTGCTCTTTTATAGACAATGCTAGGGTGATTGTTAATCCTAAAGGCGAGACGAAAGGTATTGCCATGATTGATTTTGTATTGATTTTTCCATTATTTTTGCAGTCCTGGTAGGTTTTATTTTAATGCTAATCAAGATATTTCTTACTAATATTATTATACATTATAATTTTTGCAGTCTCTGGAATTGCTACATGCACCAGCCCTAGACCAGGCAAGGGATAATTTTATTCAATACAGTGGTCATTTCCTCCATGTTACTGCAGTTATTTATTTGATATTAAGGATGAAATTTTGAGAAGAAGATGCATAAAAGATCGCATACTTTCTCCTTTCCTTCCTTTGGATGAGGCTTTCAAGTTTGCAATTGTTCACAAAGTTTTGGTTCAGGGTGGCAATATTGATGTTACAGGTTTGTCTCTTTTGGATACTAAAAGAATTTATGGCTTAGGTGGCTAATTCAAGGTTATTGCCACTAATCATTTTTTTCCCTTCTGTGATAGGCAACTTTTGTAAATGAAAGGTGCTCCATATGCGTGTGCACTAACTGACAATGTAAAAAAAATTAGGGTGTATTTAAAACATTTGTTGTTACGTTTTGGTATGTACAGAAAACATATGTAATGGATATTATGTGTATATTTGAGCATGTTTAATACAATGTCTGTGGATATTTGGTATGTTTGATATAATGCGTTACATTTTCTAGATTATTATATTCTTCGGCTCTTACATTGTTCATATTGTTATGTGTTTAAAGAAGATTCATTTTTGATATGCTATTACTGACTGTAATATATAGTAGGATGCATCAATCACATAGAAAAATAAACCATTGGGCTTAAAAAGCGTTATAGTTATATAATATAAGAGCTATAAAAAGGTACTATAATGTAGGTGCTTACCGTTGAAGGATAGCGGAAGAAAAGTGCTATTGTATCTATGCATTTTATAGCAGCATATACATGTTGTATTAATATGCAAATAGCGGACATATAGCACTACAGAAAAATAATATTATATCGGTCTATATGCACTATGAAAGCTTAATAGTTTATAGCGTCATTTTCTGTGTTATAAATAAACCACTGGTTTTTTATAACATGTCGATATATAGCATTTATCGACCGCTATGGTTATTTTTTATAGCAGTTATATGCTGCTATGGATGACTCTTTTTCTTGTAGTGGATGAAATCACATTTGGATGCTTGTGGAATATTTTGCCATTATTATTACATATGTGTAGTTAAGTATGGTTTATTATATTGGTGTTTGTGGTACTAATAAAGCGGTTTAGTACATATTTAATTGATTTATATTACATCGATGGTGTATTACTGATGGTTGATAATTAGTATATAAAAGTGTGCGTGCGTGTGTGTTGTGATTAGCTTATTTGATATTTGGGGTAGACATTGTGTGTTGTTAATTGTTTGTAATGTTTAATGGCTAAGTGTGTTATTATTGTTGTTGCCCCATATTTATGATGATTGATTGGAATGGTTTAGTAGTAGTGTTTCCTGCTTGTTGATTGCAATGGTTGCATTGTTTGTGATGATTGTGTGGATGTTATGGTTGTTATGTGCTAATGACTATTTGGATGCAGGAGAAGAGATAGAAATACCTGGGCTTAGTCCCCGGAAAGGGGTACGTAGGCGGCCTTTTCCTATGCAAAAACTATTGAGCCTATAGCCCTAGCGTATAGGGTTAGGCATAATACAAAATAGTTGAAACTTTTGTCCTTTTATTACACACACGTACACATAGTTGTGAAGTTGTAGGTGTTAGCAGAAGAGGAAATGGAAGCGTGGATTGTTAGGCTATATCATAGATAGCTGTGGTATATTCTTCTATACCATTTGTAACAACCTAGGATTTTCGACCCTCGAAAATCGACACTGATACATCTATTGTATTACATGCCGAGCAATCGAATGCCGAAAAACCCGATTATTGGGGTAAAAGAAGAAGGAAGAAGACAGGAAGAAGAGAAAACAACACAAAATCTCACAGCGGAACGAATAATCTATAATATACAACAAATCTTTACACAAAGAAGAAATGTAATAAACACACACTAATCAGAGTACACTAACCTATCTCAGCCTGGATAGTTATAACAGCCTGTCCTTATAATTTACTGATAAATACAACAATGAATACAGCAAAAAAATAACCATATACGTGATGAGTCTCTGGGCCTCTAGCTCGTCTCCAGAAGCTCCAAAGCATCCAAATTAAATCTATAATATGCTCAATCTGACCCGAGCATTATAATAAAATAATAGCTGAGTCAGTCTTGTAAACCAACGTGAGAAAGACACACCCAGCTGAATTTTTTTGTTTCATAAATCTTTGAAAATAAAGGTATCTCGTAAGACTATGCCGTACATAAACACAGACGGGTTTTTACCTTACGATAACCAAACCATTTCATATGGAATTCTCTGATATTATAATAGTGTATAGGATACAAATACTTATTAATCATAGTCGAAATTGTTATATTGATTAAATTCCAACATAATAGGTATACAACTAAAACCGTAAAGGCTCGTATTAGAGAATGGATTCCATACAATGACTAGGCTACTGGGGTACCGCCTATCACGGTGCATCTCTAGATAAAATAACACCGAGGACCTCGCCACCCCTACAAACACAGGACCGACCTACCACTTGACTAGTAGTACCGAATATGATCACCCCTCCGTTAATGGCCCCGAAGCATACAAATGAGAGATAATATCGACTTTAAATAGGAATGATCATACCCTACTTGGAAGCGACCCACTTAGCCCTACTGCATCTCCCCTATTTTAGTCATCCCGGTTGATGAGGCTTGAGGCTACGTTTTATCTTTTATATAGTGCTTCCCACTTGGAATGCTAACTTTTCCCTCCAGGCAACAATGCAATATCAGCATTCATCCATACAAGTTCGTTCTGGGACTAAACGAAACGCTTGAGAGCTTCGTCTAAAATTCCATCATCCTCAAGATGTCATCACTTCGAAACACATGAGTTGGATTGAAGTGGTTTATGATAACATATCTGATCCCGGTCTCTTCGAAAAAACATTCGATGGTTTCCAGTAAATTCAACCCGGTTCTTTAGGAAATAAGCAGTCAAAGATAAGAGCGGAGATCACCTCCTAACCGTTAGTGGATGGATTTTCTTATCATTTGTCGTAGGAGAGCGAAATGAGATTTGTACGCACAGTACAGCATTATCAAATATGACTATGCCATATGACTCGCGTGTTTCTCCTAGAATTTCCAAAGTTATATTTTGGGTCCATATTTGATAGCCGGTTATTTAACTATCAAACAACACACATTCAAATCTGGGATTTAATTCAAAAAAGGGAAAACCAATATTGGTTAAACACATAAGCAAATACTAGCCTCCTTAATTAATCTTTTATTAATTAAATTCACTTTGTAAATATTTGTAACAAAATCCTTTTACAAAGATATATTTATTCAAAAATCCCTATATTTCAATACTAGGAAAATATCCATATACTTATCTCAATGGTGTAAGTATATTCACGAAACGCCGAAGAAGATTTCCTTTTTATACAATTCTAACTCACTTATAAACTCCATTATAATTTTTCTTAAACCATTTATAAACTATTTTATAAATCTCAAAAACCATTTATAAACTTCTCTAAATCAATTCTCAAATCATTTACAAACCCTTTATATATCCATAAAAATAATTATAAAACTCTTTTTATAGATCTATAAACCCATTTCTAAAATTCTTTTATGAATATCTAAAACCATTTATAGAACTCTTTCACCCTTAACTAATCTTCCTTTAAATTTTCAAACCATGTTATAAAACTCCTCTTATAAAACCCAAGTCCGTTTATAAAATATTTGTAAATCTCGAAAACATTTATAAATAAATTCTAATCATTTACTTCAACACTATCATATAATAATATTATTAATAATAAACATTATAAATAAATAATAATTTTCAACTTTAAAACATCCTAGAATAATAATTAAGAATTTCAAAGACATTATTAATAAAACACTAATATTTGATTTTCAACATTGATATAAATAATAATAATTTACTTTCAAAACAACATTAATAAATGAATATTATTAATTTCAAACCATATTAATTACTTAAATGATTAACCCTTCAAAATATTAAAATATTGATAAATAACTTTAAAATAACATTCTATACTAATAAATAATCTATTAAACAATCTTAAATATAATAAAATGAATAAATAAAATCTTAAAACAATGTTAAATATAAATAAATAATCTTGGAAAAGGTCAGATAAAAAGGTGGTTGGAATAAAATAGAAGTTAAGTCCTTTAAAACAAATATTTCTGAAACCCAACTTCGGATTTAAAATCATTTCCTATCTCAAAAACCAATTCCAACTCAAATGGCAATTTATAGTATTTTTAAAATACTAATTCAAGGCCAATAGCTACCAAACGCTCAACCAATATTGATATTGATTTTCTATCACTACAGGATTTAAGTTTCCAACATATAACAATGTCATAACCAAAAGAGCCAACAATCAAATTTAATATCCAATAATTCATATGACGGGAATATTATTGAAATTAAAATCAACAATGGCGAGGAATCTTATTGGATCCTTCCAACTTGTCCCCCTCTATCACATCTCATATATATTTGAACATATATATATAAATAAAATCAATAGTGGTGAGGAATACTGTTGGAACTCTCCAACTTGTTTTCCTGCATCACATACAGTATATGATTATATAATATAGGTCATCCGCTACTAGGTGGGTATTTATAAAAGGTCACCCGCTCTAGGGGCGAGAATAAATCCTAACCAACTGATAAAATAGAAAATCTTCCAAACATTCAATCAACAATTTTTATCGACTATATAATATTACTAGTTAAGCAAAAATGTGAGTTTAACTCACCGAAATATATGTTGTCGCCGAGGCGTTCCGGTTTGGAATAAATCGAATAGGCGTTCAGTTTTAACCAAAATTCCTACTAGCTCCAATCTCTACCAAACCAATTCCATATCGTAGTATTCGCTAATGCGATCGCAACGCAACTCGTCACGTTCAATTTGGACCTATAACGAATTAGATATTTAATAGCTAATATTTTATCAATATTTTATACTTCTCTAAACGTGTCAATAAACTACACTAATGTGTTCTATTCGTTAATACGAATCTAACGTCGAAGACCGCGGGTTAAACGGACTTTGTATGGACAAGTTAAACATTTTCAAAATTTAAACACTTAACAACTAAATTAATAAACACTCTCACCCCACTACCCTGGCCCAGGTCCCAAAATGCCATCACTTCTTCAAGTTGCCTGCTACTCCTCTCCCTTTTATATTTCTCACATATGTAACATCCTTCCCCATCCTTATTTCTCCTGTAGCTCACACACCCTCGTCATTTCTCCTCTCCCTCACCTTCTCATGCGTGCTCTTTCTTTTTCTCCATGCATATACACTTCCATGCCTATACATGTCCCCCTCTACTCTTCATGCATGAGCTAGTGAATGAATGCATATGTCCTTTCCAATGTCCATGCGTGTGTTGCCACTTCCCAAGTGAATGTGTAAAAATGTATGTGAAAGTGCTCATTTTGAATTTGCAGAGAAAGATGAACGTGTAAATATTTTCTTGTTTCATGTGTTTGAAAAATATAAAATGAAGAATGTGTCCCCTCATTTGCATGCCAATATATCCATATATATAAACTAGAATACTTAAAAGCTAAGTAAACACAAGCATGTCCAATGACCAAAGGACATGTGCATGAGTAGAGAAAGATGTGGAGGTAAGGTGGTAAGTGTATGTGCATATATAAACAAAGTTTCTTCTAGGCTAAGTAAGAAAAGACTGAGCAAGGACAAGTGAGTATGGTGAAAGGATATGAAAGCACTATAGGTTGCGTGTGTGAATATGGCCAAGGACATAGAAAGAATGGGAACGTGTGTGTATAATTAGTTTAGAAAAAGTTAATTTGCAAACCCCACCACACAATATCGCATTCACGTATAGGCCACGACCGACAGAAATAAAAATACGATCGCGCACAACAATGTGAGGCGATCGTAAAATAATAATAAAATAGACATGTTAACTTATTTTGTGAAGTTTCAAAAGTACCAACGTTTACAGCAAAAATCATCAAACGAAAATTTTATTATTTTCCAAATCAAAAATTATGGAAAAATCCTATAAATTAAATTAAAAATAAATCATAAAAAAAGTCTTAATTTGAAACATAGATTTTATTATAATTTAAATTCGAATCTGAATATTTAAACAAATTAAATATTCAAATTCAAAGACCTAAAAATATGGGTCGTTACACCATTGTTATATCATTTATGAATTAATGATAATTGATGTATTGAAATGTAAACTAATGTGATAATGTAGTAAAATAATTGTATTATTAAGTTAATGTTCATTGATATTGATATTGATATTTGATTCCACTGTGAGGTTTTACTTTTTCTTTCTTAGTTATTGTAAAATTAATTTATAAAATGGACAATCCACTGTTTTTATTATAGAAAATTAGTTGCAATCGTACTTTGCAGAGTTCGTAATTGGTTTTAGATGTTGAAAATAATGGAGCGTTATATTTATAGTGCAAAGCGATAGAAGGTTAAGAATGCGAAACTATCGAAGGTTAACAATGCGAAGCTATCGAAGGTTGAAAATGCAAATTTATCAAAGGTTGAGAACTATCGAAGGTTGATAATGCAAATCTACCAAAGGGCGACAATGCGAAGCTATCAAAGATTGCAATTGAATGTTGGGTAATGCAAAGCTATCGAAGGATGAAAATGTAAAGCTATCAAAGGTTGAGAATGCAAAACTATCGAAAATTGAGAATGTGAAGCTACCTAAAGTTGATGATGTGAAGCAATCGTAAGCAAAGAGCTATCGTTAATACAAAAGAAATGTCAAACATGTAGGAAGAAATGCCACTAAATTGGAGGAAATTATAAAGAAACGGTGACCCTAAGGATGCTATGATGAGGTATACTTATTAGAGTATATTGGTAGTTTCTCATCAAATAAATATATTCAAGAATATACAAGAGGAGATATGAGTGATATTCAACATAAAAGGATAGAGATAAATCAATTACTTGAAATGTTAGTGCATTAATATAAAGAATGGTTAATTAGTGACAAAAGCTTCTAAACATTACTTACAACCAAGTCACCATTGTTAATGCTACGACCAAGATAGCAATCTACGTGAAATACTCCAAATCTGCGATTGTGACATATGGCATCATCGGGACTATCCATCTTGCTAAGTAATCGATCTGCATTAACTTTGAAAGACCATATATATGGTGTTTAGATGATAACAACCATATAACAATGTTTGTAACGACCCGCAAAATTTAATGGTTTTAAAAGTATATTTAACTGGAAATTTGTGAAATTTTAAACAATAAAATTTGAAAATAAAAATTTACTATTTGGAATACGTCTATTTTAATATAGCAACTGGTAAATTTTCATCTGATAATATTGAAGTTTATTTTCCTGTGAAATTTCATTTCAAATCAAACCGGTTAATAATAGTGAATTTAAAAGTTTTCCGAAACCAAAATATGTCAACAGGAGAAAATTTACTCAGATCACTCTGAATCTGACTGTGAAATTCGTTTCGCGAAATTCGAATGTTTCTACCTCCGTTTGGATTTTTCCGTACTGAATAGCAACGTATATCAGGGTCCGTATGGACTTTTGATAGGAAGGTCCTGACACAGATATTTCTGTTTCCTCTTGTCCGTCTCATCGCCCTGATCACTATGATGTATTCATCGGTGTATTTCGGAGTCCGGTGCACGACGAAATCAACAGAATGCAAAATGTGTCGATTCGCCAAATTGGATCCATTTGCAATTCTGTGTCCTCCATCTGGTTCAGCTTATTGTGTTAATCACATATATAACCTGTGTCCTTTTATATTCGACGGTTTTGACATTCAAAAGTCAAAAATCTGAAAAGACAAACGTCACGTATATTTTCATTTCTCTTTCATTTGTTTTTCATTTCTTTTGCATTCGTTCTCCTCTACTCTGCAAAATTTTCATTTTGTTTTATAAAGCCTTGAATCTGAGGTTGCTCGTTCTTTTCTCCACACCATTCATCTTCTCCCCTCAATTTGAAGCCCGTCCATCTCCTTGCTAACCATGGCCTCAACAACAAATTCTCCATCATTGCCACCGAAGAAATAAAAACCTCAGATCTCTCACCGAAACCCACGTCTCAGCCTTCCCTGCCCTCCCCGTTGAACCCACGACCAGCGGCACAAACCCAAGCAACTCCACCCGAACCCACCTTATAGTCGCACGCCCATTTTCCTCCACGCCAGCAAACATTTTTCCCAGCCTCATCGCAACGTTATCCAGCCAACCACCCACGCCTGAGTCGTATCTCCTGTACACCCTCAGTCTCCGCCATCTAATAACCCGGCCGCCTTCCCCTCAGTTCACTGCCAACCCGAACGACTTTCTTCCTCTTTCCCATCACTGCACGCAGATCTACACCCATCACCATCCCGAGCTCTCTTCATCCTTTGTTGCTTACGTACTGGTTCATAGTTTATTGTAGTATATATACATTATATGCTATATGGTAAGTTGTTGATTTTAAATATATACTATATAAGTTGTTTTTACATTTTTGTGACAGCCTGTTTTGATTTGAAACTCAATACACTGCCATTTTATTATATTCTATTTTATATATATATTTACAGTATGGGCATGATTACAGTAGTATAGATATATGTAGTTCATTTCATATATGATTTTCTCTAGTTAGTGTATATATTATATAAAGCAAGTTATATTTGTAAGTTTGGTAGTTGTCTGCATTTCTGTTAGTTATATAAAGTATGCATTGAAGTGTCTGCATATACGTATAGAAATTGCAGTTTGAGCTAACATATATGTTTTACTTTGTTCCTGTAAGTCTATCTTTGACCATCCTCCTCATCTCTTTCTAATCTTATATGTAAGAAAAATATATTTAAAGGTTAGCTTAGATATAGATATACACCATGGTCTGTATAACTTATATGAAACGTTAGTTATTATATGATTTGTTTATATTATGTTTCTTTGCTGTGTAAGTTTGTATATACAGAGCTTACTATATATTGATGTTAGTTCGTATGAGTATCTAATCGAACAGTTATATATTAATACACTAATATATATAGGATCTGTTTGAGTATATAGTGAAGGTTGTTGTTTCTATACTATATATATTAGATTTTATACGATATATATAAAAGTTTATAACAGTTTAAAAGTTATTTCAAAAATTTAAATGTTGCTGGTATCTCTTGTAGCTTATAATGTTATAGGGTATGTATGTTCATATATATCATATTATTTATATTATTGTAGTTTGTGATGGGATATATTTTATTTATAACAGTATTGCACAATAGGATTAGTTGTATTTATATATTAGATAGGTTAAAATAGGTATGTACAACCTGTTTACCAAAGTATATACATATTTCATGTTTTTAATGTTTTATTGTGTATGGGTGTATTTATTTATTTATTTAAAATCTTACTATGTAGATATGTTGTTTATATGGGTTTCTATCTAAAAACAAAATGATTTTTGAAATATATATATTTAATATAATTTGTATTTAAATTTATCTTGATTTGAAAATATATATATCTTATTTTGAATGTATGTCTAAAATCGGTTTAGAGAGAAGTTATATCATACATTTTGTTTTGATTATATCAAGACGATTCTGATTTGTTTCCATAAATCCCTAACTTTCAGCTTTGCCGTCAAATCTACTTTCAGCTTACTTCGCTTTGAGATTGTTGTCTAGATCGTGATACAATTCGTAGCTCAATTCTTTGTCAAATCTATCTAACCTCGAAAGGTGAGCAATCACTCATGATTAACATTCTTGTATTTATTAATTTGATTTCAATTGAAACGACAATTGAAATATGATGCTGTAGTTATTTAAATTGTTATATATGTCATTTTCTGTATATGTTCACCTGTGACATCTGACACCAGTATCTAGTATTTATATGCCTGTTATTACTATTATCTGTATATGTTCACCTATGACATTTGACACCAGTATCTGTTATTTATATTGATGATATATGCCTGTTGTTTTATTTTATATTATCTGTTATCACTCTGCAAGTTCCCTGTTAGTATAGAATTCACTATGGGTTGAAATGATACATACCCGAACGGACTTTAGAATAGGAGAAAATCGTTATGGGTTGAAATGATAAACCCAAGCGTTTTTCATTTGAATTGAATTTGGGATTACGGGTCGAAATGATATCTACCCATATGTATTAAATTTACGGATTGAAATGATAAATATCTGTATCACTTGACCATATGATAGATATATATACAGACACCGTTGGTCCATATATATAAATATTTTGAAATAAATTCTATGGTTTTGGAAAGAAATATATGGTTTTAATAAATGTTGATTCTTAAATTTTATATATAAATGGTAATGATATATATAGATTTAATAATGATATTTAATTTAATTAAGATGGATTTAATACATATAATATGGTTAAGTATTTAAATTTTTATTCCAAAATAGATCTTGGTAATAATTTGAATTTAGTTGAAATTTTATTCAATAAAGAAGTTTATTTAATTAAACCAATTTGAACTTATTGAAATTGAGGTTTAAGATATGATTTATAACTTGGGTTTAATTTAAGTAATTTAATGAATATTTCTTGTTTAAAATAAATTTAAGGAAATATTTAGTAAAAATGAAATTTAAGGCTAGTTAAATGATATTGAAGTTATTAAGTGAATGTTCCCTGATTAAATAATAATAAAGTTAAATCAAGAGCTATATGAAACTGTTAAATTTAACTTTGAAAATGTTGGATATTAAAGCCTTAAAATATATTGAAAATTTAAACGGTATATTTAGAACTGAATTGAATTGATGAATTGAGCTTGAATAAATTAGAATTTGGAATTTGAAGTTGATTTGAATCGATTTGCGAGACTTGAGAAAATTATAAATGCTTTACTTTATAAATTAATTAATATATATACTATCTTGGAAAATAGTTATATTTGAAATGAAGTAATATTTGGGTTTCGAAGTATAAATTAAATTGAAATGACCACGGTGTTATAGTGTATATTCCCACCTTGTAGATAGTTCTGAAGATCCTTAGAGGATGGTTATCCCAAACATCCTTTAAGTTACTTGTATTTCAGTTGATATTTCACTTGAGTTGGATTTATTGATATAAGAATGTTAATCCTGACTCGAGTGTTTTGTGTTTTGCTTTACGCTCGGGTCAGACCGAGTGATACAGCATTTGAGACTCACCCTTGGAGTTTGGAGCTTCCTTTGGAGATCCAACTATCGCCTCAGCTTTCAGCTCTTCTAGTTGATTTGTCTAGAGAAGTCATCTGTTGTACTGGAGACTTCACTGCATTTGAGATATTCTGTTGTATTTTATTTCTAACTCTGATGTTTATATAGTAGCTTCATGAACTACTATTTTATCTATTCCGCTGCGCATTATTGTATTACTCTTTGTCTGTGATTCTGTGATTGATTTATTTACTGCATATGCTGAGTTTTGCCAAATTTAAATTTACAATCTGATATTTTGAATTATTCAAGTCAGACATGTGTGGATTTATTGTCAATTTGAATGGTCCAAAATAGCGGATCGTTACAATGTTACTAATATGTTTATTAAGTTATTTCAGGTCAAAACGATGATGGAAAAGATGAAAAATAAATTGGCTAAAAATATACGAAGCTGCGACTTGAACCCAAGTGGCTGAGAGATGAGCACATGTTTACCACTGAACTAAGCAAGCTTTTGGAATTATACTTATTCAGTCGACTGAAATTCTTGATCATTCGACTGAACCAGCCTAAGTTGACTATGATTCTTCTTTCAGTAGACTAAACCAAACTATAAGTTCTGGAACCAAAAATGCCTATTTCAGTCGACTGAAATTAGAGCTCAGTCGACTAAACCGGGCATTTCTGGTTTTTTAAATACCCAAATCGATGCATCTCTTCATCTACAATTGCATCTCTTCGCTTCTGTAGTTGCTTCTCTTCAACAATGGCGAATTTAGAAGGTTGCACCCCTACATTGACATCCCTACAACAACGATATAAACACCTAACCATTCCTGAAGCAATATACATTGAAACACAATTCTATGCTTTATTTCCACTCCTAAACTCTTAATTCCTAAAGCAATTCTCCGAGTTCCAAGAAATTCATCCGATTAAGAGATTTCGACTAGTTTGCTTCATCTCTGTGTCCTATAATCTAGTTGAATAAACTCCTAAGCCTCTACACCTCCATTGAATATCATTTGGTTTAGTTATAGGAGTTATTGTACATCAAAGTGACATTCTGTATATCAAGATACGCTGTGCCAGAAAGTAACATTTGTTACACTGGTTGGAATTATTGTTGAAGTCCAGTTCAGTTGTTCAGGTGGAGTTTGTAAACATGGTCCTCCGGGTGAAGTGAGGATAACTAGTTAAAGGAAATTCCGAAGGGGAGCTTCGGGATTGGACGTAGGACGGGAGGTCCAAACCAGTATAAAATCGACTGTGCAATCTACTTTACTATTTATGCTGCATTTACATTATTTTTTACTATTGCTTCGATCCTTTGCGTAGCGACTAACAAGTGGTATCAGAGCCTGGAATTCTATCGATCATCACAGCATCATAGAGTAATGGCCATAAAGAGAAGATCCAGTCAAAGCTCAAAGATAGTCGAGAAAAGGCAAATTTCTGGGAGCGAGTAACAACCTATAGAATCAAGGTACATGTGCTGTGTGGCTAATCTCAGATTAAAATTGGTAAGCTTAGATTCTATATATAGTGATCTTTTACAAACGCATGAGAAGTTATTAAAAGATTTTAAAGCATCACAAAAGGTCAATTCTATTGCTCTAGTTAAATTAGATGATTGTGAATGTAAAATTAGTATTTTAACGGAGGAAAACAAGTTTTTAGTAAAACAAACTGAAATTTTTTAAAATACATTGGAAGAACTTATTGTACAAAAAGATTTTCTATTAAAAGACAATGAGCACTTAAACTATAAAAATACCAATCCTTTGAAAGAAATCGAAGTTTTGCAAAATAAAAATATATTTTTGGAAAATTCGTTAAATGATTCTAATTCTAAACTTTTGTCTCTTGAAAAAGAGAATATGGCTTTAAATGATAAGAATCTAGAATTAATTAAAGAATGTGAATTTTTAAAAGATAATGATATTATTTTGCAAAAACAAATTTATGATTCCAAAGCTATTTTTGATAAATTAAATGATAAAATCACAAATTTTAATAGAGAAAAAGATGGGTTATTTTCCTTAACTACTAATAGCAAAGCTCACAATAATAGAACTGGTTTAGACTATAAACAAGATAATTGTAGAAAAAGTACTAAATATGCATTTCTGTATATACACATTTTAATGCTAATGCTAAAAGTAGAGAAGTTTTAAAACCAATCCATGTCATGATGGTATTATGCTTAAAAATAGAAAAAAATCCTTTGAATACTAAATCAATGACAATTAATATTGATATATGGGTTCCTGCTAATCTAACCGATCATGATAGGCAATCATACATTAGCAATTATTATGACACTGTAATTAATAATGAAAATTATATTTTTAAGGGATTAACCACATCCAACTGGAACCGATTTTCTAAGTCATAATATTTTTATAAAATGAGTATCATTTTGCTTACATTTGACATATGTATTAGGTACTAATCACCTTGCATTATTGTTAAATTACTTAACTTATATATGATACTTCCTATCTCTTTTTATAAATGGGGAGAAAAATTATATGTAACGACCCTGAATTTTTGATATTTGAAAAGTGAATATTTAATTGAGTTTAAATATTCGAATGATAGTTTAATTTGAAATTCAAACATCAGAATGAATTTGGCGATTAAATTATTGAATTTAATTACTGAAGTTGGGTAAAAATTTGAATCTTCAGTTTTAAGCTGATTAAAAATAATCTGAAGGCTTGGAAAATCTATATTGATAATTCTGAAGGTACTGGGACTTTCAGAATTTGATTTGGAACTGTTTTGTTCAGTTTTGAAATTTTATTGTTTAAATTGAATTTAAAAATAGCGTTCCGGGGCGCAGTCTTGGAATTTGACGAAACTAGTTCCATTGGATCCGTAATATTGTATTATTAACGGATTTAAATTTTCGTAATGTTTGGAGTGATCGTTTGGCCGTACGATAAGCAAACGCGCTGAAATTAAATCGAAAATTTAATATTTTAACTGGTCCAAAAAGCTATCTTCTCCATACGATCAAATTTGGACCTGAAACCTTTTCCATTGCGTTCGGAATAGGCGTATAACATTACGAACGCTGGGCGGCACGCCTTAATAGGAGATCAAAATTTCGAGTTGCGTTTATTGAGACAATTTGAATTTGAATTTAAATTAAATAATATATTTATATACTTAGTCAACACAGCGGAGATTCCTGGCTTAATTTCACTTCGATGCCGACCTACTCTCTGTTTAATCACGTTCTCTTGTCTCCTCTCCATTCGTTCAAAACGAATAAAACATTTTCTTCGTTCAAAAGAAAACTATCTCGTTCTAAAGCAAATCAATGGTCGTTCTCCCTCTTCTTCCAATTCAACTAGGGCAGAGCAATTAAAATTTTAAAACCAAGGCCGAAATCAAATCGAGAAAAAAAAACCCTCTCTCGTTCAAAATCAACGAACAATGGCAACTGATAAAAATCGAAACCCCTCCTCCATATTTTGCCAGTTCGAATAAGTCATGACGTTTCCCTCTCCACTATTTCCACTCGTGAGGCGCGCGACATTGATGGAGGCTGGAGGCACTCACGCTCGAGCACGTGGAAGCGGGCAGTGATTGGCGACTCGATGGGGTTCGGAGGTGAGACTCGCGATGTCTAGGGCGAAGTAAGGGGAGGGAGTTTGGTCGGAGTCTCGACTTTTGGGAAGGTCGAGTGAAACTGGAGACGCACAATTCGAGTGTTTTGTCTTTTCATTACGCTCGGGTCAGGACTAAAATATCTCATGTAAGTTAAATCGAATAAGTAAAAATGAGTGTGACGGCGTCGGAGATGTTTACGGGTTTTAGACACCTCCTATCCAGTGTTTAACGTGCGTGCATTAACTTAAGAGATGTTCGGGATTTCCATCTCCTAAGGATCCGTTAAACTATCTACTATATAATAGAATACGCTATATACAATAATGTCTATCATAAAGTAAAATATCAAACTAGCGTTAAGCCATGGCCCATTCCACCCTTAACACATTTTTATTCCCAAGAGCATATACAAGACCGTAGTTTCCCCAAAACCGGAAGTCACCAGAGGGCAATCCATATACTAAAGGTACAAACCAAAATCGTAGTGGTCGCGAATAGGATAATCAGTATGACAAGGTACATGAGGCAATACCAACTAGGATACTAGTAGTTGCGTGATCCGGACTTATGTTGGGCATAGCAGCTACTACCCCAACACCGCGAAACAACACTCCCAAAATCGAGGGGTGCACCCAAATCGAATCACAAAAGTAATAGACATGGTAACGAAGAAGTGTTAAAAATACGGGTCGTTACAAAGGCGGTCGCGAGTAGGGTGCAAAGGCGGCAGTTCTGGTCGAGATGTTTCTTCCCTGATGATGGTAGCCGAGGTCGAGCCTTGTTTTGAGCAAAGGTATTTTCGATTTGTTCATTTCGATTTAAATCTGAAAAATATTTGTAAAGAAAATTATTCAATAAAGTATATATGCAAAATTTTAACTTATATATATATATACATGCAAACGGCAGAAATATATATGAGTAGGGCTATAAGTTACAGTAAGAAGAAAAACAATTTATGTTACAGTAAAGTTTTAAAACAGTTTTTAGTTAACTTTAATTTAGTTTAGACCTGAAAATACATATCTATGAGATTTGGATATAAGAATTTATATAAAGAGTAAGTTTTTAATACCTATATAGATTATTTTTATAAGCAGTTTGAAAAAAAAATGATGATGAAAATAAATATACATATTTTAATTTGCTTGATCTTAAAATTTATTGATTAAATTTGAATAATTAACTAATTTAATTATTGGGTTATTAAAAATAATTTAAAGGAAATTGTTTGAAATTAAATTTTATTTGTTTAGAATGAAATCTCTGAAATTTAATTGTCCAATTGTTCAAAATATTAATAAATTGTATAAAATGTTTATACAAGGTCTGAAATGGAGAAACAAGCTGAAATGAAAATGGATTGCAAAATAAAAGCAAAGGTGAGATCTTCTCACTCAAATGAAAAGTTGAATTCTCAGTTATTGATTGTTGTTTGGTTGTGATATTAGATATAGTAGGATATATCTATGTATATAGCAATATATATATATTGGAATATGTATATATTGCAGTTGTTGATTTCCTGCATTATATAGCGGATGAGACCCTATTGCGCCGCATAATAGCGGATGATATTTATGAAATCCCATATACCGCGATATTCCACCTCGAAGTGGAATTGGTATTGTGCTAACATCTGTGGATGCAGGGAAACAGGTTGGAGGGATCCAACTGGATTCCTCAAATTGTTTGAATATTATTTCATATGTGAATGATGTGATTATTGATAATCTGTGGATGATTTATTGATAATTGTAATTGTTGAAGGCTAAAATTTAGCCGAATGTATTTTTGGTATCGTTGGATACCAGAAATGAATATAAATTGGATTTTGAAATTTAAGTGGAAAATTTTAAGTGAATTTATTTTTAAGAATTGAATTTATTGAAAGAAGGAAATTTAAAGTATTAAAATTTGATTTTCGAAATCTTACCGAATAAATTCCAAAATATGAAAAAATGAGTTTTGAATAATATTGTTTCAAAAGTTGAAGAATTCATTTAAAAAATGGAATTTTGAATAATTTAGAAAGAACAAAGGAATTTATTTAAAAGTGATAAACTTTTAGAAATCAATTTGAAATTGATTTTGTATTGGAAAATGAACCTTTGAGAAATCGATTTGGAAATTTATTTGGAGTTGAAAATAAATTTAGAAATCAAATTTGTAATTAATTTGGTAATGGAAAATAAATCATTGGAAAATTTATTTGAAATTGATTTAGTGTTTGAAAAATGAATTTGGAAGTCGATTTGCAAATGGTTTGTTATTTGGAGATAAACTTAGAAATAAATTGCAATGTTTTGTTCTATTGAAATAAAACTCAGAAATCAATTTGTAATTGATTTGGTATTGAAATAAAATTAGAAATCAATTTGGAATTTGATTTTGGGATTAAAAGTGAGTATTTGGAAATGTAAATTCAAGTGGAATTTATGAAAGGAAAGGGAATTTGTTTTAAAAATAAACATTGATTTATTTTTGAAGTGTGGAAATAAATTTACAGATTTGGGATGTAAATTTAAAATAAATCGATAAGGATTTATTAAATTGGTTTAAATGGACCATTTTGTGGTGAAGTGTGAAAATGTGATTTGAAATTGGTTTTCAAATGTTGAAGTGTGGAAATGTATATATATCTTTCGAAGATATTTGAAAATAAATGATTTGGGAAAATTATTTAAATCTGATGATTGTTGTGAATGTTGTTGATAGTTAAATCACCGACTATCAATATTGCCTTTGAAATGACACTTGATTTGTTTTTCAAACAAACGCTCACTATTCGGGTTAGCCGGGAAAGGACCTTTGTATCGTATAACCCATTCTAAATAATGATACGACGATATGGATCACATTTGCTATATTACAGCAAGATAGGGGGTTCTCGCTTCGCGGTTTGGTGGCGAACGGGAGACTCTTACCCCCTACATCTCCCTGAGAGGGATGGGTTGGTTAGGCAGAGGCCGTGACAGTCGAGAGGCTGGCCGTAAAAGTAAATGCGAGGTGCCAGTGTAAGCCACGGTGGGGCTGGGATGGTTGCAAGGCCTACCGGTGCCCACTGTCTCGTATCGTTACAAGTGGTATCAGAGCATCCGGTTAAGCGACAACCCTGGCTCTGTTGGGTGTTACTCATTAGAGATAGAGTCAGTAGTACTCTAGAATGAGTGTGAGTGTAACAATAGATATGAGCGTGTATTTTTTACTGAATATAAAACTTGTTTTGTATTGTGTTGACTTATCGGTTGATTGTTTATAGATTTTGGTCGGTGCAGTCTGGCCAACTGTAATCGATAGGGGTTTCTAAACTCTTAAACAAGATAAACAGACATAGTATTGTTTTAAATAGGGTAAATGAAATAATTTTGCCCAGAACTATTTTTGTATGGAAAAGAAATGATTTTCTATGAATTATTATAGTATATGGATGCTTGGTTGTTAGGAAGTGATAACATTGGAATATTATCATTGTTATATGAAAAATGAATAAGAAATAAAATAATAACCAAAGATTTGAAGATAAATCCATTTAACAAATGAAATTTATAAATATGAATTGAAAGTATAATAAAATAAAATCCATATACAAATTAGATTTGTAAAATGTAAATTGTAAACGTAATTTATAATTGGAAATGGAATTCCAGAGAAATATTTGAAAATAAAATTCATTAATGGAATAATAAATGAGTTGATAACTTATACAATTTGAATTTTGATAGAATAAATTTAACTTAAAGGATGAAGTTAAATTAAAGAAAGTATAAATGAATCAATTAAATAAAGTGAAAGTTGATTTGGAATAAGATTCAAATTGAAAAGGAATGAATTTGTGAATGAACAAATGAGTTTACATTTGTAAATAAATGAATTGAAGAAATGGAATGAAATTTGATTTGAATAAAGTTGAATAAAAATCCAGACTTGGGAAAATAAAATAAAATAAAATGGATTGAGTTTAAGTAAACTGATTTGATAATTTATTAATTCACGAAATAATGAATTGGAGATTGAATTGGTTAAACTAAAGTTGAGTTGTAAGCTAAATTTAAAATGGTTTGAATTTGTATATAAATTCAAGTAGGTAGTAGAAATAAATTGAAAATTTCCTTGTTATTGATAAAATGAATTCACGATGAATTGAATATGGAAATGTGAAATTTAAAAAGAATAAGTGAATTACTAATTGAATTAAATTAGTGAATGGAATAAATTTGATAAATGAAAATCAAATCAAGAATTAAAATTGGAAATTGTTTACAAGGAAATGAACTTGAGTTTTGGAGTGAAATAGCTTAAGTAAATATTGAATAAATGCTCGACTTAAGAAATTTTTTGTGAAATGGTTTCAAATGAAATGAATGAGAATATGGAATGTAAGTTAAATTGAATGGAATCAATTTAATGATTGTTAGCTCAAGTAATCATTTAGTTGCATGAATATTAAAAAATCTGAATAGAAAGAATTATCGTTTGACAAAAAAACGAGATTGTATAAATTCTATGAGTTAATAAAAGCAAATAGAAATTGATTTTTGTATCAATTGAAATAGATATGAGTTAGATTCATTTAAAAATGAATAGAATGGAAGAAAATGAATTGTAAACCATTGAATTGAATAAAAATGGTATGTGAATTGGTCGTAAGCAACTAAAGTTGTATTGAAATTTTATAAATTGCTAATGGAATTTATTTTGAATGCATTGCTTATGAAATCTATATAATTGTTATTGAAATAAGTGAATTGTTAAATAGATTTCCTATATTTGTCACTTACCTGTTTAAATTGAGTAAGTGCAGGTTTTTGAAGTCGTTTGGCTGCATTTTGGGTTGCGCAATAGCTAAATAAAATAACTGCTTTGCTTAAAAATGCTAAAAGGTACGCCTACGCAATAAAAATAGGAAATATGAACTGTTTTTCTGCTTTTCCGACCGAGTGGGTCGATGTATATATATTTATCTCTTTTGTCAAATTGCAAAAGCTCCTCCGTACAAAGGAGACTCTGCCAAAATTTTCCGAAAATTTTGGGAGTTGGAAAAATTTTGAAAAATAATTTGAAAATTCACTTAACGACAAGTGATTTGAAATTGAATCTGAGATAAAGGTAAATGAAACTCAATATTCAAAAATAGAGAATGGATCGAATTCAAGTAAAATTCGAAATGAAAATCTGAATGGAAAATTTGGAAATAAAAGTATTGAGATTTGAAATAAATTCCAAATAGAATTGAAATTGTCAATTGAATTCAAATGAAATTGAAAATGCAAAGTTAAAATGAAATTGAAAATGCAAAGTTAAATAGAAATGAATGTATAACTTTGTTTGTAAAGTGAAAATAAATAATTATATTGAACTTAAGAAATGAAGTGGAGAAAATTCTTAAGTAAAATAGGTATTTGGAATCCAATAAGAAATTTGGACATTATTGTTCAGTAAAATATACAGGGGGTATAAAGGAAAGTGGAATTGGATTTTGATTTCAAAGATGAATTAGAATTTCTCAACAAAAAGGTATGTATTTGAATTTCAGTATGAAATTTGATGAGATTCTGATTTTGCCACTTGGCATTTTTTTTTCTATTGGGATTTGAGAGTCCGTAGGGACGTTTTGTAGTCGTACCGAGTTAGCCGCGCAAAGGAGACGCTGGCGAAATTTTTCGAAAATTTCGAGAGTTAGAAAATTTTTGAGAAAATTTTGAATAATTTACAATTTGAATTCAAATTTAAATTTGAATTGTGAAGTAAATTAAGTTGTTTGAAACTTATGGAACAGTTTGGAAAAGTTAGTTAAAGTAATAATGAAACTTTAATAAAAAGATTTATTTTAAAATTTGGTAAATTGTTTGGTTTTGGAGAAAATGATAAACGGGAATTGGAGCATTCTTCTTTACTTGTAATTTCGGGACGAAATTCTTTTAAGGGGGGAAGATTGTAACGACCCTGAATTTTTGATATTTGAAAAGTGAATATTTAATTGAGTTTAAATATTCGAATGATAGTTTAATTTGAAATTCAAATATCAGAATGAATTTGGCGATTAAATTATTGAATTTAATTACTGAAGTTGGGTAAAATTTTGAATCTTCAGTTTTAAGCTGATTAAAAATAATCCGAAGGCTTGGAAAATCTATATTGATAATTCTGAAGGTACTGGGACTTTCAGAATTTGATTTGGAACTGTTTTGTTCAGTTTTGAAATTTTATTGTTTAAATTGAATTTAAAAATAGCATTCCGGGGCGCAGTCTCGGAATTTGACGAAACCAGTTCCATTGGATTCGTAATATTGTATTATTATCGGATTTCAATTTTCGTAATGTTTGGAGTGATCGTTTGGCCATACGATAAGCAAACGCGCTGAAATTAAATCGAAAATTTAATATTTTAACTGGTCCAAAAAGCTATCTTCTCCATACGATCAAATTTGGACCTGAAACCTTTTCCATTGCATTCGGAATAGGCGTATAACATTACGAACGCTTGGCGGCACGCCTTAATAGGAGATCAAAATTTTGAGTTGCGTTTATTGAGACAATTTGAATTTAAATTTAAATTAAATAATATATTTATATACTTAGTCAACACAGCGGAGATTCCTGGCTTTATTTCACTTCGATGCCGACCTACTCTCTGCTTAATCACGTTCTCTTGTCTCCTCTCCATTCGTTCAAAATGAATAAAACATTTTCTTCGTTCAAAAGAAAACTATCTCGTTCTAAAGCAAATCAATGTCCGTTCTCCCTCTTCTTCCAATTCAACTAGGGCAGAGCAATTAAAATTTTCAAACCAAGGCCGAAATCAAATCGAGAAAAAAAAACCCCCCTCTCTCGTTCAAAATCAACGAACAATGGCAACTGATAAAAATCGAAACCCCTCCTCTATATTTTGCCAGTTCGAATAAGTCATGACGTTTCCCTCTCCACTATTTCCACTCGCGAGGCGCGCGACATCGATGGAGGCTGGAGGCACTCGCGCTCGAGCACGTGGAAGCGGGCAGCGATTGGCGACTCGTTGGGGTTCGGAGGTGAGACTCGCGATGTCTTAGGGCGAAGCAAGGGGAGGGAGTTTGGTCGGAGTCTCGACTTTTGGGAAGGTCGAGTGAAACTGGAGACGCACGGCGAAGAAGGCGGTCGCGAGTAGGCTGCAAAGGCGGCAGTTTTGGTCGAGGTGTTTCTTCCCTGAAGATGGTAGTCAAGGTCGAGCCTTGTTTTGAGCAAAGGTATTTTCGATTTGTTCATTTTGATTTAAATCTGAAAAATATTTGTAAAGAAAATTATTCAGTAAAGTATATATGCAAAATTTTAACTTATATATATATACATCCAAACGGCAGAAATATATATGAGTAGGGCTATAAGTTACAGTAAGAAGAAATTTTTTTTATGTTACAGTAAAGTTTTAAAACAGTTTTTAGTTTACTTTAATTTAGTTTAGACCTGAAAATACATATCTATGAGATTTGGATATAAGAATTTATATAAAGAGTAAGTTTTTGAAACCTATATAGATTATTTTTATAAGCAGTTTGAAAAAAAAAATGATGATGAAAATAAATATACATATTTTAATTTGCTTGATCTTAAAATTTATTGATTAAATTTAAATAATTAACTAATTTAATTATTAGGTTATTAAAAATAATTTAAAGGAAATTGTTTGAAATTAAATTTTATTTGTTTAGAATGAAATCTCTGAAATTTAATTGTCCAATTGTTCAAAATATTAATAAATTGTATAAAATGTTTATATAAGGTCTGAAATGGAGAAACAAGCTGAAATGAAAATGGATTGCAAAATAAAAGCAAAGGTGAGATCTTCTCACTCAAATGAAAAGTTGAATTTTCAGTTATTGATTGCTGTTTGGTTGTGATATTAGATATAGTAGGATATATCTATGTATATAGCAATATATATATATTGGCATATGTATATATTGCAGTTGTTGATTTCCCGCATTATATAGCGGATGAGACCCTATTGCGCCGCATAATAGCGGATGATATTTATAAAATCCCATATACCGCGATATTCCACCTCGAAGTGGAATTGGTATTGTGCTAACATCTGTGGATGCAGGGAAACAGGTTGGAGGGATCCAACTGGATTCCTCAAATTGTTTGAATATTATTTCATATGTGAATGATGTGATTATTGATAATCTGTGGATGATTTATTGATAATTGTAATTGTTGAAGGCTAAAATTTAGCCGAATGTATTTTTGGTATCGTTGGATACCAGAAATGAATATAAATTGGATTTTGAAATTTAAGTGGAAAATTTTAAGTGAATTTATTTTTAAGAATTGAATTTATTGAAAGAAGGAATTTTAAAGTATTAAAATTTGATTTTCGAAATCTTACCGAATAAATTCCAAAAAATGAAAAAAATGAGTTTTGAATAATATTGTTTCAAAAGTTGAATAATTCATTTAAAAAATGGAATTTTGAATAATTTAGAAAGAACAAAGGAATTTATTTAAAAGTGATAAACTTTTAGAAATCAATTTGAAATTGATTTGGTATTGGAAAATGAACCTTTAAGAAATCGATTTGGAAATTTATTTGGAGTTGAAAATAAATTTAGAAATCAAATTTGTAATTAATTTGGTAATGGAAAATAAATCATTGGAAAATTTATTTGAAATTGATTTAGTGTTTGAAAAATGAATTTAGAAGTCGATTTGCAAATGGTTTGTTATTTGGAGATAAACTTAGAAATAAATTGCAATGTTTTGTTCTATTGAAATAAAACTCAGAAATCAATTTGTAATTGATTTGGTATTGAAATAAAATTAGAAATCAATTTGGAATTTGATTTTGGGATTAAAAGTGAGTATTTGGAAATGTAAATTCAAGTGGAATTTATGAAAGGAAAGGGAATTTGTTTTAAAATTAAACATTGATTTATTTTTGAAGTGTGGAAGTAAATTTACAGATTTGGGATGTAAATTTAAAATAAATCGATAAGGATTTATTAAATTGGTTTAAATGGACCATTTTGTGATGAAGTGTGAAAATGTGATTTGAAATTGGTTTTCAAATGTTGAAGTGTGGAAATGTGTATATATCTTTCGAAGATATTTGAAAATAAATGATTTGGGAAAATTATTTAAATCTGATGATTGTTGTGAATGTTGTTGATAGTTAAATCACCGACTATCAATATTGCCTTTGAAATGACACTAGATTTGTTTTTCAAACAAACGCTCACTATTCGGGTTAGCCGGGAAAGGACCTTTGTATCGTATAACCCATTCCGAATAATGATACGACGATATGGATCGTATTGAAGACCGGTGATGAAGACCGGGTATTTGTGAAAATGATAGAATGACCTATCGATTTATTCTGCACCGTTAGCTACGGTATAGAGATTTCCTTTGTGATGGGAAGTTTTATCGGGATTGTGAATACCTAGATTGCAAGGGCTTCTTTGGAAGTGCCTTTAGTTCTGTTCGAACCCGGAACAGACTTGTATGGTTACGTGTCTGACATTACATTTTGAGATATAGAGCTGATTTCTTTCAAATACATTTCTGTTGGTGGTGGAGAATTTATTCTCTTAGCTTAACACCCTTCTCTGAGACGTACGAGCTCAGAGGTTATGTAGTTGAAGGTTATCAGCGATATATTCCCAATTTGGTAATGTGGCATGCTGAGTGTTGCTGTAATGATGATCATTTATTGATCATTTGTGATCAAAGCGTGGCTTTGTGAAAAAGCGTAGCTTTGTGGACGAGACTTCGTCAGGGCCTCACAACCCGGAAATGGTCGAAACAGGAATGTTGCGGCAAGGTTATGAGGGTCGCGCCCTTTAGTGTATGTCATTTCCTTCTAGAAAGGGGTGGTATCATGGTATGGAGCCCAGATACTTACTCATGTGGACACACCTTATTTATTATGTGTGATGTTGGTTACCGAGCACTCGGATAAAGGTCCCAAAGGACCGGGGAATGACATGTTCGTGAGTTACCTAGTTACAGGGGTAACCCAGCTTTGTTGGCAGAGAGCAGTTTGTCTCTCGGGACGTCCAGCCAGAGGCGATCCCATTCGGCAGTAGGAAAGGAAGTTCCTTAGCCTGACCATTTGTTGGAAAATCCAAAGAAACAATACGAACCTTGTACGGTTTACTTGTATTACCTGCTATGGAATGTGGCGGTAACCTGCTATTGAACATAGTAGCTATAGTAGGCATACGATACTGGTCGTATGCTGGCTAAGATTAATATTATACTTTCAAAATGTTTTCCACACTAGACATTAATAATAATAATCCAATGATTGGCGTAGTAAGCATCTTTGACTATCATAAGAAGAAATCTCCTCCAATTATGCGTTTGCATTGTGTGTGTGGTGGGAGGTCTTATGGTAGTTTCATTTTCCAAAATCATTGCGAATTAATTTCATTTTCTTTGTGAAAATAACTGTTTTACGATCTCACACCAGTCACCATGACTGACTCGGAGTTTATTGTTCCCTTCTAAACTCTGGGTGCCTACAATTTTCCACACGGGCAGCCTAGAGTTATGTTATCAGGATATTCTGGAGCTTTGGAGATGAGCTGGATGGCGAGACATACTTTCGTACTTGTTTATTTATTCCGCTGTGTATTCTGTATGAGGACAAGTTTATGTAACTATCCATTGTTGTATTGAGTTGTATATTGACTATGATTGATGTATGTATAAACTGATATAGTCTTTTGTTGTAAAGATTATTGATTTATCTATTATATATTGTTTCGCTGCGAATGTGAGATTCTGATATTGTCTCTGGTTCTGTGTTTCTGTTTCTTTCTTTTTCTTCTGTCTTCTTCTACCCCTTCTTTTTAACCCTAATGGTTCAGTTTTCCGGCATTTGATTGCGCGGCATTTGATACAGTGGACGTATTAATGTCGACTTTCGAGCGTCGAAAAATCGTATCGTTACATTATACACATTTATAGGAAAAATACATAGAATCATTTCTTAAGAGAAATATCATATCTAAGGGGAGTTTAGGGTAATTCGTTAAAGGAAATTCTAAAGGGGAGCTTCGGGGTTGGACATAGGACGGAAGGTCCGAACCAGTGGAAAATCAACTATGTAATCTACTTTACTATTTCCACTGCATTTACATTATTTTTTACTATTGGTCATCATCGTTCATGCGCATAACGACTAACAAACTTCAATCGACCAATATGAGCAAGTCATGCCCCTCTCCAACTACTATGAACAGGGATCTAACTCCACATAAGAAGTGGCTCCTTTGTCTCTTTCTTAGCTCAAATTATTTTTTGGACATGACATTTATAATCCACTTGAGGGCTTGAGGACTATTTTAATGGCTGACGGAGAAGAAGATGACTTGAAATTTTGGACATAAGAACCCATAAAACTAGAAAATTTCATATAGCCAAACATATAGATAAGATAAAAATCCGTGTGAACTACTCCAATCCTAGGATTATGACATATAAAATCATCAAGACCATCCGCTTTTCTAAGTCGTCGATCTGCGTCAATTCCAATCGACCAATAAGAGTAAGCCATACCCCACTCCAACTACTATAAATTCTGACATGCTCCCACATAAGAAGGAGCTCCTCTCCTCTTTCTTCTTCTTAGCACAAATCATTTTTTGAACTTGACATTTCTAAACTCATTGAGAGCTTGAGGACTATTTTAATGGCTCATGAAGAAGAATATGACTTGAACATTTAAACACAATGATCCATAAAATAGAAGATTTCGTATAGGCCCTATTTTTAACATTTTGGAATATAAAGTAAGAAATTACTTGAATTTTTGGTATATTAACCAATGAATGAAGGATATTGTGTGTGTGTATATATATATATATATATATTCGAATTTTGTAATATTTGCATATAAATGGAATATGACATAAATTTCAGATATTTTTGACAAAATTTCTTTTGACTATGGGCATATTTGGGATTTTTATTGAATAATATTCTTTTTAGAGTATTATGGATATTGGACCAAAAACTGGTTTAATATTTTGGTGCTTTCACTGAGAACTAAACTTAGAGTTTTTGAAAAATGATCAAAATGCCCTTAATTTCAAAAAAAAAATGAAAAATAGATATATTTTTATTAGTATGTCGGTTGAAGAATTTTTCAAATCCTATCATTTTTTGGAAGTTATAATTTTATGAAAAATTTGCATTTCATAAAAATAATATTATATTAGGCTATCAAAGGTTGGCACGTGAAGTCCCATAATGTTTCTTAACTTATGATAGTTCTCCTTCTTCGTCTCTCAACTTACTATAGTCCCATCTCCATCTTCTCAACCTACCATAGCTTTGCTATTCTATTTCTTCAACCTGCGATAGCTATTTGCTCCTTTCCTCAACTTACGATAGCTCTCCTTCTCCATTTCTCAATTTATGGCAGCTCTCCATCTCCATCTTCTCATATTGATCCCTTTCCTTAACCTGCAATTACTATTTGTTCATTTCTTCAACTTATAATGACTGTTTTTTCCCCATCCTCAACCCGCGATAGCTACTTTTCCCTTTCCTCAAACTGAAACAGCTTGTGAGTCATTAATTTATAGTCTACGATATCTTCAGCAACCATTTAGAAGCTTCGGAAAAAATTAAAAAGAAAAAAAAACGAAGGGCCCGTTTGGTTTCATTTTGTATTTTGAGTTTTGTGTTTTCAACTTGCACTAAGAAATCAGAGAAGAAGATTTATAATTCTTAGCTATTGCGACGACCAACGGACAACGAAGGAGTTGGATTGTTCTTCGTGCTTTTGTTATCTCTCGAAACACGAAAAACAAAATAAACTTGTTTTCTATTTTACATGTTAATTTCATTTTTCAAAATTGTTTTTTTTTCAACGATACATACAATGGATGTGCTTTTGTATAGACGAAAACACAAAACTAAAAACGACAAGCCAAACGGGGCCGAAATTTGTCGACAACAAGTTTTTTGGCCATCCCACTTTATAATGTCCTAAGCCCTATTAGGTAACATAAAATTCATCAACAGATAGAAGAAACTTTGGCAAACTTAATCCCCAATGTTTGCCTGCCAATTGCTGCCATCAGAGGTTGTTAAAAATAGAAAACAATTAGGGTATTCACTAGCAAATTGGCACTTGGCCAGAGTAGAAATTCAATTGCTTCATGTCGAAAAAATGCATCGCGCTACCACTAAGCAAGAGCTCTCCCTCTCCCCTACCATGTGCAGGCAGTGGGACATTCCCAATCATCGCCATTATTGAGAAATCAAGCGAAATACATAGCTGTTTTTTCTTCAGGCCAAATTCCTGCCAAGCGACAAGAAATTTCAAGGATCGTCAACTGTAGAATGATTACACTCATTGAGATGTATATAATTAATTTGGGGAACGGAGCTAGGATTGAAACTTGTAAACCAACGACCGTGATTTGCATATCTATTCGTGAAAATCCCAATAGGGGTTCCTTTGATGAAATTAGTGCCATTGGAAAGGCCATAGGAAAATATGAACAACGATGAAGACTGTTCGCTCATATTTATCTGTATGTGAGAAAAATTGTTAATTGAAATTTCGAAAAATTAGTAATGATCAGTTTCAAAAATAAAAAATTCAAAGGTCAATATAATCAGGTGTGAAACAAAATATAGAATAAAGCAAAGCAAACAAATAAAAAATTCAAACACGAATATATATTAGTAATTAAAATTAATTTATTATGTCAAAGAATATCACTAAAGACATTTTAATAAAACAACTTCGAACAAAAATAATGAAATCGAATAAGTTCGATAGAAGGTGAAATAGGATAATGGACTCATCAAATAAGACAAAATTTGTAAAGTTCTAAATTATATACATCTTTCATGAAATATATTAAGGAAATATTTGTTGTTGAAATTTGATTTTTTTTCATATAATATACTAAAAATGTATAAATGGTCATTTATATAAAAAAATTCGTGATTCGCTAACATGTGATTCAAGTTATCTTTACAGGTAAAAAGCATGGACTGCTCATTATTTAAGCTTACAAAGTTAATCGTTAGAACATGACTTCTTATTGCCTATAAATGGACAGTGGGATTTCTTGTTAAATGTGCACCTTTGGAATTATCTATGTGAATTGTAACTTTATTAATGCACAGGAAGACTTATTGGACTTATAGATTTCTTTGTCAAAAATAAATTATTATTCGACGATAAAGTTCAAAGCATTTCTCCTTCAAATTATGAGGGTATTCGTTAGAAAAGAAATGGACTAGCATCATGTCTTTAATATGATGTTAAGGAATGTAGTTTCATGCTTATATTTCAAGATCTAGATTCAAATTATATATGGTGTGATGATAGATTCTTTTGGATGGATTTTTGGTTTTTCTTATTATTATTTGGATGGTTTTCAGAAAGCTGATAGGCAAAGACTCTATATAATTTGATGCTATAAATTTATCTATCAAAGACATAAATCTATGGAAATTTGGATTTCTTCGTTGAATAGATTATTCTTCAATGTAATAAAGTCTTAATCTTCAATCTGGAAAATTAGATACGAAATACTTATTACGTGAATATGGATTTCTTTATTAATCTGGTCTTCTTTGTTATTATCTGGATGATAAACTCCTACTATTATAGTTTATTTCCTTCAACATGATTGAAATGAAGTATTATTTTAGTGCCCCTTGCTTTAGGTATATTTCTAGAAAGTATTGGCCGAAGGACATTTCAATATATCATAATGAAAGAAATTCTAGAAAGGAGAATAACATAAAGTAGCTTGTGAAGGATTAAGAATGGATAGTCATGAACATCATCATGCAGATAAATGGATAAATACTATTAACTGAATATTCAAAAAAAGGAACATTGTGGTGAGATAGGAATGGATCAAAGAAGCTGACACGCCAAGTGATTTCCTATACTATAATCAACGAAATATTATAGGTATTCCAATGGTATAAAGCTAGTAGATAAAATAATGAAGAAAGGTTATTATTAGCTCCAAACAAGTGAAGCTATTCCAATTTATATCAAAAAAGTGGCAAGTGCCAAAGATTTTAAGGATCTCATGAATCTTCCTGAGTGAATCGACTCATGTCACTAGTCTCGGTCTTTTAATGGATGAGAACTTGTTTTAATAAGACCCTTACCTGCCTACAAAGGAGGGGCAAAGTTTGCAATAGTGGTAATTGACTATATTAGTGAATGAATGGAGTTTGAACTATTATCAAACAAAACTGCAGGAAAATTCTTAAAGTTCGAGCATTATTATTTGAATCAAATTTTCGAATAAAATCATTCTCAACAATGAAACTCGGTTTGAGATCGAAAAATTCACCAATTTTGGTAAGAGAAATGGGATAATAAAGAGTTATCATCAGAAAGTTCATCCAAAGGTCAAAGGGGTTGTAGAAGCTACAAACAAACAACAAATAATAACTTGGAAAAGCAATTCAACTAAGAAATTGGATGAAGGAACTCCTTTTATTTTGTGATCCTATAGGACTTAGGAAAAGATAGCCACCATGCAAACCACATCTTCTTCACCAACATATGGATTGAAGTAATGTTGCTAGTCAAAGTTGAAATTCCATCACATCAAAGAATCACGCCTGCTTATGGACCAAACCAAGAACTAAAAGCGGGATCTTTAGATTTAATAAATGAATTGAAGAATTAAGAAATATTATTGACCATAGTGTCGATGGAGAATCTCTAAGTAATAAAATTCAAGAGAGAAGGGAAAATACCAAGAACCCGATAGACGGTCTACTATGATCAAATAAGAAAGAACCTTTGATCATTTATAAAGTAATACCTCTAGGAATCAATCGGTTAAGCAGACATAATGGAAATGCAATAGAAATGGCATGGAATGCGTAACATGTGAGACCATCCTTTAGGACTTTGGATGAATAACAAGAAAACTGGATTGCAAAAAAAATTTGGTTATACGATACAAATCAACAAAGGTTTTAAAGGGTAGCCATCTAAAGGAATAAGGGTTAGTTAAAGACTTTGGACCCACCTCGGGGCCTGCCCAAATCAACCACCTAAATAATGGTGGTCAACATAAGCCTTTGGTCCTGCCTCTGGGCCTAACCAAAGCAGCCACCCAAAGTGTAACGACCCGTATTTTATGTATTAAAGGGCTGTAAAATATTGGTATTATTTTATATAGGGTCGTATGATTCTATAACTTTGGAAAATGACTACTAGAGACACTTTCCATCCTTAGAATTTTTATTGGGTGATTTTAACCCTGAAATTCTTGTATGATCTATAACTTTTGATAAGAGCTGAACTACGGTCTGAAACCACTTCCATTAGATCGGGATGATGATTTCTCTTTCTATGGAGTAGTCATAATAGGAAAAAGGACTTACCATTTAGAAGATATGACTATTTGAAGTTTCACTTGATTTTGAACGGCTTAATATGTAATTAGTGAGTTAATGGGTAGGCCCACAGCATATTTCGGGATTAGCCTCATGATGGGGTTGATGAGATTTATCTCCATCATTACGCACTTCCCAAAATAGAGGAATAAATCTCCATTAACTACTTCTAAGCCAAAAAGTTACCCTAAACCCTACTTTAGTTGGTCAAATTTTGTCATTAAGAAGAGATTAGCAAAATTAGCATTTGGATTTAGAGATTTGCTATTGGAGATCACTTGGAGTTGCTGTTCATCTCGGGATTTGTGCACTTTTGGATTTGCTTTGTACTTAAGTGAGTGATTAGAACGTCTCACTTACTTGTTAGTCGTTATACACCTTAAAATGATGCTTCGAAATAATTTTTGGATCCTAAAATGTGTTTTAAACCTTAACTAATCACATATGTTAATCTAAAATGATTTTACAAAGTTTAGTGAATTTGTGTACTTATGGATCTCACTTGTTCTTATAGTTTATCTAGTTTCTACCCTTAGATTAAGGCTTCATTTTGATGTGTATGGATGTATCCTTATTAGATATATTATATATATAATGGTCGCTTGAATGCATGATGTTTGTTTGGTTGTAAACGCCGATCTAATGGCCATTTAGAATTAGAAACTAAGTCATGGATCGATGATGATCCATGAAGATGAATTGACCTAAATTTGGTGTGATCCATGGAGGGCAGCAAGGAAGGCCTCACAAGGTTACGTTCCAAGTTTCAAGTCATTTGGAGTTCGTTTGCTTGAGTTATAGGAATAATAAGATGGATCAGTGGAGATTCGAAGGCTTTGGATCGGTGCAGGTTGACTTCGGGTGTGCTCGTGTCTTGGAAGTGTTCGCTTCAAGTTACATGTTGGAGTGCTTTGGGTCATTCGCGTGTATGCATGAGTCGTGTGAGGAAGATGAGATACATAGCTAAGTGTGGAATCGGTGGTACCCATGGATCGATACGGATCCAAGGTCGTTCAAACATGGGCTTATGTTAGACTTTGAAGTTGCATGGGTCGGCGATGGAGTATGGGTTGGTGGAGCTTGGTTTTGATGGAACTCAGATCGATGGTGTTTGGATCGGGGTAGTATAGTTCGGTGGTGGGGAATTATAGGGCAGCTTCGGGTCACTCACATGCTTAGTTCGAGTCACAGAGGCAATTGCTTTGGGCCTTCACGTTTGCATTTACTTTGAGTCATATCCCAACTTCTTCAAGCTAAGGCTCGGGTTGGTACTGGACCAATAGGCTCGATGGCGATTTCCAATGACGATGACACACAATTCGATGATGATGGTTCCGTGATGGGAAGTGAAAGCTTCAACAATGGGATGGTTGTGCTTTGGAATGCAGAGTAGGTGACTATGAGTTGGATTGAAGGAACTGTTGAAGGAAGGTTACGTAACAAATGATGATATTCTATGACTAACGATGGCTGTCAAGAATAGTCCCAACCATGACGACTTTAGGCGAGAGTTATAAGGACAATTCTGAGATGTGCTCTGTTGTGAACTGTGCAGTTAAAGCACCGTTAAAGCCCCGCAAAATACCCAGTATAGTATGTAGCACCCTTCGACCACTATGCTTTTTCAATTTAGCAATATTAAATAGTAGATCCACTTTAAGCCCCGCTATTTTCCGCTATACCCGCTAAATCAATGCTTTTTAGCACCCGCTTTAGCAAAATTGTATAAAATGGTTGATTTGACTAATTCTCTTTTAAATCAAATCAACAAAGTTAGGGTAAAGACCTGATTTTAAGGCTTAAGTGCTCAATATAAGTTAGAAATCTATTGTAGTCACCAAGTATGGATGGCATAAATCATGATACTCTTCAGTTTTGTTATATAAGATTAAACAATATTTTTTTCCTTCTCAAACGGTGTGAGAATGAGAATAAATTAACTTTAAATATTTGGTTTTATATTTAATGAAGCGTCTTACACCTCCGCTATTCACTCGCTATATCCTCGCTTTATCCCTGTTATAATTATTGCACCTCCATCGCTATAGAATAGCCAAGTGCTTTAACTGCACAGGCCGTAGATGATATGTGCAAAGGGATAGTTGATATTCATAGGTTTCAAAGTGTACTCGTAAATCAAGGGTATGTGAAGATGCTCACTTTGGAGTGAGATGTCCCCCATATCACATGATGTTTCGATCTATATTACCCTGGACCAAGTGTGATGGCAGTCTAGTTCCTGACATATTGAGTGGCATGGATTCGAGTACCAAGAAATCAGGACGTTGAGTAGTCCTTGGTTATCTGATGGGCCATATGAGTATCATATATCCAACACACTGAGTGAGTGAATGTGAGGATGGATGATGGATGCTATGTTTGCTAGAGTGCTTATCACCTTAGGGATGTCATACGATGTAGATATTATCGATGTAAATAGACACTTATTAGTACTTCGATGTATAGTACACCCACAATGACTATGATAGAGTAGTGTATATCTTGTGTATGTGCTAACTCTGTGGACGTAAGGACATGTCAGGTATGATTTTCCATACCATTTAGGCTAATATATCAACTTTATAGTATTTGAGATTTTCTACCACTCACACTAGACTGTTATTTGACTCAAGAATGTATGCTTTGCTTCATATTATTCTGGGTACTTTTAAATGAGTAGATTAGGGATATCAGGTCTAGTGAGCACGCAGAGCTGGACAGAAGACGAGCAGTAGGCTATACTCTTGTAATACTATATTTGGTTGTTATTTCTTATCATTCCACTATGCAATACTATATTTGGCTGTTATTGCTTATCACATGATGTTTCAATTCGTTAATCTCGGGTTTTCTATGGGGGTGCAGTCTAGTTCCTGGCTAACTGAGTAGCATGGATTCGACTACCGAGAAACTGAGACATTGAGTAGTCCTTGACTATACGGGGAGGTCATACAAGAATAGCATATCCAATGCACTAAGTGAGTGAATGTTGGGATGGATGTTATGTTTGCTTTGGTTGCTTATTACCCTGGGGATATCATCGACGTAGATATCTAGACACTCATTAGTACTTTGATGTATAATACACCATGATGACTATGATATAGAGTAGCATATACCTGTGTTATGTGCTAACTTTGTGGATGCGGGAAGAAGTCAGGTATGATTTTTCATACCATTTGTCCTTGTATATCGACTTTATAGTACTTAAGATTTTCTAACGCTCACACTAGACTATTGTTTGGTTCGGGATTTTATGCTTTGCTTCCTATCATTCCGGGTACTCTTAAGTAAGTAGATTAGGGATATCAAGTCTAGTGAGCATGTGGAGAGCATAAGGCTACATTCTCGTGTATTATATTTAACTGGTATTGCTTATTTTCCACTATGCAGCACTATTGAGCTTATTAGTGCTATTAGCTATTTAGAGACAGTTATCTATTTTGAGTGTATTATCGGTTGTATAAACTCTATCACTTATGTTGTATAGCTATAGACTGCGTCGTATAACTCTTGATTTGTAGATAATTTCTGGGCCTGTTTTCGGGCCTTGATATGGGCTTTCATGCCTTAATAAATTTCTTACCCATTTCCAAAAAAAAATGTTGTATAGCTATATGGATCCGAACACTCTGATTCTATGATTCATTCGGTATTACTATCTCACCTGTTTTATATTTGAGATGTTTACTATTATATTTTACTCAATGCGTTATGAGATATATGACAAGTTCTTTGATTGATTGATTTACTTTACATTACAACCCTTGATTATCATCCTGTATCGGTCGGGCATTATTACAACGCACTATACAGGTATATTGGGTGCCAATGGTGTAGGGCGGTTGTCACACAAATAGTGGTGGTCAAATTAAGTCTTTAGTCACGATTCCACACTTGACCAAAGCGACTATCTAAGGAGTGATGCCTAATTAAATCTTTGTTCTAGATTCGATGCCTAGCCAAAGCAACCACTCAAAGAGTGGTAGTCAAATTTAGCCTTTAGTCCCACTTCCACGTTTGGTCAAAGCAATTACCCAAAGAGTGATGGTCAAATTTGATAGAGTTAGTGGTATGCCCCAATGGCAATTATGTAATTTGTTACATATATCTAACTCGATAATCTTATTCAAAATAAAAGGTGTTTTCTTTTTATTATATACTTGACATAATGTGTTATATAATTATTTATTTAATTCAAAGTATATTTAATATAGGAAATCCATAAATTGTATGTTTTGCGATAGTAGTTGTAATGTATTGTAATTATAAATGATTTATCGCAATAAAATAAACATATCGTTTTAAATATTCATAGTCAAGATATATCGAGACTGGATATCATTGCATCTGTGAAGACTAGAGTACGTAACGATCTCCAAACGTTGGACAGTGTGTTACTCATGGTTATTCAGGGCATGAAGGGGTTACATGCTGAAGTTATTGGATACCAATGGAATGACTGACTCAATGGTTTTTGGTTGGTTAATATAACTAAGGTCAAACAGAAAAAATCAATGTGATAATTTTACACAATTATCTCAACTTCAAAATACCATCAAGCCACAATGTGTAAACTCGACCTTAGATATAGTTAAATCGTAGCATGACGTCCATCGAACGACTATAGTTGAGTCGAGTGGAATTATTGGAAGTGAAATACTATTCAAGAGAGTATTCGTCTCCTTAGTTATATGTAGTTAGTATTACGGGGTCAACTTAAGTCAACTCAAAGTAAAAGTCTCTGACCAGAGTAGTATAGTTAATAATAATTGTTATTGTTAAACCAAGGATTTTGTGTTTGCACTTACAATGTTGAATGTGGATGATGTTGTAATTTTGACCAAAACCAAATTCCATAAGTCCTAATGTGATATAGTTTTGATGAACGGAATTGTTGTAAATAATTATCACTATCAGGTACCGCTTATAATAAGTAAAATTGGATTTTACCAAAAATATGAGTAAGTGATAATTCTACCAAAATTTCACACCATTAGCTAAGGTGACATGCAAACATTAATATTCAAATTTTTCGATATTAATCATTGGCTAAATTTACATTTTTGAGTCACAGCTATAATGATAAATTCTCCGAAAATCCATATGATTTAATTGATTTATTAAATGTTGTAAATAAATTAAATTAATTAATATTTGAGTTGAGTGGTTCATCCATCTTTTGCGACAACTAAGTATGGATCTTGGAGATCCGAGGAGATAACTTCAACCAAGGTGTGATTCTTTGGCAACATCAATAGGTAATTATCTAATTTAATCTATTTATGTTACTTGTGTGTTTAGATCTTATATGGTTCATTTGTATTTTATGGTTAGAAGTTCAAACCCTATTATCTCTATCTCCGTCGAAAGCATGTTAACTAAATTGATTTAATTCAGACCTATTTTTGCTCTTCATATCATCGCAAAATATGTTCATTATTATTGATATGATTTTGTCCTCCTTTTTTCTTTTAATTTGTTGACTTCTTTTGTGTTGTTTGGATTTATATGTTCCTAACATGAATTTACACATATGCCTAACTTGTCAAATTATTTTCTAATG
This sequence comes from Allium fistulosum, assembly GCA_030737815.1. Classification (NCBI taxonomy): domain Eukaryota; kingdom Viridiplantae; phylum Streptophyta; class Magnoliopsida; order Asparagales; family Amaryllidaceae; genus Allium; species Allium fistulosum. The sequence continues at coordinate 453,024,606 of CM060901.1, read as the reverse complement.
CATTGTAAGTTTTTAAATAAATACAAACTAATTGTGATTGAGATCTATGAATAATTTTATAATATTTATACGAATAAGTCTAAATAGGCTATTGATTTTAATTAGTTAACTTTCACCTTGAAAATTAGTTCCTTCTGTTAAATGGTTGATATTCTGAGCATGAATGATTTTATCATCGTTTGAAAAAAAAAAATTTCCTTTTGATCTATAATTTATGATTGGACTTTTGTCTAAATTCTAGATCCTTTATTTCTTTTCAACTTTAAAGTTTTTATTTTTGTATAAATATTTTTAAATCAAAATTTTGGACAATAAAGGCATATGTAAATGGGAAATGGGTCTGTTGCGGTGTAAATCCCAACACATATATACGTTTCCATTAACTATGTACACTTTTTAGTTATTCCACTTACACAATATTCACTTGAGTACATCTTAATGTATTCACATTTATGTTATTATATATATATGTATGTATGTATGTATGTATGTATGTATGTATATTAATTTCTCACTAATGATATTTAATACATCATTAAATTCAATTAAAGATATAGAAATGGATGGTTTCTCTCTCCAAATAATGCAAAATCTACCCTTAATTAATTGCATTATTTCTAGAGAGAGAAACGAATGGTTTCCTTCTCTATATTAACGAGTAATTGTTGCATACATAGGTGTATTTGATACACTCATACATTTAAATTAGAATTAAATTCAAATACATTTTAAACAATTTAAATAAATATAATTTTATTTAAAACTTTATTAGGATGGATCTAATATACCTTTAGAATTCATAAGCCCAATAGATTCAAATAGGAAATATTTTAAAATCTACCTATTTCATATGCTTTCGACTGGCCCGGTTCTAATAATGGTATCATGGTAAAATAGTCTATGCGGTCTAAATTATTCATGCTAAGGCTAACTAATTAGGCTTACCAATTTAATAGGGCATCTAGAAACCTAGTATCTAGACTTGGTTTGGGTAATCAAGTCCCCTACCCTTCCTAGCTATCGACCTGGCTAGAAAAATGAAGTGAGCCCAAAGGTTGCCCATAATAGAAAGGGCATAATTTGAATTGGGCTTTGGGCTAATTTTTAAATTTGTTTTGAAAATTAAAATGAAAATTTGAATTGAAAAGTTATATTTAAAATAAGAAATAAATTATAAATGTTATAATATAGTTTTAAAATTATTTTGAATTTAAAATAAGATTTTAAATTTAAAGTTAAATTTAAATAAAAATTACATTATAAATTTTATAATATGATTTTCAAATTTGGCTTTGAAAACAATGTATATTATAAATATTATAGTACAGATTTCAAAAGTGCTTTGAAAATATAATTAATATATTTCATAATTTTTAATATTTATTAATAAGATTAATAAATTAAATAAATCTATTAAATACTAAATTAATTAAAGTATATACATGTACTGTATATATATATGTGTGTGTTACATTATCTTGAATTGTTTAAGATGATGTAAGTATATATGTATATACATAAGAAATTTTCAAAATTAATATTTAATTAAATTAACTAATTAAATAAGCTAATTAAATGTTAATTAACAAATAATAAAACACACACGTGCACGCGCGCACACTCACACATGCACCCGCGCACGCACACATATATATGTGTATGTGTGTGTAACCATAAATGTTATGGTATAAATATTCAACTAAAATATTTAATTGAATAACATAAATTAACTAAAATGTTAATCAGTCAAATTAATTAAATAAGATTTAATTAATGTAATGTACGTAAGACCATTATATAAGTTAATTAATTTATAAAAGTTATATGATAATTATATCTATATAGTATGAATGTATAAATTAAAAGTGGAATATTAAGAAACTCGAAATAGACTTAAAGAATATATACATACGTATAGTACATATACCGTGATTTTTGATGTGTTAGACATTTGAATCATAATGGTATTTCATAAGAAACACATTATTCCATAAGTTGATATCACTCAATTAAATATATTAAAGATTGTGAATCTTTAATATAAAGTTGTCCTCCATCATTTATATATTAATGGATTACTTGCATACTCTCTAGTTGCCGATATTACTCAAGCGAGAGATGTAATGTGTAGCGCTATTAGTATACTGGCTAGACGAGGTAAGATACATGCATGTATTTGTTGATATTCCTCAAGATACGTACATTATAGTTAGGCCATTGCAATATGGTGGATATGAGTGAATAATCATATTCGGTTTGTTGATATTCCTCAAGGTCGAGATGAGATTAGGACAAAGACCACCGGTTAGGAGTTTTTTTTGATACAACCGGTAAAAAGTTATCCATTGTCTATGGGCCAATAATATGTTGATATTCCTCGAGGTCATAATTCCAAAGTAAGTGGGTCCTAACACCTACTAGAAAATCAAATGATTTTTATGTTTTTCTGTGACGACCGCCCATGACCCCTGCACCGAATCTAGAGATAGTGCGCTGTAAAGTGTGCCAGGCGACCATGGACGATTGTCAGGGTAGATTAAAACAACAGAATCTATCGTATTACTCACAGCGCATGGACAAAATACAATAGAACATATATATAGTGAAGCTTTACAGAATAAAATTCCATCATATAAAACTTCATAATAGTTGAATACAAGCATCCAAATAGCCAATACATCAAGCCTCGCTACATAACACTCAGAGAATACAAAACAGCGGAACATCCAGTACATATAATAAGAAGATAATATGCAACCCTCCAGCTCGTCTTCGATATCAGCATCGTGAGAAGAGAACGGCACCTGTCACCTGCTACCTAGTCTGCCCGTCCCAAAAATGGACGAACAGCCCAAGGCAATAAGAATTAAAAACATAAAGCCTTGAGTCAGACAACAGTCTTAGTGAGCAGTAAATTAACTAACAAATTCCAAAAGAGCATAAAGGAAAAGGAATAGGAATACAACCCTCCCACTCCACCTCTTTCTACAGTGATAGCCCCCAGACACACACTAAGCAGAAGCAACATAGCAGAGCATACAATTTAAAGTAAAGTAATAATCATTCGAGTCAAGGGCGATGTTTTCCAAGTACCAAGGCCTAAATCATATAAGCACCCAGAAAATACCGCTCTTGAGTCCGAATGACGATACAACCAAACATCCATGACTCTGGCTATCACTGTTATCATTGCTTCGATATCACCGTTAATTGAATGACCGGCACATTCTTTTAGCCGTCCGTCAAGGGCTAATGGAAACCCCGGTTCTAGACATAACTCCCGCACGTCGTCGCAGCCCGTGCCTAGGACTATCGAATCTGCCCAGAGTACTCGACCATCAACAGTTGGTCGTTGGGACTATCGAATCTGCCCAAACGTACTCTTGCTCAGAGCATGCTAGAACCTTCAATAACGATGCTATCCAAACCTCCTAATCATCCTCCTCGACGACTATTTCCATACTAGCTCAAGCGCCTCTCAAGCATCCATTACCCTTAACTCGAATCATATCACCGAGTTACCAACGTGCTTGGAATGATCCCGTCTGGATTAGACCAAGTCTTCATCACATGATGCCTCGCTTCATTACATCCTCGCAAAGCCTCATCTCAACATCACATCATCAAATCTATGCATAAGAGCTTCATCATCCCGCTACATATGCCACGAGCAGCTTTCCCAATTCAAGAGCCTTTCCCTTAGCTTTTGAATCATCTTCGATCACCTTGTCTAAAACCAATCAACAATCATCTAATTCATAGCAATCAATCATGTCAAACATCAATCCAAGTAACCAAGCATTCAAATATAAGCAAAATGGACAATTATAACAATAATGGCAATTTCGTAATTAAGGAGTTGAAAGTCTAACATGCATGAAAACATGAGAATTATCTCTACAACTTGATGAATGAACTTGCATAGGTTAATCATATACAAAAATGGTTGTCAAATCATCATGAACAATGGATCTACATGGATCTACACTTAGGTTTACAAAAATGCATAGAAATCACTATTTTAACACCAAATCAAGCCAACAATCCGATCTACTACTTTGGATCCGTGTGAGAGATAATCACCACTCACCAAATCACCTAAACAACTCCAAATCAACACGCTTCAGATCTGGACAGCGAAGGATCAAGCTTGATCTATCACGAATCCGCTTCAAACGTAGAAATCTCACTTCAATGGATGAAGATCTTCAATCTAAGCTCTTGAATCTTCAATTTGATCTTCAACTTGGATGGATGGAATCACTAGATTAGAGTGGAGAGAAGAAGTGAAGAAGTGTAGAAGTCGAGCTCTGAAAATGACAGCACTTCGTCGCTTCGAAATCCGGATCCCAAAAAGTGAGAAAAACCCTTCCTGTTTATAGCTGAAATTCCCTTAAGTCGCTCGGAGTTAGGTCGTCCACGACCTACGACCTAAAACCTACCGACCTAAAGACTTACCAACCTACGACTTAACAAAACCCCCAGCATCTACGACCTAACCTAACGCGCAGCTGCGACCTAGCGCTTAAGCACATCCTCGACCTAACTGCTAAGCCTTACGCGACCTAACAAATAACTGGGTTACGACTTAACAGCTAACTCCTAGGTCGCTCGCGACTTAAAACATAGGCTACGACTTAACAAATAACTGAGGCTACGACTCAACTACTAAGTCGTCTACGACTTAAAACAGATCAACTCTTAAGTCGCTCGCGACTTAACAACTACTAAGTCGCTCACGACCTATCACTCAGGCAGAAACCCAGCGACCTAACACCTTAAGTCTTAACGCGACCTAAAACATGTTACGACTTACGACTTAACTCCCATAGGTCGTATACTCCCTAAGTCGCTAACCTATAGGTCATACCAAGACACTAGGTCGCTACACAGCTATCTCCAAACTCCTTAGGTCGTTGCCGACCTAACAATGCTAACTCGGAACCACTAGGTCGCTCCAAACTGACACGTAACCCAAACCACTTCGCGACCTAACATTTAACTCGGTCACGACTTAACCCTTAACTCAAAACCTTAAGTCGTCTACAATAAGTCGGTCACGACTTATCTCTTAGGTCGTTTACGACCTAGGACTTAAACAAATAGGACCAAAAAAAACAAACATACTAAGTCGCATACGACCTATATCATACCCTAGGTCGTCCACGACTTACCACCTCAACTCGCTAACTCGCTGATTCCTTAAGTCGCGCTTATTCCCTAAGTCGTATACGACTTACGACCTATACTAAGTCGTGAACGACTTAGGACTTAACCATATTTCGCCTAAAATCTGAAATGGCTTAAAATGCTGAAAATTCCAGATTTTGACGAACTTGTCGATCCGTAAAAATACGGATCGTTACATTCTCTCCCCCTTTAGGAATTTCGCCCCCGAAATTCCAAACAAACAAAGCAATCAAAGACTATTATGCACGCCTATCATCCATAACAATCAACAAACCATGCATCCAATTCTAGCTTAGCGTGCAGAATTCTAAAACTTAGAACAAGTTACAACGTTGTTAGATGACACGACACCTTAGGGTCATACCTTGAAGAGTTCAGGATGAGCTGCTTTCATCCTCTCTTCCACCTCCCACGTACAGTCGTTATCATCATCACTCCATTGTATCTTGAGCAACTTAACTACCTTCCTCCTAAGCTGTTTCGTGTCGGTTTCCACAACACGAAGCGGCTTACGAGGTCTTCTATCGACCGGATCAACTTCGAAATCTTCACAGCTATCAGCAGAAACCACGGTATTCGAGTCATGCACATACTTCCGTAGATATGATACGTGAAAAACATTGTGCACACCCGACATCTTCTCCGGTAACTCCAATCTATAGGCGAGCTTTCCAATTCGCTCGATAATCGGGAATGGTCCAACAAATCTCGGAGTCAATTTTCCTTTCTTCCCGAATCGAATAACATTCTTCAGTGGAGAAATCTTCACAAAAACCATATCACCAACGTCGAATTCCAAATCCTTTCGACGCTTATCGGCATAACTTTTCTGACGGTCTTAGGCTGCCTTCATTCGTTGCCGAATGATCTCTATACAATCTGAAGTCTGTCGAATCATCTCTGGCCCAAGCATCAGCTTTTCTCCAGTTTCCAACCAACATGTCGGAGAGTTACACGGTCTTCCATACAATGCCTCATACGGTGCCATACCAATGCTTGACTGATAACTGTTGTTGTACGCAAACTCCACCAAATGAAGGTACGTAATCTTCCCATGATCCTCCGAAATCCAAAACACATGCTCTAAGAAGATCTTCCAAAACTCGGTTGACTCTCTCGGTCTGACCATCTATTTGACGGTGATAAGCTGTACTCAAACACAACTCAGTTCCCAAAACTTCCTGGAAGCTCTTCCAAAATCCACTAGTGAACAATGGATCTCGATCGCTCACTATACTCTTCGGAATACCATGGAATCGAACTATCCACTTAACATACAACTCAGCCAACTTTGATGCAGTCCTAGTCGATCGAACAGGAATGAATCGTGCACTTTTAGTCAAACGATCTACAATGACCCAAATCCCTTCATTTCCCGTTCTGGTTCTAGGCAATCCATCGATAAAATCCATCGATACTTGCTCCCACTTCCATGTAGGAACTTCTAATGGCTGAAGCAATCCACTTGGCTTCTTCTGTTCGGCTTTTACCAACTGGCAGTTCATACATTTGGAAATAAAATTTCCAACATCCTTCTTCATACCTTCCCAGTAGTAGGTTCTCTTCATATCCCGATACATCTTATTTCCACCTGGATGAATTGTCAGCTTCGAGTGATGACTTTCCTTCAGAACTTCACTCCTCAATTCATCTATATCGGGAACAACTAGTCGTCCTTGCTTCCGAAGCCAACCCTCTCGATCGACCTCGAATCCTTTATCCTTTTCTGTTCTAATCCAGATTCCAAATCACGGATAATCTTGACAAGCTTATCGTCTCGCTTTTGGCTCTCGCCAATCCTTTCCACAAGAGAAGGTTTTATCGATAAGTTTGCCAACATCTCAGGTTCCAATTCGCATCTAGGCCTGAAGTCAAATCCGGCTAAATACTCGAGACTCTTCCATTCTGAAAACATGGCTCCCAATCCTGCATGTCTTCGACTCAACGCATCTGCCACTGCGTTACCTTTTCCCGGAGTATAAGCTATACCAAAATCATATGATGCCAAAAACTCTAGCCAACGTTGCTGCCGAAGATTCAAATCTTTTTGGGAGAAAAGATACTTCAACGACTTATGATCCATAAACAACTCAAATCGAACTCCCAACAGATAATGTCTCCATATCTTCAGAGCAAAAACAATTGCCGCTAACTCCAAATCATGAGTCGGGTAATTCCTTTCATGCGGCTTCATTTGTCGACTGGCATACGCAACAACTTTATCCTTCTGCATTAGCACTGCTCCGAGTCCAGTACCACATGCGTCGGTGTAAACCACCATCTCGTCATTCCCATTAGGAATAGTCAAAACAGGAGCACTCGTCAATCTTTCTTTCAGGATTCTGAAAGCTTGCTCACACCTATCATCCCATCTGAACGCTAGGTTCTTCTTTGTCAATCCTGTTAACGGTGCAGCTACCTTGGAGAAGTCTTTGATAAACCGTCGATAATATCCTGCTAATCCAAGAAAACTCCTCACATCTGATGCATTCTTAGGTCTGACCCAATCCTGGATTGCTGCCACCTTAGCGGGATCAACCGCTATTCCATTTCCAGAAATCACATGGCCTAAGAACCTCACTTCACTCTTCCAGAAGTGACACTTCAAAAACTTAGCCTTCAGCTGATGTTTCCGTAAGATTTTCAAAACAATACGCAAGTGCGTCTTGTGCTCTTCTTCCGTTCTGGAATGAATCAGAATATCATCCACGAACACTAGCACAAACTTGTTCAACTGATCTCTGAACACTCTATTCATAAGATCCACAAAGTATGCTGGCGCGTTAGTCAACCTAAACGGCATTACCAGCCACTCAAAGAAACCCGATGGTGTCCGAAAAGCAGTCTTCGGCATACTATCCTTAGCTACTCTCAACTGGTGAAATCCTGTTGCCAAATCCATTTGGGAAAACACCTTAGCTTCGTGAAGCTGATCAAACAAGTCATCTATTCTCGGCAATGGATACTTGTTCTTCTTAGTCACCTTATTCAGCTCACGATAATCCACACACAATCTCAATGACCCATCTGCCTTGGTTGCAAACACAACTGGTGCACCCCACTCGGACACACTACGCCGAATGAATCCTTTCTGCAAAAGATCATCAACTTGCACCCTCAATTCCTGCTGTTCCCTAGGCGCCATCCGCCTAAGAGGCATCACAACAGGTCTGGCTCCTTCAACTAGATCTATACGAAACTCGATCTCTCTATGCGACGGCAACCCTTTGACTTCGTCAAAGACATCCTCGAATCCATTAGCGATCGGCACTGATGACAGTCCATCCCGTGGAACAACCAATGAATACATGAAGACGCCTTCTTCATGCTTACATCGTATCACAACCTTTCGCCCCTCCACATTCTCGACTGTCACTTCCAACCTTTCGCAATCAACCTTAGCCGCATGCTTCCTAAGCCAGTCCATACCCAAAATAATTCCGAACCCCGCAAAGTTCAGAACAAAGCAATCACAAACAAAAGAGCAACCATGACTCGATACAACTAGACCATGGCATAACATACACAAACAAGACGAACCCCCAACTGGATTAGTCACAACCAATGGCCTATCAACAATATCTGGTTCCAAACCTAACCGGCCTACAAGTTCACTACAAACAAACGAATGTGACGCCCCAGTATCAAACAACACTCTAACTGGAACACCATATAAGAAAAGAGTACCTTGAACCACCACACTCTTTCCCTTCTCTTCAGCGGTAGGAGCTTTCGAAGACGACGGAACAGCTCCCAAAGCATAAGCTTGCACAATCTGCTTGTCCCTTCTCGGTTCTGGACAATTCTTCCTGAAATGCCCCGGCTTGTCACGGTTGTGACACTTCATCGGTGCCTTCGGATTCTTACAATCCTTCGAGAAATGGCCCTTCTGCTGACAATTGTAGCAAGTCACCTCGCCTTTCGGCTTCTTCTTGCCATCCTTACTCTTCTGCTGCTGCTGCTGCTTCCTCTTCTTGTTTCCACCCTGCTGGGGTTTAGACTCTTCCCTGGTCACAGCAACAACAGATCCTTCCTTAGGAAACAAACTCTCATGCCTGAGAGCTTTCTCCACAAGCTTCTCAAATGAATCATCCAAATGATCCACCAACTGCCTCCCAAGATAACTGTCCAAGCCTGTCACAAACTTCTCATTCTTCTGATACGCAGATTCAATATATGACCGGGCATACTTGGACAACGCTTCAAACTCAGAAACATACTCAAGAACTGGTCTTCCTCCCTGCTTGAGCTCTACAAACTTCTTGAACAGAACAGACTTCTGAGCTGTAGAAATGAACTTAGCTTCAAATCTGACTTGGAATTGCTCCCAAGTAATCTCTTCCTCCGGAGTAGTGATGGTAATAGAGTTCCACCAATCAGAAGCTCTCCCTTAAAGCTGTCTCGATGCCAACTTCCTCTTAGTCGCATCCTCAATTCCCAAATCACCAAAGATCCTTCTACAAGCATCTATCCACCTCTGGACCTCAATAGTTGATTCTGTTCCCAAGAAAACCTTTCCTCCAAGAGCAGTATAATCCTTGCACAACTTAGCAAAATCCACTGGTTTCGGAGTTTGGACTTGAACTCCAACATCTACTGCTGCCCTTGGAACTGGTATCCTTCTCATGATCGAAGTCATCATAGCTTCGAACATAGCTGCATAATCAGCAGCCCCCTCAGTAGCACGGCCTTCCCTAGCAGCTGGTCTCCCTCTTCGACTCATTCTCAATATCTATAAAAAGGAATGATTAGAACATCTAGAGAAACAACTGCATAAAGGACTCAACTCTACTAAGCTACTATATTATATATAGTATTCATCCATCAAAATACAATTACGTCTCTCATACGTAGTTACGTCAGTGAGCGTTGGGTAAAATCGATTAACCAATGCTCTGATACCAAATGTGACGACCGCCCATGACCCCTGCACCGAATTTAGAGATAGTGCGATGTAAAGTGTGCCAGGCGACCATGGACGATTGTCAGGGTAGATTAAAACAACAGAATCTATCGTATTACTCACAGCGCATGGACAAAATACAATAGAACATATATATAGTGAAGCTTTACAGAATAAAATTCCATCATATAAAACTTCATAATAGTTGAATACAAGCATCCAAATAGCCAATACATCAAGCCTCGCTACATAACACTCAGAGAATACAAAACAGCGGAACATCCAGTACATATAATAAGAAGATAATATGCAACCCTCCAGCTCGTCTTCGATATCAGCATCGTGAGAAGAGAACGGCACCTGTCACCTGCTACCTAGTCTGCCCGTCCCAAAAATGGACGAACAGCCCAAGGCAATAAGAATTAAAAACATAAAGCCTTGAGTCAGATAACAGTCTTAGTGAGCAGTAAATTAACTAACAACATTCCAAAAGAGCATAAAGGAAAAGGAATAGGAATACAACCCTCCCACTCCACCTCTTTCTACAGTGATAGCCCCCAGACACACACTAAGCAGAAGCAACATAGTAGAGCATACAATTTAAAGTAAAGTAATAATCATTCAAGTCAAGGGCGATGTTTTCCAAGTACCAAGGCCTAAATCAGATAAGCACCCAGAAAATACCGCTCTTGAGTCCGAATGACGATACAACCAAACATCCATGACTCTGGCTATCACTGTTATCATTGCTTCGATATCACCGTTAATTGAATGACCGGCACATTCTTTCAGCCGTCCGTCAAGGGCTAATGGAAACCCCGGTTCTAGACATAACTCCCGCACGTCGTCGCAGCCCGTGCCTAGGACTATCGAATCTGCCCAGAGTACTCGACCATCAACAGTTGGCCGTTGGGACTATCGAATCTGCCCAAACGTACTCTTGCTCAGAGCATGCTAGAACCTTCAATAACGATGCTATCCAAACCTCCTAGTCATCCTCCTCGACGACTATTTCCATACTAGCTCAAGCGCCTCTCAAGCATCCATTACCCTTAACTCGAATCATATCACCGAGTTACCAACGTGCTTGGAATGATCCCGTCTGGATTAGACCAAGTCTTCATCACATGATGCCTCGCTTCATTACATCCTCGCAAAGCCTCATCTCAACATCACATCATCAAATCTATGCATAAGAGCTTCATCATCCCGCTACATATGCCACGAGCAGCTTTCCCAATTCAAGAGCCACGAGCAGCTTTCCCAATTCAAGAGCCTTTCCCTTAGCTTTTGAATCATCTTCGATCACCTTGTCTAAAACCAATCAACAATCATCTAATTCACAGCAATCAATCATGTCAAACATCAATCCAAGTAACCAAGCATTCAAATATAAGCAAAATGGACAATTATAACAATAATGGCAATTTCGTAATTAAGGAGTTGAAAGTCTAACATGCATGAAAACATGAGAATTATCTCTACAACTTGATGAATGAACTTGCATAGGTTAATCATATACAAAAATGGTTGTCAAATCATCATGAACAATGGATCTACATGGATCTACACTTAGGTTTACAAAAATGCATAGAAATCACTATTTTAACACCAAATCAAGCCAACAATCTGATCTACACCTTTGGATCTGTGTGAGAGATAATCACCACTCACCAAATCACCTAAACAACTCCAAATCAACACGCTTCAGATCTGGACAGCGAAGGATCAAGCTTGATCTATCACGAATCCGCTTCAAACGAAGAAATCTCACTTCAATGGATGAAGATCTTCAATCTAAGCTCTTGAATCTTCAATTTGATCTTCAACTTGGATGGATGGAATCACTAGATTAGAGTGGAGAGAAGAAGTGAAGAAGTGTAGAAGTCGAGCTCTGAAAATGGCAGCACTTCGTCGCTTCGAAATCCGGATCCCAAAAAGTGAGAAAAACCCTTCCTATTTATAGCTGAAATTCCCTTAAGTCGCTCGGAGTTAGGTCGTCCACGACCTACGACCTAAAACCTACCGACCTAAAGACTTACCAACCTACGACTTAACAAAACCCCCAGCCTCTACGACCTTACCTAACGCGCAGCTGCGACCTAGCGCTTAAGCACATCCTCGACCTAACTGCTAAGCCTTACGCGACCTAACAAATAACTGGGTTACGACTTAACAGCTAACTCCTAGGTCGCTCGCGACTTAAAACATAGGCTACGACTTAACAAATAACTGAGGCTACGACTCAACTACTAAGTCGTCTACGACTTAAAACAGATCAATTCTTAAGTCGCTCGCGACTTAACAACTACTAAGTCGCTCACGACCTATCACTCAGGCAGAAACCCAGCGACCTAACACCTTAAGTCTTCACGCGACCTAAAACATGTTACGACTTACGACTTAACTCGTACGAGTTAACTCCCATAGGTCGTATACTCCCTAAGTCGCTAACCTATAGGTCATACCAAGACACTAGGTCGCTACACAGCTATCTCCAAACTCCTTAGGTCGTTGCCGACCTAACAATGCTAACTCGGAACCACTAGGTCGCTCCAAACTGACACGTGACCCAAACCACTTCGCGACCTAACATTTAACTCGGTCACGACTTAACCCTTAACTCAAAACCTTAAGTCGTCTACAATAAGTCGGTCACGACTTATCTCTTAGGTCGTTTACGACCTAGGACTTAAACAAATAGGACCCAAAAAAACAAACATACTAAGTCGCATACGACCTATATCATACCCTAGGTCATCCACGACTTACCACCTCAACTCGCTAACTCGCTGATTCCTTAAGTCGCGCTTATTCCCTAAGTCGTATACGACTTACGACCTATACTAAGTCGTGAACGACTTAGGACTTAACCATATTTCGCCTAAAATCTGAAATGGCTTAAAATGCTGAAAATTCCAGATTTTGACGAACTTGTCGATCCGTAAAAATACGGGTCGTTACATTTTCTTAGGGTTTGGATAAACATAAAAATCTAGTAGAAGCCTTGTTAGAAAAATAAAATGCTAACATTTAACCTTTTTAATATTGTAAGAACATTTGTTGTATAAAGTTATAATAATCTACAATGATAAATTTGTGCAATTAATATAATTGATAAAATGTCTATCAATTAGGAATACAAATGAACTGAATTAAAAATTGACAAAAGAAATATAAAATATGCTTGCTGGTAAATATTTTTTGCATGTTATTATTTCAATATCCATGCAAGCGCCTAATTTTATAACTACTAAATACATTCATAATTGGTCGCTTACGTGATTATTTGCTTGAGATTGTGTATTGTCCTTTATGAGTCTTGGACTTTAGAAAAAATACTTGAATATGGATGTCTGATCCGTATTCGTTCAAATATAAATGTTATATGGTAAACGATCGAATTCATAATGTACGAAACTTCAAAAAAATCAGTTCAATTAAAATATGCAAGTAAACCGGAGATCATGTATCCAATATGATTGACTACAATGATCTTGCCACATTAAATGTAACACTAGACCAAGAGATACAAGATTGATATAAGAACTTGATCATTGAAAAGTCAGTTTGATCAGTTTACGTAAAATGTAATTTATTCGATATCTCAAAATGTTAAGGAAACCGAATGCATTTTTGTAAAAAGTTTATCATGATCATATATTAAGGGCTTCTTTTTGGATGGTTCGACCACTTAGAAAGAAAAATGAATGTACGATGGTACGTAACTTAAGGCATGGTTTGGATGAAGAAAGCAAATAGTTAATTCTGCTTCATAAGGACGAGAATTATAGACTAATAATAATATATACTTAACAAGGAATAAGAAATATGATACCTATTCCAAATGTATTTTTACATCGAAAAATGTTTTTTATTAAATTTATTTCTTTGAATTTAAGATACTTAATCTGAAAATTCTCGACTGCAAACCAGTTACAGTAAATGAAATAAATAGCCTATATTAAGTGGTTGATGGAGCTTCATATTTCATACACTATTGTAGTAATGGCAGAAATAGTGAGAGCATGCCATATAATACTTATTCGTCACATCAAGTTATGAAAATTATTTTTGTAAAATGCACCAAACATTATTTATGAAATAATAATTTTTTTAGTATTGACTGAAAAATAGACAAAGTTTTATTTCAATATGAGTATTATGAATATTCACTATAAAATAAAACTATAATGGTGGTGTTTGTGATGCACTGGAAAATACAGAAGTATCCAAATTTATTCTCAATTATTTTGGAATTATTGACTAAGCCACAGTTTTGAAAAATAACTTATGATTATACGATTATGAATCATATGATACTAGAAAAATATATCTTAGACAATTAAGGCAAAACACACATTCAGTAGGAACATTATAAGAGTTCATAAACTCTATGGATTGATACATATAGATGTATGCAATCAAAAGTCCCAAAACGGTTCCATGTACTCTGTTGTACTCACTAATGAATTACCTCAAACATAAACATGTGTATATGATACACATGTAATATGTTAATGATGGTTCATAGAATATAAAACAAAATAAGTGATAGAAAATAAAATGATTCGATTTGATCGAATAGGTGAGTATATTGGAAAGAATTCTGAACGTACCTAAAAATGAATAAAGTTCAATCTCAAAAGTCACGCCTCCCTATGATACATAATGATATATCAATAAGGAACAATCAAACTTTGTTGAATGAATACAATTAATTGTGAGTGAAGTTGATTTAACTTCTTCCTATAAGGTCGTATAATTAGGAGTAATACACAAGGTTAGAATTAATTTCAGCTAAAGAATGATTTATAAAATCATATGATGCAAGGGTTTATAAGAAACCCTGACATATCATATGTGATGGAGTTAGCAGACTGTGCAAGTTGAAAGACTGCACATAATAATTGTATGTGAGGGATTTTATATGAGTCAGCCTAAAAGGAGTTTGAAAACGATTGTCATTGGATGACCAATTTATATTTTGAACATAAGTTTGTAAACTAAAATCAAATTAGTTTAATACAAGGCAATTCATAAAATGTTTATGAATACCAATTCCATTGCACCTAGAAACAATTGCTATTTCAAGAAATACCAACTTCTAGTAAAGGAATTTATATTAAAAATTATTGGTGATAAAATGGATTTGAATACGATTCAAGGAAAAAACTGATTACGAGGAATGTAATGAAATCAACCAAACCTTAATGAATACTATGCATTAGAATGTCAAATAAATATTCTTGCATACTGAAAAGAAACTATGAGTTTCTTGTCAACCAAACCTTAATGAATATATGCATTAGAATGTCAAATAAATATTCTTTCATACTGAAAAGAAACTATGAGTTTCTTATCAATGTCAGGAATAAATAATCCTCGCCAGTCAATTAAACCATAAATAGTATTGACTCTGCCATAAGGTATGATGCACAAATCCAAAAGGATTCAAAGTACATTATCAAAATGTGATTTGAAAGTGTACACGAAGGAATATGATTCATCGGCTGCAAATGTGTTTTCAAGAGAAAGACTGATATAGTTGGGATATAATGAACAACGTTGATAAGAATAAAATCATTTTTCAATTGTTAAAATTAATGTAATAGATTCGTCATTCAATGTGCTTAAGATGATTCAGATTTTACTCATAAAATTATCGCTTGGTATAACTTTGTGTTTTGGTACATATGTGTTAAAATGGAAAGTTCGACATAATAATTTAGAATAGACTATTTGTACATAACAACCAAAGTATCTCGAAGTCAACGGAAGCGATATTTAGTTTGCGGGCTTTTCGGATATGATCCAAGAAATGATACGAAAGTATCATTCTATAAGAATCAACATTAAATAAGTATTTTGATAGAAACATCAAATAGTTTGATTTTTAATCAAAATGTAGAGGAAGCGCGTGTCTATAAAAAAACATTAAGGATACATATGTATTTCTAAAATTATAAGCAAACAATATACTACTGATTGTTAACGATGTACTTATGTTAAAATTAGTAATACCTGGTTTTTTAATACTCGATATTGGATTTGTAAATTATATCTTTTATAATAAGAATAAAGGATGTTGGGAATGTCCCAAACGATATGTGAAGACACTTAAAATGTTTAAAATGAAACATGTAAGATGGATTCCTTATGTATTGACAATAGGAATTATCATACGTGTTATAGTGTCTACAATATCGGATCTTGCTTATGAATTAGATGCATGAAACAAATATCAGATCCAAATTAAGATTGATAAAAGGTAGTTTAGAGTGTTCTCGAGTATTTATAAAATACTAAAGAATTGTTTATAGAAATAACGAACTGCTTATGAAGGAGTGTTCAGACTTGAACTTCATAAGTGCTATCGAGTATAATATATGTCAATATTAAATTTATGTTCAAACTTTAATTAAGAAGCTTCAGGTTTGAATTATTTGAAATAATAAGTAGTAGTTATTCAACCAAGGCTACTACAATATAAGAAATATAAATAATTGCATAAATTTATAACCGAGCTAAGGGAGATTCCAAGTGTTGAGAATCTCATGACATTGTTATATGATAATTATGTCGTGATATAGTTTGTAAAAAACGTAGAGCTCACTATAAGTAAAACGACATACTCTGAATAGTTCTACATGATAAAGGCAGTTTATCAGCATCAGAGAGAGCTGATTGGTAGAGTAGATAATTAAACAACATATCATACCCATTCATCGAGGCACTGACCCAATTAATTTTGAGAAAACCGATCGATGAAGTTGGAATAGGATTTCATAATTGACCCCAAGTGCAAGTGGGAGATTGATAGATTTAGAAGTATGCCTTCGGGATAACTATATAATTTGTTACATATATCTAACTCGATAACCAATCTTGTTCAAAATAAAAGGTATTTTCTTTCTATTATATACTTGATATAATATGTTATATTAACTAATTATTTATTTAAAAGTATATATTATATATAATAAATCCATAAATGGTATGTTTTGTGATAGCAATTACAATGTGCTGTAATCATGAGTGATTTATCATAATAAAATAAACATATAGTTTTAAATATTCTAAGTCAAGATGTATCAAGATTGAATATCGTTACACCAATTGAGAATAGAGTACATAACGCTCTTCAAACGTTGGGCAGTGTGTTACTCATGGCTGTTGGGGTCACCAAGGGGTCACATACTGAAGCTATTGGATAACTATGAAGTGACTCAATAGTTTTCTATTGGTTATTATAACTGAGGTCAAACCAGTGCAGCTAAAGCGCTTAGTGGTTCTATGGCGGTGGATGTGCAAAAAGTTATAGCGGGGATAAAGCAGGGATACAGGGGAAAATAGTAGAGGTGCAAAAGACTTCATTAGACATAAAACCAAATATTTAAAGTTAATTTTTTCTCATTCTTACATCACCTGTGTAGGAAAAAGAAATATGTTTTTATCTCATATAGAAACACCAAAGAATATCATGATTTATGCATACTAGATTTGATGAATACAATAGATTTCTAACTTAAATATAGCAATTATGCGGTAAAATTAGGTCTATACCCTAACTTTGATGATTTGTTTAAAAAAACTAGTCTAATCAACTTTTTTATATTAATGTTGCTAAAGTGGGTGCTAAAAGCCTTGATTTATCGGGTGTAGCGGAAAATAGTGGAGCTTAAAGCAGACCTACTGTTTAATATGGCTAAATTGAAATAGCATAGCAGTTAGAGAGCGCTATATGATATAGCGGGGATTTTACGGGGCTTTAACTGCATGGGGTCAAACATAAAATATCGATGCGATAATTTTACATAATTCCTCCGACTTCTAAATACCGTCGAGCTTCAATGTAGAAACTCCGCTTTGATTATAGTCAAATCATGATACAGTGCCCATCGAACGATTGTAGTTGGATCAAATGGAAGCATTGAAAGTGAAACATAATTCAAAAGGGAATTCATCTCCTTAGTTATATGAGGTTAGTATCATAGGGTCAACTTAAGTCAACTCAAAGTCAAAGTCTCTGACCAGAGCAGTACATTTAATAATAATTGTTATTATTGAACCAAGGATTTTGTGTTTGCACTTACAGTGTTAAATGTGGATGATGTTAGAATTTTAACCAAAACTAAATTCCATAAATCCTAATGTGATATAGTTTTGACGAATAGAATTGGTGTAAATAATCATCACTATCAGGCACCGCTAGCAAAATAAAAATGGATTATACCAAAAAGATGCGTAAGCGGTAAATTCATCCAAAATGTCACATTGCTAGCTAAGATAACGTGTGAACATTAATATTCGAATTGTTCGATATTAACCGCTGACTGAATTTACACCTTTAAGTCGCACAACTGTAATGATAAATTCTCCGAAAAACCACATGATTCAGTTGAAGTATAAAATGTTGTTAATTAATTAAATTATTTAATATTTAAGAAATCTATAATATTATATATAAATTTCAATATATGACTTTTGTTATCTGCTCTTACATTCCTTCTCAAGCTGTATACTGAATTCTCCTTTGTTTAAGGTCCATTTTTCATTTTGACCCTTTAATTATTTTATTTCTCTCTAAAAACATTAACTCAATGTATTAACTTGTCCCCTCAACTTACATTATTCGTATCTGCTTCCTTCCATTTTTTTCAATTGAAACTTCTTTCATTATTCATCAACTCCTTAATTTCATAGCTAAATAATAATTCAATCTGCATTTTCTTACCGTCTCATTTTTAGGCTTGATTTTATTAATTATCCCATTTGTCAAGATATTTTAATTTTTTTCCTACTTTTTTATTTTAAATCTTTTCTGCTCTCATATTCCTTCTCAAGCTGTATATTGAATTCTCCTTTGTTTAAGGTCCATTTTTCATTTTCACCCTTTAATTATTTTATTTGTCTCTAAAAACATTAACTCGATGTAGTAATGGTGTCCCTTCAACTTACATTATTTGTATCTGCTTCCTTCAATATGTTTATTTTTTTTAGTTGAAATTTCTTTCATTATCATCAACTCCTCAATTCCATAGCTAAATAATAATTCAATCTGCATTTTCTTACCGCCTCATTTTTAGGCTTAATTTTTGTAATTATCCCAATTATCAACATATTTTAACTTTTTTGCTGCTTTCATATTTTAAATCTTTTCAAAAATGAAGTAATATGTAATATATTTGAGTTATTGATAATGGATCTTTAGAAATCTAATTAAGTTCATCTTATTTGTTATTTTCTTTGCTTTATCATTGTGTAATTTGACCTCTACTAATTGATTTGGCTTTCCAAGTTTATTCCAGTTGTCAGTTTTCGCTCTACGATGTGATGGCTTAACATATCTGATTGAAGTAGCCTGATTGTAATGGAAATCAACGATGTAACTGAATATTATGATGGATTCAATATTATATTTATTGGATGTTTTGTTTGATATTTTGCCGAATAATTTTAATTTTTTTTATCAATAATACATTTTTAATTAGGCTTATATCTTAATTTGGACAAGACTTGAAATTCCAATTGATAAATGAATTGAAAGGCGCTTTATTATTGAAATGTAATTTATATTCCATGGTCTTCTTATTATATTTTCAAGTTTTAATCTTTTACAACTAATTCATGTTTAAGAGTCCCTGCTTATGTAGAGCATGTATCATTTTAACTCTGATGACTTGCTTTCTTTGTGTTTCATAGTTATTAGTTCTTTTCTTTTCAATAACAATAATAAAGTAGTAGTTTACCCGTTAATTTTATACTTAATTCTTTCGATTTACTAATTAATGGGTCTTTCACTACAATAAAATATCCTTTTTACAACGGGAAATCCCTATTGTAATTGGTGTTTAACAAAAGACCTACAACCGTCGTGTTATGCGTAGTTGTAATAGACCAAAGAGAATTTACAGCTGTTTATAACCATTGTAAAAACCTATTGTAGTAAAAGTTTTTTACAACTGTCCACAAACGTTGCAATAAGATTTTTTACAACTGTTTTTGGTTATTATAACAAATTTATTTACAACTGTTTTCGATCGTTGTAATAAATGTCTTTTAAAATTGTTTTTGCTCATTGTTAAAAAGTAAAAAATTAAGAAAAAAATAGGGCATTGATGCAGTATGTATACAGATCGTACTCACAATTACTAAAAAGTCAAAATGAATTATACGTTCACATCATTTATAAAGTTTTGATATAATTACAAATCATTGTCGTTCATGCCAAAACTAATATAAAAGAAGCTGAATACAAATAATACAAATGGTAATTACAATGGTCTCATCATTTTCAGCAACACTAACATCTATGTATCAATACCAGGTGCAGCTACTTCATCGGGAGTAACAACGACAACTTCATCAACAAGGTGGATCATATATAAAACACCTTTGGCAACTACCAAGTACATCAAAGAGAACAAAAGCTTGTGTAATTAGCATCAATTAATCATGTAGTTCCTTCCGAAAGCAACATGTTGCACCAGGCAAATTACATTGTAGAAATCCTAAGATCCAAAATTCACATACACATGACGCCTATGCTAATACAACATAACATAAACTCTAGAAATGATATTGAAGTTTGAATGATATTGAATTATATATTTATCTTCCAATGTTTTATGTGTGCACAAGTATACATCTAATTTCAGTTGCATTTGATGTTTTTGTTCAAAATCATCAATTAAAGAAAAGATGCGGATGCATGCACAAGTTAAACGCAGTTGCTATGTGGAAGGAAAAAATAAAAATATCTACATGAACTGAATGATTTGATTGCAAAAGATGTTTCTTCGATTTCATTGACCTATCGGTTTGAAATTTTAAGACTTTTCTACGCATGCATCATTGTTGAATGTCTTTTGAATAAACAGAGAACATAAGGCTTTTAGTTTTCAACTTTTGTTGATTACCTTTTTTCACTTTTATGGACCTGAACTTATTTGAACTTAATTTTTTTTGAATATCGACATTGGTATTTGAGTGTGTGCCTGTGAGTGATTTTTATGTGCATTTTGTGTGTTGCTGTTGTTTTGTGTGTGGTTGAGTTGAGAATCCGTATGTTTGATTTTTATGTGCGAGAGCAGCCTTATATGTTGTAACACCCAATATATTTTATAACCTTATTTAAGATATTTAATTAGTTAAATTAAATTAAATAATGTGAAGATTTATAGGTTGAGATTGATTAGTTGGAGGTAATCGTGCCATGTTAAAGGGGTTAACTAAAATGAAATAGCACTAGCTAGTGTGTTAGGAAATGAGAAGGGTATCCTGGGAAATAGCAAAACCTTATACCCTAAACCCTTAGGAAATGGGTAACTCACGTTCATTATTCTCATTTCATTAAAAACGAAAATTTCTAAGGCTGGCCACCATTTCCAATCTCAAGAAAAGAAGTAAAGCTAAGATTCAAGAGGAAAGAAGAAATCAACTAATTCAACACTTAAAAATCTCATCTATAATCTCTAAAGCTAAGGTGAATAATTAGCGCATCCCTGATACTTTTAGTTTTTAGTTTTGTGGTAAGATCCAAAATGTTTTTGCTAAAATATTGCCATGTTGGATGTTTTAAGATATATATATTTATTGTTGGTGAATTTCACTACAACAAAACAGTCTTTTTACAACGAGCAATGCCCGTTGTAATATGGTTTTCGCAACGGGCATGTGCCCGTTGTAATAGGCCTCGTTGTAATAGATCCACCACATTTTACAATGGGCAAAGCACGTTGTAAAAACCG
The DNA here is from genome assembly GCA_030737815.1 of Allium fistulosum. Taxonomy (NCBI): domain Eukaryota; kingdom Viridiplantae; phylum Streptophyta; class Magnoliopsida; order Asparagales; family Amaryllidaceae; genus Allium; species Allium fistulosum. Next base: position 453,002,760 of record CM060901.1, on the reverse strand, counting down.
TTGCAGTATACCTTTTTACAATGGGTTATGACTGTTGTAATAGACTATAATAGAACGGCCAAAACCGGTTGTAATAGACTAACCATACTAGTTGCATAGCCTGTTTCACAACATGCATTGACCGTTGTAAAAAGCTCATATAACAACGCACATTGCCCGTTGCAAAATAAATGCAAATTTAAAAAAAAATACAGCAGCATCCATGCAATACATCCATACTAATACTAAATATTGTCGTAAAATAATTAAAATCACATACGAAAAGACTAAAAGCTAGAGTCGTAGAATTCTAACACTCCAAAAAGTTAGATAAGTTTACATGCCAAATACATAAAGCATTAACACATAACAGTCTGCTATAAATATCATGTTCTAAGAAATTTTGATGAAGTAAAGAATTATACATACCATTAATGATAAATCTAAACTTCTCAGGGTTCAGGGTTTTGAAGTCGAGAAGACGAACTTTATGGCTCAACTCCATCTCCCATGACTTAATTGCATTTTGCACCGTCTCTTCTAACGATCCCTTTGGCCATTCCTGCAATTAATTAATTGTTTCAGTCTCAAATTTCAATACCAAATAGATCAATGAGTTAAATTTTGGTAAAATAAGTAGTTTCATGATGATGACTGTAGTGTGACCAAACGTGAACGTAGGTTCAGAGCTGAAGATTCAACACCAATATAAGTTAATCATGCGCCGTCTTCGAGTGTACAATTTGATGAAGAAGATTTTCCATGACTGTCTGTAAAAATGAAATACGAACATTTTCCAGGCATTTAAATTTAGACACAAACGATGTAAATAAAAATAACGATGAAATAGTGGGTGGTTATACATATTAAATTTTAAACATTTCCTTCTAGATGATATTTTGAGTGCATGATTCCCAACCTTCTTGTTCATTTTGCAGTAATATGTCAAGGCCATAGTGGGAAATTGTTGTCGATACAGCTAAGTATGCAAATGATACATTCAACTTTAAACCACTACAAACCATTTCTTATTAAGCTCAACTAAATAATCTGGCATTGACATGTCAAAATGACATAAATCTAAATAATATTTGTAAAACAACATTTGTTGCCTGCCTTTACTACGTAATGCTGTAATGTCATCAATTTTCATTACAAATAAACATTGCAGAGTTATATTCAAAAAATTAAATCATATGCTTAGCAAAGCCAATACATCTTTTTCATAAAAAAAGGGAAATAGTCAATTGGTCAATTGCAATAATTTTGGAAACCACCATAAGCATGTCCTAAAAATAACAGATAATGAACAACATAGGTAGATTGATATTATAAACAGTCAATCAAGATTTGTATCATGTGTTGGGAATAAAATAAATAAGTAGTCACAAGGGTCCGACATGTAATGTTATTAGAGTTATTTGATGTTTTATGCTCAACTTCTATCAAGTACGGCTGTTATGTAATGCAAGCTAATAAGTTCATTTCCTTTATTGATCGATATTGTCAACTTTCACTCCTATTGAATGTTATTTTTGTTTGAGTGTTCCACTATGTTAGCCTCTGTGCATTATGGTGGGCAATGAACATGTGTATGGTTTGAAAAGTGATGGTAGTATATACTTATCTTTTTTATGTTCACTCTTGAAATTAAGGAGTGTAAAGTATATAATGGACCGAGTGGTTAAAAATGGTTGTTTGACCTTGATCCATATGCCAACTCATGCACACATTATGAAGTGCTGGGTTGAATCTGATGTTGAGTGGGAAGAGTTGAAGTTTAGAAGTGCTAATGTGGCATGCTAATGATGTAGCCGAATGATAAATGGAAGGCAAACCAGTTGAATGGCATGGATTAATAAGATGAAGCTCGGTCGACTGGAGAAGAATTAAAAGAAACTAAGGACCAAAAGCGTTAGAAGCGATGCTGAAATGCTAAAAAGGAACTGAGGACTAAAACACGGAAATATAAAATATTGCATTGATTTCATTATAATTATTATTTTTTATCACCATCAATTTAGATAATTTAGCAGGTTACATATATTAATCAAAACATTGCAATTAATAACTTAGAGTTATTTGAGTACATGGGATAGAGAAGAGGACAGAAGATATCATTTATGCATGTGGAATGTACAATGCTACCAAGCTTCCATTGGATTCTTTAAAAAGGATAAGAACACAAGACTTCCTTAATATTCATATCCCATGATATGGGATCTACCACTAAACAATGATCGTTAAATTTGATATTCAAATTTGCTAGAATTTGCTAGTTATTTCTTACACGCACAATCAACTTAACAAAAATTAACTAACAAACAAATCTGATTAAAAAATTGGCTGATGCATATCTGACAACAGATAAACAGATAACAAAACATGGATAGTTGGTCTATTTATGGTGACCAACTTTCCTACCCAACACAACTAGGGACATCAATATTTATTATTATATATATTCCAACTAAAAAGACCTGCACATATAACTTAAGCAGTAAATACAAGGACATGGAATTTTTCAATGCTCCATCATCCAACTGTGATTTCATTACATATAATATGCCCACATTGTTCCTTACTCCAATATATTTGTCCCATTCAAATCATATTATTATTATTATTTTTTAAAAAACATTATGTAATTTAATTTCAAATAGTTTCCAGGTTTTGATGGCTTTAATCTTACTTTGATTTGAAATTTAATACATATGTAGTTAATTTACAATCTTTATTCTTATGATATAAGAGGCTAAACATGGCAAGATCGAATAAGTAATTGTGAGCAATTTTATAAGGAAAAAACATTAATTTAATTCTTTAGTAATTGTCAAAATCAAGCCCTGTATACTATATATAACCAGGTCCATAGTAATCAGGTCAATTAAAAAAGTATATCATCGATTACTTCTCTGTTAATATATGTCAACAAATAGAAGGATACAATGACAACAAAGAACACCAACACATCTATGAAAAGCATCAACAGCACCATATACTTTCTCTTCCTATCTTTCATTCTGGTAGTCATCTCTATGTCAAATGTAAAGAAAAGCCATTGGCCTATAGCCACCAATTACAGAAGTAGTATTATTGTTCAAAAGGATCACTCATCCTGCAATTTCTTTTTGGGTGAATGGGTATACGATAACTCAACACAGCCATTGTATTCTGGTTTGAGTTGCTCATTTATGAATGATGAAGTTAACTGCGATAAGTATGGAAGAAATGATTTGAAGTATAAGTATTGGAGATGGCAGCCTGATGAATGCACTCTACCTAGGTACATATTAGCGCAACACATTCATCAACAAGCAGCAGCAACTTATCCTCACACAACAGCACCATCCCACGCCATGACATACAGCAATAATAGACGGGTGTTTTTAGATTATGATTATTTTTGTGATGCTAAATTTTTTCAAACCCTGAAGCCTACAAATTTCATTTTTAAACATGTACATTTTAGTGTAAGCTGCAATAATAGAATCTAAACTAAACATTTTCGCTAATCAAACTTACCTCAGTAAGAATCGGCCAACGAATCAGGTCAGCACCCTCGGCCAACGGCCTAACACCATCTTTTATTTGTTTTCCTATTGCATCTGTGTCCTACTAGAAAAGATGAAACTAATTAAAGTCAGTGCATTGTAAACCAAAATTTGGTAGTCTAGTGATGGATGTGCTTGCAGTAAAGGATACCTTGACAGTTTTCCTTGTTATACGCTTTGATAAATCAATATGTCCTACATTTATGAGGCTTGCAATCTTACCATGCTTGACAGTGTGTTTCCATAGAAGAGTAAAAATGAGATCAATATTTTTCATAAAATAACATAAAAGATAAAAGTATGTTTTCATACCAATCCTTGATTAAAATGCAAAACCTGGTAAACAAATTCTTCCTAACTATCAAACCTAAGTAGATATAAATATGAAACATAATGCACTATTTAATTATCAGTTGGAAATTGCTATTAAAATCAATAAATCACATATGAGCAGAGGGAGAGAATCGAGAAAACCTGTTCAAACTGGAGAGGCCATTTTTGACGCGAACGGTAGGGTAGGGGGCGATGACTGGCTCATCGTCAATGGTGACTTCCGTAACATCGACCACGGCAGCTCCGTTTCATGGTTCTTCTTCTACAATTATGTGGCAAGATCGAGATTGGATGGAATGAAAACAAAGACTTAAGGCTCCATATCCAAATCCAGATCTCGGCGGCGACATCTCTGACATCCGAGCACTATAGAAGGTGGTGGTAGTAGCATTTTTCGGGCTATTGTATTATTGATTCGGGCGGCTCAATTATTAAGGAGATGATAATTTTTTGGAGGAGAATATGAATTCACTTAAGTGGAGCAGTGAATATTTTAATAGTAGAAGAAATATGAGATTTAGGAGGACGAGAGGAGGAACTCGATGAGGCGGTGAAGCCGTGGGGAGAAAAATGCCATGGAAATTGAAATTTAGGGTTAATAAAAAGGGGAAAGCGAGAAATGAAAATTTTGGAAGGCAAGGGAGCAAAAGTGGCCTGCTAACCAAAATAAGAACAGTAATAAATATTACCATAAACTTATATTTTTGAATTTTAGAAAAATCCTTTTCAAAAAATTAATTCTGCGAATATTATTAAATTTATTTAAAAAAAAATTAAAATTTAATTTTTATTTGAAACATTAATTATAATTAAATATTAAATGCTAAAAGGTAAATTCTTGATTCTTAAATATTACATGTTAATTGTTAAATATTAAATAATAATCGTAATTATTAATTATTAATCATTTAATAGTAATTATTAATTTCAAATTACTATGTATTAATTTTTATATATTAATAACTAATTATTACTTATTACTACTTATTTATAATTGAATATTAATTATTAAATGTTAATTATTAATTATTAAATTTTCATCAAAATTTGTAAAATATATATTATAAGTTAGATATAATAAGCGAAATTTATATTAAATATGACATGAATTTCTTGAAAATTAATTTTTATTAAAATATTTAACATTACGTCTTAATTATTATTAATTATTACTATATTACTTCTTAGTTGTAATTGAATATAAATTATTAAAATTTAATTACTATATACAGGTTACCAATTATTTTTTAAGTATTATATATTTAATTATTATTTGCTATTAGTTTTTTTATTAATTAGTAATTATTATAAATTAATTTTTTTTTTTTTTTTTTTTTGGCAATGCCAGCGGGGTTAACTGGGCCCCTACCAGTTTTATTGCAACAAACAATAAAAAAGAGATACAGAGAAAAAAACAAAGAGGAAGAAAACTGAAAAATAAAAAAGTGGAAGAAAACACAAGGAAGAGAAACTACAAAATCATGCCCAAGCATGTAACATAGACAGCGGGATGCTACTAGCACAGTGCTTCAGTTGCTTGTGAATACTGCATTTCATATCTGTCCATAAGACCATGTCATTCCTTCTAACATTTTCAAAAACTCTTAAGTTTCTTTCCCTCCAAATCACAGCCACGAAGACCTTTAAACACACAGTTAACACTCTACTTTCAACCGTTCTCCATTTGGTTGCTTTGAGTATTATGTTCCACTGTATGATGCTAGTGTGACCAGTAAGATAAGTACCAGTTTTTCCACCTAAGTGGAATAGCAAGTTGTGCAAGGCAGGGCACTCAAAGAAAATATGATCGGTTGTTTCCTCTTCAATTTCACAGAAAAGGCATTGCATGGGACAGATCATACCAACCTTTTGTAACATAGATCTAGTAAGCAAAGCATTGTTGATCACTTTCCACATCATAAGATTGTATTGAGGGACAGTATCAGTCGACCATATAACTTCATGCCAGAGAGCTGCAGGCAATGGATCACTTTCTGTCAGGGAATTATAAACTCCCATAACAGAATGTGGTTTCCCATTCCACTTAATAGAGTTGGATTGTATGGCAGTGAAATTAGTTTGTTGTATTATATCCCAAGTATGCTGGATTTCTTGATTACTGGTGGTAGGCAACTGTATATTTCCATTAAGCAAGTAGGAATTAGCATCAGCAGATAAGGAAATACCTGTTTGCACTATTTGTGAGAAGGAAAATAATTTAGATAAAATTAGGCCTTGTCTACCCCATGGTTCGTTCCAAAACTTCACCTTTGAACTGGCATTAACTGAGTATTGAATAAATGGCAGAAAGACCTCTCTATACTTAAGGATGCTTCTCCAAGTCCAACTACTAAGTTGAGGGATCTCCATAACCCAGAAATCCTTGTTCTTGATATTGTGATGCCATGTCCATTCCACCCATAAACTATCCCTTTTATTTATGATGGCATCAAACTGTTTGCTAATAGCCGCTATATTCCACTTCCTTATGTCTAAGATTCCAAGCCCACCAGACTTAAAGGGAACTTCAAATTTTGAAAAAGCACATGGGACAATTTTCCTGTTGTGAATGCTTCCTGTCCAAAAGAACCTACTCATAGCAGATCTGAGTAAATGTAATAACTTGATAGGAAGAATGATAGTGCGAGCCCAGTAAACAATAGAAGAGAAGACAACAGATTTTATGAGAACAAGCCTACCAGATTGAGTTAATTTCCTATTATCCCATGCTGTCATAATCGAAGTTATCTTGTGATATAAAGGATAACAGTCATTTTTAGTAATTCTTTTAGTTATAAGAGGCAGTCCAAGGTACTTCATGTCATTCTCCATACTTGCAAAACCAGACTGCAGATGAAGTAAAGCAGCTTGTTCATTACTGATACCAGAGACTAGCATAGAAGATTTATTTTGGTTTATGGATAGGCCTGTCATTTTGTTAAATTTATGCAGAGCTTCTTTAATTCCATTCAGAGAAGGCAACTCAGGCTTTGTAAACATCATGACATCATCAGCAAACATGATGGATGTAATTTGTTGATGAGAACACTTGGGGTGGTACTTAATTATTTTCCTGTTGTAACCAGCTCTTAGGGTAACTGTTAGCACTTCCATAACTATCAGAAACAGGTAAGAAGATAACGGGTCTCCTTGCCTGATACCTTTTCTTCCTCTAAAATTTCCTACTGGTCTGCCATTAATCACAATAGAGTAGGAAGGTGTGGAAATACATACATATATCCAAGACACAAATATTTTGGGGAATCCCATAACAGCCATGATCCTAACTATGGATTCCCAATGGATTGAGTCGTAAGCTTTAGTTATGTCAATTTTCAGAGCTGCAGCAGGGGTGCTATTGCTTTTACCATAACTTTTGAGAAGTTCTTGAGCCAAGAGAACATTATCAATGATGTCTCTGTTTGGAAGAAAAGCTGATTGATTATTAGAGACAACAGAAGGAAGAACTGAGACTAATCTGGCTGCTAGAATTTTAGATATGCACTTGTACACTACATTACAACAAGATATGGGCCTAAAAGAGCTAACAGAGGAAGCGGGAGAGCATTTGGGAATTAATGCTATATTGGTACAGTTGATTTCTCCAAGAATCTTGCAAGTATTAAAGAAGTTGTGTATTGCCTTGCAAAAATCACTTCCAAGAATACTCCAAGAGCTTATAAAAAAAACTACATTTAGACCATCAGGGCCACCAGATGAGAGTTTGTTCATAGAGAAAAGGGTTGCCTTGATTTCTTCATCAGTAACAGGACTGACAAGAAATGAAGCTTCCAAATTATTGATGTTTGGGAGGACAGTTTCAGAAATTAAGTCAAGATCTGGTGTAAAGCCATCTATATTACCATACTGCTTGGTGAAGTATTGTATAAGTGCATTGTCAACAGTTTCAGGAGTAGAGTGCAATATGCCTTGGTCATCAGTTATACTATGAATGTTTTCTCTTGCCTGCTTAAGTTTGATAGAATCATGGTAAAACTTCGTGTTTTTGTCACCTTCATCATGCCATTTTTTGTGTAGTTGTTGTCTCTTCATGTTGGCTTCAAGTTCCAAAGCAGAGTTAACTTCTAAAAGTAGTTTTCTTTCTTCATCAGCTGCTTGTACGTCAAGAGGATGTTCCATCATAAAATCTTGCTTTATTTTAAGTTGCCGAGTAAGAGTAGCAGACAGCAGACCACCTCTACCAAAGGTTGTAGAGACCCACTGTTTGATAGCTTGCTTAATGTACTTGAGTTTCCTGCAAAATTTAAACATGGGGTTACCATAACAAAAAAAATCTGCATTTGCTTTTGATATCAGAACTAGAAAGTGTTCATGCTTAGCCCAAGCATTAAAAAATTTGAAACTTCTTTTTTCTCTTCGCAAATGGTTACCAAGGGACAGGATTTGGGCTGAGTGATCAGATAGGATAGGTTGTGGGAGGAAAACTGTAAGGTAAGGCCAAAGAGATAGAGCTTGGAAATTGCAAAAGGAATGATCAATAGTTGTAAAGGTACGCACTCCACTTCTGCTTCTATTATTCCAAGAGTACTTGGCACCAGATTTATTCACCAACAGTAACTCAGAATCAATAACAGCTTGGTTGATTGGATCAAGATCCCTAGGAGTAAGTGGGTTGCCACCGAACTTGTCATTAAAACTAAAACAAGAGTTGAAGTCACCCATCACCAGCCATGGATGAGAAGCTTGTCTTAAAGGAGGAATAGTTTTAAGGAAAGCATTCCTTGATATGGTAGAATTGTCAGCGTACACAATTGTTAAGTAGAAAGAGGTTTGGGTTTGAGTAAGAAGCAAGTGATAATGTATAGATTGTCTACTCGAAAGAATGGGAGAAAGAGTTATTTCAGAGGGGTTATACAAAACAAGAATTCTACCATAAGAAGCTGAATCTAGGTTATGATGGAAGGACCAGGTTGGATTGATGTAGTTGACAGCCTTTTGAGATAGTGGAAGATTTAGCTTAGTTTCAAGAAGGCCAATGAGGCAGAGGTTATATTCAGAGATATAATTCTTAACTTGATCAAGTTTCAATTTGTTATGAGCCCCTCTGAGATTCCAAGTTGCTATTTTTGTATGCATTATAAAAACTATTGAGAAGAGAGGGGGTTGTTTCTTCTCTGAGCTGACAGAGATCTGGATCTTGTTTGTATCTTCCTTTTTTGTTTTGTTGGGGGTGTGGGAGGTTGGTTGGGTGAGACAGGAGATGATGTGGTAGGTTGGTTGAGAGAGACAGGTGTGGGGGTGCTGGGGTCAGGCCAACCAGGGATGGGAATGGAAAAATTGTAGTGAGAAAGAGAAGATATTGGGGATTGTTCACCTTGCTTGGATGTTACTAATTGAGTTATCTGGGTTTCAAATGTTTTGCACCAATTGTTGTCAAGATCAGATGAAGATGTATCAGTTGATGTACATACTTTGTCAGTTTCTTTTCTATGTTGCTTGTTACTTCCATTTTCCTTTTTTTCTTTCATTTTTGTTGTTTGTTGTTCTCTAGTTATTGGCTGATCAAGTGTGTCAGTGGGGATTTGTTTTGCAGAATGGTTTGTTTTCTCAGTCATAATTGATTGTTGCTCTGTACATGTAAGCTGGTCAGTTATTTCACCTTCTTCTATAAGTTGCATATTATTTGCTTCGTGTTCTTCTTCATCAGTTTGTAGCAATGTGTACATGTTGCTAGTACTTACTGCACACACTTGCACATTTATTTTTCCAGTAGTTTTTGGTATTTGTTCTGATCTTATTCTCTGATCAAATATTTCAACATTCTCCTTCTCTTTCACCATATTTATTTCTTGGACTTCAACTTCAGTTTGTTGCAAGGTGAACATGTTACTTGCACTAACAGTATCTCTTTGTTTTGCATTTACTGTTTCTATCACACCACTGTTAACTCCAGCACTTGTTCCAATAGTTTTTTGATTTTCACCGTGCATCACCAATTCTACCTCATCATTTATTACACAGTTGTTGTTCCTATTACTATTGGTTTTGCTGACTTTCTGCCATTTTTGTTTAAAACTGGTCTGTTTATCACTGCCTTGTCCCTTTACTACATTCCTACCTTCATATACTTTCTTCTGTTTTTCAATCATTGCTTCTTTATCTAATTTCTTTCCATTTTCTACATTTTTGCAACTACTCAGCTGGTGTCCAAACTCCTTGCACAAAGTACATATCAGTGGTTTCCATAGGTAAGTTACATTAACTACTTGTACCGATCCATTTTGCAGTTGAACAGTAAATTTATCTGGCAGTTCTTTGTTTGGATACACTTCAACTAAACATTTGGCAAAAGAAATACGCTCAAATTTTTCAGTTGAAGCATCCATACATAGCAGCTTACCTACTCTAGATGCTAACCAATTAATTCCCAACGATGACCAGGCAAACAAAGGAATGTTTGTTAATTTTATCCATACTGGAACTGTTTTAATGCTACTACAGTTATTTCCAATATTTACATCCCACGGTTTCACAATAAATAATTTATTCCTCATCACAACAGGGTCAGCCTCTGATATTCTGATTCTATCATCTTCATTTGTGAATTTGAATAGAAATAGAAACCCATCAGATTTGACTGAGATCGAACCACTTAATTTCCAGACTTTCTTTAGGTAGTATAAAACAGTAGCATAAGGCAATGGGGTGTCTAAAAAGAAACCTACAAGATAATCTCTCCACATATCATTACCAGCTTGAACAACGTCAGCAGGAGGGACGATAGCTTCACCATTGAATTGCAATTGAATTTCACGAGGGACAAACTTTCCAGCATTATTCGGTTTGGCTTTGAAAAGCGAGTTCCACGAAAGAGTAGGAACAGGAATAGGATTAGAACTAGGAAGAGATGGCAGTGAAGAAGGAGGAAGGGGGCTGACCAACAAGGGGGGAGATGGCAACGAAGAAGGAAGACTAGGTGAAGGTGGGTTGGATGGATCTGTCAAGGGGCTGGATGCAGCTGGCGGAACAAGCAAGGGAGAGGAGGGACAAGGTTGATTGGATTGTCTGGGAAAGGACAGATGGGCGGGAATAGGGGAGGGAGGGGGCGCGGTCACCATTTTTGAAGAGATTTTTTGAGCTAGGTTGTATTCATGATTATAAATTAATTTTAATAGATCATTATTATTATTTAATATTAATTTTTACTTTCAATTATTATTATTTAGTTAATTACCATTTATTATAAAAGTTTTATTATTGATTATTACCTACTGTTATTTAATAGTAAATATCATTTATAAATTAATATTTAATAATTAAATATTTATTATTATTCATTTATTGTTGACATCTATTACAACGGACATGAATGGACCGTTGTAATAGCATTCTATTACAACGGGCAGTCATTGCCCGTTGTAAAAAGGGTGTTGTATAAGGCATCTATTACAACGGTCCTGAATGGACCGTTGTAATAGCCTTCTATTACAATGGGTAGCAAATGCCCGTTGTAAAAAGGGTGTTGTATAGGGCATCTATTACAACGGTCCTGAATGGACCGTTGTAATAGCCTTCTATTACAACGGGCAGCAAATGCCTGTTGTAAAAAATGCGTTGTAATAGGGTATTTTTGTTGTAGTGTTTATAAATGTTTATTCGTGTTTTAAGATATGTTTACCACGAAAACCCTATTTAATGACATCCGAAAACCTCAAAAATTTAAATATAGGTCTGGAATAATAATTTAGAGATGGGTTTTGATTTTCATAATTTTCTGATTTATTATGGATTTTATATGAATTTTCGAATGAAGTTAATTGTTTATTGGGTTCTAAATTATTTTCGGCTGAAATAATAATTGTTTGGGTTTGAGATTTTAATATGTTAGATAATATATTAAAATATATTTTCTGTAATTTTTCCAAAATTTTCCTAAGTCATTCTGAGGCATATATAAAATTATTCAAGGTATGAGACTTAAATGTTTTATATATTTATAAAGGAGAAGGGGCATTTTGCAAAATAAAATGATTTATAAATTCTGGTAATTGCGGTAGCACATTTCTGAGAAGCATTTTATTGACCAATGAAAATTTGACAAACAAAGGCAGGTTAGTTGAAAAGTTTCCTTTCTAAGTTTAAAAACAAAAATAACTCTTTTCCCATGTTTCAACCCATACAGCTGAATACCTTCTGTCCCAGACCCTTCGTCTTAGTCGAAAGGTTAACTTTCGATAAGGTCAAAGTTCAATGCATAAGGTATCAAGTAATTGGTATGTAATGAATTGAAAATAGCCGAAAGGTTGATGACCTAAAAGGTTGGAATATAATTGTTTTATAAGTGAAAAGCTTTCGCCTGCTTTGCTTTCGAATTAGAGCGTTCGACTTGGTCACTTCCGGCCAAGTCAAGATAATTAAAAGAAAGACTTTGAAACCTTCCGATGTAGTCGATAGGTTGTAGCTGCTACAGCCATTACTTTGTTTTGAAACCTTCCAGCATAGTCGATGGGTTTCCACTGCTTTTATAAAGGTTTTTGTTTTGAACCTTCTAGCCCAGTCGAAAGGTTTACTTGTTTTTAAAATTAACAATTTCTCTAATGCTTTCAAAGGGAAGCTTTCGACTTAGGTGGTTACCCTTGTTTCATGAAATATAACCAAAGGCTTTCGAAAGGTTATTCAGGTGTTTTCGAAAGTTGGTTTTAATAAAGATGAAAGGTTTTAAATGACTGTTTCCATATTATTTAAAATTGAGCCCAGTATGCCTACGAAGGGTTTCTGTTTTAAAAGGTTTTATGTAGTCGAAGGGTTTTGTTTCGAAAGGTTTATTAGAAGTTTTCAAAAGGTTTTTGAAGGAAGATTTTCCAAAGGTTTTTCTAAGGCAATGACTTAAAGTGATTTCAAAGCAGGATGTCTAAGGTTTATAACTTCCGAAAGGATTGCTTTGAATAAATTCGAAACGTTTTAGAGATGATTTCGAAAGGTTTAAACATGGATTTTGAAGGAGGTAGTTTCAAAGTATGGAAAGAGGTTCTTTCAAATGGTAAAGTGTTTTCATTAACTAAGTTTTGGGAAAAAGATATATATCTAACATGGGAATATGATTTGAGTAAAGTATAAAGACTTATTTCTTTTCCTTGCTTGAAGTTTGATTTAAAGGTTTAAATCATTTTGAAGTTTTTTTCAAGGAAAATTATGGGAGGGGATCCTTAAGTATAAATGGCTCAGATGTTAGAAAACCAGATAAGACTAATATGGGGTCGCGCCCTATACATTAGCTTGCAGCCCCAGCTAATTGTTGTCCAAAATTCCAGTGTGTAGGGTTTGGTCACAGGTAGACTAAAATTATGATTACACATTGAAAGGAATATATGTTGTATACAGATAGGTTATTGATAAGCCCGAAAAACCTTTAGGCTTGGGAGAACCTGGGAGATGATTGAGTTAGGGACAGACCGTCCAGAAGTGAGATATATAACAGATAGTTTAGGACAGACCGTCCTGATGGGAAATGTTAAACAGATAGATAAGGATAGATAATCCTAAATATGAATATCTAACAGATGTTAGGTAAATTTTGAGTATGTTGTCTGGTAGGCCCGAGTCAGCCAAATGTTAAAAGTTATTTGTGTTGAACGGGTAGTTCATTATTACCTGATATTTATGTTGGTTTACATAATGTTTATTTTGTAGAATTTAATCATTGTGGATGCAGGTGCATAGTGTATGGTTATAAGAAAGGATTTGCAAAGATATGTTTTAAAAAAGGGTGTTAGTAAGAGGAAACACGTTCCGCTAAGCGGCATGGTCTCACTTAACATAATTAAATTGGAATGTATAGTATTATTCATACCAGGCTTTATGTCTGACTCGAAGTTTATGTTTTCCCCTTAAACTCTCGGGTACTCAAAATTAATTTGAGTAGGTTGAGAGGTTAAGGATCTTTTCAGGTTTTTAGAAAGTTGACGAATAAGCTACCGGAGGATGCTGGAGGCAACAGATAGCTATTTAGGATTTGCTACTTTATTTATGTTTAGATGATTTTTCGCTGTGTTATGATGTATTAGGTCTTATATGACCATTTGACTCTGATCAATCGAGGGGGTATCTTCATATACCACTCTCAATGTAATTTTTTTGAATGGTACCTAGATACAACATGTCATTGGGACAACAAACCACAAATCATGTGTTAATAAATGTTCGAATCACGCTAAGCAAGTTTCGAACTTATGACCTCTCGTACCAAAGTCGAATTACTTAACCACTAGGACAATGGTGTTTGTCAAACAATAGAGCCGGATTGGAATTGAACACCTGATCTACCAAGAATGTACTAGTGAACATCCTTAACCACTGTACTACACAATACTACAAATTTTATATGGAAATGTAATGAAGTAATCTGTAATTTTGGAAATCTCTGTTTTGTTTCATATTCAAGCGCTTCTGGTATTATTGATACCATTAACATAGCCGTATTTAGTCGTTAGAAGCTAATACTATAGATGACTGCAACATCTGTAGTGCTTAGTTTTGCGCCTCTAGATAAGGGATGTTACATGTGTGTGTATGTATAGATGAGCATGTGCATGAGTTGAGTGCTCTGTTTTTGTGTATAAGTGTGAGTTGGTTGGTGTGCCATGGGTTTATGTGAGTGGGTTCTTGCATGTGTGTGTATTATATGAAAGTGCGCAGGTGTAGTGTACGTGATTTTAGAGGAGTGAACAAACAAAATATGTTGTGTGTGTTTTAGTATATGTTCATGTGTGTAGTATGTTAACTTTTGTGTATGGATGTGTTGAGTTGTATGGCATCTGCAAGGCTGTGTGTTCATGCGTGCGTGCATGTGAATGTCTATGTGTGTGTGCAGTGTATTTTGGTGTGAGAGTGCATTAGTGTATATATATAGGAGTAGCTACTCATGTTGTGTTTGTTAGTGTATACATACAAGTTGATATTAAATTAGAACCAATTAGAACCTGAATATAGAAGTAGACTCAGGACAAATAAAGAGAAACAATACAGTTAATCAATTGATATTAAATTGTAATTTTGCAAAGTGGAAATAAACTAAACCTTGCCAGCAAGTGGATCCAGGCATGATCCATGCATTGAATTAATGCCCATCCTTCTTGCAATAAATCCATCCAACTGCAACATGAGTGTCCATTAAAATAAAAATTAAAAAATTATCTGACTATAAACATTTTGACAGCCAAACTACTAATATGGAGAGGATACAAACCCGGTCACTTGCTTTAGATATTGCCAATGCACCAAAAGCTGGAAGATACCACTCATCAATTATCATCCTAGAAAAAGACAATGTTCAACCAATAGTTTGATCCATGTCATACAACCCAATACACTTCAAAAATAAAGACTTATAAGGACAATGTTAGCTGCTCCAAGCAACATTTCAGGACAAAATCATCCAATGCTACCCCTGATAAGGCAGTAGTTGGGTATTGATGCATATATCAACTTACATGCTACCTGTTAGGATGTCATAAGTAAACACACTTCCTAAATTGCGTTCACACATAAATATTACAATTGTTTTCACACATAAATATTGATATCAAAACCACGTAAATTCTAATATTCTATACATATATCAACTTACACCATTTGCAAATATTGCAGATATATAGTATGATTTTGGCCATCTAAAATTGTGACATTATATAGTACACAAAACAACACTTCCAGTGGATATCCTCTATCAAGTTCAAGCTTCTAGCAAAAGCATCGACTCAAAGAAAGAATCCAACCCATTATTCGCTGCACCCTCCAACTTCAAAATCGAAGCGATCACATTATAAATCTCCACATTCTCAAAAGAAGGAACCTTCCTCCCCTTTTCACATATACCAACCATGCCATGATCACCTACTAAAATTACATTAACATCATCAACACATTTCTCTCTTTCAACCCATTAACAACCTCCCAATCATTGAATCAACTCTAACAATTGCATTACTAACTTGTACATCGTTAGGGCCGTACTTATGCCCTTGTGAATCGGGCTCTTCGAAGTACAAAGTGATTAAAATTGGAATTTGATCCTTTTCTTCGAGGTCGAAATTAAGGGTGTAAATTGATCGACTGGACTGAACGGAGGTGTGTTCAGTTTCTGTCCTAAATAAAATCGGATCGGACATGGACCGGACGAGATTTATATTCGTACAATTTTTGTTGTCATGGCTCGTGTCCCAAAAGAAATCGGACGAACACGTACATACGTTTTTCGAATACGGACTCGAACGGACCCCGACGAACATTGCTATTTACATCAAATTTTATGTTGTTTAATAGTATTTCCATCAGCTATATTATTTTTATCAATGTATATTGAAGTATAAGCATTTTGTGAATCCATACTCAATTAACCGGCCAAATAGTTGTCATATATGCTTTGATAAACATAGAGAATATACTGAATTATAAGAAATTCGGATGAATTCGAACGAACACGGACCAGACGAGATTTTTGCTCGTACAAATTTTGTTGTCCTAGCTCGTGTCCTAATTGAAAATCGAACGAACTCGGATGGACGTATTTCTACCATGGACACGGACGGACATCAAACACTCGTACAAAATTACCAAACTTAGTCGAAATAGCTAAAACCATATCAACCTTAATTTCGAAATCAGTGCTTTTGTTGAACTTCTGATAGTGCTTATCTAGGCAAGTCCAAAAGCATTTCTTCACTTCAGATCTAGGCCAGAAAAAAGTAGCGGCATTGAATCAGTAGTTAACTACGGTTTCCCAAATCGGTTCACCTAACTACCAGTTGGGTTCTTTGCTTGCCATGGTGAATTTGGATCCGGTTACGGGACCAATGAAGTTATTGCTTATAATGCCGTAGTAGGGTGGGTATAGGTCACTAACAATTGAGTAGTGATTTAGGAAGGTTATGGTTGGGAAGACGGGGATTAGGCCGAGACGAGCTTCGGTGCCGTTGGAGATTTGGAGGTTTATCTTTGGGAAATTTGTTGTGTATTGGTACCTGAATCTGAAGCCATGGCACAAAATTAGTATTACAGTTGGGTGTGAGATTTTAGGGTTTGAAGAAGAATGGGAGATGATGATAGGATTAGTGTGAGTGAGGTTATGAGAGTTAGGAGAAGGACTACCGTGAGATATTTCATGGCTTTTGACTTTGTGTGGGAAGGTGAAGGTGGAATGAGAGAAGCTGAGTTCTGAGAGCAACTTTCATGGCTAGCAATGAGGGTGGCAAACGAAGATTACGTGCGTTAAACGAAAATTTATTAAACCATTGTACAAAGCTTAAATTAAGTGTGCTACTATTGGTACCCGATTTCCTCTTCTGACCACCATTATAGTTTTAGTAGAAATGAATTTTTTGTATGTGTTTCTGGCCACCAATATCATATTCCTTCACTCAGTTATAAACAACCGTTCATATCAGCAGTTCTTCAGTGGTTTAACGCCGCACGACCGTTGGCAACTGAAACTTATTCATGGCAAACGGCCGAAGGTGGCCGAACAGTATTTTGGTCCTTTGCAGCCGATCGGGGTGTCGCTTGATTTAGAGAGAAAAATACGCGGTGTTAGGAAGAGAAGTGCACGTTATTTTGGGGTGGCCTTCAGTGTAGGTGGCCATAAGAGGAAATCGGGGTGTCAATAGCAATACACAAAATTTAAACTGTAGTGCTTTAATTTAAAGGACATGATGAACAAAATGAGAGAAATAACCAGCATTATTATGAACTTTTATTTTTTAATTTTAGAAAAATTTTAAAATTTTATATCTAAACTTTATGGATCTTTTTAAATTTTAGAGAAATTTTATTTCTAAATTATTAAACTATAATGAATTATTTAATATTGATTATTAAAATTATAAATTAGTTAAATATTAAACATTAATTATAAAATATCAATTATTAAAAGTTAAGTAGTAATTATTTAATAGTAATTATTAATATTTATTAATTATTAATAATATTTATTAATTTCAAATCATAAAATATTAGCTGTAATTTACTAATTGTTAATAATTAACTATAATAAATTATTAAATATAAAAAATAAATATTGATTATAGATAATAATTAGTAATTATAAATTATTTATTAGTAATCATTAACTATAATAAATTATAAATAATGACCTATGTGTGCTGTCATTTATAATTATTAATTATAAATTGCCATTTATAAATTATTAAATATTTGTAAATAATCAAAGATAACGATAATCGGTTAAGAGTTGTTGAAAATTGGCATTTATTTCGACTGGTAAACTAATAAGGTTGAAATATGTATCTATTACAACTAGCAAAAAAAGAATTGTGAAAATTGACATATATTACAATGGGCAAAAGAAAATCATTGTAATAGGCATCTGTTATAACCGACAAACAAAGAAGAGGTATTCATGAAAATTGGCATCTATTACAACAACAACAAAAAAACAGTTGTAATATGTATCTATTACATCGGACAAATGAAAAACATTGTAATAGGTATCTATTACAACGAGCAAAGAAAAAGAGTTGTTGAAAAGTGACATCTATTACAACTGGCAAGATAAAACCATTGTAATAGGTTTTTATTATAATAGACATTTTTTGATAGTTGTAAAAATGCCGTTGTTATAGGATATTTTTGTTGTAGTGTTTAGGAATTCAATAAAGTTCATCTTATTTGTTATTTTCTTTGCTTTATCTTTATAGAATTTGATCTCTGCTAATTGATATTTCACTTTTCAATTTTATTCCAGTTGCCGCTTTTCGCTCTTAGGTGTAACGGCTTAACATATCGAAATGAAGTAGTCTGATTCTAACAGAAATCAATGATGTAAGTGAATATTGAGGTATTAAATACTATTTTTAGTGTGCTAATATTGGCACCCATAAAAATGCTTCTAGCTCACAGAGCTAAAGGCCACCTTACAAAGTTTACTTTCGTGCTTTCTAACACCAACTATTATTTTCTTTTAACTAAATAGGCACCCAAATATTTCTAATGTGTTGCTATGGGCACCTTGATTTGTCCTTCCTAATACCATGCCTAAAAAGTACAACGAAATTTCTTTATCATGCTTCATAATATCGTAAATAATTTAGGGCTACCATTACTTATCAAAATTTATCATCAAAAAACACATAAATATTCACAAAAAATATAAATAATTTGTCATAAATTTGATCAGTCTACTCAAGCACTATTAACTAAACCAAATTAAGCCAATGTTCTGAAGTATTTCCTTCCTTCTTTTTGAATTTAAATTGTGCTCCAACCAACCCTCTAAATCGGCGTATGTATTTTATGAAAGAAAAGGTATTTCCTTCCTTCATTTGGAAATAAATTATATATTTGGAAATTCATACTTATTTTAGAAAAATAATTTTGGAAGATAGCTTATCGATTTTAATTTGCGAAATTTTTTTGATCGTCCGATGATTAAGTGTTGAGTAGCGAGATAAATTATGGTATTAGGAAGAGTACAATTATATTAAACTTTACTTACATTTTGAGTAGTGTTAGGAAGAACAAATCAAGGTGCCCTTAGCAGCACATTATTTATAAAACACAGCATTATCCTTCCTCTTCTTCCATATTTGCACTAGCAAACACTTTTTCATTCGAAACAACAAGTGTTTTCTCAATTTTATTGTAATTGATATCTTCCAGCTAACAATAAAAAAATCGAATAAACATATGAGAAAAAAATTGCATAAACATTGTATGATGAAACATCACAGTTCAATAACTTATAATGGAATTTTCAATTACAACATCATCAAACTTTGTATCTTTCCAATTTGTATTAGCCAGAGACAATTGAACTCATCCAAAATAATAATAAGAAAACCCTAACCAATAAATCTAAAATTGATATGAGAAGAAAAACTAGACTTTAGAAAATGAAAAGTAAACTAAGCTCTCTATGTTTATCAAAATTAGGATCATCCACTAAATCTTCACTTGGCTTCATCTATTAAGCAAAAAGAGAGATTTTTTGAATTTTGGGTTTGAAGATATTGTTTTCTAATGATGTTTTAGGATAGTATATGTTACTTTTTCTAAAGTAGATGAAGATGCTATGGTTGTTTAGGGTAGAATGTGAAAATAGATTTTGATGCCCATAAGCATATGAAAAAAATTGATATATAATAAAAATTTAATGATAGCCAAAAGCATTTTCCTAGGTTCCAATAGTAGCACACTATTTTTATTGGATGTATAGTTTGATATATTGGTGAACAAAATTGAGAGCATGTATCCATTTAAATTTGATGACTTGCTTTCTTTATGTTTCATATTTCTTGATTCTTTTCTTCTCAATAACAACAATAAAGTAGTAGTTTACCCATTAATTTTATACTTAATTTGGATTTATGCTTCCTTATATCAACATTCTTATTTACTTAATAATGATTAGACATATGTAATACAAATTAATCACTAATTTAATTTCAACCCAAATATGGAACTATTCTTAATTTGTAGGTCAATATTTTACATTTTCCCTCAATATTTATGTCTAGTTAATCACTAATCTATTCATTTTATACTAGATTAAAAATATTAATCGTTATCATTTCACATTTTCACCCTACCTTAGATTTTTTCATATAATGGTTCTACTATCCCGCAAGTGTAAATCGAACCAAATTCAAATTTCTCTTTTTCGATGGCGATGATTTTCCATATATATATCTGTGTGTGTGTGTGTGTATGTGTATGTATATGTATGTATGTATGTATGTATGTATGTATGTATATTCTAAAATTATCTTAAAATTATTTTCAAACTCTATTTTTCTTATTGCATCATTAAAATTGCAAAATGAGCATGGATGGAGCAAAATTGAGATATAATAAATTTCTTATAGCTTAGAAGATGGAAAATAATAAATTTGGAAAGACATAGAATATTTTAATGATAGGTATACTTTGCAGTTTATAGTTTAAAGCATTATGTTCATATTTTATTCATTATTGGTATTTCTTTGTTAAATTTAACATCCTTGGTCGGTAAATTAATTATAAGCATAATATATTTATGATGCGTTTTTAGTGACAGAAGAAGTATTTAATTTAATATGATGTTACCGTTGATTGAAAATTTTAATAGTTATTTAGTTTATGATTTATCAATATAAAACAAATTTGATTGAGAAATTAGATTGAGGAATTTAATATTTGTTAAACAAAGAAGTTGTTTTTTTATAGTAAATTATATTTTAGAAGCTATGTTGATGTATCAAACTAGCTAAACTATAGCATTTCTCTTTCTACTAATGTTTATTTATACTAATATCATCAACTCTTATAATTACTTCATATTAATCTTTGGGTAATTTTTTCATTTAGGTGCTCTTGTTCGTTATTCACATAATGCATTAATTTCTATAAATTAAAGCATTAAACAACACGTGTCATTTATTTATTCCTCTTTTCCTAATCAATTCTATTAGATACCTATTTATCTCCTTTTTTTATTTAAATTCAACCTAAATACTGAACTCTCCTTAATTTAAGTTGATACTCTGTAAAGAATTACATTTGATTGAGCAATATAATAGTTACTTATTTTATAATTTATCAATATACAAAAAATAGTTCTATTTATAATTAAGATGGAGAAATTGACTTTATAGTATACTTTGTAAAGAATTACATTTGATTGAGCAATATAATTGTTATTTATTTTATAATTTATCAATATACAAAAAATAGTTCTATTTATAATTATTAGATGGAGAAATTGACTTTATAGTAAACTGTATTTTGAAAGCTATTTTGATATATCAAACTAGCTGAATTGTAACAATATCATTAGTATTATCAATAATATCAGTATTATCAATATTATTTCCATAATCCATGTCACTCTTTTCATTAATATTTCTTTTATTTCAAAATTATCAACTCTTAACTTAATTCACATTAGTCCTTAGGTAATATTTCATTTAGGTGCACATTTATATTATTCACATAATGAATTAAATCCATAAATTAATGTACTAAATAAGACATGTCATTTATGTATCCTCCTTTGCTAATTTATCATGTTTATTTATTTATCATATACAATGTTGAATATATGCCTTTTCATCTCCTCATTTCTCATCGAGTTTCAACCAAAATACTAAATCTCCTAAATTTAAGTTGATATTTAATATTTTCCACTAGTATTTACATCTTAATTAATCACTAATCTATTCAATCTACACACAATAAAAACGTAAAATATTCTCTTTTCACGTTCTCACTCTATCAAAATTCTCCTTTTTTTATTTTACATTCTCACTTATCAAAACTTAAAATCCAATATCTTTTTCGATGTCATTAATTTTTCATATATATGTAGTGTAATGCTAAAAGCACCCATGAACCTTCTTCTTAATACCATAAACTTTTTAATAAAAATTAATGAAATTACATACTTCCTAATACGACATAAATTCATAAATACCAACATAAATTCAATATCACACTAACTAAATTTATCTCAACACACATATTAACTGACTAACATAGAATTCAAAATAAAAATTGAAAAAGTAGATAATATGATTAAAAAATACCATGTGAAGGAGTGTTGTTGTTGATGTAGGTGGTTGCAATGGTTTTTACTATATCAGGACGTTGATGCTCTTCTGATTGAGTTTGGATGATTATTGATTTGAGATTGAGAATTTTTAGAGCAATTGTATTTTTCAAATTAAAGTTAAGCAATGGAGTTCACGTACATCTCCAAGGGGACCAAAGATGCCCCTGCAGATTAATTATACTTTCAACCCACCAATCTGTCGATGGTTCGGGGGCGCCCAATAAGTCACCAATGGCTTCTTTCTGACTTAGATAGATTAAGGGCAAACGGATGAGGAGGCAGCCCAAGTTATTACCTACTACACGGAAAGAATGAGACGCGATGATAGTAGCCTATATAGAGGAAGGTGGTATTAAGAAATGAATGTAATGTTAAGTTATGATATTTTTTAGCGTTGGTATTAGAAAGAACATTTATGGGTGCTTTTAGCAGCACGATATATTTAATAAAATTGTCTTTTGATTATTTCAAAACTCTAAGTTTCTTATTATACCATAGAAATTTCAAAAATGGTGTGGATGACAGAGTTGATATATAATAAACTCCTATAGATCAGAAAATGGATAGAGACAAATTAAGAAAGATGATACAGTTCTGAAATGACCCTAGCTATTTCACCTAATTTTTACTAGGATTTTTTTTTTACATCAATAATTTCCTAGAGTCATTTAGCCTTTCCACTAAATTATCCAGGATCCTAATTTTCTACTAATATATTTATATCAGTTCATTAATAGATATATTCACATACATATGAAGATGTATGTGACCCTCTTGCTTGGATCAGAGTGTTGTTTAGCAAGAGTGCATCCTGATTGAATTTGAATTTCTAATCAACCAGTACATAGCTCATTTTCCATGCCTATTGATATTTGAGTCAGGGTAATGAATCCCATAATCATATGCAATCTATACTTAGTAATTTTTGACCATTCCTATAGTGATTGTCTGTTAGTTTGAGATAGCAAAGTGATCTCAGATTATATAGCAAGCCACCATAATTTTAGTTTAATTATTTGGTATTTGATTAAAGCCAGAAAGGAAAATGATATACTCATTTATCATTTTCAACACAAGTGATTTTATCCAAATTTCTTTACTTATAACCAAGTCAGTTTAGTAATTCTTTCATAATCTATATAGTTGTATTTTTCTGAACCAAATTTATTCCCTAATCCCTGAGTTACCTCAGCTTGCATCTAATTTACAGGTTGCTTTACTGGATTTAGAGGATCCAGATTTTATGGTCATAAAGCATGGGTGGTGTCTATGTGGTTTGTGTATATTTCAGATGTGTTGGGCTATCTGAACTAAGAATGCTACTCAACAATACAAGTGAATTGCTTAAATAGTTGGTCTTATCTTTATATATACATTTTGCAAAGAAAGCTTCAGATTTCTACAAATGCATTTTCTTCCTTTACACTCAAAAACTCTGGTCATCTTGATCAACCCAGGCCTCACTATTTTTGAAGTGGGTTAACCTCATGACTAGATCATCAAAACATTAGTGCCTGGCTATTGCAATGTGAATTCAAATTTAAGATACTTGGAAAATCTCTTAGAACATGTACACCTTTTTATAAAATGCATAAATATATATATATATATATTCTTCTTTTATCAAAACACTTCTGCATATTATTTCTAAATTCTTGAGATATTACTTCTAGCTAAAAAAATTCAGATTTTTAACTTTCAAACTTAAAGTTTTAAGTAACTTGAAATTAACTAATACAGTATATGTATATACATATCCATTCTCAATTACAGGCATATATCATTTACAGATTTCCACCATAATACTCAAATATATATATTCTTGCATAGATTCAACTAAGTCTTTGGTTAATCCCAAACTTAATACATTACTAGATTCAGTTAAAACAACTAAATAAATTCAAGCATTCACGATCATTACATAACAACCAAAGCAGAACTGTAAAAACTTCCCAGATTACATGCAAATAATTCATTCTAAGTTCTTATTTAATTCTAATTTAGCATGCTTATCCAATCATTCTCATTAGCCATAGCAGCTTCCTATTTAGAACCAGCATTCCCTGAAAGAGCATTAGAGGCTGCCCCATTTTAAATGAGACACCTTAGATGCCATAAGCAAACAAGGGTCAGATACAAGATCTGGTATGAGCAATATCAAAAATTCCATGATATTAAGTAAATGAGTGAGACATAAACATTTTGTATAAGTGGGCATAGCTTCTTTGATCAATTTGCCTGACTTGTTTATGATATATTGTGCATATATGATCAGTATTTAAGACTAATTATGTACACACATTCAACTATGCAAACATACATTTCAAATAGAAATACTCAGGAACTATCATAGCTCCAGACCAACCAACCTAGGAATAACACAAGTTCCTACTTCATCAATTTGAGGTTGCATTTACCAAATTTCTTCCTAGCCTCATCCGCCATAAGGAATCACGGGGACACATTGCAATAAAATAATTCACAATATTGCACAAAGATCTCAGGACTTAAACAAACCATGTGCCAACTTGCATACTTTAAATACAACAAGCATTCCAGCAGTCCTCTTGGCTCAGAATCCTTAGTTTATT
This sequence comes from Allium fistulosum, assembly GCA_030737815.1. Lineage (NCBI taxonomy): Eukaryota > Viridiplantae > Streptophyta > Magnoliopsida > Asparagales > Amaryllidaceae > Allium > Allium fistulosum. The sequence goes on along the minus strand of CM060901.1, from coordinate 452,977,741 downwards.
TACTAAGTGTTCATGTTTAATCCTATCATGAGATAGCTAGGTGACTAAATCCCAGTATACATGAAACATTACATAGAGTTTACAAGCATAATTCAAGAACAAGCTAACATTCAAGTCCAGGGAAATCATATTTTCAAATATTCTAGCTCAAAGAAAATACAAGAATATTTACAACTGGAAATGAAGACTAGGCATGTGGGTTACTATTGTTTCATAAGCAACCATGTTTGAACTAAATTCAAGATCTAGTTTAAACAAGATTTCTGGCTCATGGGTTTCTATTTGATCAAGGGTTCAGCACTTTTGGATATTTCCATTGCAACCTTGAGTCTTTCATTTGAGCCTCAGCACTTACACAAGTGTAATGCAACTCATATACATTTTGATTTCTATTTTTCATGCCATATCTGAACCAGTTACAAGTATTCTCTATTTACTTTCATAATTTCATACTTTAACATTTCTGGGTATAACCAAACAGAGCAAAATACTTAACTATCAAAGCAATCAAAACATTCAGAAACACCCATTAAAACATCCATTAAAACCATAGTAATGAAATCAAAAATATGTAGAAAAATAACATAAGCTTGGTTGCCTCATAACAGGACTTAATGCCATGGGTTTAGTGAGATTACTCACAGAAAAATGCTTCTCTTGCTTAATCCAGAAAAGAAACCTTTTAAAACTTGCTTTTCTGCTTGCAAATATTTTCTTCTTTGTTTTCTTAAATGTCTTGGGTAGCAAATGATTTTTCTGGTTTATACTTGGATTTATAAGAGAGGTTTTTCTAGGGTTTTATCATTGTAAAATCCCATTCTTACCCTGGACAAGACTCATGCATTCTGCATTTCAGATTTGCTTATTTTTCACCCTTAATACCCCGGCCATATGTGATGCTTACCTCCCCTTTTTACTTTTTCCAAAATATCATATTCTTATCAAGTCATGATAATTGTGTGACATTGTCACTTGTTTATTTTCTAAAAATCCTCCTTTCTATTTTCTGCCTAAAGCAATTATTTTGCTTGCAATTTGTCTTTTGCTATTTTAGTGTTACAATTTCACTTGCTTATTTCTTTTTTTTTTATATATTTTCAATACTTACAGAAATGCACATTTGCATACATATCTTATCTAGGCTTATTTAACTCCTCCTTAATTTCAGAAAGATATGCACCTATATGTGCATACAGGTTTTTTTTTCAAATCTTTATAACATATTTTTTTTCCTGGGTTTTAAAATAAAATCTGTTTACTGATTCAAAACAAAACTTACTTTTCTTATTTTCTGGGATGATTCATATAATTCCAAAAATCAAATATCCATATCACAAAATCATGTTTGTAATGCTTTTTAATTCTTGTTTTAATTTCAGGAGATTTGGAGTTCTTCCTTGTGCCATATCAGTGTGCACGTGCACACATGCACACACACTTGCACACAATTAATTCCATATATTCCTATACAAATAAATTCATACATTTTCAAAATTCAACCAAAATAAGGTTCCATGAATTTCTGGGGCATTACAAGTTCAATGGAAGATACCCTTTACACATTGTAATTTAAAATCTTATTTTCATGTTTTATTCATTATTTATATTTCTTCTGCTCTTTCTCCTAATCTATTCGTTGTTTTCATGTTGTTCTAATCAATTCGTAATTTATAGGCTAATTTCTATGTTATATTCAATATTGTTGTTTCTTTGACAATTTTTTGGCAGAAATTATATTTTGGAAGCTACGTTGATGTATAAAAGTAGTTGAATTATAGTATGGTCTCTCTATTATTCTTTTTATTAATGATTCTTTTATACCAATATTGTCAACTTTTATACTTTTCATATTGATCTTTAGGTAATTTTTTAATTTAGGTGCTCCTATTTTATTATTCACATAATGCATTAATTTTTATACTACATAATGCATTAAATAACACATGGCTTTGCATCTTCAGCTTCCACTCAATTTTCACCTCATTTTTCCATTTCCATCTTTTGTTAATTTAATTTTCTCAACTACTTTTATTATCGATAAAAGCTAAATAATGGAACTGATTCCAAAAATGCTCATTTTTTGTTCATATGAAATCAACAAATAAACAACAAATACAAGGACGACTACGTAATAATTTGTTCTTATGTTATCCCTTTAGTAATGCCCAATGCTATGTACATTATGAAATATTAAAAATAAGATCTTGATTTACTGTTGCCAAACATATATGTATTGACCGAAATTTTCAAACACGGTCAATCGTATTAATCTCTAATCAGATGTGGTATAACTTTCTATCAATAAGTAATCATTTCTAATAATTTTTCACTACCTGACTACCACTATGTCTTTTATTATCTCAAGTTTACATGTGAATGATTATGTTAATTTGTATGCCAATAATATTTTTGATTTCTCTGTATTTCTTGGTTACCGATATGCTTTTTGTATTCTTAATTTTCACTTGATGGGCACTGTGAAATATAATGTCAATGAAAAAAATTCTGGGATATCCATAAACGATGTATAGTTACAATATAAATTTTCAAAAATAAGTGCAGGATATAATCTTTTCAATATGTACTAGAGATTAGAATACTCATTCATCACCTATTTATTCACAAACGTGGACGGATATTTTTAAGATTGACCATAAATGGAAGTACTTTTTGATAATAAAAGAGCACTGGTTACAAAGTAAAATTTACAGAAAAATCGATAATACTAGCTACTGAAAATAACCTTTTAGAGTAACTAAATATTGTTTAGCAAAGCTTACCGATCTTTGGTTATATTCTAATAATTTCTTCATCAATCCTATTGAATATTTGATAAAATTTTCTCTATATGTAATTTATTTAGCATTAATATTTTTTTAATAATAATGTCGAAGTTTTATATTTGAATGGTAGATTGTTACAATTTCTGCAACTTGTGACTTTAATTACCTAACAATGGTCCTATTTTAGGTGTTTGGTTATCAACATATTTTATTTAGTTAATGATTAGTACTACGGTTGTTTGCTTCTCATTTGAGAAAAGAATCTATTTTGTCTGCCTTATTAATTAAATTGCATTAAATTTCAAATACATGTTTTCCCATTTTTTTCCTATGCTTTCAAAAATAGAATGCTTTCACTCCTTAATTTATTTTATATATTTACGTTTTAAGCCTTCTAATTAGATGATTTTAATCATGTATCATTTTTTCTGAACTTTAATTACAATGAAAAAAATAATCGTATTTCACATTATCTTACAAAAATCCAAATCTTCTACCACTCATCTTCTTTTTTATCTTATTCTAGGAATAAAATACTCAAATCACCCTTCAGAAAATTAAATTTTATATTGCTTAACATTAAATTGTCTCATCCTCTTCTTTTCTTAATAGATTTGCCCCATGATTATTGTCATGTTCATTTTTTGATTTATTTCCTTTTGGTTTATCTTGTTCACTATTTTGCTTCTTAATTATCTTTATCCAACTTTTGATAAATTCGTTCCTTAATCATCTCAATCATTTCTCACTGTAAGTATGAAGATGATGATGATATATATTTTTAATTTGAAGATGTTGTCATTCAATGTATTTAATTCTGTGAATTGTTAAAGAGAAAATCAACTTAAATTAGGAGAACAAAAAATAAAGGGCAAACTTATGCTTGCTCTAATATACAAAACTTTAAACCAATCGCTACAAGCATACTCTTATTCTCTTTATCCTCCTTTTTGAGAAATACATACTCATTAATTACTCTCTCACAATTCCTTTCCAACAGCGTCCCATAAAAGTCATCTTTTACTATCGGTTACATGTCTTCAATATTACAGATTCCTCCAACTCCTTCTTAGTTCTTAGCCTCATTTACTGCCTGACCAAACGCTAATCTCCTTTAAACCCAAATCAACTTAAATTTGTATTCTTTAAATTTCAATTTGTTAAAATCATCTCTAGAATGAGAAATATTAAAAAAAACTAATCATGTTAAAAGAAGTAGGTATAATTACACATAATCTTCTTCTTTTGAATATGTTACCTTTTTGATATTCTCTTTCATTTAAGTTTCATGTTTAAATATCAGATTTATTCTTTGTGAAACAATAAGTCAAAAGAACAGATTTGTAGTAATGATCTATGAACAATGACAAATATCTTTTTATATATTACATTTATTTTAATATATGTTGTTGATTTTTAAATAATGTTCGTGAAATCAATTTAGGTTAATATGTTGTTGATTTTTAATGCATAACCCGAACTTTGTTTATTTTTTCTTGCTTTGTATGCTGTAAAAAAAGTCTATGGAAAGTTAGCATTTTTCATCTTGCTTCAGTTTAAATAGAATACAAGGAAATCATGTTATCAAATGAATTTTATGCACAGGAATTTGTGTATTGTTATCAAATGAATTGGGTACATTGGAAATTTTCGATGCTTTTTTTGTTGAAACATATTATAATTATCTTCTTTCTTCATAAATATTTACTCACGCATGTTATGTTTAACTTTTTATTCAATGAAAATTTGCACTATATACTTTAGAATGTTTTTGTTATAATAAAGAAATTACATTTGAACTTGATAAGAATGATGATCATTTTCTTATAATATGTTGAAAAAAGTTTGTAACACTATTGAAAAATAATTTACATTTTAGTCTCATATCCATCTTTATAATCGTATTGATCAGAAAACAAATCATTATTGAAGCTTCAATCATATGTGAGTATATAATCAATGTTATTGATAAAAAAGAATTTCATATTCAATGTGCTTGCTATATCTATGAATATTTTCTCCATTATTATATATAGTTATAGGAATTACTGAGAAATATGTTTCCTGCTTAGTTCTATGAAAGCTAATATGTATCATCGTAAAATACATGATGTACATTGAATTGTTGTTGTTACTAGGCGTATTGTGTATTTTTGCCATGAATTAAATTAGATTTATACAAATAATGTTTTTATCAATGTGCACGTTCATGTATATTTTGTGCCATTTTATTTTTGTGTACAATATAAACCCATATTCGTTGTTGAAACTAATTTTTTCATATTGGTAATAATTTTATCTTTATACAAATAAAGATAGAATGTTTGCATAAATTATGAATTAATATTTCTTAGAAATTTTGATTTATAAATTTTATGTTAAATTATTTTATATAAGATATTTTGATAGAATTTCATTTTCATTATTTTAAATCTAGGATAAATTAGAAATGATATTCATGTGCTTCATTTGAATAAAAAATTATGTGTGACTACTTCATTTTGAATGTTTTTAGTAAGATGCAATATTCAAATTCATTTGAATAGGTTCGGAATCGAATTTTTTGAAGTTCTTTTAAAAAAACGGTGTACACTATGAGGATTACAAATATGAAATAGGTTAATGCTACATATCTAGGCATTTATGTTTAAATTATTTCAATAAAATTATTTAGTAAACAAACCATGTGCGTAGCACGGATCCGCACTACTACTAATTATTATTTAATTTAATTGATGTTTGGGAGTTGTTTGTAATTATTTAAATGCATTTATAAAAATTATATTTGCACGCATCGGTATACTGCATTAGTGTAATTTTAAATGAGTTTAAATAAAAGATAGTTGCATGAAAGGATTTGTGCGGATTTGTGGAAATTTTATGTCATTTGATGACATGTAATCTGAGCCATACCATATGAAAAAAGAGGCATGGAGAGAAAGACGATTAATAGAATTGATTAGGGAAAGTTCTAATTAAAGAACAAGAAAATTTTCATCCTTTCAATTAGAACAGATCAACAGATTCATTTTCTACATGCATTCATTATTTTATTCTTTCACATTCATTTTTTCTTTTCTCTCCTCCTAACCTTCCATGTAAGGAAAAAATAATGACTTCCAAAAAATTTCAATCCTAAATCAAATGCAAACATCAAATATAATAAAAAAACATAAGTGATTCATCCATCTCTTGCAAAGATTGAGTGTGGATCTTGGAGACTTGAGGAGATAACTTCATTTAAGATGTGGTGGCAACATCCGTAGGTAATTATTTAATTTAATTTATTTATGTTACTTGTGTGTTTGGATCTCATATGATTCATGTACTGTTTTATGGTTCATTTTGTAACAAGTTGTCCAAACCCCTTTATCTCCATCTTTGTTGAAAGTGCGTTACTTAAATTGATTTAATTCAAAACTATTTTTGCTCTTCGTATATGTTTATGTTGGAACTAGGCCAGCCCAGAAGAAATGGGTGAATTTCAAAAAAAATTACCAATTTGGATCTTTAATGAGCTTATGAAGTCTAAATGTATATTAGATCCAATCTAATAAAACATTAAATAAAGTCTTATTTTATTTAAAGTTGGTTAAAAAAAAGTTTAAAATTAATTTAGTTTAAATGTATAGTGCGTCAAATACAACGATTGTTTATAAGAGTTAATTTAGGAAAGGTAACCTTTCATTTCTTTCCCTAAAAACAGGTTATTAATTAAAAGTACAATAAATATTATACGGAGAGAGAAACCTTCCATTTTATCTCTCTCCCTAATTAAAGCGAATGGGTCATTAAATGATATTAATTGGCAATTTATTCATGGCATAAAATGTAGTTATTGTCCAAATTTACTTTACTGTAAATTATGTAAGTGCAACAAATCAGATAGTGCACATAGATGATATTTCCTACATATGTGTCTTTATTGTCCATAGTATTATTTAAAATATACATACATACATATATTTCAATTTATATAAAATATACATATACGTATAAATGAGATAAAATTAAGTGTCGCTTTTATAACTCCAAAAGGTCAGTAATTTTGAACCTAGTATCAAAATTGAAAGTTTTTAAGATTAAAAATTATGATTTTACATAAAAGTCCATTATATAAATTCAATTCAAATTTTATATATGTATGTATGCATGTATGTATATGTATGTATGTATACACACGCACATAAATTTGTGTGTATATATATACACATACAAAATTCACTGTAAATAATGTTTTAAACTTAATACATCTTTATGTTAAAATTTATAATTTAGTATATGTTTCCATATAAAGTAACAAATAAAGCCTAACTTTAATTTTAAAAGGAAATCTAAGGGTTTATGATATTTTGCAATAAAGTCCAGTTATGTTTATAAGGAAGAATTTTTTTTATAACTTTAAACAGAAGTATGCAAAAACCAAAAGATTGAATTTGAAATATTGAACACAAAACATACATGCAAACATAAATAAATTACATATTTTTTCTATTTGAATAAATAATAGAAATTTTCCATTAATTAAGACTTAAATTTTAATCAAAAAGTGTTTTTTTAAATAACAAACTTGGAACAACAATAAAATAGATAGGACAAATAAGACACATATGTATATGTTGAAAAGGTTTCAGATTTAAACAATTAAACAATACGAAGAAAAATTTAATATGGGATCATATAATGTAGATCTAATAATGACAATATGAATTGGCAAACAATCAAAATATATCTTAAAATAGATTCAAATAAAAATAACATGGTGAACATATGTAATTAATTAAGATTGAACAAAAGGGATCTAATCTATTTGATCAAATAAACAAACGATGAGATGAAATAGGAGATGTATCTAAATTACATAAACAAGTTGAATGATGAATAAATAAAATTAGAATAATCACCTTAAGATGTTGCCAAGAGAATGCACTTGAATGATGAATCAAAGGCTCTTAGATTCCATAAATCAATCTCGGAATTTTGCAAGAATTAAGAGATTAGAACCACCTTTTGTTATTAATTTTATTTGATATTTTATTTTGGAAATTTAGAGGTTAGAAAGCCATGAAAATTCAAAATTCTATGATAGAAGAGCAAGAGGGATGATTATGACAGGAAAATAAATCAATTGTGTAAGAGAAAATAAAGGGAGATGTGTTTTGAAGGAATGATAGAAACATTTCATATTCCTTCCTTAAAACTTTCCTCTATTAATTCCTTTTTAAATGTTAATAAAATCCTCTCTCTCTTCTACATGCATGGCTAGTCATAGATGGTGCCACATGGGCCCTCAAAAATTTCCAAAATCTCATTAGCATCAATCCCATTTAAATCCAATTAAAATGTGCGTGTGTTTATAACTTTTCTATACGCACACCATTAAACGCTAATGTTATTCAAATAAATTAAAATAAAATTTTAATAATTGCTATTTCACAAATACTAATTAATTTAATTTATTTAAAGCCCCCCTTTTAGTATTTATCATGTTTAAATCAAATTTAAACACTGTAAAGATATCATATATCAATATGTGTGTTTAGAACTCATATATATACGCACTTTACTAAAAGCTAAGGGCAATCAAACAAATTAAATAAAAATTTAGTAACTAATATTTCATAAATATTAATTAATTTACAATAATTATAAATTAAATAAATCATGTGGTTCATTTAGAGCATTCATCATTTCGGTTGTGCGACTGAAAGGTATAAATTCAGTCGGCGTTTAATATCGAACTATTCGAAAATTAACGTTCACACGTCACTTAGCAAGTGGTGTGACATTTTGGCTCAATTTTTCGCTTACACATCTTTTAGGTAAAATTAAATTTAATTATTATAAACGGTACCTAATAGTGACAATTATTTACACAAATTCTCTTCGTCAAAACTATATCACTTTGGATTTATGGAATTTGATAATGGTCAAAATTCCAGTGTCATCCACATTCAACTTTATAGTCCAAACACAAAGTCCTTGGTTCAATAATAACAATTATTATTAACCAAAATGCTCTGTCCAGAGACTTTGACTTTGAGTTGACTTGAGTTGACCATGATACTAACCCCATATAACCGAGGAGACGAATCCTCTCTTGAATATTGCTTCACTTCCACTCGGCCCAACTATAGTCACTCGATGGAACGCCATGCCATGATTTGACTGTAATCAAAATGGAGCTTTCATATTGAAGATTCACAGTATTCTCGATCGAGAGAACTATGCAAATCAGTCACATCGATATTTTATGTTTGACCTTAGTGATATTGATCAATAGAAAACTATCGAGTGAGTTGTTCCATAGTTATCCAATAACTATCGGTACGTAAGCTCTAGGTGCCCCCCAGCAGTCATGAGTAATACACTGCCCAACATTTGGTGAGCGTTACGTACTCTAGTCTCAACGGATACACCGATATCCAGTCTCGATGCATCTTGATTATGAACACTTAAAATGGTACATCTGTGTTATTGTGATAAATTACTCACGGTTACAACACTTTGTAACTACTATCACAAAATATACCACTTAAAGATTTTCTATTAAATATACTTTTAATTAAACTAATTAATTAATATAACCATATTATATCAAGTATATAACAGAAAGAAACACCTTTATTGTGAACAAGATTGTTCAACGAGTTAGATATATGTAACAAATTACATAATTGCCCCTAGGGCATACCCCTAACTCTATCAATCTCCCAGTTGCACTTGGGGTCAATTATGCAATCTTATTCCAACTTCTCCAATCGATTTCTCAAAACCAATTGGGTCAGTCCCTTGTGAACGGGTATGCTATTATGTTTCAATTATCTACTCTGTCAATCAACTTTCTCCGACGGTGATATACTGCATTATCACGTGGAACAATTCGGAGTATGTCTCTCGACCTCTAGTGAGCTCTAAATTCTATTACGAACCATATCATTACATTGTTATCATATAACAATGTTATGAAGTTCCCAACATTTGGAATCAACTCAGTTATAAATTTGTGCACTTATATTTTTGTATACATTATTTTTATTGCGACAATATTCAAGATGATGTACTTAGCCTTTTCAATGAATCAGCAACGGTCTTTCATTTGGGACATATCCAACTTAAAGGATTCTTAAGTTGAATTATTATTGACATGCTATACTCAATATAACTTATGAAGTTTGAGTCTGAACACTCCCTAATAAGGAGTTTTTGTTTTCGTAAACAATTCTTTAGTATTTCATAAATACACGAGAACGCTTCAAACAATTATTTAGTGATATCAATTTGGATTTGATATTTGCTTCATGTACCAAATGCATAAACAAATCACTTTATCGTAGACAACATGACATTTATGATAATTCCTATTGCCAATGCATAAGGAACTAATCTCACATGTTCCGTATTAAACAGTTTTAATAAGTTGTCTTTGCATATCGATTTGGGATATTCCCAATATCTTTTATACATACTATAAAAGTCATCATTTATTAATCCAATATTGAGTATTAAAACAATTAAGGCTGATTTAAGTACATCGTTAAAATAAACAAGGTGTTGTTTACTTATAGTTTAGAAATATCAATGTACTTTTTAACGTTCGCTCTTATGAACACATGCTTCCTCTACACTTTGATTGAAAATCAAACTATTTGATATTTCTATCAAAATACTTATTCACTATTGATGCTTATAAAATGATACTTTCGTATCATTTCTTGGATCATATCCAAGACTCACAAACTCAATATCGCTCCCACTGACTTTGAGACATTTTTGGTTAATATGTGTAAACAGCTTATTCTAAATCGTTATTTAGAATTTTCTGTTTCAATACATATGTACCAAAACAATAGGACTTATTAAGCAATAATTTTGTGAGTAAATCCGAATTGACTTGAACATGTTGAGTATCGAATCTATTACGCTAATTTCAATATTGAAATTTGCGATATTATTCTTATCAACATTGCTAGTTTAATTCTAACTGCATTAGTCTTACTCATAAAGACACAATCGAGGTCGATGGATCATATCCCTTCAGTTACGACCACCAAAATCTATATTTTGATAGCGTACTTGGAATTCTTTCAGATTTGCGCATCATACCATATAGAGTCAACACTCTCAATGGTTTAATTAAACAATCTAGGATTATATATTTTCGACATTAATAAGAAACTCATAGTTTCTGTTCGATGTGCGAGAATACTTACCAGACATTCTAATGCTATGTGTTTGTTTAGGTTAGCTAATTTCATCTCATCTCATATAATCAGTTATATCCATGGATCGTATCCAATTCCATTTTACTACCAATAATTCCTCAAAGAAATTTCTTCACAATGAAGTTGGTATATCTTGAAACAACAATTGTTCCTCAGTGCAATAGAATAGGTATTCATAAACATTTTATGAAATTCTTTATTTATAAAACTGATTTGGTTTTAGGTTACAAAAGTTATGTTTGAAAATAAATATGTCATCCAATGACAGTTTTTTCAAAATCCTTTTGGGGAGATTCATACAAGATCCCCCATGAACAATTATTACGTGCAATCTTTCGACTCGCACAACCTGCCAATTCCTTAGACTAGGATATGTTGGAGTTTCTTATAAACCCTCATCTTGTAAAATTTTATAAACTTTTATTCAGATGAAATAATATTAACCTTGTGTACTACCTTTAAGTACATTACCTTATAGAAAGAAACTAACTCAACTTCACTCACAATTAATCGCCGTTGTCCAATAAATTTCGATTACTCAATATCGATGCATCATTATGTATCACATGGAGGAGTAATTTTGAGATTGAATCTTTATTCATTTTGGGTACATTCTGTATAGTTTCCAATATACTCACTCATTCGATCAAATCAAATCATTTATATCGCATGTTATTTTATTTAATTTTGTTTTATATTCTATAAGTTTACCATAGACATACTACATGCGTATCAAATACACATGTCATGTCGACGATAACTCATCGGTGAATATGACAAAGTACATGGAATTGTTTTGGTATTTATGGAATTACGATTGTATACATCTATATGTATCAATCCGAAGAGTTCATCAACTCTTATGATACTCCCACTAAATGGGTGCATAGCACTTTATTGTTTGAGATATAATTAACAAGTATCATATGATTCAAAATCATACAATAAAATTATTCTCAGAACTACGGCTTGGTCTATAATTCCAAAACAACCGTAAATAATATTAGATACTTTTGTATTTTCCAAAGCATCACTTTTGTTATAAAAAATTACCACATTATAGTTTTATTTCATAAAGAATATTCATAATATTCATATTGAAATATAGCTATGTCTATTTTTTTCAGTCGATATCGAAAAATAATCATTATTTCATAAATAATGTATGGTAAGTTTTATGGAAACAATTTTCATACTATGATGCAATTAATAAGTGCTATAGGGCATGCTCCCACTATTTCCACCATTACTATAATAGTGTACTAAATTCGGAGGTCCATCATTCGCTTAATACAATTTGTTTATTTCATACACTGCAACTATCTATAGTGGAGAGTTCGTTGATCAAATATCTTGAGCTCAAAGAAATAAATCTCATAGAAAACAACTTTCTATATGAAAATACATTTCGAAATAGAAATCATATTTCTTATTCCAATATTAAGTATCAATTATTATTACAATTCTTGTTTCCAATGTTTCTCTATGAAGAAGAAGTGACTATTCATTCTCTTCATCCCAACTGTACCTTAAATTATATATATTCTTATACATTCGTTTTCCTTTTAAATGGTCAAACTATTCAAAAGAAAACCATACTACAATATTATAACAAACTCTTTACAAAAGCGCATTCGATTATCCTTAACATTTAAGGATGTCAAATATGTTGCACTTTCCGTAAACAGATCAAAATGACATTTCAGCGACCGAGTTCTTATATTCTTGTAGTTTTTGGTCTTGTGTTACATTAACATAATATGATCCCTTTTGCAATCAATTAGATTGAATACTCGATCTCGCACCATGGTTTATTTGGTTTTTTGGATGAACTATTCATCGAAATATTGTACATTACAAACTTTGACCATTCACCATATAACATTTATATGCAATTGTATATGGATCAAATATCCATAGTCTTGTATTGCTTTTAGAGTTTGAAACTCATAGAATGCAATACATGGTCTTGACCAAATAAATGCATAAGTGACCAAACCACGAATGTATTAAGTAATTGTAAAATCAGGCACTTGCATGGGTGTTGAAATGTTAACACGCAATAGGAATTTAATAGTGGGCATTATATTTCCATTTGTCAACTTTCAATTCAGTTCGTTTGTATATGTTAATTGATAAACAGTTTATCAATCATATTAAATGCACAAATTTATCATTGTAGATAATTATAACATTATTTAGCATATGTTCTTACAATATTAGAAAGGTTAAATGTTACCATTTCATTTTTCTAATAAGGCTCGCACTAGTCTTTTATGTTTCTCCAAACCCTAAGATGAAACATAGAAGTATTTCGACTTCATTAGTGGGTGTTAGGACTCGTCTGCCTTGGTATTCTGACCTTGGGTTTGCTCAACAAATCATAGCCCCACAAACGATGGATAACTCCTTATCGGTTGTATCACATACAATTCCTGACACATTTTTCCTTGCCTAATCTCATTTCGACCTTGAGTTTTCTTAACAAATCGAAAGAGATTATTCACTCGTACCTACCATATCGTGATGACCTAAGTATAGTATATGTAGCTTGAGTTTGCTCAACAAATACATATAGTTATCTTACCTCATCTGTTCAATATATCAATAATACTACACATAACATCCCCAGCTTGAGTTTGCTCAACAACTAAGGAGTATGCAAGTAATTTATTAATATATATGGTAGAGGACAACGTTAAATTGAAGATTCATAATCTTCAATATATTGTATTGAGTGATATCGACTTATGGAATAATGTATTTCTTATGAGATACCCTCGTGATTCAAGTGTCAAACACATCAGAAATCATGGTATACGTACATTTACATATGTATTTATACCTTAAGTCTATTTGGGTTTCTTTAATGTTCCATCTTTAGTTTATACATTCATATTATATAAGTTTTTATATAACTTTTACATTTCATATTACTTATATGATAATCTTATGTATGATATTTTATTACTTAAATCTTATTTAATTAATTTCAATTAATTAACTCTTTAATTAATTTTAAATTAGTATTTCTATACAACTTTTATATTGGACATACGTATCATAACCTTTATAGTATAACACATATATCTTATATAGGTGTACTTTTTATTTAATTAATTAACCTTTAATTAATCTATTTAATTAAACAATTTTAATTAAATTATATCAATTTCAAAATTTATCTTGCATACATGTATACTTATGTTATCTTAACACTTTAAGATAACATAACATATATCAACATATATAATACATGCATATAAGTATTAATTAACTAACTGATTTTATTAATTTATTTTATTAATCTTATTAATAAATTTTGAATTTTGAAATCAACAGTTCCAAACATTTTGAAATTTTCATTAAATTTTCAAACATTTTGAAAATTTATGTTATATTATGACCTTTTATAATAAACATGTTTTTATTTTAAATTTAACTTTTAAATTTAAAATCATGTCTTAATTTTCAAAATTATTTTAAAAATTAGCCCACGGCCCAATTTAAATTGGGCCTTTTCTATTAGGGGCAACCTTTGGGCTCATATTACCTTTCAGGTCAGACAGGCAGGTAACTAGGTAGGACATGGTATTTGATTACCCAATTCCAATCTTATACATCATCTTTCTAGACACCGTACTAAGTGCACAAGCTTAATTAGTTAGCCCTAACATGACAAATTTAGACCGCATAAGCTATTGGGCTCTGATACCATTGTTGGAACTGGACCAGCCCGTAGTGGAAGAAATGGGTGAATTTCAAAAAAATTTACCATTTTGGATCTTTAATGAGCCTATGAAGTCTAAATGTATATTAGATCCAATCTAATAAAACATTAAATAAATTCTTATTTTATTTAAAGTTGGTTAAAAGGAAGTTTAAAATTAATTTAGTTTAAATGTATAGTGCATCATATACACTCAACAATTGTTTATAAGAGTTAATTTAGGGAAGGTAACCTTTCATTTCTTTCCCTAAAAACAGGTAATTAATTGAGAGTATAATAAACATTATGCGAAGAGAGAAACCTTCCATTTTCTCTCTCTCTCTAATTAAAGTGATTGGGTCATTAAATGATATTAATTGGCAATTTAATCATGGCATAAAATGTAACTATTGTCCAAATTTACTTTACTGTAAATTATGTAAGTGCAACAAATCAGATAGTGTATCAGATAGTGTACATAGATGATATTTCCTACATATGTGTCTTTATTGTCCATAGTATTATTTAAAATACATGTACATATATATATTTACATTTATATACAATATACATATACATATACATATAAATGAGGTAAAATTAAGTGTCACTTTTATAACTCCAAAAGGTCAGCAATTTTGAACCTAGTTTCGAAACTGAAAGTTTCTAAGATTAAAAATTATGATTTGACATAAAAGTCCATCATTTAAATTCAATTTAAATTTTATATATGTATGTATGTATGTATACACACGCACATAAATTTGTGCATATATATACACACATACAAATTCACTGTAAATAATGTTTTAAACTTAATACAACTTTATGTTAAAATTTATAATTTAGTATATGTTCCAATCTAAAGTAACAACTAAAGCCTAACTTTAATTTTAAAAGGAAATCCAAGGGTTCATGATATTTTTCAATAAAGTCCAGTTATGTTTATAAAGAAAACTTTTTTTATAACTTTAAACAGAAGTATGCAAAAACCAAAAGATTGAATTTGAAATATTGAACGCAAAGCATAGATGCAAACATAAATAATAGTTAAATTTAAAATAAAACGACGAATGCTTTAAATGGACCACATCATTTAATTAATTTATAATTGTTGTAATTTTATTAAATTAATTAATATTTTTGAAATATTAGTTACTAAATTTTTATTTAATTTGTTTGAATGCCCTTAGCATTTAGTAAAGTGCGTATATATATGAGTTATAAATGCGCATATTGATATATGATATCGTTAGAGTGTTTAAATTTGATTTAAACATGATAAATACTAAAAGGAGGGCTTTAAATAAATTAGATTAATTAGTATTTGTGAAATGTTAATTATTAAAATTTTATTTTAATTTATTTGAATAACATTAGCGTTTAATGGTGTGCGTATATAAAAGTTATAAACGCGCACACATTTGAATTGGATTTAAATGGGATTGATGCTAATGAGATTTTGAAATTTTTTGAGGGCCCATGTGGCACCATCTATGGCTAGCCATGCATGTAGAAGTGAGAGAGGAATTGATTAACATTTAAAAAGAAATTAATAGGGGAAATTTTTAAGGAAGGAATAGAAAATGTTTCCATCATTCCTTTAAAACACATTTCCCTTTATTTTCTTACACATGATTGATTTATTTTTCTATCATAATCATCCCTCTTGCTCTTCTATCAAAGAATTTCGAATTTCATGGCTTCCTAACCTCTAAATTTCCAAAATATATCAAATAAAATTAATAACAAAAGGTGGTTCTAATCTCTTAATTCTTGCAAAATTCGGAGATTGATTCATGGAACCTAAGAGCCTTTGATTCATTATTCAAGGGTGCATTCTCTTGGCAACATCTTAAGGTGGTTATTCTAATTTTATATATTCATCATTCAACTATTTTATGTAATTTAGATTCATCTCCTATTTCATCTCATTTGTGTATTTGTTTATTTGAACAAATAGATTAGATCCCTTTTGCTCCATCTTAATTAATTACATATGTTCAGCATGTAATTTTAATTTGAATATGTTTTAAGATATATTTTGATTGTTTGCCAATTCATATTGTCATTTAGATCTACATTATATGATCCCATGTTTCATTATTCTTCGTATTATTTAATTGTTTATATTCGAAACCTTTGCAACATATACATATGTGTCTAATTTGTCTTATCTATTTTGTTATTGTTTCAAGTTTGTTATTTAAAAAAAACACCTTTTGATTAAAATCTAAGTCTTAATTAATGGAATATTTCTATTATTAATTCAAATAGAAAACATATTCAATTTATTTAAGATGGAGTAGAAGGGATCTAATTTATTCGATCAAATAAACAAATACACAGATGAGATAAAATAGGAGATGGATCTAAGTTACATAAACAAGTTGAATGATGAATATATAAAATTAGAATAATCACCTTGAGATGTTGCCAAGAGAATGCACCTTGAATGATGAATCAAAGGCTCATAGATTCCATTAATCAATCTCCGAATTTTGCAAGAATCAAGAGATTAGAACCACCTTTTGTTATTAATTTTATTTGATAATTTATTTTGGAAATTTAGAGGTTAGGAAACCATGAAAATTCAAAATTCTTTGATAAAGGAGCAAGAGGAATGATTATGATAGGAAAATAAATCAATCGTTTAAGAAAATAAAGGGAGATGTGTTTTAAAGGAATGATAGAAACCTTTCATATTCATTGCTTAAAACTTTCCCCTATTAATTCCTTTTTAAATGTTAATCAAATCCTCTCTCTCTCTCTCTTCTACATGCATGGCTAGTCATAGATGGTGCCACATGGACCCTCAAAAAATTCCAAAATCTCATTAGCATCAATCCCATTTAAATCCAATTCAAATGTGCATGCGGTTATAACTTTTATATACGCACACCATTAAACGCTAATGTTATTCAAATAAATTAAATTAAAATTTTAATAATTAATATTTCAAAACTAATAATTAATTTAATTAATTTAAATCCCCCTTTTAGATTTATCGTGTTTATATCAAATTTAAACACTCTAAAGATATCATATATCAATATGCGCATTTATAACTCATATATATATGCACTTTACTAAATGCTAAGGGCATTCAAACAAATTAAATAAAAATTTAGTAACTAATATTTCATAAATATTAATTAATTTAATTAATTTACAATAATTATAAATTAATTAAATCATGTGGTTCATTTAGAGCATTCATAAGTTCATTATTATTGTTATGATTTTGTCATCATTTTTTCATTTTAATTTGTTGATTTCTTTTGTGTTCTTTGGATTTGTATGTTCCTATTGTGAATTTATATATGCCTAACTTATCCAATTCCTTTTCTAATGCATAGAAAGTTTGTAAAAAAAACAAACTAATTTCAATTGAGATATATTTATTTTTGACAATCGGTACTTTTATTACTGAAACCGATCATATACTTCCATTATATGCCTCATCAAAATCTTACAACCCCTTAACCTAAGTGGGTGCCTTGGGAAAATAGTACATATAATTTCCACATATTAATATATCATAAGACTTCAGTTACATCAATTTGCTAAATAAATAAAATAAAAGAATAAATGATTTCAGCCCAATATGTGGCCCAAATCATTCACAATGACCCGCTTCTCTCTCAAAAGACGTCTACCGCTTTCAGCTCGTACATAGTAAGAACATCAAAACGTAATTTCTCGGCAACGGTGGCAGCTATCCTGCGTCGTTCAACTCTATCCCCTAACCGCTTAAGATATCCTGATTATATTCGCTCCGTATAGTCTTGCTGCTATTTCCTTTCACTAGGGGTGTGTGTGTATCTTTAATAAGAGTTGTAATACCTTTGGCGTCTAACTTTTTTGGTGTCAGCACAAACTACCAAAAATGTCCCTCTATCTTAATATCACTTAAGAAGTGGATCTAACTATTTTAAAATTTCATTCCTTAAAAATATGATCTAATAAATAAACTTTCTTTACAAATTCAATACGCCCCTCTACAAATATTATCAAACATTATCACTTAAAAATAGGATCTAACAAAGAATGTATATATATATTATAAAATTATACATACGAGCGTCACGGCACGCGCTTCGCGCGTGATGATGGTACCTACTTGTAATGACCCAAGATTTTAGGAATTTATTTTGAAAAATATAAATAAGTTTAAAATAATTTTTAAACAAATATTAAAGGGGAATTGATATAGCTTGATATAGTGTATCTGTATGTGTGTACATGTGTGCACAGGAAATGCACATGAACTAAAGCTAAATTCCTGAACTCTAAGAATAAATACATGTTGATGTGTATGGAAATATATATATATACATACATATATATATATTAAATCCTTAAAAGCTATATGCATATATATATATATATATGGATGCTACTGAGTATTTTTGAGTGTACATGTGCATGTGTGTGTCAGTACAGAATAAGGTACAAATATATATATATACATATGGGTTTGTACTAATTATTTCAGTAAGACTTATATACATATATATAGATATATTAATAAGGTACTAGAGTTCAAATCAGCAAAATAAAATATACAAACATATTTTAATTATAGGCAGAAAGAAAAAGAATGAAGATATAAAAAGGAGTAATCCTCTTATAAATAAATGAAGGAAGTACATACCATTTACATGAAAGCTAAAAATAGAAAAAAATAAGAAAAAACAGAGAAATACTTGTTATAGGCAGAATTAGGAAGAGTATTTGATAAATAATAAAATCAAGTCACACTTTTAGCATGATAGTAGACAAAAGAAAAAGTATTTTCTGGAAAAGCAAATTTCTGAAATTAACCAAAAAGATATAACCACTTTTCTCTTCACAAACTCAAGCCGGGGAGGGTAAGATTTTGGGTTTAAAAACTAAATGCAAATGGCATAATTTCTGATGGGCAAAAATGCCTTTAGCTAGTGCCTTAAACCCTAAGAAAAACCCTGCACAAATAGGCAGTGAGAGGAGAAATTTTCTTCTTCCCGGATAGCTCTTGAGAAAAATATATAGATATTATATAAATATAATACAAGTGAAGAAAAGATTTGAAGGCAGAGGCTTACCAGTCAACTAGGAAGTGAAAGAGAGTTAGGTGAGAAAACTCACTCAAAATCTAAGGCAATAAGTCCTAATGTAGGCAGCCAGTTATAAGTAATTTTCTTGAAAGTGTATTTTCATATGTGAATGCTTATCTGTGATTTTAGAACTGAAAATGTTTTGATTCTCTTTGGTTGTTCTACTTGTTTTATTATATGAAAGTTTTAAGTATTGTTAGTATACATATATGTTTTATAAACCCAGATCTCTGATATGTTAATGTTTAGGAACATAAACAAATACCCAGAAAATAAAATGTTGAAAATAGGTAAGTAGTATTGGTTTTGGCTCAACCTAGAAAGATGTAAACAATGTTGAGCTGCAATATACTCATGTATAAGTGCTGAGGCTTGAGACAAAAAGGAATTAGGGGTGCAATAGGGTTGCCTATGTGCTGATGCTCCTGATTCAATGAAAATATAAAAATGTTCATATACATAGCAAACAAATTTTGTGATTCGGTGAAACTTGGTCATTCTGAGTTTAACTCAAGCATAAATGTTTGCAAAAGGAAAAACTCTCTCAAAAGCCATAAGCCAATGTTAGTTGCCTATACCCCTTTTAAAAATACCAGAATATATATATATACATATAGAATCTTATTTATTTAGTCACCAATGGTTGGTTGCCTGTTTATCTCTGTTTGGTTATGAATAAAATGAGATGCCCTGATATGGATGTTTTAGCTAGTGAAATGGACCACTGAATGGTTTAGTCATGAAAAAATCAAAAGGGTTATTATTAACTTAAACCTGATTAGGAAATTGGGGTCAAGAACACTACAGGAATGACTTGTTTTCTTGAGTAATACAAGTTGACACATGGCTTGTTTAAGTCCTGAGATCTTTGTGTAATGGAGTGAATTAGTTCATTACAGATGAGACCAAGATAGATAAATATATCAAGGTAAGAGAATTTGATATAAAGAGGAACTAGAGTTTTCCTGGAATGAAATCTGGACAGTGAATATATGATTTAATTCATTTTGGGTGATTTCCTTATTTGTATGGGTGTTTATTTGATTCATGATTGAAATATATGAATGTATGAAAGTACCATGTCTTCTTGAGGTTTCTGGAAAGGCAGATTTAAGTGTGCACCTGCACACTGACACAGAACATGCACACATGAATTATTTGTTCTCTAAGGACAGAGTTATATACATATATTCATGTTTTAACTTTAACTTGATTTACAAATTGTTTTAGTGGATTTTCTCATACCAGACATGTGTCTGACCCTAGTGTGCTAATGGCATATGGGGTGTCCCATTTAATATGGGGCAGCTTCAAATGCATTTTCAGGGATTGCAGCAACTAAGTAGGAGTAGGAGCAAGGCTTTGAGAAGAAGATTATAGCATGCTAACCTTAGTTAGATAAGAGCCTAAATGATGAAATCTGCATGTATTGATAAATTTAAATTGCTACATGTATTGAGTATTGAATACTGTATGGATATTGTGCTAAGTATTTTGCTAAGAAATTGACTTGTAACTGGGATCTATAAATCTAGATATTATCTGATATGTTAAAGTAGTTAATCTAAATCTTGTAAGTGAATTGAGCAAGAACACCATGATAATTAGTGTGGTTACATTTTATAAATGTATTAGTCAATCTCGAGTCTTTGAAAAAGATTTAAGTTTTGGGAAATCTGGATAGTTAAATCTCAGAAAAATTAAATGGTTTTATTTTTCTACCATGACATATGTATACAAAAGATAAATAAGCATAGGGAGAATGTATTTTATATGACTGTAATGTTTCCATAATTCAACTTGTTTCATACAAATGTTTTTATACCTTATTTTTAAATAAAGGAAGAATCTGTCATATGGGAGTTGAAAGCAAGATCCATAATAGTTGCAGTTATATACACATATAAACATGTTTTGTACAGATATTAACACACCTGTTACCTTGGTATTTTTTTTACACGAATCTGAAGTCCATTTCACTCAGGTTTTGATCATATGCATTTTGAAGACCCTATGGGTTACACCAGAACAAAGAGCCTGGTTGAACCATGTTATGGATGCTCATGGCTACAGGAAACTCAAACATGTTTGCATTTGTTTTAGCTTAGCATCCTAGTATCAAAGAATTAAGTTTTGAATGTGATATATCACTTAAAAATATTCCAGAAAAGGGCCTGTACTCTAGACAGATTCTATAGGAAAATTCAAACATAGATAATGATAGGATCTTATATCATTTTCCCAGAGCACAAGCACCAAACCATTAATTTATAGACAATCATATTACAATTACCTGGTTTTTTTTAGGATTTATACTCCCTAGAGAATTTAGCAAAGAACCAGGAGTTTATATATATATATATATATATTCATGTATGGATGGAAATTTTATTGCATATATTTGAACTGAACTATGTGTGGATTGATTAAACTCAATCAATCAAATATCCTCTTGTTTTCCAGAACTCTGATTCAAACAAGAGAGGCATATACATCCTCACATGTATGTGCGTGTCTTTGTGAATGTACTAATATATTTATATTTGTTAAATTATTTTGATCCTGGATATATGTTGTTTGATAGAAAAAAAATGACTCTAGGCTTCAGAAATATGTATATGTATATTTCATATATATATATACATCTCTATGTAAAAAAAAATCCTTATAAATTAAGGTATAAAAAGAGAGGGTCATTTCATTTGGTATTAGAGCTATGTTACTAAAACATAGTTGAAATTAAAATCAAATCTTTCTATGAAATTAAAAACTTAAGAAACAAAAGTATAAGTAAAATATTTTGTAGGGATTGATCACTGGATGATCAAGTTTGAGTTAAAATAAAAAATAAAAAAACTAACCAGCTATGTAAATTATTATTAGCAAACTATGGTAGGAAGACCACCAAATCAGGGAGCTGGATCCTCCAATGCACCACCAATGGTTAATCTGCAAGATTTGGTGAGAGCATTTAGGGATGGGGCAGAACAAAGGCAAGAAAATCCCCATGAAGAGCTCTCCAAATTACTCCAGACTTATACTCATTTAGGAGGCAAAAGCTTTGAAGGGACATAAAGTATTATGGAAATTCAAGCATGGTTGAGAACATTGGATAGGATTTTTAATGACATGCAGCATGATGATCAAAGGAAGAGGCAAGTGGCTTCAAGACACCTGAAAGGAGCAGCTTTAAGCTGGTGGGAAGTAATCATTGCAGGGAGAGGTGAGAATGAAATCACTTGGAATCAATTCAAAGAGATGTTGGAAGCAAGATTCGTACCAGCATCAGCTAAGACCACCTTACTAGAGGAATTTATTAGACTTAGGCAAGGAGCTTTGAGTGTCACTGAATACACTCAAAAGTTTGAGGGGCTTTCCACATATGGAGCAATGCTTGTGGCAGATGAAGCATCCAAGAATGATAGGTACATTAAAGGTTTGAACCCAGGACTTAGCAGAGCCATGTTACCTTATGCTTACAGGACATTTGATCAAGTAATAGACTTGGCTTTGAGGTTAGAGCAGCATGACAAGGAGAGGGAGAAGTTCAGAAATTTTAAGAACAATAACACCAAGAAGGGTAAGGGGAGGTATCACCCTTATGATAAGAAGAAGGAAGAGGTCAGTAACAAAAGCACTGGAGATGTCAAGACTAAGGAAACCAAGAAGAAAATTATGTGCCATCAGTGTGGAAAGGAAGGACATATTAAGCCTAGGTGTCCAGAATTGAAAGGAGGAGCTTTCAAGTGCTATCTATGTGGGAAAGAGGGGGCATATGAAGAGGAATTGTCCTGAGTATAAACAGCAAGGAAAATTGGCAAATTTGGAAGGAAAAGGCAAAGCCACAGTGGAGAGTAATGCTGAAAACCATAGCCAAGTGGAAGGTACATTACTTATTTGTACCATACCCATAGCAGTAGTATATGATACTGGGGCAACTCACTCTTTGATTTCTTATGAACTAGTTAAAATGCTAAAACTGAATTGCATATTGGTTGAAACCCCATTGCATATACAAAGTCCACTAGGAAGTTCTAGTGTTTTAAATATGATTTGTGGGGATGTGGAATTAAACATAGGTGGAAACATTATTATTTCCAATTTATATGTTTTGAATTACCCAAATATAGGTGGTATATTGGGGGTAGACTGGTTAAGGCAATTTAAAGCCATAATTAATTTAGACTCATCCACCATATCATTGCAAAATTCTAGAGGCCAGAGAATCACAGTTTTATGTGAAGTAGCTAAGGAAGGAAAACTATATCATTTAGTTGACTCAGAAAAAGATTTCAGTGAACTAACCATTGAAGAAATTCCCATAGTCAATGAATATTTGGATGTGTTTGGGGAAGTTAAGGGTGTTCCACACCATAGACCAGTAGAGTTTCAAATCAATCTAGTTCCAGAAGCAAGCCCAGTGATTAAAAAGCCAACTAGAATGGGGCCAAATGAACTAAAAGAATTAAAGAAACAGTTAGAAGAATTGGAAGAAAAGGGTTTTATAAGACCAAGTAATTCTTGCTGGGGAGCACCAGTGGTATTTGTAAAGAAACGAGATGGTTCCTTAAGACTCTGTATAGATTATAGAGAATTAAACAAAGTAACTATTAAAAATAAATACCCATTGCCAAGAATAGATGATCTTTTTGATCAATTAGCTGGGGCAAGAATATTCTCTAGACTAGATTTAGCATCTGGTTTTCATCAAATGATGGTGGGGGAGTCAAGTGTTAAGTACACTACCTTTAACACTAGGTATGGGTTGTATGAATTTCTGGTTATGCCATTTGGTTTAACTAATGCACCATCATACTTTGTGGATTTAATGAATAGAACTTTTAGAGAATATTTAGACAAGTTTGTGCTGATTTTTATTGATGACATTTTAATTTATTCCAAAACAGTGGAAGAACATAAAAATCATTTGCACCTGGTTTTGTCTAGATTAAGGAAAAAAGATTTAAAGGCAAAATTTTCAAAATGTGTATTTTGGAAAGAGGAAGTACATTTCCTTGGCCATGTCATTTCTGCCAAAGGGATTTCTGTAAACCCCAATAAAGTAGTGGCTATTCAAGCATGGAAGAGGCCTAGCACAGTGAGTGAAGTGAGATCATTTATGGGGATGGCAGGATATTATAGGAGATTTATAAAAGACTTTTCAAAAATTTCTTCACCACTTACTAACTTAACCGGGAAGAACCAAGCTTTTGTTTGGTCAGAGAAGTGTGAGAAATCTTTTGAACAGTTGAAGGAGGCATTGGTGAATGCTCCAATTCTGAAAGTACCCCAGGGAAATGAAGAATTAGTGGTATATACTGATGCTAGTGGATTTGGCTTGGGTGCAGTGTCGATGCAACAAGGCCAAGTCATTGCATATGCATCCAGACAACTTAAACCCCATGAAGTAAGGTATGCCACACATGATCTTGAATTAGCAGCTGTGATCTATGCTTTGAAACTTTGGAGACATTATTTGTTAGGCACTAAGTTTGAACTTTACACTGACCACAAGTCTTTAATGTATTTATTTTCACAAAAAGATTTAAACATGAGGCAACATAGATGGGTGGAGTTCTTAGCTGCTTATGATTTAGATATACTCTATACACCAGGTAAAGCAAACAAAGTTGCTGATGCTCTAAGTAGACAACATGCTAAGTTAGCCATGATAATGATAGAAGAATTTAAAGACTTGTCTTTGCTTGCTGAATTAGAAATTGGGGAGAAAGACTGTGTGCACAGGAAAATAGAGGGAAGTTGAGTCTGATAACATTTCAACCTGAACTAATTTTTAAGGTGAGTAAAATGCAAGAACATTACACAAACTTATTGGAGAAGAAAATTCTCATATTAAAGGGGGAGGAAGTGATAAATTACCATATTGATAAAAATGGTTATTTGAGAAACCAGAATAGAATATGTGTGCCAGAAAACATGGAGTTGAAGGAGGAAATATTGAATGAATATCATAGAAGTAAATACTCCATACACCCAGGCAGTACAAAGATGTATCAAAACTTAAAAAGAGATTTCTGGTGGAAGGGAATGAAATTAGATGTAGCCAAATACATTGCAAAATGTATGACTTGCCAACAAGTCAAGGCTGAAACACAAAAACCATCAGGGTTATTGCAACCTCTTACCATACCCCAATGGAAATGGGAAGATATATCTATGGATTTCATAGATGGACTGCCTAGATCTAAAAAAGAAAACACAAGCATATGGGTAATAGTTGATAGGCTAACTAAAGTGGCACATTTCATCCCAGTCGAATCAGAAAGGAATGCACCAAAGCTAGCACAAGTATTTGTGAAAGAAATGGTAAGATTGCATGGCATTCCCAAATCCATTGTGAGTGATAGGGATACCATCTTCACCTCAAGATTCTAGAGAAGTTTTCAAGAAGCCATGGGAAGTGAATTGTGCTTAAGCACTGCCTACCATCCACAATCAGATGGGCAGACTGAGGTGGTGAACAAGGTTTTAGAGGACTTGTTAAGGGCATGTGCATTGGATTTTGGAGGCAACTGGGAAGACTATCTCCATTTAGCTGAATTTACATACAATAACAGCTATCAAAGCACCATAGGAATGGCTCCATTTAAAGCCTTATATGGCAAGCCATGCTTGTCACCTGTATGTTGGGTAGAAGTAGGGGAAAGAGCTATTTTAGGGCCTAAGTACATACAAGAAACTAAAGAGAAAATTGAGTTGGTAAGAAGAAGAATGGCAGCAGCTTAAGATAGGCAAAAGAAATTTGCAGACATGAAAAGGAAGCAGGTGGAATATGAGGTAGGAAATTTTGTTTTCATCAAAATATCACCTATGAAAAATGTACTGAGATTTGGGAAAAAAGGCAAGTTAACCCCAAGATATATTGGGCCATACAAAATTCTAGAAAGAATTGGTTCCTTGGCATACAAGCTGGAATTACCAAAAAACATGCAAGGGATGCATGATGTTTTTCATGTATCACAATTGAGAAGATGGGTTCATGATAAGGCAGAAATTCTTGAGACCCCAACCCAAGTGCAGATAAATCCTAATTTGATTTATGAAAAGGATCCATTGGGAATTTTGGCAAAAGATGTGAAGAAGTTGAGGAATAAATCTCTGAAACTTGTGAAGGTACAGTGGAGTCTTGATCCTAGTGATTGCACATGGAAATTAGAAGACAAAGTTAGGATGAATTATCCTAAGCTATTTTTAGATTAAAGGTAATTCTGATTTTTGATTATTATTTTTTAGATGTATATATTTTTAGTTATTATGATAGAACTAAAACTCTATTTGGTTGAGAATGTACTTGTTCTCTGAATTAAGTTTAAAATTTATTTTAAGCTTAGGAAAATTGTGGGACACAATTTCTAAAAGGAGGGGTGTATGTAATGACCCAAGATTTTAGGAATTTATTTTGAAAAATATAAATAAGTTTAAAATAATTTTTAAACAAATATTAAAGGGGAATTGATATAGCTTGATATAGTGTATCTGTATGTGTGTACATGTGTGCACAGGAAATGCACATGAACTAAAGCTAAATTCCTGAACTCTAAGAATAAATACATGTTGATGTGTATGGAAATATATATATATACATATATATATACATATATATATACATATATATATACATATATATATACATATATATATACATATATATATATACATATATATATACATATATATATACATATATATATACATATATATTAAATCCTTAAAAGCTATATGCATAAATATATATATATATATATATGGATGCTACTGAGTATTTTTGAGTGTACATGTGCATGTGTGTGTCAGTACAGAATAAGGTACAAATATATATATACACATATGGGTTTGTACTACTTATTTCAGTAAGACTTATATACATATATATAGATATATTAATAAGGTACTAGAGTTCAAATCAGCAAAATAAAATATACAAACATATTTTAATTATAGGCAGAAAGAAAAAGAATGAAGATATAAAAAGGAGTAATCCTCTTATAAATAAATGAAGGAAGTACATACCATTTACATGAAAGCTAAAAATAGAAAAAAATAAGATAAAATAGAGAAATACTTGGTATAAGCAGAATTAGGAAGAGTATTTGATAAATAATAAAAACAAGTCACACTTTTAGCATGATAGTACATAAAGGAAAAAGTATTTTCTGGAAAAGCAAATTTCTGAAATTAACCAAAAAGAACCACTTTTCTCTTCACAAACTCAAGCCGGGAAGGGTAAGATTTTGGGTTTAAAAACTAAATGCAAATGGCATAATTTCTAATGGGAAAAAATGTCTTTAGCTAGTGCCTTAAACCCTAAGAAAAACCCTGCATAAATATGCAGTGAGAGGAGAAACCTTCTTCTTCCCGGATAGCTCTTGAGAAAAATATATAGATATTATATAAATATAATACAAGTGAAGAAAAGATTTGAAGGCAAAGGCTTACCAGTCAACTAGGAAGTGAAAGAGAGCTAGGTGAGAAAACTCACTCAAAATCTAAGGCAATAAGTCCTAATGTAGGCAGCCAGTTATAAGTAATTTTCTTGAAAGTGTATTTTCATATGTGAATGCTTATCTGTGATTTTAGAACTGAAAATGTTTTGATTCTCTTTGGTTGTTCTACTTGTTTTATTATATGAAAGTTTTAAGTATTGTTAGTATACATATATGTTTTATAAACCCAGATCTGATATGTTAATGTTTAGGAACATAAACAAAGACCCAGAAAATAAAATGTTGAAAATAGGCAAGTAGTATTGGTTTTGGCTCAACCCAAAAAGATGTAAACAATGTTGAGCTGCAATATACTCATGTATAAGTGCTGAGGCTTGAGACAAAAAGGAATTAGGGGTGCAATAGGGTTGCCTATGTTCTGATGCTCCTAATTCAATGAAAATATAAAAATGTTCATATACATAGCAAACAAATTTTGTGATTCGGTGAAACTTGGTCATTCTGAGTTTAACTCAAGCATAAATGTTTGCAAAAGGAAAAACTCTCTCAAAAGCCATAATCCAATGTTAGTTGCCTATACCCCTTTTAAAAATACCAGAATATATATATATACATACAGAATCTTATTTATTTAGTCACCAATGGTTGGTTGCCTGTTTATCTCTGTTTGGTTATGAATAAAATGAGATGCCCTGATATGGATGTTTTAGCTAGTGAAATGGATCACTGAATGGTTTAGTCATGAAAAAATCAAAAGGGTTATTATTAACTTAAACCTGATTAGGAAATTGGGGTCAAGAACACTACAGGAATGACTTGTTTTCTTGAGTAATACAAGTTGACACATGGCTTGTTTAAGTCCTGAGATCTTTGTGTAATGGAGTGAATTAGTTCATTACAGATGAGACCAAGATAGATAAATATATCAAGGTAAGAGAATTTGATATAAAGAGGAACTAGAGTTTTCCTGGAATGAAATATGGACAGTGAATATATGATTTAATTCATTTTGGGTGATTTCCTTGTTTGTATGGGTGTTTATTTGATTCATGATTGAAATATATGAATGTATGAAAGTACCATGTCTTCTTGAGGTTTCTGGAAAGGCAGATTTAAGTGTGCACCTGCACACTGACACAGAACATGCACACATGAATTATTTGTTCTCTAAGGACAGAGTTATATACATATATTCATGTTTTAACTTTAACTTGATTTACAAATTGTTTTAGTGGATTTTCTCATACCAGACATGTGTCTGACCCTAGTGTGCTAATAGCATATGGGGTGTCCCATTAAAATGGGGTAGCTTCAAATGCATTTTCAGGGATTGCAGCAACTAAGTAGGAGTAGGAGCAAGGCTTTGAGAAGAAGATTATAGCATGCTAACCTTAGTTAGATAAGAGCCTAAATGATGAAATCTGCATGTATTGATAAATTTAAATTGCTACATGTATTGAGTATTGAATACTGTATGGATATTGTGCTAAGTATTTTGCTAAGAAATTGACTTGTAACTGGGATCTATAAATCTAGATATTATCTGATATGTTAAAGTAGTTAATCTAAATCTTGTAAGTGAATTGAGCAAGAACACCATGATAATTAGTGTGGTTACATTTTATAAATGTATTAGTCAATCTCGAGTCTTTGAAAAGGATTTAAGTTTTGGGAAAACTGGATAGTTAAATCTCAGAAAAATTAAATGGTTTTATTTTTCTACCATGACATATGTATACAAAAGATAAATAAGCATAGGGAGAATGTATTTTATATGACTGTAATGTTTCCATAATTCAACTTGTTTTATACAAATGTTTTTATACCTTATTTTTAAATAAAGGAAGAATCTGTCATATGGGAGTTGAAAGCAAGATCCATAATAGTTGCAGTTATATACACATATAAACATGTTTTGTACAGATATTAACACACCTGTTACCTTGGTATTTTTTTACACGAATCTGAAGTCCATTTCACTCAGGTTTTGATCATATGCATTTTGAAGACCCTATGGGTTACACCAGAACAAAGAGCCTGGTTGAACCATGTTATGGATGCTCATGGCTACAGGAAACTCAGACATGTTTGCCTTTGTTTTAGCTTAGCATCCTAGTATCAAAGAATTAAGTTTTGAATGTGATATATCACTTAAAAATATTCCAGAAAAGGGCCTGTACTCTAGACAGATTCTATAGGAAAAATCAAACATAGATAATGATAGGATCTTATATCATTTTCCCAGAGCACAAGCACCAAACCATTAATTTATAGACAATCATATTACAATTACCTGGTTTTTTTAGGATTTATACTCCCTAGAGAATTTAGCAAAGAACCAGGAGTTTATATATATATATATATATATATATATATTCATGTATGGATGGAAATTTTATTGCATATATTTGAACTGAACTATGTGTGGATTGATTAAACTCAATCAATCAAATATCCTCTTGTTTTCCAGAACTCTGATTCAAACAAGAGAGGCATATACATCCTCACATGTATGTGCATGTCTTTGTGAATGTACTGATATATTTATATTGGTTAAATTATTTTGATCCTGGATATATGTTGTTTGATAGAAAAAAAAATGACTCTAGGCTTCAGAAATATGTATATGTATATTTCATATATATATATATATACATCTCTATGTAAAAAAAAATCCTTACAAATTAAGGTATAAAAAGAGAGGGTCATTTCACTACTTTACACATGAATTTTTTTATTTAATGTGTTTAGCATATAAAAGAAAAATGATTTGCACAAAAGTTAAATCGCATTTTTAAATCACATTTTTACGTCGAAATCATGTGCAATAAGTTTTTGTTTTTATTTCTTTGTTGCAATATCTAATTTGTTGTTATTTGAATTTTTGTTTCTAATAATTTGTAAAAAATGGTTTATTTGTTAGATTTTTTAAAGTGTTATTAAGATTTGATCATATTTGTAGAGGAAAAGTTTTGAATTTGTAAAACAAAGTTTATTTGTTAGATCCCATATTCAAGCGATACTAAAATTTGATAATATTTGTTAACCCAAAAAATGGATCAACACCCTGGTTTGAGTTTGAAAGCACTAGCCATGTTTTGACAGAGCAATATCACAGATCACAGATATAGAAAAAGAATAGTAAAAGAAAGAAGATAGGGAATTTTTATAGTGGTTCAGCTGTTAATGAAGCCTACGTCCACTTTATAGTTTTATTATGATTAATTGTTGTTACAAGTAGTGTTTGATTACAATGCTTTTAATTATCCTTAGCTATATTGAATCTCCAGGGCTGGAATCCACTGGAGAATCACAGTGAATCCCTTTGGAGACTATGAGAGACGGAGAGTGAAGAATGTTTCCAGCAAAGCTTCAGCAACCAGTCCAGAAAAGATCCTGTTTATGTTGCAAGTGGGATGGTATTTATATGGATCGGCAAGCTTCTGGGCCGGACCACTTCATCAACTGCTCGCAGATAGGTAGGGAACGACCCGGGGGTTTGGCTCGCAAACCGAGGCAAAAACCATGGGTCGCTGGCGACCCATAGACTTGGCTCGTTTGCGAGCCAATGCCTTGGCCTCTTTTCATTGTATCCTTAGTTAGTTCATTTGAAGATTCGATGAGAGGCATGGGTCGTTGATGATTCAAGCACTTAAGAGTTTTCTAGAGTTTGGAATTAGAGATGTTTCCACAGTCTTTTTTCATCATTGTTTCGGTAATATAGCTTGCTCTCGCTAACTCCTTGCCTTAACCTTTCTGGTTGAGTTCCAAACCATCCCGATGACACCAGACTGCTTTGTCTCGTGTTAGATCCTGCTGGGTTAAAAACCTGGATAACATTTGCCCCCTATAGTACGTCTTCATTGTAAACAAGGCGTGCTCTGGAAGTTATCGCTTCCAATATCCATCCGTCAATTTCCAAATGATTGCATTAAAGTTTTACGAATACGTAGCAGGTTATGCTGTTGGTCATATTGCTTTGGTTTTGACTGCTATTGCTTGCCACAACGGATCAAATTTCTTCTCGTAGCTTCCCAGCATGCTTTGGAATGATAGATAAATGTCATAGGGTGAGCTCGAGAAAAAGCCCCCCCAGCACTATAGGTCGCTAGCGATCCATTACGTATGGATCGCTAGTGATCCATACTGTTGAAAATTTTCTTTTGGTCGGGTCGCTAGCGATCCACGATGGATCGCATGCAACCCGATGCCTTAATAAATTTTTTGCCTTATTTTTTCCTGCCTATTTATTCCCTTGAATCGACCTAGTAGCTTCATTTGACCTAAGCCCTTGCTTCTTTACATGATCTTATTCTAGCACGATTCGGTTCCAAGCGATTCATACTTTTGCTTGACTCGATCGATTGCCTCCTCAGATCCATCTCTACGACGTTGAAGCGCCTTCTCGTGAAACCCTTGCCGACCCAAAGTTCCACTATTGATCCATTCGTTTGAATCTAAAACCTAGCTCGCCTTTGGACTGTAGCTGACCCATCTCCTAGCTCGCCAATGGTCCATCCACGTCTCGTTGGCTCTACGTCTTTGATCTCTCGTGTATTCTTGAATTCAGTCAGAGGTGGGCTCACTTGTTTGCTAATTACTATATTTGTGTAATGATTCAATGACGAGTTTATATTCGCAATGTTGATCATGAGAAGTTCAAGTTGATTGCGGTTTAATGGGTCAGAAAGCCAGTCAAGCCTTGAGTTTTCTCCCGGAACGACGTTTGGGGTTTGGACCAATGCTTGACGCATTTTTCTATCTGCGCCCGTTAAACCAGAATCGACTTGTGCCTAGTTTTGTGGATGTCACTGCATGACATATCATCAGTCGATTCTGATTCTTCCAAAGAATTTGGCTTATCCTACTTGCTTGTTGCACGCTCGGCGTCCCTGTAATGAGAAGAGTTTTCCATGTCGCTTCGGACAACGGATCTGTTATCGATCATTGATCGATAATGCGTAAGTGTACAAGAAGTAGAAACAAAAGCAGAAAATGAAGTGACACAGGAAGTTCTTTTTTTCTTCCACTACGGGCGTACTATCTACACGGGATTAGGCGTTTGCAGTGTTTCGAGCACCGAGTTTATCCCATATAGATATCACACTGTACTTGGCCCAGTTCATACTTGAAATCCGATGTGTTGACTATAAGTTAATGTTTCTTTGGAATTCGAGTGTGGCTAGGGAAGTTATTAGTTTAGGATAGATTTACCTAACCGTTTTCGGGCGCGGGTTCTATTATTTAGAATGAAGCACCCATCAATGCGTCGTAAGTCAATCGGGGGAAGACCGGTGCTCTCAAAACTCGAGTTATCATCCACTTCACAAGCTCAATATAGCCAGTTAGTCCCAGTTGGGCCAATCGTGGATCGTACACCTCCCAACTTTAGAGTTCTACTTAATTTGCCTAAGAGAGCTTCATCGGTTGTTTCCGTCAAGGTCCTTCGTAACATCTGTGTGCAACACGGAATTCCCGAAGAGGATGTTCGTCTGCCAGAGAAGGACGAATTCGCTCATATGCCTCCCCTGGGGCACACCGCTTTCCACCGATACATGTGTTTAAATGGAGCTGTGCCTCCCTTCAACGAATTTCTATGTTAGACTCTCTCAAACTTGGGTATTGCCCCATTTCAGCTTCATCTGAATGGCTACGCTATCCTGACTTGCTTACATGTTCTTTTCATGCGGACGTTCAACCGCGCTCCAAGCTTTGACAAGTTGCGGTACTTTTTGGCGTTCAAGAGGAGAGATGATTGTCCCTCCTTGATTATAATCGAAGCCCAGAGAAACCAAAAAATCGTCTAGCGCTTGCAAAGCAACTTATCGCAATTCAAGATGCAATATTTCTTTGTCGGATGCCCCGAGGGGTTCAATCGTCGGTGGACGACAGGAGGTAAGCTTCTTTTTATTCATTGAGATTTTGATGCGTTGCCATGGAGTTCCTAACCAACCATATGTCTCTTGCAGTTATTCCAAGGCCGAATAGAGACGCGACACTCAATGAAGTTTGTGAGACTTTAAAGGCTATCGATGCCGAGGAGAGAAGCGTTAAAGTATTACTGACTGATGAAAACTTGCGTCGATATGGACTACTGGTTCCAGGTAGATCTGCCATTCAAGTTGAAATTCCCTCTCCTGCTCGATCTAGGGTTCATACGAGATCTATTTCCTCCTCATACGATTCCGAAGAAGGTGCCTCTCAAGAGAGAGAAAGCCAGTCTGGAGGATCCATCGACGAATCCCGTGAGGAGGAAGAGGCTATTGCGACTGGATTAAGTGGCCTAAGAAGAATGCCTCCAATTCCGGAGGAAGCAGAATAGGAGTTCAAACAAAGAGAAGGTAAGGCCGCGTTGGATTTGGAGAAGGAAAAGGGAGAGTTTGAAAGTAGTAGTGATGAGTCCACTGCCAGTGATTACTTCTTGTATAAATCTGATGGTGGGGACTCAAAATCTTGTGATGTAACTTCAGGTATGAGTCCCGTTCTTCCAAGCTCACCTCTCCCTGATATAAGTGTTAAAGGTAAAGCTCTAGAGTCCGGAAGGCATCGAGACTCCCCAAGTAAAGACGTCGGAGCGGAGCTTAGGGATTTCAGCAACGTTTATATTGACTTTGATGAGCTCATGAAAGATGATTTTAAATTTGTTACGGCGCCTCCCAGCTCGGGTGATATCGTGCCAGAAGTTAGCCCGGTTCCGCCTACAACATCCGAAGTTAGTCCGATTCCACCTATGACGATCGTCCATCCCGGTTCGTAATGACGTTTTAGGCTCACCTTAGAAACACAATACACGTCACGCTAGGATTGCATTCATTTTCATTCATTTCTCCATATTCATAGTGTTTACCTTATGTTTTTGGAACTTTTTATGTATGTTTTATGCTAGATATGACACGAGGACGAGGTTTCTATAACGACTTTGAAGATTTTACTAACTCACAGTGGTACTCCAAGTGCACCTCCAACCGTTATCAATCCCGAGAAACAGAGGAGGAATATAAAAGGAGGAAAGAACTTGAAGCTGAAACCCACCGTCAGGAAGAAAGGGACTGAAGCCGGTCGTATAAAGGCGGGTATGAGAAGAGGATATCTCTTAAGGAGAGGGATGAGACATCGAAAAAGTCAAAGTTTGAACACCGTCCTCATTCTTCAGAGCTCGCTCCAAAACATTCTTCTACGGGCCAAGAAATTCCTATTACTTCTGCCTCGCTTCCACCTTCGACTCACATTTCGTCATCTTCCATAGTTACTACTGCCCCGGGTGCTTCTCGCCCACAACGGAGACCTGCATATTCCCTTCCTTCGGGCCCCCTTAAACTGGAGGCAGCTCTTCTTGGTTGGTTCTTAAAAGGGGTTAAGTTCGATCGCGATTTGCGACCAGTCCGTAAAGATTCATACATGTTGCACCTCCAGGCCATTCAGAGTGACTTAGAACAGGTTGAAGGATGGGAGAAGCTCTGCAAACAATTGGTGGATACGAATCGCAATAATTATCAAGAGATCCTCTCCTTCGAATCAGAAAAGGACGACTTTGAGAGGGCATTGGTCGAACGTGACACCAAGATTAAACAACTGGAGGAAGAGAAAGCGGCAGCGCTGCAAGAGAGCAAGAGAAATGCTGACTTGCTGAAAGAGGTGAAAGAAGCCTATACCCGAATAGAGATCGTCTACAGAGACGAAATAAAAAAGGCTCACACAGAGGAGGAAAAATTGAAATAAGAAGTGATCACTTGCAGCGCAACGATTGAGGCTCGACAGAAAACTATTACTGATCATGACCTCATTGTTGAAGGGCACAACAAAACCATTTCAGACCAAGCCGAGATCGTTGCTAAGTTACAGGCTCAGGTGCACAGCTTAGTGCCGATAAGTCTGCTATTGAGGTTGAGAAAGATGCTGTGAGAGCAGATTATTTGGAGCTCCAGAATGCCTTTGAAAGAAAGATGGAGAAGCTTAATGCAACCTTCCTGAATTTTTATGTTAACTCCTTGTTGCATCAAGGAAGTCTTAGTTATTTGGGCTTGAAATTCTCGCGCACTCTTGCTCTAGTATGGGAAGAAATCTTATCCTGCTTTTTTGATAGCGACGATGTCTACACCGAGCAGGAGTTGGAGGATGCTTATCTGAATGAAGAATCGAAGAAAGCATTGCTCGAGGTCCGGGAAATTCTTCGAGTTGAAAGAGAGCAGGAGGCACTGATGCTACCTTGACAACCGCTGCCGAAGTGCTCACCAAGCCTTTTATCTCTGGCGCGGGCGAACCATCAGAGAGCCTCATGACCTACCAGCGAGTTTGGGACTTGAACCTCTCCCTCAGGTAGTGAAGCCATCAAAAGAAGGCAAAGGTAGTGATTTTGAGGTTGCTATTCTTGACCGTTCCTCTGGTGCATGTAATGTTCTCACCTCCTTCGAATTTGGCAGTTTCCAACTTACGCCGCTAGAGCAAGAAGAATTTAATGCTTTCATTTTTGATCTTATAGGTCCATCTACCTTCCCCGTTGACGTGCCAGCTTCTTCGACTCCCAGACCTACCACCATCTCCACATCTTCCGTAGTTGTTTTTGTTCTTGTTTCGGCTTCCACGTCTGCATCTGGCTCGCAGCCGGGGCCGGAGGTTGAAAAGATAGCCACGCTTCATGGTCTAGATGATCCTTCCATGTTTTTGGAAGGCGACATTACAACAGCAGAGGCCAAGGAGCAGGAGACTCAGACGGAGCAACTGCAGAGAACTCAACATGAGCTGGTCACTGTTAAGAGGGAAAAGGTCGAAGCGATCAAAGCCTCTAAAAGCTCCCGCAAATCATAAAGGCGAAAGACGAAGGGAGAGGCTTCTGAGAAAGTTTTGGAGGAAGATGAGGACATTTCTATCGAGCTGTTCGTCGACATTACCTGGAGTGACACCACTCCCGAGAAGAAGTAGAAGCTGCCGATCAAGGGTGAAAATGGAAGCGGTGGAAAGAAGCATTGAGCGGCTTGTACGAAGACTGACTCGTTTTTGGTCAACATCTTACATGAAGCTTGACTTGCTTTTGTTTCTTTTTTGAGTCATTCTGTTCAAGTGCAGAGTCTGCACTTTGCGTCTTTACTATGGAGTCTGTATTTTCTTTTTGTTGGCCGGTGTTGTGTGGGTACGGCCCCTACATTTTGACCCTGTGTACATAATATTATAAGCAATATATTGATATTTTGACTGTACTCTTGTATGTTTGTTCATATGTGTTCTATGTACTTGTGCTTGTTTTATTTCATACTTTTTTAGTTCTGTGATTATAGCCAAAGCCCTTCGTTCGAAGTAACAGAACTTAGAGATTAACAACATTTTGGAAGTTAATAGAACCTTTAGAAATTACCAGAGCTTAGAAAAAAAAATTTAGAAATTCTTTGTTGACTTCTTTGTTTAAAAATTCTTTGAAATTTTTTTGTTTGGAGTGACAGAACTTGTGAACTTATTGTTTTCATGCGTTTCTATCCAAGTACAGGTGTATGCCCCCCAGTTCACATGGATGTTTACTTCGAATAATTTTCAGATAATCGGTAACTTAGGGTTTACATATTCCTTATTGAAAATTTGGCTAAGTTACGACTCGATTCTCCTTTTTTGGAAGTTTTGCAACTTTAGCACGTAATCCAAGCTTCTTGTGATATTTCAACAAGTATGCAATACACTCGTATCTCGGAGGCGCATAGTGTACGGGTTAATTGAGGGCAGTTTCAACCCTTAAGTGTCTATAGGTGAGACTTTTCAGTTAGTTTGTAGCATTCCAATTTTGTTGGAGTTGTGCTCATTATTCCTGATTATAGTAGAAGTTGGTGCTAGTTATGAGATGCGCGGTTTCTGGTGCTTTTCGGCGTTGCCTATTTTTGGGCCACGTAAGGAGTGTGTTTTTTTAGTGTTCCCCAATGCTGCCTATCTTTGGGCAGTGTGAGTAGTTAATGTTTTGGAATTTAGTGCGCGCCTTACGGAGTGCACGACTTTTCTTTTTCCTCAGTGTTGCCTATCTTCGGGCAATGTGAGGAGTTATTATTTTAGTGCGCGGCTTATGAGGTGCGCGACTTTTGTTTTTCCTCGATGTTGCCTATCTTCGGGCAACGTGAGTTATTATTTTAGTGCGCAGCTTATGCGATGCGCGGCTTTTGGCACTCCTCGGTGTTGCCTATCTTTGGGCACCGCAAAGAGTGTTTATTTTAGCCTTCTCGATGTTGCCGGAGCAACACCGGTTTTTGGAAGGCCAAGATCGGGTTCCGCTGATCTAACAATTTGAGTCAATTTGCTTCCGTCGACCCGGCAGATAATCATTACGGACACGGTTTTGTTGGTTCAAGAAGCAAACTTTATTAAGGAAAGCAGGGCAGTTTTTGCCTATGTACAATGCCCCTGGTATCTCGGGATGGCTTATTTGCTGGAAAATAAATAATACATAAGATATCTTTTAGACAAAGTAACGGCGAAGCGATTCGCTATTCCATGCCCTGGGAACTTGAGTTCCATCGACGGTTGCTAGCTTGAAAGTTCCATCCCTTAGCTTTTGATTAATGACATATGGTCCCTCCCAGTTTGGTCCGAAGGCCTCTGGAACAGGATAAACTCGCTTGAGCACAAGATCCCCCACTTCGAAGGTTTGATTGAAGTACCGTGCGACCCTTTTTTGGTGGGCCGAAATTCTCAGCTCCGCTTCTTCTCTTTTTTCATCAACCATATACAACGGTTCGAGTAGGAGCTGCTCGTTTTGTTTCTGGTTGAAATTCTACCTTTGGTGCTATGGGACTTCTAATTCAATAGGAATCATTGCTTCTAAACCATATGCCAGGGCGAACGGAGTGTGGCCGGTTGCCGCTTTGTGGATAGCTCTGTAAGCCCATAGTGCAAGTGGAAGTTCATCAATCCAGTTTCCTTTTGATTTTGTCAGTCGCTTTTTGATAGTGAACTTGATGATCATGTTTATCGCTTCCACCTGCCCGTTTGCCTGTGGATGAGCCATTGTAGAAAAGCTCTTTTCAATTCAGAAGCGCTTATAGAAGTCTTTGAACTCGGCACTTTCGAACTGCGTTCCATTTTCGGTGATGATTTTTTGCGGCACACCAAACCTGCGAATGATGTTTTTAGTAACAAAGTTAATAACTTTCTTTGTGGCTATAGTGGCCAGCGGTTCCACTTCGGCCCATTTTGTAAAATAATCTAAGACAACTATAACATATTTGTCCCCTCCTTTTGCTATCGGCAAGACGCCAATCAAGTCGATTCCCCACATTGCGAACGGCTATGGACTGACCATCTGTGTTAGCTCCGTTGAGGGAGTTCTTTTAATTTTGCTGAATCTTTGGCAGCGATCGCATCTCCTGGCATGATCTACAATGTCGCGATTTATCGTTGGCCAGAAATACTATGACCCAACGCGGGTCTTGAAGATTGGATCGCACCTTGGAAACAAGATGCGGTCGGAACTAACCAAATTCCTCCATGCTAATTTGGACGTATTTTATTGGACACACTCCGATATGTGTGGGGTATCACCCGAAATTGCCTGCCACGCACTCAACATTGACCCCAAATTTATGCCAGTGAATCAAAAAAGGCATAGCTTGGGCCCTGAACGGTCCAAGACACTGAGAGAGGAAGTAGATAAACTGATGGCTAACGGTTTCATCTGAGATGCAAATTACCCTGAATGGGTATCAAATCCAGTCCTAGTCAAGAAGTCTAATGGAAAATGACGAACTTGTATTGATTTCTCGGACCTAAACAAAGCTTATCTGAAGGATAGCTTCCCGCTCCCTAGAATTGACCAGCTTGTAGATGGAACGGCGGGACATGAACTGCTGTCGTTTATGGATGCATACTCGAGCTACAACCAAATCCTGATGCATGAGCCTAACCAAGAGAACACCAGCTTCATCACCGATTTGGGATTGTACTGCTACAGGGTAATGCCATTCGGCTTGAAAAATGCAGGGGCAACGTACCAAAGGCTAGTGAATACTATGTTCAAACGCCAGATTGGAAAGACTATGGAAGTTTACGTGGAGATATGTTGGTCAAATCTCGAGTAGCTGCTAACCATCTGGACAACCTCGCTGAAATATTTGAGATACTCCGAAAATACGGAATGAAGCTCAACCCGCTCAAATGTCACTTCGGAGTAGCCTCTGGGATATTCTTGGAGTTCATAGTAAGTTCCCGGGGCATCAAAGCGAATCCAGAGCAAATAACAGCATTACGGGAAGTCCAAGACCCTAAAAATAAGAAGGAACTTCAAAGCTTGAATGGAAAAGTCGCAGCACTGAGTCGATTCATCTCAAAAGCTACAGACAAGTTCATACTGTTCTTCGATGCACTGAAGAAGGGAAAGAAAAACTTTGAATGGAGTGAAGCTTGTCAGACAGCTTTCGAGGAATTGCTACGACACATGGAAGCTCCCCCAATCTTATCAAAGCCGGTGGATGGAGAAGACATATTCGTTAATTTAGCAGTTTCCTCGCACGAACTGAGTGCCGCTCTCGTGCGAGAAGAAGCGAGAATCCAGTGACCCGTGTACTACATTAGCAAACGATTCACTGGACCTGAGAAGAATTACCCAAAACTGGAGAAGCTAGCGTATTGCCTCTTGATCGCGTCCTGGAAATTACGACCATACTTTCATGCTCATCCAATTAAAGTATTGACTGACCAACCCTTGAAGCAAGTTTTATACCGACCAGAAACTTCCAGACGACTACTCAAGTGGAATATAGAGCTAAGTCAATATGACATCGCATATCACCCCAGAAAAGCCATCAATGGGCAGGCGTTGGCCGACTTCATCACCGAATTTACTATAAGGGATGACGAGGAAGAAGTTCAGTTAGAAGTAAGTACGCAATGGAAGCTCTTCGTTGATGGGGCATCCAATAACTTTTGTTCGGGAGCAAGGGTAGTGCTCGAAACCCCCGAGGGGCGAGCCATTAGCTATGCTTTGCGCTTGGAATTCCCAACAACAAATAACGAAGCAGAGTACGAAGCACTGATCGCTGGACTGAAGATTGTGAAGGAACTCAAGGTAAAATCTATTCACATATACAGCGACTCCCAGTTGGTCGTTTGTCAAGTGAAAGGGGAATACCAAGCGCGTGGAGAAAATCTTGCCCCGTACCTGTCCAAAGTACAAGAACTACTAAGCGACATCGAGCACTACACTATAACTCACATCCCATGAGAGCAAAAAACCAAGGCAGATTATTTGGCCAAACTGGCAAGTTCCGGAGAAGCTCAGTCATTGGGGTTGGTCCCGGTTGAAACTCTAACCAACCCAAGCATAGACGAAATGAACGTAGTTTGGATCCTCAAAACCACCTTCGAACTAGATACATGGATGACGCCGATAAAGGACTATCTACTTGCAGGAACCCTTCCAACTGACCGAAATCAACAGAAGAAGCTCATTCGAAAGGCGCCACAGTTCGTGATACAAGATCGTGGTAGGCAATTTTGGGTGATACCCCACACATATCGGAGTGTGTCCAAGCAAATACATCCAAATTGGCATGGAGGAATTTGGTTAGTTCCGACCGCATCTTGTTTCCAAGGTGCGACCCAATCTTCAGGACCCGCGTTGGGTCATCCATACAGACTGGGACAGACACCGTCAATTCTGCAGGTGCTGCCCGATCCTCCATTGAGCTCTTCTTTCTAGGGTCCAAAGCCTTGTTGAATCGGCTATGGTCCCCAAACCAGGGGCAGCTCTGTAGTTGCTATTCAGAGGGTTCACAGATGTGGAGGGTTTTCCCCACATCATTTCCATTTTCCTTTCTTCTTGACTCACACAATTCTACAATGTAGCATTTTCGGGCGGCGCTTTGGTCTCCTTTCACAATTCCGACTCCGTGTTCTGTAGGGAACTTCATTGTAAGGCACCATTGAGCCAGTGCTATTATGAAGTCGGTTAATGCGGGTCGTCCCAAGAAGGCGTTGTATGCTGACATTTCATCCACGATCACAAAAGTATGAATAAGGGTGACCCTTCGCTCACCCTCTCCAAGCTCCACTGGTAGGTCAATTGTTCCCATCGATTGTTTGGGTTCACTAGTAAACCCCTGAATCTTTGTTTGGTACGCAGACACACTTTTCATGCCAATCTTCATTTGATCGAAAGTGCGTTTGAAGAGAATGTTAATGAAGCTTCCATTGTCAACCAACACCCGTCGAACTACAGCAGTTCCAATTCCTATCGTCACCACCATCAGATCGAGAGTTGGAGCTTCAATCTCTTCGGTGTCCCAATTTCAGAACACAACGTCGTCATTCAAGACCCTTTGCATCTTAACTGGAGTTTCGTCTTCCACGGCTAAACATGATTCCTTTAGAGCATGCTTCAACAAAATTACATACCGCTCCATTTCTCTCCAACTTCTTTGCGTGAGATGTGGTCCCTCAGATATTATTCCGATGATGAGCCTCTAGTCAGTTCGTTTCGATCCTTCTTCGCTGGTTCCTGCTTGATTCCTTCGTTCTCTTGGGTGTTGAGGAGTCACAGATTGATCGGGGTTTTGCGGTTGTCTTACGTACTGCTGGAGTTTGTTATTATGGATTAGTTCCTCAATGAGATTCTTTAAGTGGTAGCATTCATTCGTATTATGGCCGTGTGTCTCATGGAAGCAGAAGAATTTCCCTAAGCACTTCTGCTACTCAGTCGCCTCCTTTCCGGATGGCTTTTTGCATTCCTCGGTTCCTTGAATTGCGAAAAAATATTTTCCGATGTGTCACTTAGGGGAGTGTAGCCTTCGGGCCTAAACCCTTTGAGCTTTTTGTCGTTGCCATTTCCATTCTTCTTATTGGAGTTTTGACCTTTTCTCTTTGAATTCTCATCTTTCCCAGTGGTTCCTCTAGCAGTCCGAGAAGTGTGTGCATTTTGATTCATTGCTACATCGCTTTGCCCGGCGTTTGCCGGTTGCACACTAGTAGACTTCCCTTCCAATTCCTGCGCTTCCTCGAACCTTAGGTACTGACTTGCTTTGCGATTGAAATCTTTCTTGGTGGTAGGTTGCTTCATTTTAATCCACATTCCGAATTCAGTTTCCGGGTGAATGGCACGAACTAATGCCATAAACACCATGTCTTCGTTGGGGTTGCTTACTTCCGTCACCGCGGTGTTAAACCTGTTCATAAAAGATTTTAGTGATTCGTTATGCCCTTAGAACAACTTGGATAGGGACATAACGTCTTTTGGCTGCGCAGTATGAAGTCCGAACTGATCAAGGAACCTTGTCGCTAGTTGGTCAAAAGTAGAGATAGACCTTGGTGGAAGCCTAGTGAACCACATTGGCGCAACCCCTTCGAGAAAGATAGGGAAGAATCTGCATCGAATAGCTTTAGAGGCATTTGCTCCGTCCATATACCAACTGTATTTGCATAAGTAAGGTTTCGGGTCCTTCGTTCCGTCATAGGACGGAATAGTTGGCATTGTGAATTTTTCTGGATATCTCTCATTCAAGATTTCATCGGTGAAGGGAGTTCGACTTAGCACAGATCCCTATTCATCATCTCTTCTGTCTTTACTCTCCTCCATTAATCGTTTAACCATGTCCGCTATGTATGCCTCTGATGTCCGGTAGTCTTGAGGATGGCGACCAGTCACTGCGTCAAGTGTTTGACTTTGCAAACGGTCTTGGTGAGTGGGCTGAGGCCTAGGCTATCCTGTCTTCGGGAGAGCCACTCCTGCAGGGCCCCGTTGGCTTGCGGTTGGTCTAACTGAAGCAGTTTGGGTATTCCTTGCATTATCAAATGCATTGGCATTTTCTTCCAATTTGTCGTCTTGCTCTCCGTCCTCCGAGTTGGAAAGATCCATAGCTATGTCCTCTACATGGGTCTTTGCCCCTTGGCTTAAATTCAGAATAGGTTGCCTTATGGCGAATGAAGTACTTGCATTTCCGTCCATGTTAAGTCCTGTTGTCACCCTCTTTTGTGGTTGTTTTCCGTTTCTTCTATGTAGACCAGAGACGGAGGAATTCTCCTATTCTATGGCAACCGCGGGTTCAGGCATAGTCCTTGGAGCAGGATTCGACTGTAGGGTTAGGAGAGCGTTAAGTTTGTCCATTAGAGCCTTTTGGCTACTTTCCATTTTTTGATTGATCTCATCAACCATTTTATTTAACTCATCCCTGGTAACAACTTCATGCTGACTGAAGGAGGCTGGCTCCTGATTCCCTAAGTTAGCGCCATTTACTTCAGTCTGTTGGGGATTAACATCTTCTCCAGCTACCACTGCCCCTATGGACCTTCCAAAGGTAGTTCTTCTTCCTCCAGGGGCCGTTGGTTCCAACAGTGGATTCTTCAAGCAAAGATTAAGGATCTAACTTCTAGACCTATGAGATCCAAA
This sequence comes from Allium fistulosum, assembly GCA_030737815.1. NCBI lineage: Eukaryota > Viridiplantae > Streptophyta > Magnoliopsida > Asparagales > Amaryllidaceae > Allium > Allium fistulosum. The sequence goes on along the minus strand of CM060901.1, from coordinate 452,933,112 downwards.
GTAGATAGCTAGATCTGGATCCTAAGTTGGGTTCTCAATGAAAGCACCAAAATGTTAATCTAAAAAATGGATCAACACCCTGGTTTGAGTTTGAAAACACCAGCCTTGTTCTGACAGAGCAATATCACAGATTACAGATACAGAAAAAGAACAGTAAAAGAAAGAAGACATGAAATTTTTATAGTGGTTCAGTTGTTAATGAAGCCTACGTCCACTTTATAGTTTTATTATGACTGATTGCCATTACAGGTAGTGTTTGATTACAATGCTTTTGATTATCCTTAGCTAGATTGAATCTTCAAGGCTGGAATCCACTGGAGAATCACAGTGAATCCCTTTGGAGATTATTGTGAGGGAGGCAGAGAGTGAAGAATGTTTCAAACAGAGCTTCAGCAACTAGTCCAGAGAAGATCCTGTTTATGTTGCAGGTAGGATGGTATTTATATGGATCGGCGAGCTTCTGGGCTGGGCTACTTCATCAACTGCTCATAGGTAGGTAGGAAATGACCCAAGGGGGTTTGGCTCGCAAACCGAGGCAAAACCATGGGTCGTTGGCGACCCATAGACTTGGCTCGTTTGCGAGCCAATGCCTTGGCCTCTTTCATTGCATCCTTAGTTAGTTCATTTGAAGATTCGAGGAGAGGCATGGGTCGCTGATGATTCAAGCACTTAGGATTTTTTTGGAGTTTGGAATTGGAACGTTTCCATAGTCTTTTGTCGTTGTTGTTCCGGTAATATAGCTTGGCTCTCGTTAACTCCTTGCCTTAGCCTTTCTGGTTGAGTTCCAAACCATTCCGATGACACCAGACTGCTCTGTCTCCTAATAGATCCTATTGGGTTAAAAACCCGGATAACATATTTGCAGAAGTTTATTTGTTAGATCCTATATTTAAATGATATTAAAATTTTGTAATATTTGCAGAGAGGAATTTTGAACTTGTAGAAGAAGTTGCATCCAATTTTTAAGTGATATTAAAATGGAGTGGCATTTCTGGTAGTTCACGTTGACACCAAAAATGCATGACACCAAACGTATTACAACTATTAATAAAGAAGATAAAGATGTGTTGAATTATCTAGAAGAATCTTTTATTATCTGATGTGCGTATTTGATCTATTCTCATTTCAGCGAACACGCAAACCTGGAAATATATTCGTTGAAATATTTAAGTTTTAATTTAGTTTGAATTGTTCCAGTCTTGTATAGAAATAAAAGGTTAGAAATAACATAAATTATTTTTTATTTTAGGTGGTTGTAAAGAGAATAATACAGATAATACTTGAATTGTATATGAGTGAATGGTATTTTGAGAAGTTCACGGTCGGACCAAAAGATTGCGGACCAAAAGATTGCGCTTCCAAGCCAACTATTAATAAAGATTTAATAATGTAAATGCGTTTGGAATTATAATACAAACTTACCGCCATAAGTTGCATGGAAATTTGAGTTTGTGTATGAAAGATATACTTGTTTGATTATATAGGACTATGATGCAATTAGTCAGCATTCAAGGGCTAAATGGTAAAATATACCCTTCTCCTATAGCAACAAACCCTAGTTGTCTAGCCTTTTGTCATCATCTTGTTTTATCGGCCAATGGAATTTGTTGGAGGAGAAGAAGTCATGACCACTGCCTATCCCTCATCGAGATGATAACGATGGTAGTGCTCAATGCTTATCCGATCTTGAGTTGTGATGTACCCTAATTCGCGAAGTTGATCACTGCCATGCCTCGAATTAAGTCATTGCCATTCTTGTCTTGTCGTTGATGCTCTCGTCTTGACGCTGTTATTCCTCTCTTATAGGGTTAGAGTTATGTCTGGGGGACGGTTCTGTAATTTATTAGGGGCTGTAATTTATCGTAAATTACTAATTGTATAATCAAAAGAAGTGTTTATTGGTTATATATCTCTTATGAGTGTTACGACGCGTGAATTGTTTTCAAATAGTATTAAGATTTGTATATTTGGTTATATATATGTTTAAATTAGTCAAAAAATGATTTTTTTATTTCAAATAATATTAAGATTTGTATATTTGTAAATAATTATTTTGAATTTGTCAAAGAAGTTTAATTTTAGATCATATTTTTAGAAGCGTTTTGAATTTGTAAAACATGCTTAATTGTTAGATCTTACTTTTAGAGGCGTTTGGATTTGTAAAAGAAGTTTAATATTAAATCATATTTTTAAGTGATTAAGATTTGATAATATATAGAGGAGTGTTTTTAGTAGTTCACGTTGATATCTAAAAAGTGTGACACCAAATCTATAACAATTATTATGAAAGATGAATTTTTGTTTCTAATAATTTGTAAAAAAATGGTTTATTTGTTAGATTTTTTTTAAAGTGTTATTAAGATTTGATAATATTTGTAGAGCAAAAGTTTTGAATTTGTAAAATCAAGTTTATTTGTTATATCTAATATTCAAGCGATACTAAAATTTGATAATATTTGCAGAAGTTTATTTGTTAGATCTTATATTTAAACGATATTAAAATTTTGTAATATATGCAGAGAGGAATTTTGAACTTGTAGAAGAAGTTACATCCAATTTTTAAGTGATATTAAAATAGAGTGGCATTCTGCTAGTTCACGTTGACACAAAAAATGTGTGACACCAAACGTATTACAACTATTAATATATATATATATATATATATATATATATATATAAATTAATTCCAAATAAACTATTGATGTTAATTAATTAATTTCACCTTGAAATTAATTCTTTTTGTTAAATTGTTGATATTTTGAGAATAAATAGGGACCTATCCCCAATGTAAGAAGGAGCTCCTCTCATCTTTATCTTTCGTGACACAAATCATTTTTTGACTTGAAATTTTTAAGCCCATTTTAGAGTTCGAGGACTATTTTAACGGCCGATGAAGAAAAAGATGAATTGAAATTTTGGATATAAGAACTCATAAAACTAGGAAATTGCATATAGACTATATTTTTTTGGTATTTTGGAATCTGAAGGAGGAGATGACTTGAATTTTTTGCATATTCATCAATGAATGAAGGAAATTGCACATGCATTCGAATTTTGTACTATTTGCATATAAATGAAAACTGACATGAATTTCAAACATTTTTGACATTTTTTTATTTTGACCATGGGTATATTTAAATTTTTTATTAAATAATACATATATCGTTTTAGAGCATTTTGGATCTTGAACAAAATATTAGGTTGACACTGCACAACCATCTCATGGAATAAACTTGTTGAAGAGTCATTGTAATTTCTAAATGAAAATATTTTAAAATATTTTAATTTTATTTTTTATGCGTATGTGTTTATATTAATTAACAGTAAATAGTAGTTAATGCGCATTTTTTCTTTAAACTGAATGTGTGTTTTGTACCGATGCACATCAATAGTCATTTTTAAGCAACAGCTGACTGGATGGTTGGTTTGTAGCCGCTATCAGATGATTGCAAGATAAACAATACAAGAATCAAATCGTTGGAATGCTAATGCTCGATTATTCAAAGTTGAATTTCCCCTTTTGTTGGAGAACGGAGATGTCCCAACTCTTGTGTCGTGCCTTCCGTGGGGCATTGTTTACGGGGTAACTGAATTAATTTGACTGAATCAATTTGGTTATACCATTCTGAAGCCATGCTCCATCAAAAAATGATTTTCGCCACTCAAAAATAATTTACCCTTACAAACATTCAGAACTCTAGTTCTGTCCATCTTCTATCTTACTTGTAAATCATAATCCATAGGCGAAAATCCCCAATTCTCAAATTGGGTCTTCAATTCTATAAGGTATCTTCCTGTTGCATTGTTTTGTCAACAAGCGAGTTTCATCTTTTAAATGCTCATTTTGAGCTCAGTATCTAACCGTACTTCGAAACCTGGCCGACTTCCGTACCTAGGTTTCATATGGCGATGCACGAAAGGAACACGATTGATTTGGAGCAAGGATGGGAATTTATGCAGAAAGGGATCACCAAGTTGAAGATTATTTTGGAAGGATTCGATGAACCTCAGTTTAGCTCTGAAGATTATATGATGCTTTACACGTAATTATGAATTTGTTATCTTATTTTTGTAGGGTTATGTTTGAAGGATTTGGTTAACGTTGTTCTTTGGATCTCAGGACTATTTACAACATGTGCACTCAGAAACCACCTCATGATTATTCGCAGCAGTTGTATGATAAGTACCGGGAGTCCTTTGAAGAGTATATTACTGCTACTGTAAGTCCTATCATTAGATTTTATTATATTATGTGTGATATTAATTATTAAAGTTCTGCTAATATTTATGTTGAATGTTAGTTTAGTATGTTGTTTCCTTAAAATTTGGGACAACAATTTAATTTTTTCCCCCTTCTTCCTATAGCTTACCTCCAAAATTGTTTGGCATTGAAGTTAGCTTCACTTTTTTTTTTGTATTTTTGAAAATGAGGTTTGGTTGGAGTTTATGGCAACACATTAAATTTCATCTGCAAATAGACTTACTTTTTAATTTCAGTTAGAGATAATAATGGTAGGAAAAATGTTACAAAACTGACTGCATAATGAAATAAGATAACAGTCCATAATCAGATACATAGTTTGTAGTCTGAGTGTAGAAAGCATGTCTAGATGAAATATGTTTGTGGGTCAAAACTTGTTAATTATGAATTGCTTCAACACGTTTCAATGCTAATGATTATGTTCTCTCTATAATGTTTTTTTCAGTTTCTTTAATTTTGAAATTTTCAGGTGCTTCCTTCATTGAGAGAGAAGCACGACGAATTTATGCTAAGGGAGCTTGTGAAAAGGTGGTCAAATCATAAAATTATGGTTAGATGGCTTTCTCGCTTTTTTCATTACCTCGATCGCTACTTTATAGCTCGAAGATCATTACCTGCTCTTAATGAAGTTGGTCTTACCTGTTTCCGAGATCTGGTAGCCATATTTCATTCAATATGTATCATTTTTTCATGTTTTTTTTTAATTTATTTTTTATTTTTTTGCTTTTGCTTTTGCTAACAACTATACATTATTGTTTATGCTTTAGGTCTACAATGAGGTCAACGGAAAAGTCAAAGATGCTGTAATATCGTTGGTGGGAACTCCCTGTTACCTTTCATAGAAGAAATTATGTTCCGTTTTGATTAGATGAAGTTTTAGCTAATTATTTTGGTTATTATTTAGTTAAATTTTAATATTAACACGTTCATGATCATTAAATCTACATTATAGAGAGGTTAGGTGTATGCTCACTTAGATTTTGGTCCATCATATAAATGAATTCATTTATTCATCAAAGTATTTGTGAATTTTTCTGTTTTAAATTACTATTCTTGCAGATGAATTCATGTCATGTAGACGTCCCAAAAGAAACAATTAGTTGAGTTGTACACTATTTATGTACACTAGTACTACGGCTATGCTGCAGGAACGAATACAAGTTTATTTATTTATTACAAACTCTTATGTCATTTTTCTACTCTATATCTATCTCTAATTTAAACTCAAATCCTTATTTGAATGTGAACATTTATTCCTATGCACTTGAATTTATATCATAACCATTTGTTTTTACCACATTTTTGCATATGATGTATATTTTGGAAAGAATATTAAATATATGATTTAATTATTTGAAATAATAATGCATTTTAGCTTCTTCTACAATCAATTTTTTTTTAAAGCAATATCAAACTTTGGTTTAATAGCGAATGCGACTTGTAAATTTGTATATATCGATAAATTTATTTTTTGAGATTTCTTAGGTGGTTGCTAGATTAACTTATTTGTTATATATGTATGTACACACAATGGTTTGATTTAAATTTTAATTTGGTCACTTTTTATTTAGAAGTTCATCCTAAATCTTAAAATTGAGATTGCACTGTATGCTTTTTTTTTTGACATTCTTCGCATATATAGCTTTTTAAAGTGCATTGAATGCAAACTTTAGTGATGGATATTGATCTTCAATTATGTTTCAATAAAAATATTGAAATTATAAACCGGATTTCTGTGCAAGAACAAATAGAACAAGACATTGGATATAAAAATTAGGGTAGAAGAAACTTATAGAAGAAAAATTGAGATAAGTATGGTACTTTTGAGAGTAGATAGTCCAATATCGAATTGCATTTTTTACACTCTATTGTGTATTATAATATTGGTTCCACAGAAACAAATTGCGAAAATAAACCATGTTATTCTACTTTTTGTTTGATTCTAAGATTTCCAATTCTCAATCATTAACTACACACGTGACCTACCGATTTGGGTAAGTTATATCGTTTTCAAATTATTGGTCTCATTGATTACGATTGCAAGAATGAGAAGAATGTCTCTTACATCCTTATTGCAATATTTAGGTTTCTATTTCTGTTAGACCTAGGAGTTCAATGATTTATGCTTAAACTATTGTGTACCCATGGCTCGTGCATTACACGACATTGTTGAAAAAATGACAATGCAAAAACAAAAATAAAAAACATAGTTCTCTGTAGTAGTTTGCCCACAAACAGACAATCATTTGTTATATTATAATGGAAAAATATATTAGAATACAAAATGGTGACACAATTGATGACACAATGATCTCAACCAATAGATTCCCTCCCGATTTCATCCCCATATGTTAATACAACGAGTTCGAACGGTCAAGATCTATTGTGTCACATTTCATGTTTCTTTTTATGTCTTAATAGTCGCCCCCTATTATAAAACTTCTATTTGACAAAGTAAATTTACGTTTTATGATGATATCATGTATGTTTGTGAAATAGCTAGGAAAATTATTTTAATGATTTTTAAGATATATAACCATAAATAACTTTATATTGTATCACGTGTATTTGTGAACTAGCTAACAGAATCGTTGTAATCAATTTTTGAAGATTAACCAAATTATTATAAAGCTAAATAAAACTCGAAAATCGTATTTGTTCTTGTATCTTTTAGCTACACATTGCATTGATTATTATTACATCCACTAGTTTGCCTCTAGTAAAGCAAATTAATAAACCGAATAAGTAAATTATGATTATCTATTTAATTTTTCTGCAAGCTTACTGTGTTTAAATTTGCTAAAATAATATACGGTTTTTTGATATGAAATCGAGAAATAGAGTCTTTAACTACTTGCAGCAAAATAATCATGGTATAAGGTTCCGGTCAGAACCCTGAGATTTTGGTCATCTCGGTTCGGTTTCGGCTGGATGCGGGACGGGATTAGGTTAAAATCTTGTCCTAGTACTAACAGCAAAAATAAAAAAATAAAAAAAAGAATATGTTGTGAGTGGGAAAAGAAAGGTAAAATGAATCAAAATTGTTGATAAAATCATTAATTTGAAATCATAAATTACCAGAGAAATTCGAGCATCACGAACATAATTTGAGCAGAGGAAATCAAGCATCAAAAGCATAAGAGAGCAGATGAATTTTGATAAATTGTGTTGTCGATCTTGTCCTCCTTCGTCGTCGAGCAGGTGCGGCTTTTTTTTGTTTGTTTTTTCGTATAAATTGATGTGTTTAAGAATTAAGGTTAGGAATTAGGATATAAAATATAGGTGGACTGAACGTTAATGGGTTGGGCTGATTTAAAATATATGGCCAGTTATGTTAATTAAAATAATTATGTTAATTAAAGTAGATGGCTAAATTCAATATTAATCTTTGTTTAGATGGACCATTTTAATTTACATTTATATTTTGTTTAGTATATTGTTTACATTTAATCTTGTTATGAATGCTTTTATTATATCATTAATAATTTTAGATATATTACGACAAATCAAACTGAGATCGGTTGGAATTATGGTGGTGCAATTGATGACAATTATTGTATTATTATCTCTGAATAGACAATAGTTTGTATTTACTCGTAACGATTATTATTACTTATTCATTAAAAATATAGAAATACAATATCGGAAACGAAATCGAGTTCTCGAACCTTGGAAATAATACGAAGTTGCTACATTTGCCAAGAAACAATAAGGGTTGTCAACATAGAACTTATCTAACTAGGACAAGAAAATGTTTAGTGTTATGATGTTTTTGGATAATTAGATTGGAAGCAACTATAGATTTTTTATTATGGACATTAACTACTGTTTAAGTTTTTTAATTAATTATTATTGTTAATTATTAATTTTTTCTAAACTAGTTATTCATCTGTGCTCACACACATAGTACGTGGGTAGAACTATAGTAATTAATTATAGTTTTCTAATTACTTTGTCTTTTGATTGCAATTATAAGGATTTAAGGAATAATGATTATTAATAATAATATGAAAAGAAACAGTTTTTGAGTGATGTAATATGTAGGAAGAGCAGATGCATGACATAATATGAGACGATCCTTTTGTACTATATTTCTACTTCACTTCTATTATTTATTAATGATGATGATTTGATGTATTTTAAATATGATATTGTTTAAATTGCTTTATATATTGTTTACATTTGCATTGATTAAAAAAAACTAAAATAAAATCGAATAGTCTAGTAATTTTGTATCACAACCAATTGCACATATAGCTATTATTAAATAATAGTAATAGTAAAGTAGAAGAATTAGAGAGCCTCTCATTTGTTCCGACACTTTCCAAGTTTCTCCTTAACCCTCTCTTGGTTTTTTACATTCAAACCCTATAATTTATTATTTGTACAAATATTTCTTCTAAATAAGCCTCATTATTCTACGCAAGTCCATATAGTATTTTCTTTAGAAAAGATATTTTATTACCAACAACACACACATATGTGTGTACATACACACCAATTATACGTTTATATGTATGTATGTACATAACAATTTACATCTGAGCTTGTGAGTAGAACTATAGTAATTAATTGTAATTTTTGTTTCATTCCAATTATATTACTTAAATTGCTCACAAGTTTTCACTACTTCAAGTCACAAAAATAAATTCATATAGATATTGAGATTTTCCTCCTTTTCATTTTCAAATATAAGTATTCATTATATATGAATTAGTCAAAAGTTATGTGTTCAATATATAATTCATTAAATTTCAATAATATTATTTCGTTTTATAAATAGAAAGTATTATTTAAAAATAAATGTTCGAAAATATCAAAAATAATTATTTATATCAACGCTAGATTTATTGAAATTTCGACGATGTTATCTTAAAACTAATTTAGAACAAAAATATATCATTTTGAATATTCAAATCTGAAATAATCATACATATAGTTATTTATAAATATTTAAAATATATAAATCGATTAAGTACATTTAAGTCTTTTTCATTTTTTTTGTTTACAAAATTAACTTTTTGCTAACCTATTATTAACGGAAACAGTAAATTTACACTTACTAACAAAAAAATAAAATAAAACTACACTTATTGTCTGTTATTTTGAGATAAACCTTCGTTTTTTTGGGTGTTTTCAGAGGAAAATTATTGAAATATGAAACAATAGGTTAAGAACTAAATATTTTTGGACAAAATCTACATAACAATACAATGTCTCACATTTTTGATATTATTCCCACTTTCAACTTTTTGTTGATCTATAACTCAAAATAATGTTACTAAGTTTCATTGTATAATGCATTCATCCTAGATGAATTGTTGCAACGTTTAGTAATGCATAAAATTTATTATTATACCTTCAATTATAGATTTGTTTATCCCTATCATAATGAATATTTGAAACTATATCAATATATATTGTTTATCAAATCATATTTATATCAAACATGAGATAACAAATTCAAATTATTTCAATAAAAACTTATCTAAAAGAATTAACAAATCATAAATTTTAGATCAATCAACTTAACATAGTTAACTAATATTCTTTTATTTGTTTAGTAGTATTAAATTCAAAAAGGTAACAAAATACACAACTCATTTATATGAACACAATCGATAAACTTATTATTTTATTTAAATATAAAATAAATATACCACTTAACAATATTTTTATATTTAAACAAAAAGCAATTTTGATTTGTTAGTATATTCGCCTCAATAAATTTACCATACATTAAATGAAAAGCTAAATTCTAACTATATATAAAATATTTGAATATTTTCTTTTTTCACAGCATTACATTATGCAACACACGAGCTACACGCAAGGAATATCGAAGAATGATGAAATATCTTACTTATGAGTTGATGTGTAGGATTTTTGTTATTTTACATTCAAAGATGGTTTAAGAGTCGGGAGATGAGGTGGAAGAGATGGAAGAGGATTGTTTAAAGGTTGGGAAATCTAAAAGTTTTTCATTTTCATATATTAAAACGATGAAAAATAAACTAAATTTTATTTTTTGGGGATAGTGGTTAGAAAAGAATAAGGAGATGCCAACTCAAAGGAAACTTAAAAGCCTTCATTTTGTTTTTACATAATATAATAGATAGATGTAGAAATTATCCATGTTAGCGCCTACATGGAAGAAAGATGTAGATTTGTTATAATTTTGAAAACGGGTTCCAATCTAAAATCAACAAGAGAATCTGGTCTTATTTGAAAATAATCCTTGTTTGAAGGGTTAGTTGTAAGAGTTTTGGTGAGGAAACCTGGTTAGAGTAATGGCATTTGGTTATCTTTGGTTCGCTCCATAATTTCTTTATGGTAACTGGCATTTTGACAACCTTTTACTTTCTATCATCAATAAACCTTTACAGTACTTGATTTTTTTTAATAATAATTTTCTTAATACATATTTGGACATATTAACATATCTGTTGATGGCTAGGTCTTTTTTCAGGGTGCATAATAAGCACATAGTTATGGCTCCATCACTGCATGCTACATAACCACTTATACTTTATAAGGTGTTTAGTTCAAACCTATAGAAGTGACACAATCAGGATTCACAAAATTAAATATAAAAACGATGAAGTCATGACATTGCATAATTGTTACTTGGGAGAAAGTGTATCCTAATAGTTTTTCAACATGTCAAAACTTCCTCTATTTAGCAACTGAGGCTGTAACTGATTATGGATCTAAATTATTTACGTCTTTCTCTATCAAACAGATAGACCAAGAGAGGGAGGGGGAGCAAATTGACAGAGCTTTATTAAAGAATGTTTTGGATATTTTTGTAGAAATTGGTCTGGGAAACATGGAATGTTATGAGAATGATTTTGAAAAAGCAATGCTTAATGATACTGCATCCTATTATTCACGAAAAGCTTCAAACTGGATTCTTGAGGATTCCTGTCCGGATTATATGTTAAAGGTTATTTGTTTGGTGGAACTATGATTTTAGATGGTAAATATGAATATTACTGGATGTTGCTAAATTCTTTGCAAACAACCGTAGGCGGAGGAATGCTTAAAGCACGAGAAAGATAGAGTTGCTCATTATTTGCATTCTAGCAGCGAACAAAAATTATTAGAGGTATATATATGGATTCTCAATTTTGATATGGGTTCTTTATTTTGCAACATCTTGCCACATCATTTTACATCCATACTAATAGCCTTTCCATTATTTGTGTTGATGTTTATAGAAAGTGCAACATGAGCTACTTTTTGTATATGCAAGTCAACTTCTTGAGAAGGAACATTCTGGATGTCATGCATTGCTTCGAGATGACAAGGTCAAAATTGGAAGATACCTGATGATTAAAATTTCCAACTACATAAACTTATTTTTGTTTGTGAATAACATAACTGATTTTCTTTCACTCTTAGGTGGAAGATCTGTCACGTATGTATCGGCTATTTTGTAGAATAAATGGTGGTTTGGACCCTGTTTCCCAGATATTTAAGCAGGTTATTCATTTTCCTAGTTTTTGTCTCTTACCTAGAGCTTATAATTTTTTTTATACATCATCAAATTACTGATATTATTTGATTCATACAGCATGTGACTGCAGAAGGCACTGCCTTGGTCAAACAAGCTGAAGATGCTGCAAGCAATAAGAAGGTAAGCTGTTTCGATATTGTATTTTATGGTAGCCAATTGACTTTTTAGTGGCTATTTTTGTTTGTTTGGATATATAACATCAATAGAATAACGCATGACATTTAGCAGTATATGCCTTCTAACTGATTTTCCGGAGCATATTGCCTTTGCAATTTATGCTTCTTTTTCCCCTTATTTTCCGAAAAAGAAGGAAAACCGAGTTCACAATCCTCTTCTGAAAGGATCTAATTCCAAATCCTTCCAAGTTGAAAGTATTGAAAGTAAGAACATCGTATGGATGTGACCGATGAACTTTGATGAACCTGAATAAGGAATTTCATGAGATTGTGGATGCTTCACATGTTAACAGACATCAGACAGGCTTTATAAATAATAGTATTTTGGGCATTAAATCAAATCTGGCTTTGAATTTAAGAGTTTATTTTGTGTTCAATCGATTTGGCAGAGCCCCAAAATTAAGAAAGGCACATGCTCTTATTAGTTAGAGAAGATGACATAGGAGGCGAGTATTAGAGTTTTAAGTATAATTAATTAATACATGCATGCATGCATGCATGTCTCTCTGCGTGCGCGTGCGTGTATATAATAAGAGTAGTGTTTGTGAGGAGGTTTTTCATGATTATAATAAGGAGCTGAATAGGTGGAATGTTGTCATTGGTTGTTAAAAATACATCAATTTTTGTAGCCAAATATGCGAAAACATAGCGTGCTACTTATTAAAATTTTGAGGCAGCTACTCACCAATAATTTTTTATATACATACGGACATGCATGCATGCGTACACGCATACATATGCAAGGCCGGCTCAACCACAAGACAAATAAGGTAAATGCCTTGGGCCCCACAATTTTGAGGCTTCTCAGATAATAAATAGTTGTGTACTAGTAAATACAACCCAACCTTTTCATGCTACTAATCCACCACAGAATGCATTGTCTTACTATACTACCAGCAATGTATAATTCCAAAAAAAGTTACCTTTTTCCAAACCAGATATGTGGGGCAACTAGTTGAAATAATTAAAACCGTATATGTTCACTTTAGAAATATTCCTCCTTAACATATCAAGTAATTATTACCAAACCTAAATTAAAACACATCATTTTATTTCTCATTCTCTTCTATTTCATTCAATCTATCTCATTTCTTTACCAATATTCAATAAAAATTACATAATATTTCCTCAATCATGGTTTGACGTTGCTACCTCGACTAAAGTTTATCAATCGATTCATGGATTTACTATTTCTCTTGTTTCGTTTCTTCAATCATTATATGAATTTTCATATTTGTTCGTTCTTTGTTCTATGGAATAGTACAAATCATCACTAAAGGTTGATGTTGTTCTACAACGGAAACTTTGGGTTGAATCACATGATTGTTAAGTTCTCCGATTTTAACTCCTGTGTGATATAAGAATATAATTTAACGTAATAATTTGTTGTATTATTTACCGGGAAATGGATTTCACTTTTTCAAAATGAAAATTTTCATATTTTAAGGGTACATTCATATAGTTTCAAATTTATTTCTAACATTTTAGTGAAAACAAAAATTAAATTTCTATATTTAGTTTTTAGTTTTTGACAATAAAACAGAAGAATTTTTTTTTTTTGAAGTTTTGAAATAAATATTGAGTAATTTCTAAAAGCCTCGGCTTCTTAGTTCCTAAGTATAGACCAACTATTAAAATGATAATATTAATAACAATATATAAATCTCCTGAAATGCTATTACGATAAACATGTAGAATAATGTAAAAAGTAAAAATAAAAATGGAGCAATGGAAAGACAAGCTTGATTATAATGAATTGTTAAATAACTTTGCATCTAAACCTAACAAACATTTAATTCAAATTAAAATTAGTTTCTAAGAGAGTTAAAAATAATCATTATGGAGCAAAATTAAATAAATTGCTTATTCCTCTTTTCATTGTATGTTTGCAAAGATGCATTGTTGGTCCAAAGTATGAAAAGAGTGGAAAAACATTATCAAAGCAAACTAAAGGGTCTGATAATAAATTTTGCTTAGGGCCCCAAATTCTGTTGACACAGCCCAGTACATGTGTGTGCGCGCGCGTGTACGTATGCATGTACACACACATATATATCAGTACTGCAAAGGAGCACGCCTAGGTGCAAAAAAGCCCTGGTGCAGTTGTTGCGCCTTTAAGCAATACAATGCGCTGGCGGTACACAGGACTAAAATAAGCACATAAAATGCAAAGCATGCACGAAGCGAAAAGCCTTAAAAGGCCCGCATCAATCAATTATACAGTTATTTCTAAGTTTTTGTTGCCGTGGCCTTAGTTGAACGTCCTTATAACTTCTTATTTTGATTTGTGTTGAATTCATGATGTTAAATTCAAAATTTTGCATGCATATTTTTTTTTTAGAAGTTCAAAACTTAGTTCTAATAGCAGTTTTTGTGCAAAAAATACAGAAAATAATGCTCACGGAGCATAAAAAAGCTCAAGGCACAGCAGGCCTTGCAACTTTTTGCCTTGACTACTTATATATTTATGTGTGTGTGTGCATGCGCGCATGCCCAAATGGTGGTCACTTGTGTGTTTATCAACTTTAATTGTTACTATAATTATTCCCATGTTATCACAATTTCTAGTCATGGATTATTAAGATCCAGTTGATGGTGTTAAGGTGCGAATGGGCTACTAAATATCAAGGGTGCCTGTTGATCCTTATTCATTATATATAACCATGTTAAACTTATATGCGAGGCTGCTACTTTCATTTTCCGTATTAAAATATAGTAAGTCGTTACTATGTCAACGGAGCATTCTTTTTAGGGTAGCATTTTGATTTGGGTTGCATCATGCACTTATTGTATTGCTTACGTGTAATGTCCGATCTGATGTGTTTGTTCTTTCCTTCTCATAGGCAGAGAAAAAAGATATTGTTGGTTTGCAAGAGCAGGTACTTGTTTATGTTCATGATCTTTATATTTAGTGTCAAAACTCAAAACGTTCTTTTATGTTTAAATGGATTATATTTTGGTATTCAGGTTTTTGTTAGGAAAGTCATTGAGCTGCATGATAAGTATTTATCCTATGTGAAAGATTGCTTCCAGAATCATTCTCTGTTTCACAAGGTTAGATTTATTTGCGTAAATTTGTACAAACACTTGAACTGTAATTGATTCACCTCTAATTATCTAACCAGGCACTTAAAGAGGCTTTCGAGGTATTCTGCAATAAAGGCGTTGCAGGTAGTTCAAGTGCTGAACTGCTGGCCACCTTTTGTGATAATGTATTGAAAAAGGGTGGAAGCGAGAAACTGAGTGATGAAGCTATTGAGGAGACACTTGAAAAGGTTGTAAAATTACTAGCATATATTAGTGATAAAGACCTTTTTGCTGAATTTTACAGGTATTACATTTTTCATTTTCCCAGCAACATAATCAATCCACGAGTAATTCAATTGTCTGCATGAACTGTAAGCGTTAGTTCCCTTATGAAACTTTTTATGTAGGAAGAAGCTTGCTCGAAGGTTATTATTTGACAAAAGTGCTAATGATGACCATGAGAGAAGCATCCTTACAAAGCTGAAACAGCAATTTGGAGGGCAGTTCACCTCTAAAATGGAGGGAATGGTTGGTTTTCCACATTTCCCCTCTTATTTTTCCTTCATTTTCCATGCAATTTAAATACATTTTCTTATACTTGTTCTCTTAGGTTACTGATCTGACGCTCGCAAGAGAAAATCAATCAAGTTTTGAAGATTATTTGAGTGGTAATCCTCAGGCAAATCCTGGAATTGACTTGACAGTTACAGTTTTGACAACTGGATTTTGGCCTAGTTACAAATCTTTTGATCTCAATCTTCCTGATGAAATGGTATGTAGTTTCTCATCTTGATGTATTGTCAAAATCAGTTATGTTTTACACAAGCCAGAAATATACTACATTACTAGTGACTTTATTAAAATTGAAGCTACAAAGGTAAGCGCATCTTTTATAGAGTTTAAATAACAAATAGCTTGATGCTCTTGGAGTTAAGGTAGAATTTGGATCTTCCATCGGTCACTGTTTGTCAAGTACCACTTTTGAGGGTCAGAGAAAATTTTCTGGCATATATATCTTGCTCTGAAATGATGTTTGCCTTTTTTTAACTTCTGAATGGGATATAGGTAAAGTGTGTTGGAGTTTTCAAAGAGTTTTATCAGACAAAAACCAAGCACAGAAAACTTACATGGATTTATTCATTGGGTACTTGCAACATTAGTGGCAAGTTTGAATCCAAGACAATAGAGTTGGTAGTAACAACTTATCAGGTAATTATTCATATTACCTATTTTGTGGCTTAAAATTGCTTAGTCCATATGATACTGACTACTGAGCATTTATGTTGTCGTGTAACTGCAGGCTGCAGTCTTGCTTTTATTCAACACTGCAGAAAAATTAAGTTATTCTGAGATTGTGCAACAATTAAACTTATCTGATGATGATGTTGTTAGATTGCTTCACTCTCTTTCATGTGCTAGATACAAGATTCTTACTAAAGAACCAGCCACCAAGTCTATTTCTCCAAACGATCAGTTTGAGTTCAATTCGAAATTCACTGACAAAATGAGAAGGATCAAGGTTTGCTGACCTTCCTTTTATAAGCTGTATTATTTTGTTGTTATGTTATATAATTATACAATGAGGTACAAAAGTTATTTTTCTTTATTCATTTGCAATGCAGGTACCCCTACCTCCTGTTGATGAGAAGAAAAAAGTAGTTGAAGATGTTGACAAAGATAGAAGATATGCAATTGATGCATCTATAGTTAGAATCATGAAAAGTAGAAAAGTTCTTGGTCATCAGCAGCTTGTAATGGAATGTGTTGAGCAGTTGGGCCGCATGTTCAAGGTATTTTTGATAGCATTTGGAACTTTCATTTGTTTGCCATAGTTTATGAGATTTTGCAGAACAATTACATCAAACAATAATTTGGTATTGTACGGAATATTTTTTCATCATCATTAATAAATTTGGGATAAACCTAAATAATGATACAAACATGCTAAAGAGGGGTAGATAGTTCTAGGTTTCTCACATTACCTTTTCAAGTCTTATTCGTAGTGGCCATATCCTCTTCCAATAATAGAGTGTTATATATACTTATTCTATGTATGTATCAAGTAATCAAACTTTTGCCAATTCTCGACAAATATTAATAAAAAATACACTATGTGCAGCCCGATTTTAAGGCAATCAAGAAAAGAATTGAAGATCTAATTACCAGAGACTATTTGGAGAGGGACAAAGACAATCCAAACCTCTTTAGATATTTAGCATGAGCAATATCAGTCTGAGGTTTTCTTCTTTCTCTTTTTTCTTTTCTGTACGCTTTAATGTTGCAAGCTTTGTACAAATGCAAACTATGAACCAAAAGAGTGCTCTTTGATACAAGTTTGATGTTATAAGTCATGTTAATTTAAAGATGTAGGTACCCGTTAATTTTTTCTAGTTTGTTGGCTCTACACCTTCATATAGTATGCATTTCAACTGGGTCGCCACTTGAATTGGATGTGTTATGTGTATTGTTATGTCAAGTGCACATCGAATAATATTTGCCATCCCGGATGAGATAAATTTACAGATCAATTGTATGATATTATAGAACAAGCGTATTTGTTCAGCACACACAGCTCTTTATATATATTGTCTGTTGGAAAGGAACAAAGACAATCCAAATATAGTGCGAACGTACGTGCGGGCAGGGATCGGCTGCACCTCAACTTGGCTACATCTCTAATTCCCCTCGGGTAGTGGTCTATTATCTAAATCGAACTTGCGGTGGAAATCAAGAAGGAATTGAGATGTAGCCAAATCAAGGAATCCAGGTGTAGCAAGGATCGACTACATCTCATTTCAGCCACAAATTCTGAATTAAACAATAGAGTGAAAATATATTATTTAATTCGGAACTTGTGGCTGATTTCCGAAGGGATTTGAGGTTTAACGAAAATGATTTGTGTGCGTGCGTGGTGTGTGTAGAGAGAGAGAGAGAGCGCGCGCGCTCTGTGTGGATATGGATGCCCATGAAATTTCATAACTTATGACACAGGAAGTAACAAAATGTATTATGATTTTTTAATTATCTAGAGAACCAAGCTTCGCCTATAAACTGGAAGTATATGTCTACCAAACCCATACTTCGGTACTTATTAGAAAAACGTATTATCATTATCATGGGTATTTATTTAATTAGTTCTAAGTGCAAACCTTGGTTTCCCACACTAAGTGCAAACCTTTGCTGTCTGTATATGTTAGTATTTTGCATTACAAAGGTATCACAGTTTCTTTTATGATAGTATATTGGTGGTGGTGATTATTGCTTTTGTTTGTGGGAGGATGATATGCTTACTCGTTGTCTACAAGGTGAAACTTATAAGGGTACCTGAATATTACAAAGAACATTAAAAACCATAGGAAGATTTCTTTGAAACTGAAAGTTAGTAAACATAAATCAACTAAAAATTTGTATGTGAAATGAAGATAAATTACCTTGATTTTGAGCTTTTTCAAAGAACAATAAAATAAATAGATTTTAAATAACAATGAAAAGCTCGTACTTTGATTGAAACCAATGTGAGTTTGTTGGGGGCTTTAACACATCATCATATAATGTTTATGTTGTCAGTTTCAGTTTTCAGTGCATTTGAGACCAGTTTGTAGTATTCAGGCATGCTTGAGAATTTGGCATCCAAATACGATGACATCCATTTTGTGTTAGTAAAGAATTTAGTCATAGTTGTGGTTTAAGCTGTTCATCTGAATACTACAATTTCATATTCAGAATTCACAAAACTTCTATCGTAACATTTATCAAAAGTAACATTGCATTATGGAGAACATGATGTGTAGGAATTATATGAACCGAGGAATATTTTTTCTATTAGAGCAGGGCATCAAAAACAATAAAAGCTCTATCTATATTACTAAATACCATTGTTCTCTATATTATTTTCTCATTAAAAAATTTATATCATAGATCTATCTGCACATTTTAGCTTAATAATTTTTTTTTCCAAGCTTAATAATTTTTTTTTTTCACTTGCCACCCCTAACTAGTGACCCCTATGGTAGGAAAGAAAGTTGGCTAAATTTACATACCTTCTTGCGTTAAGTATTGGTTTGATACTCCTTCCAGATTGGCGTAGCAGCTTCTTCATTGAAAATCCTAACTGTCTATAGTTAAAAATCAATTCTTCACTTCACCAGTAAGTCCAGGCACTTAAATTATCAGGGATGAAGCTCTGACAAGTGACAAGGGAACAATGGCCACTAAGAATTAGTAGCAGCAAATGGCATAAGAAATCATAAATATACATGTATCAGTGTGAGTGTGTGCATTCTAATATAGGGAGGGGGTCTGCATTCTAATTTTCTGGAATCTTCAATTTTTGGTATGTTAGGATTCGATTTTTTTTTTTACAGGTATGGTCTAATTATCAGTAATAGTATATTAGGTATTAAAAATATTTTGTGTAGTCACTGAGTGAAGTATTAGTTAGGTTAGACATATTGAAATAAGATAATTTTTCACAAAGATGTCGCTAATGATGAGTAGATCATGCCTGCCAAAATTCCATATTTCAATTATCTTAGATGAGATACAAAGGCATGTTTATTCCGTATGTAACCCAAAATTAATAATACATATGTTACGTGCTCCTTGGATAAAATCCAAATAGTATAGAGATATTCGCTCTAGATAGATGTTCTAGAGGTCATGCGTTTGAGCCTCTGATATATCATTATGAGTGCTCTGCTTGAATAAAAAATTATCACTCTTGCTATAAAGAAAATATAGATGGTAAACTATTATATATTTATCTATTTATAAAGATTGAATAGAAAAATCCGACTAATAATCTATCATCTTTTTGGTTAAAATTGCCTATTTTAGGGTTTTTTTAATTCAATTATTGACTAATTGAACTTTTGGTTGTTCAAAACTTTATATATATGAATATCAGTTTAGATATATGGAATAACTTTTTAGGTTCTTTTACTTAATTTTAACATTAATTCATTAAACCATTGATAACTAATTCTTCTATATATGTATCTCAGATGGAATAATATAAATTTCTTTAATTTTTTTAATTTTATCGTTGATCGTTTAATCGTTTCGCTATTTAAATCTTTCTTCAATTAGCTCGGATAGATAAATAAATATTACTCTATTATCTAATATTATCATTGAGATGTATTAGCTCAAATAGAATGGTTTTTGGATAGATGAGCCTTTTAGGCTTCTTTAGATTTTCTTTGACTAATTAATTTTTTTTAATAATGTTTGAATTTAGGTATTATATATAGCCGGATATTTATATTAATTGGAGTAGAGACAATTTTATGGTTTTATTGTAAAATTCCTAAAATACTTTTATAATATATTGATGAGATCATCAAATCCTAATGACAATAAAAAGTAATCTATATTTTTATTGGAAAAATTGGAATATTGCTAAGATCATATGTTCAAATCTCAATGATGATAATATCACATATTTTTTTCTTTTTCTTTTTATTTTTTAATGTTATTTCATTCTTGGTATTGATGAATCTTTATCCACTTTATTTATATTTAAGAAGTTGCATTAATTTTTACTTTTTTAATAGTTTAAGCTTACTTCGTGCAAAAAATACCATCTTAAATATGTGAAAATAAAGGGTAATTTCATCTAACTTATACAAAACATTTAAAAAAAAAATTTGTATGACAATCTATTATTTTTATACTTAAAACCCATTTGAAAAAAATATGACAAATAAAAATCAAGATTACATATGTACATATATTTGTTGTTTAACATTTTTCTTCCTACTAGAATACAATATTTTCAATTCATCAAAATATACAATTTTAATCATTTTCTTAAATCGAATTGAAAAAAAACAGTACATCATGTAAAAGTTTGATTATTTCAAATGCAAGTGTATTCTGTTCAAAATACCTTTTTACACAATCAAAATTTTCAAACAAATGTACTCACAACCTAAGTTGCTCAAATAAAATGTAATCACAATTGATATAAAACCTTGAAATTGTTGGATCAATTGCAACAGGATAAAATGAGCAAATTTCAAAAAATTTCCTCTTATTCATTATGTGCTAAATCTTTTATTTTGTTATCATGAATAATGTTATTAAGATTAAACCATATTTAATGTTTTATTTGATGAATTATATTATCATTGTTTTACAATATTATTTAGCAACTCTAGCAGAGTTAGTTGGGTCCTTTCAAGTTTACTACACAAGGAAAAAATGAGTATTAACATACTAATACTCATTTAAAAAAAACAAAAAATAGAGTGAACTAAATTGAAAGGAAACAAGAATAACTTGGGAATTAAAAAAGGAAACAAAAAATATCAAGCAAACCTTAGTTCCAGTTCATATCCACGGTTGCATGCAAACTGAGTTAATTAAACCAGTCCCAACTTTCCGCACAAGCCAATTATAGATAGGACTGTCAATGAGTAACCGAAAAATTCAAAATCCGTCTGTATTTGAAATATGAAAAATTATTCGATATCCGAAAAACGGATACGTATGTTTGCATTTTTAATATTTGTGTGCACGAGAATGTAGAAGTTGGAACATCATAGTCAATCCAACAATGGTAAGAAGAGATAAAAGAAGATAGATTTTGATATTTTCTAAAAGGCGAAAAACACCAAAATATCATTTTTTAATGCGACACCAAAAAATTATTTTCAGATTAAATCCATTTTTCAAATCGACTATTTTCCATCCGCTTCCGCTCTTCCATATATTTTAGAGTGCACGTTGAAAACACAAAAATTCAAAACTCAATTTTTAAACCAAACACTTCATTAGTTTTTCAAGATTATTGACATTCCATGCCCTTCTTCTCCAACTAAATATAGCTCTTATCAGGAAAAATTGCCTTACACAGTTTTGATGGAATGGGTTTTCTGCTACTCAGTCCATACGTATAAAGCCAGGCTTGGATAATGAATTTGTTGAATTACTTGAAGCTTTTGCATGAGTAGGGGAGAGAGACCAAACCATCATGAATATAGTTTGAAGCTTTTGTTTCAAAGGTGCATACCTCTTTGAACTCTCTTAGAATAAGGTATACCATTGTATCTTTGCCCAAGGATCTTTTCAGAATTTGGCCCCACCATTCTTAGATGTTATAACTTGTATGTGTGGAAGAACCAAATTCCTTGTCCTTAAAATAAAGCCCCAAACCCAGCTACAATCATTGGAGTACAATTTTGTTCACACTTTTTTTAAAGTGTGAACAAAACACTTTCCTTCTATTGGAGGAATTTGAGGGGTCACGTATGAGACCCCTGAATTCCTCCAATTGGAGCCGGGTGTTTTGTTCACACTTTAAAGAAAAGTGTGAACAAAATCACTCTCCAATCATTGGGAGTATTTATTATTTAGAAATCTTTCTTTCCTAATTGATGCTTCATGGCCCTGATTACCCAAATATTGTTCTTTTTATTCAAAATGTTTAGAATAAGTTGCCTTATTCCACAAGAAAAGATTTTTGATTCCCAACCCTCCAAAACCCAAAGGCCTTTCAACTTTTTTGAATGCAGTTGGAACAAGTATCTTTGAGTGCATGTTCTGAAGACCAAAGAAAATGGTTCATTGCTTATCTAATTTGATTTATCAGCTTCATAGGCATCATAAAGGTACAACACCAGTTAATAGTCATCAGAAAGTATCGTAGATTTAATTGTCGTGAGTCTCCCTGCTTGACTCAAAAATTTATTAGCCCAGCAATTAATAGAAGTAGCTATTTTTTCATAGAAAGGAATACACTGAGAATAACATATTTTTTTTATGCAAGGGGTATTCCTAGATAAGTTTATTGCTCGTTGGTTGCAAAGTGGAAATAGAAATCAATTGTTCCACTTGAGATTGTAGCAGCCTGCAACGACCCGCCTTAACATTCAAAATCTATGCACTCAAGCAACCAAATTCCTTAATGGTGACATGGACGACGTTTCGTTAAAGGTATTGTTGACTAGTTTCCTAGCCAACCTTGGAATGAGATTAATGCTTCAAGAAAAATAAATGTTGCTTGTTAATCACCAGGCTTAAAATGGAAAATGAGGAGTTAAATACGCAACTGAAAGGTAAATAACGCAAGATATAGAATGGTTCGACAAAGCTACCTAGGTCCACTATGAAATTCTTTTACTGTATATTTCTTTTGCAACTATGGGGAATTACAAGAGAATAATAAGAAATAAAGAACCTAGGACTAAGACGGTAGCTGGTCTCAAGGGATTAGGGTTTGTATTTGCTATGAGAGGATTTTTGAGCTGAGATAATGACGATAGTTCAACTAAAATCCAACCAATTTGTAACATCTCCCATTTTGAGGTCTAAAAATAAGCGCTGCTGATGCTGCAGTCATTAATAGTATTATTTTTTGGTGACAAAATAAGATCAGTTAATAGTATCATTAACATCAAAAGCACAAGAATATGAAATTTTTTCAAAACATAGATTTCATTAATTAATTTCCATATTCAGTACATAATCCCAAAACGTTGTCTAGGTTCGGATAAAATATAATTATTACAAAAAACTCCAAGAGCGACATATGAAGATGCCCATTGGTTGATCAGAGTTAACTATTAGACAGATACAACTTCTTCCATTACATACATTTAAACAAAATGATAAGACAGTGGACATAAATAGACTCTTATATAGCTAGCTTTGCCTCATGCATGTCGAATTACTTAATTGAGTGCCCGAGAGATAAATGAGA
This sequence comes from Allium fistulosum, assembly GCA_030737815.1. Classification (NCBI taxonomy): domain Eukaryota; kingdom Viridiplantae; phylum Streptophyta; class Magnoliopsida; order Asparagales; family Amaryllidaceae; genus Allium; species Allium fistulosum. Next base: position 452,909,425 of record CM060901.1, on the reverse strand, counting down.
AAAACAAAAACTTCGGGCCAGACAGAAAATTTGGTGTGAATAATAATATGCCATCTCGGTCAATAGACATCTAGTGGGACCACGCCGCTGAGCGAAACGGGTTTTCCACTCACTAGTATCCGCTAAGAACGTGTCCTTTATAAATCTAACACCTGCAACCACAATAGTTAAACTAGACAATATAAACAATCGTATGCATGCATGCAACCTGATTAATCATGACCAATTTGTCTAAATAAATGGACTATCTGTCCCAACATCGTAGTTTTTTCAAGGTAACTACAAACCCAAGTGGCTGACTCGGGCCTACCAGATATACCAAATTCTCCAACTTACTGTTAGAAGTAAACTCGACGATCTGTCCAAAATTTACTATTCCTAGGGTCACACTAATCCTAATTGTTTTGCAGGTCAACCAATAACCTATCTCATCCTTGTGTATTCCTTTCTATGAGTAAACCTACTTTTAGTCTTACCCTTGACGAAGCCCTACGCATTGGAATTGTGGAATAATACCAGTTAGAGGCCAACAGTAGAAGTATAGGATGCGATCCTACGCTAGTCCCATATGGTTTTCTAATCTCTGAGTCAATTCACCCTATCACAATTTATCTAAAGTGATAAGTATAATCTCTTTAGTAAAATTCTGAGCTAAATACCATTTTTATTTCCTTGAAACCAATTTCTTTATAAATGATTTAACCTTTGAAATCAAAACTATAGCCCTTTACTTTATCCAAAATATTAAGCCAATATATATATATATATATATATATGCTTTTATAAAATAGCATTAATGAATTTCAAAGTTATTTAGAGGTTATCGCACCTCAAAACCATAGGCTACGAAGCCATATATAATAAAACCATCGAACTGATTGCGGCGCTGATATGGCATTGATATAGCTGCTATGGGATTGTCACATCCCTCTATATCGAAATCATGTTAAAACATCTGATTTATAAAGCGTAAGACCAAAACCATTTACATCGCATATCATAAAAACATATAGATCGCCGAGTATAAGTGGCATAGTTATGGGTTTCCATAGTATAAAACTTTAAAACTTGGTGACATAGGAATATCGAAGTTAGGTCTAAGCGGTATCGTTGTCGTATAAGACCAGTGTCGAAAGTAATAATAGAGGCATTGCAGCCATAGTATAGTCAATGTTGAAAAGATAAATTAGCGACATAGAAAATATGCAGCCTCAAAATCATAAGGAGTGGATATTGAAAACTAGCAGCATCATTAATGCCGACATTGATAAGTGGCATGTGGAATTAATATGCGGCATTGATATGCAGCATTGAAACATGCGGGATAGCCAATGTCGCAAGCATCAATGTCGACACCGAAGCTATTCTTCCCACTTCAACCAACGTTGATTCATTGCATACCGACCTGGGTTGATATCGTATGTATCTCCATTGGACGACGTTGAAAAGTATAGGCACGACATAGATGGGTTGCGGCATCAATGGCAATTCCCGTAATTATTATAAAAACTGTAAATTTTCTATATAAAGTAATTTCTTTTTACCAACTCCTATTTTTTGTCAAATTGTTATTAGATAATAACTTTATTTACCAATTCTTTTCAGAAAAACTGCTATGGATCAGATTTCTCATTCCCAAAATAATTTGCAAACCAATAATTTTATATTAATATTTAATATAATTATTAAGCTTTTCCATCCTAATAAATTCATAACAGACCATAAACACTTGGGAAAAATCCACAAAAATAATGAAAATCAAAATTTCTATATTCTTCAACATATAGAAATTTCGGGGCTAAAAACATTATCGGATTATTTTTTATAATTAAAACCCAAATAAATGATTTTCCTCACTTAGGAAATTCATAAAATATTCATATATACTTGCTTGGAAAATTATGAAATTGAAAACCCACTTCTAAAATATGATAGGTTTTCACACTTAAACCTATTAACTAATTTCACAAATAAATCCAATAAATTATCAATAAGCATATAATCATCAATAATCCACATCATGAGATAATAACACACATAAGATTCGGGATTAATCATAAAACCGAAAATAAACAATCACACTTGAGATGGATAATCATTATTCACCTTGATTAGATAATGAGACTTGAAATCTGAGTGTTGATTTGGTTTCCTTAAGCTTTCTTTCTTATTTCCTAGCTTTTTCCTCTCTTGAGTCTCTTAATAGTGGCCGGCCTTGAGTATGTTTATGTTTGTATGAATGTAAATGAAATAAAAGAGAGAGAGTGAAAGGGTTTATGTTAAGAAATGGGAGTGTAGTTCTATTTTGCCTTCTCATAAAACCTTCTCCTTTTTTAAGTTATAATCAATCCTATTAACTCATTAATTATGGCACGATCCACTTATATTAAATCTTAATCTTCTTATCTTTTTACATTATTTTATTTAATTTATCTAATTAAATGTCCTAATAATGTTAATCAAAATTAGGGGTGTTACAAACTTCTCTCCTTAAAGAATATCGTCCTCGAAATTACGATAAGGTACATAACGTCAAACATAATCATAGACATAATGCACACTGTCAATACAAATCAGGATAAGTGTCTCTAATCCTATCATCTGTCTCCTAAGTACAGTCTTTCTCGTTGTCACTCCACTAAACCTTTACTAATCTGATTGTCTTGTTCCTTAGCTTCTTCTCATCCTTAGCCATAATACAGACTGGTTGCCTAACTATAGTCATGTCCGACTCCACCACTAAATCTTTTAATGCAGTCGGAGTAATTATAGTCTCCGGATCTCGAACACACTTCCTAAGATGAGAAACATGGAATACACTGTGGAATCCTACCAAACTGCTCGGTAACTATATCCTATAAGCGAGTTTTCCAATCCTTTCTGTAATAGGGATGGCCCAACAAATGTAGGTGCTAATTTCTCCGACTTTCCAAATTGGATTACACCCGTCATCGGTGATACTTTGACGAAGACATGCTCTCCCACTGAGAATTCTAAGTCTTTCTGTCTCTTATCTGCATAACTTTTCTGCCTAAACTGAGCGTCCTTCATCCTAACTCGGATCAACTCAACCTTTTCTGTGGCTACTCTTACTAAATCTAGACCAAGAATTAATCCATCTCCGGTCTCTAACCAACATACGGGTGATTTGCATGGCCTTCCATACAAAGCATTAAAAAGTGTCATCCCTATACTAGTCCGATAACTATTTTTATAGGAAAATTCGACTAAGTGTATATGGTCTTCCCACGATCCACCAAAAATTAGCACACAAGCTCTTAACAAATATTCCAAGATTTTGTCAACTCTTTCCGTTTGCCCATTTGTCTGTATGTGGTAAGCGGTACTCAACTTGAGCTTGGTACCCAAAACATCTTGTAGACTCTTTCAGAATTCTCTAGTTAATAAAGAATCCCTATCACTGACTATACTATTAGGAATCCCATGCAGTCTAACAATATTTTTCATAAACAACTTAGCTAATACAGGTGTCGTCTTTGTTGACTTAACGGGAATGAAATGTGCACTATTGGTCAGTCTATCCATACAACCCAAATACTATTTTTTCTCTTATTCGACCTTGGCAACCCGTCAATAAAATCCATGGATATAGAATCCCATTTCCAAACCGCTATACCTAAAGGCTGAAGCAATCCACATTGCTTCTGATGCTCGGCGTTCACTTGCTAACAATTCAAGCATTGTTTTACTCATAAGCCTACATCTCTTTTCATTCCTTCCTAGAATAAACTCCTCTTCATATCTTGATACATTTTAGCTCCTCTAGGATGAATAGTAAACTTTGATCGATGGCACTCCCTGAGAACTTCCTTCTTAAGTCACCAACATCTGAAACACACAATCGTCCCATCTTTCTTAACCATCCATTCTGGTTAAGACTAAAATCCTTTAAATCATCAATCTCAGTTCCATCTTCCTATTTTCTAATATTTTCGACGAGTAATGGATCATCTCTCTACTTAGAAGCAATCCTCTCGATCAATACTAGTCGAACTTCTAAACAAAATAACATTGTTGTATTCTGACTGGAACTAGCAGTTAGTCTTAACTGCACACTACAAGTAGTCAATGCCTCTAATTCTTTCCATTCTGCCAACATAGCTAAGACCACATTCTGATGTTTTCTGCTAAGTGTACCAACCACCTTATTTTTTCCCCTGACGTATACTTAATACCAAAATCATAAGCTACTATGAACTCTAACCACCTCCACTACCTCATATTTAAATCATTCTGAGAGAATAAATATCTCAAGACTTATGATCCGTATACAACTCGAACCTTTCTCCCAAAAGATAGTGTCCCCACACCTTCAAAGCAAAAATTACAACTGCCAACTCCAAATCGTGAGTTGGATACCTAATTTCATGTGGTTTGAGTTATCGAGAAGCGTGGACAATCACTTTACCCTTTTTCATCAACACAGCTCCTAATCCTATTCCGCATGCATCGGTATACACCACCAGATCTCGATTCCCATCCAAAACAACAAACACAGGTGCATTGGTCAATAAGTGTTTCAGCTTTAGGAATGCCTCCTCACATTTATCAATCCAAACATACTTCACGTCCTTCCTTGTTAGTTTATTCATCGGTGCTGCTATACAAGAGAAATCCTTAATGAATCTCCGATAATAGTTAGCTAATCCAAGAAAACTTTTTATATCATTCACAATCTCAGGTCTCTTCTAGTTATTAATAGCCTCAATCTTAGTTAGATCTACTAATCTTAGTTGGATCTACTGACAACCCTTTTTCTGAAACTACATGACTAAGAAAGTTCACTTCTTTCTTCCAAAAATGACATTTCAAATACTTAACTTTTAACCGATGTTGCCTCAACGCCTCAAGCACTATTCTAAGGTGAGTCTCATGATCTTGCTCATTCCAGGAATATATCAAGATGTCATCTATAAATACTAACACGAACCTATCTACATGCTACTGGAAGATTCGGTTCATCAAATCTATAAAAAAGCAGCCACATTTGTCAACCCGAATGACATTACTAACCACTCATACGAACTATATATTATTCGAAACGTCGTCAATTGAATACCGTCCTCTGCTACCCTCAATTCATGGAACACTGTCACCAAATCCAACTGAGAAAATACTTTGACTCCACTCAACTCATCGAACAAATCATCCATCCTTGGAAACAGATATCTATTCTTTATCGTCTTTTCATTCAACTTATGATATTCGATACATAATCTCAATGACCCATCCGGTTTCTTCACGGACACCATGGCTGCTCCTCAAGGAGAACTGCTTGGATAATAAAACTTTTTCCTTCTAAGTCCACCAGCTGCACCTTTAACTCTTTCATCTCTGTAGGTGTCATTCTGCTAAGCGGTCTACTTATGTGTTCAGCTCTAGGTACAAGGTCTATTCGAAACTCGATAGCTTGTTTTGGCGGTAGTCATGTCACTCGCTCAAAGACATCGACAAACTCTCTAATGATTAAAACTCGATTCAATTCGTCTTCCTCCTCCACTGCATCCAATAAAGCACAAACATCAAAATTTGAGTTCTCTACCGAGTATATGATTCGGTTGCTACTATTATGGTGTATTAGCAATATTTTTCTATCTTAGCAAAATATCCTAGCGTCATACTTGCTTAACCAATCCATACCCAAAATAATCCAAAAACCCACAAAATCAAACATATGTAAACTACAGGCAAATTTATGACCTAACAACTCAAATTTTAAATGATCACATCTTATCCCAAGAGTTGCATACCCTCCTATCGGATTCATAACCCATAAGGAAGTAACTAGGTATGATGGTTCTAATCTAAGTTTATCAACCAAACAACAAGAGATAAACGAATGTGATGCACCAGTATCAAACAATACTTTAACATGTATGCCATGAATCAAAAGCGTACCTTCCATCATAGCCTTTCCCTTCTCTTCTCCTGAATTTAGTCTCGAGGTAGCTGGTTCCAAAGCAAAAACTTTTCCTTTCTCAACCTTAGCTGGTTCTTTGCACTAATCCTTATAATACCCAATATGGTCACAGTTGAAGCACTTGATGTTCTTCCTTCCAACCACCTTCTTTCCATCCCCGAAACGACACTCATTGGAAAAGTGCCCTTTTTTGTCATACTTGTAGTACACAATATCCGCTTTTCCTTTCTTGGCAGCTCTACCCTTCTGAGCTCCCTTCTTCTGAAAGAACTTTCTTTTCTAACTCTGCCCACTCCGAGTCTCCACACTTTGTTTCTACTAAAGAAAGCAAGCACCTCTTCATTCCTCATTGCCATCTCCACTATCTCATCACATGGATCCTTGAGATGTGGCAAGGTAGCCCTAGCAAGCTCTGGTCTTAATTCACGAATGAAATTTTCATTTCTCTTAATCACTGTATCAACCATAACATACCCATACCTGGATAACTCCTTAAACCTTTTTGCATACTCTAACACAGTCATGTATCCTTGTACTAACTTAGCAAACTTCCTAAGCAAAGTTGAGTTAGCTATTTCAGACATGAATCTCTCGAACCTCCTCTTGAACTCAACCCAAGTCAAAGTTTCCTCTGGCAGTCCAACCGTTACACTATTCCACCAGTACAATGCAGCTCCTTGCAATTTCCTGGAAGCAATCTCCTCTTCTGCTGATTGTTTAGGCCTAAATCAGCAAAAATCCTTTCACAATGAAGCAGCCAATTCTCCACCTCGATAACATCCTCGATTTCAACGAATGACTTTCCTCCAAGTCTTGCATAATCCCTACTAAAAACAACATAATTGTTGATAACCGAAATTTTAGGATTTTCTCCTTCGGCATTTCCACATACTAATCTGGCTGCAACTCGTACTTGCATCATGTTATACATAACTCCCATATACACCGATGGTGTTCCAGCACCCATGTTATCAGTTGTTGGTCGACCCGGATTCCTCAAGGTATTGGGCCTGACATTTCCATTGGTTGTGATGCTTCCCCCAACGAGATTCACTCTTCCATTTCCTGCTTTCATATCTTACTTTTCTTAAATCTGCATTCGAACCTTAGTAAGATAAGGAAGAACGGTCTAAGAGAGAGGGAAGGGCAAAGATAAGTTATATACTTATATATAGCAAATACAAGTACGTTACTATAACGTTATCTCATACCCCAATCTTATGCTCTGATTCATTACGATTATGTTTTCAAAAACTCTTTTAAATTCAAAATTCTTTTAGTTTTACGTAAACCTTTGCTCTGATACTAAATTGTAACAACCCCATTTTGTAGCCCGAATACAAGCGCTATTAATGCTGCAGTAATCAATAGTATTCTTTGGTGATTAAATAAGATTAGTTAATAGTATCATTAACATCAGAAGCACAAGAATATGAAAAAATTTCAAAACACATATTTCATTAATTAATTTCCATATTCATTACATAAACCCAAAACGTTGCCCAGGTTCAAATAAAATATAAGTATTACAAAATACTCCAAGAGCGGCATATGAAGATGCCCCTTGCTTGATCATATTTTACTTCTAGATAGATATAACTTCTTCCATTACATACATTTAAACAAAGTGATAACACATCGGACATAAATAGACTCTTATATAGCTAACTTTGCCTCCTGCACGTCTTTGGAAGCTTTATTCACCAAACCTAAATAACCTGGAAACTTTAATCTGGAATTATTCAATTAAGTACCCAAGAGTTAAGGGGGAAAAACAAAAACTTCAGATCAGACAAAAAGTCCGGTGTGAATAATAATATGCCATCTCGGTTAATAGATATCTAGTGAGACCACGCTGCTGAGCGAAATGGGTTTGCCCTCACTGGTATCCTCTAAGAATATGTCTTGTATAAATCTAACACCTGCAACCACAATGATTAAACTAAGCAATATAAACAATCGTATGCATGCATGCAACTTGGGTAATCATGATCAATCTGTCTAAATAAATGGATTATCTGTCTCAACATCATAGCTTTTTCAGGGTAACTACAAATCTATGTGGATGACTTGAGCCTACCAGATATACCAAATTCTCCAACTTACCGTTAGAAGAAAACTAGATGATCTGTCCAAAACTTACCATTCCTAGGGTCATTCTGATCTTAATAGTTTTGCAGGCCAACCAATAACCTATTTCATCCTTGTGTATTCCTTTCTATGCGTAAATCTACTTTTAGTCTTACCCTTGACGAAGCCCTATGCACTGGAATTATGGACTAATATCAACTAGGGACTAATAGCTGAAGTATAAGGCACGGCCTTACACTAGTCCCATTCGGCTTTCTAATCTCTTAGTCAATTCATCCTATAACAATTTATCTAAAGGTGATAAGAAGAATCTCTTTAGTAGAATCCTAAGCTAACCCTCTTTTTTCCTTGAAACCATTTTCTTTATAAATGATTTAACCATTGAAATAATACTTTAGAAGTATAGTCCTTTACTTTATCCAAAATATTATGCCAATATATATATATATATATATATGCTTTTATAAAATAGCATTGATGAATTTTGAAGTCATTTAGGGGTTATTGCACCTCAAAACCATAGGCTATGAAGCTATATATAATAAAACCATTGAATTGTTAAAGTGCGGCATTGATATGCTGCTATGGGATTGTCGCATCCCTCTATATCGAAATCATGTTAAAACATATGATTTATAAAGCATAAGGCCATAAGACCAAAATCATTTACATCGCATATCATAAATACGTATAGATCGTCGAATATAAGCGGCATAGCTATGGGTTTGCATTGTATAAAACTTGGTGACATGTGAATGTTGAAGTTAAGGCTAAGCGACATCCTTGTCGTGTAAAATCAATGTCAAAAATAGCCTATAACGACACTATGGTCAAAATTCTACAGCGTAAGAAACTAGCGACATCGTTGCCGTATAGATCAATGCCGAAAGTAATAATAGCGGCATTAAAGCCATAGTATAATCAATGTCGAAAAGATAAACTAGTGGCATAGAAAACGTAGACCTTAAAATATACAGAGTTGATATTGAAAACTGGTGGCATCATTAATGCTGACATTGATAAGTGGCATGCGGCATTAATATGCGGCATTGATATGCAGTATTGAAACATGCAGGATAGCCAATTTCGCAAGCATCAATGTCGACATCGAAACTATTCTTCCCACTTCAACCAACGTTAATTCATTGCATAATAACCTGGATTGATATCGTATGTATCTCTATTGGATGACGTCGAAAAGCATAGGTGCGACATAGATGGTTTTCGGCATCAATGATAATGGCAATTCCCGTAATTATTATAAAAACTATAAATTTTCTATATAAAGTAATTTCTTTTTACTAACTCCTATTATTTGTCAAATTATTATTGGATAATAACTTTCTTTATCAGTTCTATTCAGAAAAACAGTTATGGATCAGATTTCTCATTCCCAAAATAATTTGCAAACCAATAATTTTATATTTATTTTAATATAATTATTAAGCTTTTCTAACCTAATAAATTCATAACAAACCATAAACACTGGGGAAAAATCCCCCAAAAATCATGAAAAATTAGAATTTATATATTCTTCAACATATAATATTTGGGTCTAAAATCATTATCTGATTATTTTTAATAAGTAAAACCTAAAATAATTCATTTTCCTTACTTAGGAAATTCTTAAAATATTCATATATACTTGCTTGGAAAATTATGAAATTGAAAACCCACTTCTAAAATAACATTTCTAACATCATATCCAAATTTCAAGTTGTTTGGGTGTCATATATAGGTTTTCAGACTTAAACCTATTAACTAATTTCAGAAATAAATCCAGTAGATCATCAATAAGCATATAATCATCACTCATTCACATCATGGGATAATAACACACAAGATTCAGGTTTAATCATAAAAACAAAAATAAACAATCATACTTGAGATGGACAATCATTATTCACTTTGAGTAGACAATGAGACTTGAGTGTTGATTTGATTTCCTTAAGCTTTCTCTTTGATTTTCGAGCAATTTCTTCTCTTAAATCTCTTAATAATAGCCAGCCTTGAGTATGTTTATGTTTGTATAAATGTAAATAAAATGAAAGAGAGGAGAGTGAAAGGGTTTACATTAGGAAATGAGAGTGTATTCCTATTTTTCCCTTCTTATAAATCCTTCTTCTTGTTTATGTTATAATCAACTTATTAACTCATTAATTAAGACATGATCCACTTAATTATCAAATCTCAATCTTTTTATCCTCTTACATTATTTTATTTAATTTATCTAATTAAATGTCCTAAATAATGTTAATCAAAATTAAAGGTGTTACACAGTTCAACTAGAATCCAACCTCCTTGAAGTATCATTGCATGGGGTATTTATAGTAGCTGGAATATATAATGTATGGTTGAGATTGTGATATGAGAAAAGGCGGGAGTCAGGCTCGACCGTTAATCTCATTGTAGAGATGGATGATCGAAATTTGTAAAGCAGTTCTGAAGATAAACGGTGGATGAGAAAGCACTCATCACCTCTCTATACAAGGTGTGATCTTAAATTAAATGTGCATTTAATGTTGATGGTATTTATTTTCGCTATGTTTCTTGTTTGTATTTATCAGCATTTGTAAGGATAGGCTATTGTAACTATCCAGGCTGATGATTGGTTAGACTCCAATGTTGTTGAATATTAAAGTTTCTTTTGTAAGATAATTGGTATATTATATGTTATCATGATGTAAGATTCTGTTTTGTCTTTTCTTTTCTTTCACTCCAACAATATATCCTTCCGGCACTTGGATACTCGGCACGTGAATACCGTGGATGTATTAGTGTCGACGTTTGAGAGTCAAAAAGGCGGGTAGTTACAATTGGTATCAGAGCTGAAGGTTATGCGAGAACCTTGGCCCTGGTTGGGTAAACTCGGTAAGGAAAGGGTAAGTGACACCTTAGAACAAGTTTGAGTGTATTATATATGAGAGCGCGTACTTGTTAGTGCTATAAAAATGTTTTATATTATTTTGAAAATTGGTAAATGAATTAATTTTACCTGGGATTATATTTTATAAATTTTCAAATCGATATAGATATTTTTGTTGTGATTGTTGTTAGGGAATGATGATATTTGTTTATCATCATTTATTGATTGTTTACTTATGCTCGGCTAGTTTACGAGCATCTGTTGTTTAATTGAATTATTTATGAACACATTGTGAATTCAGTTTCATGATTTGACTATAGGATATTCGTAAATAAGGTAGGCTTAACAAGTTTACTTGGTTAAAAGGATTACCCTACTAAAGACAGTTATTATATAAAGATAATTTTATATATATTTGGTTTATAAGATGTGTCCTATAAAATAAAGAGGATTTTTGAGAACTTAAATCCCAGTGTCTTTGAAAAAAGATTTTAAATAATTTTTGGAAAAAAGTAATAATAATATTACTCAAAGGTATTTATAATTATAACGATTTCAAATAGAATTTTTTAGGTATATTTTCTTCGGATAGTTCGGGAAAACGTCTCGACTAGTTTTGTGGTAATCTTAATAATCTTCTAAGTGACGATCAGATGTTTTCTTAGGCGAACGTTGTAAGTGCACTCAGTAAATGATTCCCTTTATCATTATGCGATCGGAATGAGTTCGAATCTGAACGAACCTAAAGCAAGTTTGAGTAATTGAAGTACTAAAGCTATTATATATATAGTATCGTTTCAAAATGGGATTCAAAAAAGAAGTATATTTTCATACTATGGCTCAAAGTGATAAAAATGGGTAGGAGATGTGTTCGGATGGTAAGCACTTCTCTTAAGTATTACCTTTCTTAGTAAAAGGGTTGTGTGATACTATTTGGTTGGACCCGGTTCCTTGGTATCATTTGGTGTTACTCGGTCTATATGTACATTTTCTATAGATTAAAATATACATTATCATTTCAAGAAGGTTTTGAAACAAAACTCGGGTATTTAGTTCTTAAGTTTTCTTTAAGAAAAGATTAAAATAGATAGTTGTATATACTCTTAGGATATAGTTGGGTATCATACAAGTTTAAATTTCAAGTTATGTTTTTATGAAATATTTCATAAATAATTTTAGAAGTAAAAAAAGAAAGTGGTATAAGTAAGAACCAATAAGGATAAGTTCGTAAGTTGTACCTAGATCATTTCTTCACACCGTTCTTAATCCAAGATTCGAGTACATGACTTTGACACGATTCACACCGGTCCGAATAAGGATTTATCACTCGATTCTTGATGATGAAAACTTGATGAGGGTTCTTGATATGGTATCGAGGTTTTCTATCATAGTATATGGCTATGCAAGGAGAATGGAGGTTCCTAATCAAGGAGCCTAATCGAAGTCCGCACTAGGGAAGTCAGGTGAGTGATACTAGTTTGTAAGAGAAGTTTATGTATTCGAGCAAGTGATCGAATCAGATATTGTGTACGAATGATCTATATACATCGTACGGGCCTATGAAATTTTTAAGTATTACGACGGGTTCGGGATTGATCCTCGATAATGGATTAGATTGCACCAATATCAACCTTTTTTTCGAAAGTGAAGATTTCAGTAGTTACTCAGCATCAAGTAACTATTGGTACATTGTTGAATCAAAATAAGGCTTATTCCTATACTAAGCTTTTTTATGTGTCTCTGGGTATTCTTTTATCATTTCATCCAACAAGAATAGTTCTTCTAATTCTAGGAACACGTCATCTCATTTTCAGGGCATGCGATAGTTCAATTATGTATGGACGATTCGTTGTTCCATGCTCTTTAGAATACAATGGGTTTCGAAAAAAGAAAGAAGAATTATTTTTTATGTGGGCTTATTTCTTTCTTGGTTTGATAGTGGTGAAATTTCGAGGTCGAAATTCTTTTAAGGGGGGAAGAATGTAATGACCCAAAATTTTATCGTTTTGATTTGTGAATATTTAATTTAATTTAAATATTCAATTAAGGGTTTTTAATAATTAAATAACTATCTTTTGATTTATATATAATATTAGAAAATTCATTTCTGAATTTTGTTTACAAAAATAGGAAGTTCGATGGAAAACTAAAAATGTGACCGAAACCCGCTTTTCAGATTTTCAGCTTTTTATCGAACGATAAGTTATGGAAAGTGTTTTACCTTTGCATATACCTTAAAAACAACATTTAAATGTATAGGAAAAACAATTTTTTAAAATGTAAGAATTAATAAAATAATAACAATAATAAGACTAAATAAATAAAATTTATTTAAATTTAAAAAGAAATAGTTGTTTATGAAATTGTAAAGATTCCTTAAGTGAACAAGTGGACTAATGTACATAGACCATTCAAAAATCCGTCATATATTTAAATGGTTAGGTTAATATATATATATATACATACATATACATACATACATACATACATATATATATACATACATACACACACACATATATATGTACGTATGTATGTATATGAAATGATTAAATAAATTTGAAAAGATGGATATGAAATTTGAATTTAAATCCTAAGATTCCTTAGGTGTAGAAGTGAATAATGGTACATGAACCCTTTTAAAATCCACCATATTTTCTAATGCTTGGTACTTTGGTGGCTTAGGGAAAAGATGAAAATAATAATTAAGCGTATTAGGTCTTTTGCCCCTTTTCATGCATTTATAAAAGTTAAGCTCTTGTCTCATTTTCTTTTTCATTTTTTACACTTCTTAGCTTCACTTTTTTCCTCCTCTACCATTCTTAAGCTAGTAAAGATCATCTTTTTAAAACTTAAAATTGAAGTTAAATAGTGTAGTTGTGTTGTTAGTAGCTAAGGGGTTTGGATACTAGAATAAGAAGCTTGGATTTGCATCCTAAATATTTGGAAAGTGAGATCTCTACTCTTTATTTAATATTTATTTGAAATAAATGTTGTGTAAAATTATTTGTAGCTTGGTTGTGATTTTTATGAGATTCTCATGTTTATGAAATTGTTAAATCATATTGTGTTTAATTTGCTTTGGAAATGAATGTTATTCCTGCTACATAAACATATATAGAGACATAAACAAGAATATAACATACATAGGAAAGGCACCATTCCATCTTCTTCATGCTTCCTTCTTCTATGTCAATAAAGAAAATATTCCCATTTCCTATTCAAAAATCAATAGCACTCAAACCATTTAAAACTAGTCAAGGCGACTAACTGGAAAGTTGTTCGTCTTAGTCTCTTGTTTTTTTTAAAATAGTCTAGAGTCAATTAGCGCTCCAAATCAAACAATCTTCTAAAGGAATATCCATCGAATATGAACCATTTGCGCTCTTCAACAAACACAATCTTCAGTTGCCAGATGAGGATTTCTAGTCTTCTATTATTATTGTCAAATAAGGATATCCGGTCTTCCGTTATTCCAGATGGGATTTCTGGTCTTCTTTATTACTAGATGGATTTTCTGTCTTCTACTATTAATTCCAGATGGGCTTTCCGGTGTTCTTTATTACCGGATGGGTTTTCTGGTCTTCCTTATCAATCACCAAATGAGTTTCCTGGCCTTCTATTCACACTATAACATGAATGGTTCCCTGAACTTTTATTCAAATTATTATCAAAAGGATTTTCTGACAATGGAGCTTCGCTAAATCAACTCTCAATTCAGATTTGAATTCATTTAATGAGAATCTTTGTTACTAAATAAGCTACTGGATATTTATGGAAAGGCAAATTTTTATCAAGTTATAAAAGCTCAATTAGTAAGGTTCTTAATTTTCTTAACGAGCAGAATATCCATTAAAAGCTCAAAATTTGGGAAAGCAAGATATTGATCGTCATGCAATTTCAAATAAGAACCAATATTTGATTCAAGGCTACATATCTTACATCCGAGGTAACATTTATTCAAATACAAATTTATTTACAATCGAATACATTATGTACAAAGTTGCAAGTATAGAAATTAGATAAAAGGAAAAATCTATTCAAAAGCAAATTTTTGTCAAAGCTCGAGTCTCTGTGCTGTCATATCCAAATCTTTGGCAAATAAAGGATCAGTAATGTGGTGAAGAGCCACGTCTAAAAGCTCTTTGAATTTCTTTTCCTTTTTTTGTATAGTATTTGCATCATCAACTGAATCAATTTGAGTTTTCGAAGCATGTGAAGAGTCTTATTGGCTCCTCGTAAAGTTTGAATCATGCTTTTTAACTCTCGGTAAGTTTAAGAATATATTTCTCACTCAAAATTTTGAACTTTCCTTTCATATTCATTGAGACGTTGAGATACTTTTTCATTCCACTTATTGCTGAAAAATTGCAATGCATTTGAATTCAACTTGTCTGCTCCATTTGGAGATTACATCATCACGTTGACTCGGACGTGCATTAAATAAAGTAGGAAATTCTTGTCTAATAAAAGATTAAGATCCCATTGTCCTTTTAGGAGTAGGAATAGGAAGACTGGAATCGCCATCACTAACGACGAGTTCCAGGGATTAGTAAGATACTTGACTCTTCATTAACTCTACTTCGAGATCAGTGATTCATTGATGTAATTTAGCCATTTCGGCGTTAATCTCAACCAAAGGCCTGGATTCTAAGGCCGAGTCTATCTGTCTCTTCAATTCTAGAATTCCTTTATCTTTCTCCTTAATCTCCTCTTCTAAGCTAAAGATTTGTTCCTTTAAGGTTAGTTTCAGTTGGAAGTATTTCCTATGTCATTCTTGCGCCTCCAGATTATTTGAAAATCATGAATCTGAAGCATCTTGCGAAGACTGCTAGTAGTCTATCTTTAATTTCAATCACTCGTGAGAAAACATTAAAAGGATCAGATGCGTGCACTAATTGAGTTTCCTATTAAGAATAAACGAAACATGAATTAATACATGAAAAATATGTTCTTTCATTCATAACAACAAAAGTTTACAAACAACAAGGAAACTTGAATTACATCACGGACTAATTCTTGCTAACTCCTAAAGTTTTGAAACATCAATTTTAGTCTTTTTAAACGACCCAACTGATAGGATAAAAGTGGAGTTGAAAGAAGTTTTAATTCCTTGCAGAGTATTAACTGGAGGGAATCGACGATAGTCTCACTTCCCAGTTGGAGGACTAGTATGGCCACACAACAATTTGGCATGATAAGTCCGCGTTTTGCTAAGAAATTCATCTTTTTCATCGCCCAAAAAGTCAAATTGAAGTTGAGGAAATTGCGTATAAACTATCTATAAATTTCTAAGAAAGCAATGTTTTGCTAACTAAGAAGTTATGAGGATTAGAGACTTCTCCTTAAAATCCCTCTTTAGCTTGAAAATTTATTCAAAAATTCCATGGGAATAGGACTACTTGGAGATTCCCTAATGTGTATATTAGTTGGAAAATAAACTAAGAGCAAAGAAATAAAAATGGTAAACTATAAGCTGCATAAGTCATACATTATAATCATACGAGTATATATGCACGCCCGAGTGGGGCTACATTTAACCACAACGTGCATGCATTTATTGGTGCACATGTGGAAGTAGATTTGACAATACCAGTGCTAGTATAAACTAAACTTGAAGCAATGACCGTGAAGACCAAGACAATCGAAGAACATTCATAAAACCAATAACTTGAAAGCATTCATAGTTTTACCATTCGTTTCTTTTGTTTTGGTTTATTTTATATTACCGAAAATGGAAATAATACTTGTACTTTTACATGCATATGCTCTTTTAGCTAATGTTGGCTGTGAGCAAAAATGTATCTAAATACATCATCACTTCCCAATTCTATCAATAGCGAGAATTCAATGAACATGCTTTCCACCATGGCTTTTTGAAATTTCAAATTTGAAAGGTGAATCTAATATATGACCATGTTTATATTTTGAAATTTGAAAGGTGTCTTCCAATAAATTATTATTATGGCCAGTTTGGGAAGTATTTTAGCGTTCTTTAATGATGTAAATCAATGGTGCTGCTTTTATTCTGTTCCAAGTTATTAATCATCAATGAAATCACATCATTTATCTTTTTTTGCAGGATTTGGGTTCATTGTCTTTCACTTTTTATAATTTTATTTCAACGTGCATTCTTCTTTATTTTGTAAGATCGGTTCTTCAACGTGAAGTTGTCATGTTCTTTAAGTTTTGTGATATGTATCAATTAAAATAACTATAAAATCTTTTTTATACTGTTTAGGAATACAAAAGGATTGCCAGAATGAGGCTAGTTCATATTACAAAATTTGCATCCAATCCTAAACATTTCACAGATTTAGTCAGAGCTATCCCATGATTAGTTGAGGACTAGCTTAAATAATAGTAGTCGACGGTGATTGCTCATACATATAAGTACCGTATGCGAAGCAGGTAAAAATGGACTAACTTTTCTACTAAAAAATTAAGAAATAATAGCATCTTTATTTCCAATATTTGCATTGAGTTTAGGATTAGAATCTTAGATACCTTTTCTTTATAAGATTGTTATCTTATTTTGTGATATTATTTATGCAATGAGGACAATAATTAACAAAGCAGGCAATCACTAAAAAGGAGAGATTGGAATGTTTTAGTACTATGTTTAACTAAATACAGGATATATTGGAATAAACATGTGTTGCTTGAAATGCATCCAAAAATCTAAACGATTTGAAATAGAAACCAAGGCCATATTTGGATTTCAATACAAAATATTTTTTCATCAATAAACAACAAAGAAAATCAAACAGTTTCCTTATAAATATTGAAGTGCCAACATCAAGCGATACAGACATTTAGAACTATTTGATTTTTTTAATGTATTTGATTTTGTTGGACCACACTGGGTTCCTAAAAAGCCTCCAGAGGCTGATGCGAATCAGAATCTAAGTAGTGAGAGATGCTCTGAATCCCATGCACAAAACACTGGAGTTTTTGTTAATGATCCGCAGTCCTCCAATGCTGCTTCGAACACAAAACAACCTGAAATAATTATTGAAGACAATGAGAAGAGTGAGGCAAATAATGCAAAGAAAACATCAACTAAAAATTCACAGAGTGTGAAGAAACTGATACAAATAACGACAACTTCAGGTGCACAAAAGAATGCAGCAAACGACATTTTAAACTTCCTAAACAGCGAACTACAAGATAATATTGATTTTAGCATATTGTAGAGGTTATTAACGATGAAATTCAAGTAAACCAAGAAACTGTGGAAATGGCTAGGTATGTTACTTCAAATGAGAACTACATGAGACACACTGCTGCTTTTTACCCATTCATTTAAAAAGGAAAACATAAACCTACAAATATGCATAGCTGCAATGCAGTTGATTTCTCTTTCTATGAATAATCAATTAAATACAGCAGGCAAGCATAATTTTAGATCAACAATGCTAGCTAAGAAGGTCTACTATGGTTAGACCTACTATGGTTGGACCACTTAATGACCAAAATTGACAATGGCAATAAGTCAATATTAGGTGGGATTATAATTGTTTAACTAAAATTACACATTTAAACCAGAAGTCGATACATTTGCACTTGAGTGTATATAAAATGTGGATAAAGTACATTTGTAATCTGAATAAAACAGTACAAAAACAATGTTGGTCATCAGTGGTGTTTATGAATCAAAATAAGGCTTTTCCATTACAGGAACTCCTTTTCAAGCAAAATTCAAAGTAGGATTAGTATTGCGAACAAGCCAATTTAACTTATTTTGAAGCAAAAAATGTAAGTCCTTAACTAAAGAGAAAAATAATAAAAGGATGATTAGAAAGTTCCTGCATTAACTCTAAACTACCACCAGAGCTTGAGGTAACTATCAATAGCTAAACTTTAGGTGGCGATCTAGGAAATAAATAATTAGTGCCATAAATATTCGGCGCTCAAAAAACAGATTATGTCGGCTTAGGTTCCAATATGGTTTTTATTTTAAATAATTAGAAAAAAATAATCCAAAGATCGTGCATTCATTATTTTCCTCGAGATTAATTCCAAATTGATATCAAATCTCAATCTTGAGCAAAAGCAACACAATGTTAACCCCAATAACAGAATACCTCAGAAAGTTGGCGAAAACCGAACTGAATTTCGGGGAAAAAAACAAAGTAATAAATCGTACCACCAAGGTAATGCCATGAAAAACGTCAAGAGACATCAACCACCGCCGTTTCTCAAAGGTTATTACCATCAGAGGTTGCGACTTCGCCTTGCTAGGGCTTCTGATATCGACAGAGACTGCCACATGTGGGCTTCTGATCAGATCCTCCATTCCATCCGTTGATCCTCCTTTAAGTAACTCGTATTTCCGCATTATTGTTGCAAATTAATATTTTGGACATTGTAAACAAATAGTATTATTTCGAGATGGGACGTTTTGCTTCCGAGTTAAGGAAAATAGAAGTAAATTATTCGATGAATTTTGGAGAGTGGAAGAGAAATTGACGAATTTTGAAGAGAATACGATAATTCTTAGTTGTCGTTGCTAATGCACAGGCAAGGAAATCGATTTAATCATTTTTCCAGTCAGTGGGAAAAGAGAATTAGGGTTGATTAACTTTGGGAAGAGGTTGGAAAATGCAGATCTGAGATATGCAGAAAGGAGAATTAGGGTTGATTGGTTTTGGAAAGAGGCTAAAAAAGGCGCATGTAGGATACGTAGGAGACTGGAATAAGACAGCGTAAAATGAAACTATGTGAAGAGAACAGATACGAACATAGAAGGGTAATTTAGGGATTTCATAAAAGACACGGTTGAAATCATATGAATGGAGTTTTCATTGTTAATAGTAGAGATAATCATTTAAGTTCATACAATATCAATTCCTTATAAAATTTGAAAATGAATCTCTTTCTATTGTATCTAAACTTTTCGGAGGGGAAGTGAACGAGAAGAAAGAGGGGTTAAAGTAACTTTCGGGAGATTCTAACTTGTCTCGGGGTAGGATCAGACTCATGTTCGTTCAAATATCTACGATGGAAACGCCTAAGTAAACCCCCACAGTTGTCGCCTAAATAGGAGAAGTCGACGAAAATTCCTCTAGAGTAAACTTTATAGAGAAATTCTTCCAAGGCATTCTTATCATCAATCAGCATCCAAAAGAGAGTCATTAGCTCTACATTCTCCGCCAGAAGTCTCTACTGGTGAAGGCGTTCCTTCTTCATTCATGGAACAACTTGCCTCTCTTTGAAAAATCTTAATTTGATGCACTGGCTGCGAGATTCTTATATTCTCAGACAACTTATTGTACTCGTTCAGTTGTCTATCCAACTCTTTGTTAAATCGATCTATTTCCATTTGTTTCTTTTCAAGTATAACATCATAATGATATTTTGGTTTTGCTTCTTCACTAAAATAATCAACGTATCAACTAAGAGCTGTTTGGTAATTTAAGACATTCAAGCAGAGAGATCCATGCCTAAGAGACTGGAACAAAAGACGAAGGATTATGTTCCTTCCCTTTTGATTTGTGGATTTGAGGAGCATTCTCTTTCTGAGGGAAATCTTTAGTGGGAGAATCAGAATTTCAGTAGCATCCACATAAGGAACTGCCAAACCAGGGTTAGCGTTTCCCAGCCCATCTTTCTCATTAGGAGGCCCAGTGGGACCCTTTCCATCGCCACCATCATTGTCATCATTATCATCATTGTCGCGATCATCATTATCACAACCATCATTGTCCTTGCCTTCATCATCATCCTCTTCCTCATCATCGGAGTCTATTTCTCCATCCACTAGAGGATCATCAAAGGACAACAACTTCTTGGCATCAATACCTTCCTCCTGGGAAGGTTCCTCTCTAGGTGCTTGGGTTTTATCTAGCATAGCTTCAAAATTCTTCGTAAATTTCTCATTCCAAGCTGGAGGAAGAGCAGGGAAGTCCAAATTTGGGCATTTGTGAATATTGGTTGCATACGCTATATAAATTGCTTTTTCATGGGTACTCTCAATAATAGTATCAAGAGTTGTGCCAAGGAAATTGGACACCTTCTGCTTCGCATCGTTGATTACGCCAGTTGATTTGTTCAAAAGAGTTCTTTTCTTTTGCAATTTTTCTTTATAAATCCGTTCTCCTCCATAAGTTTGGCTTTATTTATGCCAGCCTCCTCAAGCCCTATCTCTAGAGCCTTTACTTTATCATCTGAAATATGTCTGGCCTTCTTTCTTTATTAAGCGAAGTTTCCACTTCCCCGAGCGAGGTATCTAGTTTTTCTTTTTCTATTACAGCTTCGTCTCTCACTGATGAGATGTCAATTGTATAATTGTTGAGCAAAGAAACTTGCTCCTTAAGCTTAGACACTTCACTAGAGTACCTACAGCATCCTCTTGCAGAAGAAACATATGCTTAACTGCTTGAACGAATAACATGCATGAAATAAAATATTACATAAAAAGTTAACAGCCTGAAATGGTGAAAATAGGGAACATACATACCGACAAGAATTGCTTAAGGATAGAAAAGCGGTGATCTTGAGAATAAGATGAGGGTTGTGGTGGCTTAAGAGTAGCAAAGGAAGGAGACTGGATGGCCAACTGGAGAAGGTCATCAAAACCACTAACAGGGGTTGGAGATTGAGACCTGGAGGGAAGTGGATCTTCTAAAGAAATACATAGTCCAAGCTCCTCACAAAGATTATTCAAAAACCCAGGAGAACCTAGAAAAGTAATATGAAGAATGGGATCCTAAGACTTCTCCACTTCATTCAGTTGTTGGGCTTTTCCCCCAGGAGTGTTAAGATTTAAGGCCCCGGCGCTTGAGCCGATATCCATAAATGGTTCTTCATACACAACAACAGGGGTATGCGTGCCCCTTACTTTAGGATTCTTACTAGAAGTTGTGGCAGCAGCGGATTCGTCTCTGCTTTCACTGAGAATTGAACTCAGGAATTCTACTGCTTGGAAGTTGAGTTTAAAAGTTTAAAAGTTCAGATCAGAAGAATTATGGCAAGGCGATCGAGTAGATTACAAAGACCAGAGAGTAGTCAGCATAGGGGTAGTCAAGAGGCTTCTTCAGGAGCAAACCAAACTTCAGCCTTCGTTACCAGGGACGAAATGGAGGCAATGATGAAAAGGCAAGAGGAGTTGATCCAGGGTTTGTTTCACCAGATTGGGCAACTTGGAGCACAGAATCAGAGAGGAACAAAAGCCCAACAAGAAGAACAGATTCCACCATCCCCTCGTGAACTCGGGGGGGCAAGACGAAGGCAATGGACAAGGACTACAATTTGGAGGCAACGACAGATTGGTGGAAATGGTCAAAAAAGCCATGAGAGGTGGTTTGGTAAACAAGGACTTGGAGGATGTGAATAAGAGTCCTTTTACCACAACAATTAGGCGAGCTATGAACCCACCAGACTTTAAGCTACCATCATTGGATATGTATAATGGAAGGACAGACCCTACAGTTCATCTTACAAAATATATGAGGCATATGGAAGTGCTGGGGGCATCAGAGGAAGTTATGGCTCGGTGCTTTCCATTGTACTTAGCAGATATTGCGGCATTGTGGTTCAGACAATTGGAAAGTGGATCTATCGGGACGTGGAATGATTTGATTGAGAAGTTTATGAGGCAATTCAGGGTCCACATCTCGAGGCCCAAGAATGTTATGAGTTTGACAGCACTGAAGCAAAGAACTGGAGAATCTTTGAGAAGTTTTTTGACGCGATTCAATGCAGCTGCGGCATCGGTGGATCGACCAGATCCATCTATGGTCTTGATGGCAGCTGTGTCGGGCGTAGCTGATGGTACAGATTTCAAGGATTCGCTGACAAGAGATCCCCCTATGGATCTAGGAGAATTTTACCATGAGGCTGAAGGATTTCTACGATTAGAAGACGCAAAGGCTGAAAGAGAAGAAGGAGAAGGAATTGATGTTTTTGTAGTCAAAGGAGGGAATCCTCCTGAAAATGGTGCAGAAACTAGCAAAGGTAAACGAAAGGCTGAGAATGACAACGATAGATCAGCACGACAGCGAAGGGGACCAAGATTCACCTCATACACAAAATTGAATGAGACTTTGGAGCGGATCTACCAAAATACTAAGGGACAGGTTCCTTATCGAAAGCCAATTAGGAGAGATCCAACTAACAACGAGAGAAAGTCGGATAAGTACTGCTTGTTCCATGAGCTAAATGGTCATAGCACAAATGACTACAGACACTTGAAAGACGAAGTTGAGGGACATATCCGGGATGGTCTGCTATCGCAATATGTAAAAAAGAAAGCTGCAACGGTGGAACAAGAATGTCCACCTCCTGCACCAACTGGAGATGACTCGGGATCAAGGCGTCAGCTTGTTATCAACTGACTGAGGTTACGACGAATGAGTAGGAAACTCTACATCGACACAATTAAGTTGTTCACACATGTATGGGACCACGAACGATCCCCAAGCATGCTCTGATACAACTATAAATCATATCGATGTAGGTGTTTGCACTCGGACGTCAATTCTTTGTTTTTGAGTTTTAATTCTGATGATCGACTACTTTACTTTTGTATTTTACTTCAGATGACTGATTACATTGCTTTCATGTTTTTCTTCCAATGTTTGTAACTCTACATTGCTTTCATGCTTTGCTTCTGGTGTTTGAGTTTGACCCTACTTTGCTTTCATGATTTGCTTCTGATGTTTGCTTTCATGATTTGCTTCTGATGTTTGACTTTTCCAGACATTTCTACTTGACAACTTTTCAGTTGAATATTTGATTTTGATGATTTTTCAATGATTAAGCCCTACGAACAGGCACTCGACTTCGAACAGTCACAAACTTGCCTCGAACAGGCACCCGACTTCGAACAGTCACAATCTTGCTTCGAACAGGCACCCGACTTCGAACAGTCACAAACTCGCCTCGAACAGGCACCTGACTTCGAACAGTCAAAAAACTCGCCCCGAACGGCACAATTCATTTAACCTCAAATGGCTCGATCCCGAACGGTCGTCATTTGAGGTCCGTCCCTTGACCGCGAACGGTCGCACTTTACCACAAATGACTCGATCACGAACAGTCGTCATTTGAAGTAAGGCGCTTGACCATGAACGATCATATTCTGTCTCACTTGACTCGATCCTGATCATCATATGAAGTTAAGCGCTTGACCGCGGACGGCCGCACTTCACCTCAAATGGCTCAATCCCGAATGATCGTCATTTGAAGTTGAGCGCTTGACCGCGAGCGGCCGCACTTTACCTCAAACGGTTGTCATTTGAGCTCCGCCACCTGACCGCGAACGGTCGCACTTTACCACAAATGACTCGATCACGAATGGTCGTCATTTAAAGTAAGGCGCTTGATCGCAAGTGGCCATATTTCATCACATTTCACTTCAAATGGCTCGATCACGAACGATCGCCATTTGAGGTCCGCCCCCTGACCGGGCACGGTCGCACTTTACCTCGAATGACTCGATCCCGAACGGTCGTCATTTGAAGTAAAGCGTTTGACTATGAATGGTCACGTTTTACGTTTCACCACAAATGACTCGATCCCGAGCGATCGTCGCACAGATTTAGACGCTTGACCGTGGAAGGTCGCATTTCACCTCAAATGACTCGATCACGAATGGTCGTCATTTGAAGTTAGGCGCTTGACCATGAACGGCCGTGCTTCATCCCAAATAGCTCGATCCCGAACAGTCGTCATTTGGGGCCATATAAAACTGTCAATCCCTTTGCAGGTTATCAAAAGGATATGAACATCCGACTTATGACATTACAAAACACACCTTCCTATTGCAAGGCATGTTTTGGGGGGCAAGTGTTATCCCGCCTTTTCAGCAAGGTCGTGATACCAAAAGATCGACCAAGAAACCGAAAATAGTTCATCTCGAAAAATGGTCAATTAAACATCTCAACAGAGCAAGTCCTGCTGATTGTTTGTTCAAATAAGATCCCCTACGGAGGGGGGGTGGTCCAAGGGGGTGGCAACCCCCCAAGGTGGGGGTACGGTACGTTTTATTTTCTACTGAAGAGCGACCTACGACCTAAAGGTCCCAGCGACCTACGACCTAAAGGTTCCAGCGACCTAACAGTTCAAAGCCTCCAGCGAGTTAATGAGATAAAGAACAAACGACCTAGCCTCCGCGACCTAACCTCCACGACCTAGCCTCCGCGACCTAGCCTCCGCGACCTAGCCTCCACGACCTAGCCTCCGCGACCTAACCTCCGCGACCTAACCTCCGCGACCTAACTTCCTCGCGACCTAATAACCTCCGCGACCTAACTTCCTCGCGACCTAATAACCTCCGCGACCTAGTAGCCTAACGACCTAATCCATACACTACCTCTTCCCTTAGGTCGCCACTCCTTTAGGTCGTCATTCCCTTAGGTCGCCACTTCTTTATACCGCACCTCCTTAGGTCGCTAACAACCTACCACGCCCTGTGCCTTTGCTCGTTAGGTCGCCATTCCCTCTCCTGCTACCCCTTAGGTCGCTCACGACCTACGACCTATCCCTTAGGTCGCTCACGACCTATGACCTAGACCCAGTTTCTTCTCTATAAATACCTCGCCAACTCCACATTGAAGGGGGGATTTTTCCGGATTTGAAAAGCACCGATACTCTGCCATTTTTTGGGGACTCCTCCAACACTTCAATCATCGAAGATTCCTCATCAGCAGTTCTACTTCATTCAACATGGATCCAAAGAGCAATCCGTCATCAAAGTTCTGATCTCTTGCTTCGATTGTGTTGTAATCGTTGAAAAGTGTTGTAAAGGTGTTGTAACCGAGAAATCGTGTTGTAAAAGTGTTATAATCTTGTAAAAGTGTGCTCAAAGAACATAATGAAGGATGTAAAGTGGATGTAGGCTTAACTTTAGGCCGAACCACTATAAAAATTGCTCTCTTTTACTGCTTTTTCCCTTTTTCTGTTTACTTTTAGTTCCCGTGTAGACGGGTGGTGCTTTCACTAGATTACTCTAGGCACCAGGGTGTTAGCGTTACACTTTTTAGCGTTAACAGTCTCTTAATTTCCTTTTTATGGATTTGAATGAGCTAGCGATGACGTCCTTAAAAGATTGAGAATCAGAAGCTTGGTTCAAGGTAGAAGTACTATATTTACTCTCCTTTTCTTAGGGAGCATCACTTGCTATGTCCTTCTTTTTGGAAGCAGTGACTTGGATAGATGAACCTAAATCAGAAAGAAAAGCTTATAAGAGAACGCCACAAGAGGTTTCATATAAATGCAATGATATCTTACCAAGTGTCTTGGGATGAACTACAGAGTTAGAAGTAACGGATTTTGATTTGCCCTTAATTAATGATCATTTACGATGATCCAAAATAATGGAATACTGAAGGATTTTTGCTGGAGTTAATAGCATTAGCCTGTTCCCCATAATATCTGATGCTTAGGTCAATGACTGCACGATCTCCTGATAAGAAGAACTTAGCTTTTGGGAACAGAATATAAAAGAAAACATTTATCAATAAAGGATAACGGAAAGATAGGGGTAGTAAGAGACAAGAAGCTTACTGGGAGTAGAGAATGTTCCTCTGATGTTAGAAAAGCATTTAACAAAAAAGAATTGCGTCTCCCATCCTCTTTTTTGTTAACACTCTTAGAAATCATACTTTTTTGATGGGGATGGATCTAGTACAGTTGATGATCTTCTTGGTCACCAATTTTGACGGGACAAGCTATTGAATGAAGAATTTCAACATTAAGGTAATTGAGTCCTGCCTCCCAAGCTAAGACTTCCAAGCAAGTCATATATGTGTAGGAATTTGGTGAGAACTGAATTGGTGCAATATCTAGATGTTCGAGGTACCTCAAAAGAAAGTCGGGAAAAGGAAGGTAGCATGTGTGCCAAATATGTATTGGAGTAAAGGTGAAATACCCTTCTGGCGGATTGAAAATATTGTCTGCAGGACCAGTGGGAATGGATGTAATTCCCGTGATCCTAAATTGTTCCAGAATAGAATCCACCTCGGCTTGGGTTGTGATGTATGATGGATTCGAAAGATTATCTCCCTTCTAACCAACGGAGAGTGGGGCCTTAGGGCCTGCACTAGTTTTCTTAACGGACGTCCTGCTTGGCTTTGAGCTTTCCATCTATCTATCATGTGACATTATTCCAAAATTTAAAAAAATGATGATGTTCATATTATATAGAAGAATCACTACATGCCAAAGTTAAAAATTATTATTTAAATAACTTATCTACTGTTTAAATGATGGTACCAAGATGCCTAAAGTATGTGATAGTCATAAGTTAACAATCCTTAAGTGATACATGTCAAGTTTTTTAAAAGACTTAAAATCTAACTTTAATAAAGGAAATCTATAGAAAAACTATATAAAGGTTAAATAAGAATGGACATGCGACGTCAATAAGTCCATATCAACAGATGTATCAATGTCAAATGTCACGTAGCTTATATTATAAAGCACTAGAAAACACTACAATTATAATTAATGTTGAAGTGATGAGGTTATCAACATTAGTGAATAACGATGATATGATTTGATAATGTGCTAATCAGTTAAACAACTTGCAGTATGTTGGACTAGCAACGTCGTAAGCAATGATATTAAATGAAGCTTAACTTATGATGTTAAAGGTAGCTACAAAACAATGGCAACAAACAGTAAGACTGTTGGTATCAAAATATAAATCAATGACGACGTCGTTTATAATTAAGTGATGCTGCATCCAATCGACGTAGGCGCTTTAACAATAATAACTTCTATAATTCTAAATGGGTTGTCGCATTTAACTTTCATAAAAGTTTTGTATTGAAAACATTAGCTAACGCAAAATGGATCAGCAAAAGCTTAATTTATGTCAAATATCATATCAATATCGTAAAAACGTTGGTTATGACATAACATAGCGAAGATAAGTTGATGCTGAATATCATGATGATGTCATGAAATTCAATGTCGGCGTAGAATCCTTATTCGATATCAGGTTTCATAAGTTATCTTTTTCATCGTTTTAAATAAAATAGCACCAAGGTTCTCATCCTCGACAACCTCGAATTTCATTTAGGTAACGTAAAAATTCGATGTTAATTTGATCTGTAAAAACAAATGACAATCGACTATGTTAATAATCTGAACATTAACATCAAAACTATCCAATTAAACCCCAAATGTCAATTCGAAGTCGATAAAGCCATAAAAGTGATTTCGTGAGAATTCCTTAATTCAAATTAAGTAGAAAGATCAGAATTACATATCATACCCAAATGATGAATTGAAAGTTTTTGGTTTCTTTTGAAAATTTAATTTCTTGCTTGAGTTCTCAATTATAGGTAAAAGAGGAGTGAAAGAGAAGCTCATCTATTTATTGAATAGAAAGAAGATGAATGAACACCTTTGATTCAATTTGAATGGATGGCCAGATTCGCATGAAATACTAATAGGTGGTAAACTTGATGTTGATATTATTGGCTTGAAAAGTCAATGAGTCCTCTATGCTAAGGGGGGCGCAAATGTTATCACTATTATTAAGCTCGAAGATATGCAACATGAGACATGAATATGACGCTGCTTTTCAAGATGAAAGTGATGCCATGCATTGTAAATATTGTTCAGTACCGCCTATAACCAATAATGTATGTTGCTAATACTGCTTCTCCTTGATGCCACCTCTTATCTATATTATATCTCACCGACCTCGCAACTTATCAATGCCGCCTTTCACTTATGAAAATAAGATGAACGTCGTAGCTCATCAGTGCTGCACCCTATCAACATTACTCATCACTAATACTACCTGCAGGCAAAGCCATAAAGTAATGATGCCATGCCTCTTTGATGTTGCTTCTATCTAATACCGCTACTCTTTAATGTTGTCTTTCCAATGATACCGAGTGTTATCAATACCCATGGAAATAACGCCGCGTTCCTCCAAGGAAGTAGTGATATCGACTGCAATCAATACAGTAAGCCATCGTTGAATATCGACACAACCAACATCACATTTCATTGATGCCATATTTTACCAGTGTCACCCTATAAAGCGATGCCGCTTTCTATAAACGTCATTCGCTATTACCGCTGTTTATTATTGAAGCCGATCATTGCCCATATCGCCATTAAAGAATGCCAACGCTTATCAATGCCTTTATTTATCCATGCCCTTCATTAGCAATGCCATCAATGACCAATACCGCATCTTGTTGATGGCACGTTTCATCGGTAAATAGTGGACACCGCATATGTTAACGTCGAAATCCATAAGTGTCCATAGAAGTTATCAAGGTTAATGTTATACCATTTCATGCTACTCCCTATTGATGTCGTCCTAGATCACTATCGCGTTGTGCCAAGCATCACTTCAATCCAATACTGCTAACAAGCAATGGAAAGTGCCGATCATCACAACAGAAGTCATCAATGCAAAGAGTCATTGATGTTGCGCACCTTCACTTATGAGACGATGTCGAACCCTACCCTATACCTAAGGATGCCAAAGGATGTTGTCAAGCGAACTTAACATCGTGCAACATTGAAGTTGCCGAGACCAAGCATGCCAAAGCCATATGCCATGCCGCATTTTCTCCCCTATCAATATGGACCTAAGGGCGCAATCGATAGGGCGAATCATTCTTATCTCTCTCCTTATGTTTTAAACTTTGTAATCCTAAATTGATTTGGGGATTCATAGCTGATGTAGCACTTGAACTACTGGACTTTGTACTTTCAACGTTAAGTTAAATAAAAATAAATATCTTGAATTATGACTTACTTTCGAATTCTAAATAATATATGATTTTCTAATCAAAGATTGCTTCGAATTCCAAAAGTACCCATATTCTTGATTTTTTTATCATATGTTGTCTAATATGGATTTATTTTAAGCATGCATGACTTCACTTGGCCTTGCATATGATTTTCCTATGAACCTAAACTCGCTCATTGACTCCTCTTAAGCCTTAACTCAACCAAGTGCCGCCTTGTGCAACACTCGTTGAGGTTAAATTCAGGCTCTCCAATTTCCATCATTTTCCAAGGTTCTCATCCTTGCACTTTCGGGGTTGATAAAGAAATTCGTTTACAAGAGGCTTAGTGGATCCCACATGGAATTAAAACTATGTTTAATTGTTTGTTTATTTGATAGTTAAATAGCCGACTATCAAATCTAGACCAATTTTTAAATCTACTAATATCTAAGAGAAAACACGAGAATTATATGGTACAGTTATCCTCGGGGATGCTATACTGTGTAAAGTCGTTTGCTCTGTTAGAACCTCTTATTTTTGGTATTTTGATAGCAACAACTATATATCATTATATTGCATATACTAACCAATTGTACATGAAAAGATCGACAAAAATAAGAACATGATGGCACAATTATGCAGTATAAGTCATAGGGTCTTAGTTTAGAGATATATATTGTTAAAATCTCTTCTGATGGTATAAAAAAATACACATTATCACAAATTCATCAGAAAAATCAAAATATGCATCAGTCAGTAACTAAAACACCCATTTCAGTCGACCGACTAAAAGAAAGTAAAAATATAATCTGTCAATAGTTTTAGATGAATGAAAAGTTGAAGCAATCGACTAAATATATTTTCAGTCGACCGAATCAACAATTTGAGTCAATTGAAACTACTTACTTTGGATTACATAGTTTCTGGATATTGAAACGTCTATCTATATTTAAATACAGTCGACTAGTTTGTTTCTTTCAGTCGACAGAACGATCATAACAACCATATTTTTCAAATTATCTGAACAGATGCTCTTCTCCATAAAGAATTATACCTCTTCGTTAATGGTTGCAATCATTCCTCTAACAGTTGCAACTACTGATCATCTATATAAAACAATTCATTTCAAAGGTTCGATTAACTTGATTTTTTACAATTCTTTCTATATCAACCTTCATTTACTCTCAAGCATTCAATTCAAAATATTGCTTTAAGTTTTTGATCGCACATTCATTCAAGAATATTTTCCTGTAATCAAATTACTCACTTTCTTCACAAGCACACATTATACGACAAAGAAGAAGATTATAGGAAGATTGTGCTTATTGGCTAATCCATGTTATACAAGAACATAAATTCCCTATTTCAATTCTGTAATGAGACCCTTTTTATGTATGATATTTGCTACTTTAGAACATATATTAACTCATCTCTCTTTTTCGATCGTTTCAATTGTGATTGCGATTCATTTGATGATTCTATCAGTTCACGAAATCATCGGATTACGCCATTCGTCGGAAAAAGGAATGTTAGCTACTTTTTTTTCTCTAGTCACAAACAATTCTACTTACTTTATAGAGGAATTCCTGTTAGGAGTATTTTAGGTATGAAGTCCTGTTCGGCAGCTCAGGCGCATGTAATACCTATTCATCTGGGTTAAGTGAGGACGTTACTAGTTAATTCCAGAAGGAGTCTGGGATTTGACGTAGAACGAGAGTTCGAACCAGTATAAAATCTCTAGTGTTATTTACTTTATTTCTTTTCTTTTATATTTATATTCTGCACAAGTTTATAATCTAGACAATTATTCATATTACTCGGGCCATAAAGAATTTCATTTGGTATCAGAGCAAGGCTATCATTTAACCGTAACACAGTTTATTGATATTCAAGTAATATGGATAATAATACCACATCAAGTTTTATTGAAGGTCAATCTACAGCATGACCCCCACTATTTAATGGACTAAATTACAGTTATTGGTCAACTTGGATGAGAATTTATATGCAGGCATATGGGTGTGGCATTTGGAATATCACTCAAAAATAATATATTGTACCTACCACTGCTTATGCACAGTGGTCAAGCACACAGAAATTAAATGCTACTACAAATGCTAAAGCTATGAATATGTTATTTTGTTCTTTAGATAAAAACAAATTTAACAGAGTTAGTAGATGCATATCGGCATATGAAATTTGGCGTACTCTCAAAGTAACACATGATGGGAGAAACAAAGTCAAACAAAGTAAGATTTTAATGCTTAAAAATCAATTTTAGAATTTTAAAATGAAGCAAGATGAAACTATAATGATATGTACTCTAGATTTTAAGACATGTATCACTCACTTCTGACACTTGGAGAAAAATATAGTGATTTTGACATTGTTTGAAAAATCCTAAACTCTTTAACAAATGAATGGGAACGAAAGGTCTTAGCTATTAAAGAAGCTAATGATATCTCTACCATTAAACCAGAAAAGTTAACAGGAAATCTTATGTCATATAAAGTGAATTTGCAGGCAAAACGAGTACACGCTCAAGATAGAAAAACAATTGCATTCCAGGCAAAAAATGAAGACTCCGATGAAGATGATGAAGACATTGCATTTTTGGCAAAAAATTTCAGAAAATTTCAGAAGTTCAAAAAGAATAAGAAGTTTGGCAACAACAGAATCAGCAACAACAAACTGTTAACTTCTTCACTTAAATGCTATGAATGTGACAAGATGGGTCATATAAAAAGAGATTGTCTAGAACGAAAGAAGAACAACTTCAAAAATAAGAATAAAAACATTTATAAGAAGAAAAAGCAGGCGTTCTCAGTAACTTAGGATGATTCAGACTCCTCTTCATCATCAGATAGTGACAGTGATTCCGAACAAGCAAATGTATGTTTCATGGCTACAAATAACGATTTAAGTGAACTTTCATTCGATGATCTAGTTGAGATAAATTTTGAGATATTGGATATGCTAAAAGACTTCAATAGAAATATAAAGATACATTAGCAAAATTAAATAGAAGTGAATTAGAAATTGACATGCTAAAAAATTAAAAGAAAATACTAGAAAAAGAATTAGTTAAATCATAGGATTCTTGTACTAATATATCGACACAGTTTATTATGTTAAGTGATGAAATAGAAACTCAAAAAAATAAAAATGATATATTGACAGAAAATAATCAAAATCTAAATTCTAGTAAGAAAATATTAAAATTAGAAATAGATAGTCTTAAAACCAAGTTAGAAAACATTGCCAAGAATGTTTCTAATTTAATAAAGGTAGAGAAATCTGTCTAAACTTATAGAAAATTCACAATCTACTTCAAGTAAAAGGGGATTAGGATATAACAAACTTGAGAAAGAATTTAGAACTATGAACTATAGTTTACTATATGCTAATTTTAAAAGGGATGATAGTCAAAGTAAACAATCAAATAAGTCTAAGACTATAAAAATTTGGGTTCCTAAAAATTTAGATATTGTTCATAAAAATTGATGTCCATATTTTTTTTTGCAAATGTTCATAAAAATTTAGATTTTATTTATAAAGGGAATTCTGAACCTTAACAGGTTTGGCTTCTTAAGATCTAACTCTTAGGAACCTAACAGAAATAGTGGGTACCAATATCATTTCAATATTTTTTTTGCAGATACCTAGTAAAAAAGAGGAAAATCGATACTTGACAGTGGTTGCTCCAAGCACATGACAGGGAACAAAGACATGTTAATAAATATTATCTATCCAAATGGAGGTTTCGTTACTTTTGGAGATAATACTAAAGGATACGTCATCGAAAAAGGAGACGTGAGCAACAACAGTATACCTAATTCACCTCTTATTACTATTGGTCTACTAGTTAAAAATTTAATGTGATAAAGGTTTTAGTATATCATTCTTAAAAGATAAATGTGAAAGTTTCGATCAAACTAAAAATATGATTTTTGAAAGAATTAGAGAAAGAAATATTTACAGTTCAAATATAAAGATAAATCACAATATAGGTATTTTTTTAATAGCCAAAGATAATGATCCAAGGCTATGGCATAAAAGATTATGTCATATTAATTTTAATGTTATTAGTAAATTATCTAAAAATAATCTGGTAAAAGTTCTTCCAAAAGTGAATTTTAAAGTAAATAATATTTGTGATACGTGTCGGTTAGGAAAACTAACTAAAACATCTTTTAAATCCAAAAAGATCATTTCTACACTACAACCTTTTGAACTACTATATTTAGACCTATTTGGTCCTACCCAAATCCAATCTATAAATCATAATAAATATGTTTTCGTAATTGTAGATGATTTTTCAAGATATACATGGGCATTATTTCTTAAAAACAAAAGTGATACTTTTGATTCTTTTAAAATTTTTACTAAAAGAATTCAAAACTTTAAAAAATTAAAAATATTCGAAGTGATCATGGTGGTGAATTTGAAAATGATCTTTTTGAAAAATTTTGTAACAAAAAGGGTATTAGTCATAATTTCTCATTTCCCAGACTCCACAACAAGATGGAGTAGTAGAGAGAGAAAATCGTACATTACAGGAATGTGCTCGGACTTTGCTTAGTGGTAGTCATCTACCAAAACATTTCTGGGCAGAAGTCGTGTCTACTGCATGCTACGTCTTAAATCATGTCACTATTCGACTTTTAACTAAACATACGCCATACGAACTTTTTAATGGTAGACAAACTAATATATCGTATAAAATGCTTTATATTAAATACATAGGATCGATAAGGAAAATTCGATCCAAAATTTGATGAAGGAATATTTATTAGATATTTTGAACGAAGCAAAGCATATAGAATATACAATAAACGTACAAAAACTATAGAAGAAACGTTACATGTATTATTTGACGAAAATTTCAAAATTAATAAAAATGCTGAAGAAGATGTTACTGAATAACAAGTCACACAAAACGCACCTCAAGATGTAGAACAAATCACAGAGAACCCTATTGAAAATGAACTTAGAGCTCCACCACGGATTTAAAAGATCATCCAACTGAAATATTATTGGTGAAGTAAACACAAATGTTAGAACTAGACATCAATTAAGTCAAATGGGTCATATTACTTTCATATCTAATATAGAACCTAAAAATCCTAAAGAAGCTTCAACAGATGATTATTGGATTTTAGCTATGTAAGAAGAATTAAATCAATTTGAACGAAATGACGTTTTGGAATTGGTTCCAAGGCCAAATAATCAAACAGTCACAGGTACGAAATAGGTCTACAAAAATAAAGCTGTTGAAAATGGAAATATAACTCGAAATAAGGCAAGATTATTTACACAAGGATATAATCAAGAAGAGGGGACATACTATGAAGAAACTTTTTCTCCAGTTGCAAGACTTGAAGCAATACGAATCCTGTTAGCTTACTCATGTTATCATAACTTTAAACTTTATCAAATGGACATAAAAAGTGCATTTTTGAATGGTTTTGTTAAAGAAAATGTTTTTGTATATCAACCATCTCTTTTAAAACATGAAAATTTTCCTGATCATGTGTATAAATTTAAGAAAGCACTTTACAGTTTAAAACAAGCACTCCGTGCTTGGTATGAACGACTAAAAGGCTATCTTATAGATTTTGGATTTGAAATTGGAAAAGTTGATCAAACACTTTTTATGAAAAGAGATAAGAAAGATATATTAATTATACAAATCTATGTAGAAGACATAATATTCGGATCGACGAATGAAAATTTATGCATTGAGTTTTCAAAAATAATGACAAATGAATTTGAGATGTCTCACATAGGGGAACTCTCATATTTTCTCGGTTTACAAATAAAACAACTAAGCAATGATATTTTTATTAATCAAGAAAAATATTGTACCAATTTAACAAAACGTTTTAGAATGGAAAATACATCCAGTAAACCAACACCCATGAGCACTACAGTTCATTCGGTAAAGATGAAAATGGTAAAAATATAGATCAAAAATTATATCGCAGTATGATTGGATCTCTACTATATTTAACTGCTAGCCATCCCAATATCACGATGAGTGTCTGTTTGTGTGCACGATTTGAAGAAAATCCCCAAGAATCACATTTGGGAGCCGTGAAACGAATTCCGCGGTACTTAAGTGTTAACCCGCCTTTTGGCAAGGCTGTAGGAAGGCAGATTTAACTAAATCGACTACTCGTTTGTTGAGACTGGAATACGACAGGTTTAAGTCGACTGGACGGATAGATGATGTAGTGCGCTTGGAAGATGGATATTGGATTGGATGAAGTGGATCTGCATAGGCTAGTGGCTCGATGTTGGAGTCTCGAGGGAGTCGGGATGTTGGAGTCTAGAGGGAGTCGGGATGTTGGAGTCTCGAGGGAGTCTCGAGTGAGTCGGGATGTTGGAGTCTCGAGGGAGTCTGGATGTCGGAGTCTCGAGGGAGTCGGGATGTCGGAGTCTCGAGGGAGTCGGGATGTTGGAGTCTCGAGGGAGTCTCGAGTGAGTCGGGATGTTGGAGTCTCGAGGGAGTCGGGATGTCGGAGTCTCGAGGGAGTCGGGATGTCGGAGTCTCGAGGGAGTCTCGAGGGAGTCGGGATGTCGGAGTCTCGAGGGAGTCGGGATGTTGGAGTCTTGAGGGAGTCGGGATGATGGAGTCTCGAGTTAGTCGTTTGGCACAGGAAGTCGCTTGCCAAAGGAAGTCGCTCGGCACGGGAAGTCGCTCGGCACGGGAAGTCGCTCTGCACAAGAAGTCGCTCGGCACGGGAAGTTGCTCGGCACAGGAAGTCATTCGGCATTGGAAGTCGCTCGGCACAGGAAGTCGCTCGGCACAGGAAGTCGTTCGGCATTGGAAGTCGCTTGGAACAGGAAGTCGTTCGGCACAGGAAGTCGCTCGGCACAGGAAGTCGTTCGGCATTGGAAGTCACTCGGCATTGTACCTCGCTCGACATTATACCTTGCTCGGCATTGGAAGGCGTTCGGCATCGAACCTCGCTCGGCATTGGACATCGCTCGGCATCGAACCTCACTCGGCATTGTGGTGAGGTTGGTGTGGTTCGGCATTGTGGAGGTATGTGTGGCCCGCACTGTGGAGAGGCCGATGTGGCTCGACATTGTGGAGGTATGTGGCTCGGTGGAAGGCCTTGATGGGCTCGGATCATTTAGAAAGCCTAACAACTCAGGATTTGCCTATAAATACATCATGTGAGGGTTCAGAAAAGGGATCTTCTTTCTGCTCTCTTACTTTCTATTTTCTAAGGATGAGGCTACTCTGCCATTTTGTAACTGTAATTGATTCGAATATCAATAAAAAGGAAACTTTTGGAGTGGACGTAGGCCGGAGTTAGCCGAACCACTATAAAATCTGTTGTTCTTTACTGCTTTCATTTTAATATTTATTATTCTTCACTTCATCACTCTCTACACACATTCTGTTTGTGAGCTGTGACTGGTATTTGGTGCTTTCAACTGGATTTGGGTGTCAGTGACCAATTTTGGCGCTAACACTTTGGTGCTTTCACTGAGAAGCAAGCACTCGGGGATTTCAGAGCTAGGATTTTGGATTCAAAAGCTTAGGAACTTGGATTCTAGGAAGTAATGGCTAGGCCACCAACAAGGAAGCAAGTAGCGGAAAGAAGCAATCAGGAAGGAAGTCAAGCGGCCTCTTCTGGAGCTGGAGAGGATCATGCATCCATCTACATAACTCGGGACGAGATGCAGGCGATGATGAATTCTATGCAAGAGCAGATGATGAAATGGCAAGAGGAGATGATGCAGGCTCTTCTTAGGCAATTTGGACAACCAGGAACTGGAGGTGCTCAAGGTCTTGGAACTGGTCCAAGGGAACTCAACCAGCGGACAGATGGATTGATTCAGCAGGGGCAGCTCCCAATCAACAAATAGCTAACAATCTAGATGGACCTAGACTCGGGGGCACACCACCAGGTGATGCTAGACCAGTTCATGGAGGGATACCGGATGACGCTACGTGGCCTGACGTCGATAGGAATACAGGAGTACGTGATGAAGAATATGTGCCAGAATTTCCTCGGGGACTTGGTGGGCAGTCTGGAAACATGGATAGGGGGCAACCCTTGGTTGGAAACACTGGATCGGCTGACATTATCAGGCGGACTATTCGCGGAGGTCTGACAAACAAGGATTCAGAGGGAGTCAATAAAAGTCCATTTACCCGGAACATCAGGATAGCTAGGAATCCGCCCAATTTCAAGCTACCAACTTTGGAAGTATACAACGGAAAGACGGATCCCACTGACAACTTGATGAGGTACACGAGGCATATGGAAGTGCTGGGGGCAACAGAGGAGGTCATGGCTCGGTGTTTTCCCCTGTACTTGACAGATATAGCTGCTATGTGATTCAGACAGCTGAAGGATGGATCCATTGGAACATGGACAGAACTGGTGGACAAGTTCTTAAGTCAGTTTCGAGTTCACATAAAAAGGCTAAAGAACGTGATGACGCTAACGTCAGTCAAACA
Source organism: Allium fistulosum (assembly GCA_030737815.1). Taxonomy (NCBI): domain Eukaryota; kingdom Viridiplantae; phylum Streptophyta; class Magnoliopsida; order Asparagales; family Amaryllidaceae; genus Allium; species Allium fistulosum. The sequence goes on along the minus strand of CM060901.1, from coordinate 452,871,338 downwards.
GGGGGCGGATGAATCACTCAGGATATTCTTAACTCGATTTAATGCAGCAATTGCTTCGGTGGATCGGCCAGATCCATCAATGGTTCTGATGGCTGCGGTATCAGGAGTCAGAGATAATTCGGATTTCAAAGTATCGTTAGTACAGGACCCACCATTGGATCTTGGGGAATTCTTTCATGAAGCTGAAAGATTTCTTCGACAAGAGGATGCATGTTTGGACATGAGGTCAAAGGAAGTAAACATTACTAAGGATGGAGGACTACCCGGTGAAAGCTCGGGTGAGGGCAAGGATAAAGGGAAAAGGTAGCGCTGGGGAGAACCAAAGTTCTCCACTTACACAGGATTGAACGCAACGTTGGAGCGGATTTTCTTGGATACTCGGGATCGCCTTCCCTATCGAAGGCCAACAAGGAGGGAACCCACAGAACGTGAAAGGGCATTAGGAAGGCACTGTCTCTTTCATGACCTGGACGGGCATGATACTAACAGCTGCCGACATCTAAAGGACATAATCGAGGAGCATGTAAGGAATGGTCAGTTGCGGCAATATGTTGAAACTCTTAATGCGATGGTGGAACAGGAGCAGCCACTGCCTACCTTAAGCGACGATGGCCCGAGGCTCAGGAATGGTGGTCGGTTGGTCATCAACTAATCGTGATGGTTTGGAATAAGTAGCAAACTTCGGGTAAACGGCTAAATCACTTACTCATGTATGGGGTCGGAGATAACCCTTAGGCATGCTCTGAGATGATGGTTTGCCGAGATGCTCCAGTTTGTGAAATCTATTTTTTCCTTTTGGATTGGACATTTGCTTTTTCTGCTTTGGTTTTGGAGTCTGGTTTGAACTCCCGGTTTTGTTGGTTTCTTTGGTTTGGATGTTTGGTTTTTGATTAGGATTTTTTATATGGATCTCTAGTTTTCTGAATGGATTTGGATTTTGGATTGGATTTTGATTTGATTTTCCTCTGGATTTTGGCTAAAAGGTCGTCGAGCATGGACTATGCTCGGCAAGGGTCCGGAGTGACTAGGATTCGGCTTAGGACTTAAGCCATGGCATTACTCAATGTTCAGGGACATTGAACAAGGAAAACCATGACATTACTTGACATAGGTCATCGGGTGCAAGTTGCGCTTGGCAAGAACCCGGAGAGGTTACGGATTGGGATATTAGCTATGAATAGCCAAGGATTTGGACAAGGACCCGGAGCGGTCCCGGATTTGGATATCGAACCGGAGAGGTCACGGATATGGTTATAGGTTATTGGATATGGATGGATTGGAACTCGGTAGTCGGGTTCAGATGGATGTGGAATTGGATAAGGACTTGGTTACTGGATAGGAATCAAATGTCGACTCGGAACAGTCGTGGATTTGGATAAGCATGCGGCAGCGGCACTTGGACAGAATGGATTGGATAATGGATCAGATGGTACGGCTATGGATGACGTATGGACTTCGGATATCAGGTTCGAGGCTATACAAAACACACCTTCCAATAGCAAGGCATGTTTTGGGGGGAAAAGTGTTACCCGCCTTTTGGCAAGGCTGTAGGAAGGCGGATTTAACTAAATCGGCTACTCGTTTGTCGAGACTGGAATACGACAGGTTTAAGTCGACTGGACGGATAGATGATGTAGTTCGCTTGGAAGATGGATATTGGATTGGATGAAGTGGATCTGCATATGGTAGTGGCTCGATGTTGGAATCTCGAGGGAGTCGGGATGTTGGAGTCTCGAGGGAGTCTCAAGTGAGTCGGGATGTTGGAGTCTCGAGGGAGTCGGGATGTCGGAGTCTCGAAGGAGTCGGGATGTCGGAGTCTCGAGGGAGTCTCAAGGGAGTCGGGATGTTGGAGTCTCTAGTGAGTCGGAATGTTGGAGTCTCGAGGGAGTCGGGATGTCGGAGTCTCGAGGGAGTCGGGATGTCGGAGTCTCGAGGCAGTCTCGAGGGAGTCGGGAAGTTGGAGTCTGGAGTGAGTCGGAATGTTGGAGTCTCGAGGGAGTCTTGAGGGAGTCGAGATGTCGGAGTCTCGAGGGAGTCGGGATGTCGGAGTCTCGAGGGAGTCGGGATGTTGGAGTCTCGAGGGAGTCGGGATGATGGAGTCTCGAGTTAGTCGTTCGGCACAGGAAGTCGTTCGGCACAGGAAGTCGTTCGGCACGGGAAGTCGCTTGGCACGGGAAGTCGCTCGGCACGAGAAGTCGCTCGGCACGGGAAGTCGCTCGGCACGGGAAGTCGTTCGGCATTGGAAGTCGCTCGGCACAGGAAGTCGCTCGGCACAGGAAGTCGTTCGACACAGGAAGTCGTTCGGCATTGGAAGTCTCTTGGCACAGGAAGTCACTCGGCACAGGAAAGTCGCTCGGCCCAAGAAGTCGCTCGGCATTGGAAGTCACTCGGCATTGTACCTCGCTCGGCATTGGAAGGCGTTCGACATCGAACCTCGCTTGGCATTGGACATCGCTCGGCATCGAACCTCGCTCGGCATTGTGGTGAGGCTGGTGCGGCTCGGCATTGTGGTGAGGTTGGTGTGGTTCGGCATTATGGAGGTATGTGTGGCCCGGCACTGTGGAGAGGCCGATGTGGCTCGGCATTGTGGAGGTATGTGGCTCGGTGGAAGGCCTTGATGGTCCCAGATCATTCAGAAAGCCCAACAACTCAGGATTTGCCTATAAATACAGCATGTGAGGGTTCAGAAAAGGGATCTTCTTTCTGCTCTCTTACTTTCTATTTTCTAAGGCTGAGGCTACTCTGCCATTTTGTAACTGTAATTGATTCGAATATCAATAAAAAGGAAACTTCTGGAGTGGACATAGGCCGGAGTTAGCCGAACCACTATAAAATCTATTGTTCTTTACTACTTTCATTTTAATATTTATTGTTCTTCACTTCATCACTCTATACACACATTCTGTTTGTGAGCTGTGACTGGTATTTGGTGCTTTCAACTGAATTTGGGTGTTAGTGACCAATTTTGGCACTAACATTAAGCAACACTAGAGATGATGGCCTCTTCTATCCAAAAGACTATCCTTTCAAACTTGTATCATACAACGATGCTGATTTTGGAGGATGTAGAATGGATAGAAAAAGTAGTGGTACTTGCCACTTCATTGGATAATCTCTAATATCGTGGTTTAGTAAAAAGCAAAATTGTGTTTCACTATCGACGTATGAAGCGGAATACATATCTAATGCTTTGGCATGTGTGCAAGTGATATACTTGCAGCAAGCTCATCGTGACTACGGAATATATGTTAATAAATCTCCAATTTACTGTGATAATGCAAGTGCTATTAACCTATCAAAAAATCCAATAAACCATTATCTTACCAAACATATTGGTATCCGTCATCACTTCCTACGTGATAACATAGAACAAGACATAATATCGATTCAGTTTACGTCTTCCAAAAATCAAATCGCAAACATTTTCACCAAACCACTAAATGAAAATTCACTTATTAAGTTAAGACGTGAACTTGGCATTATATCTCTACATGAATTACAATAAGTTTTTCTACAAATTTAATAATCATTAAAAAAATTTATGGTCATTAACTTAAACATATACTATCCATTAAAAAATTAGAAAACATAAAACCAGGAAACTAAAATGTCTTCCTGCAAAATTGGAAATATTCTCATCCTATAATTTACAGATCAAATTTAACAAACTCATGCTGTATATACACAACAATTTCTAATTTAACTAAACTTATATAACATATTATAAATAAAATTTTCAAATGGATTCCGGCTATGATTCAACTCACTCCGCAATCGATTATAGTTCGTCATCTTCTAAAAATAATCATTCAACTCCAAATAAAACAACACCATCATCAAATAAATCACCTTCAGTTAATATCATTCCATCACCTTTATATCACCCTGGCTACTCTCCAAAGGGTAAGAAAGTCAAATGATCAATCAACCTTGAATCATCTTCTTCCAATACCAAAATGGATGAGATTTTTCACTATCAACAAGAAATGATGGGAGTACAAAAGGAGATGTATTATTAGCAAAAAAAGACAAGGAGCACATCTAAATATTCTGCAAAGATGTGTTCTGGCTATCTGCGGACGTCCGCCAATGAAAGACTACGAAAACATTCTCCTCGAATAACGGAAACACCAACAAATAAATACGACTCCACTCTGAAAAACTCTTGAGAACATGGACCATCAAACAACGTTTGGAATCATACTCCAGTGCGAACAAATATATGGTCTCCCCTTAAGCCTTTGAATGAGCAAATAAAGATTGAACCTAGCTCATGGGAACACTTCCCCAAAGAAGAATCCGAGCCGAGTGAAAATAAATAAATTTTAAGTATATGTATATATATATATATGTGTGTGTGTATGTATATGTATATGTATATATATATATGAAAAGTTCATTATATATTTGAATACAACTTGTATTTGTTTCTATTAAAATAAATAAAACATATAGTAAAATATTTTAGAAAAACTAAAAACGTACCTTGAAAACAAAGTATTATAAAAAAAACTAAATATTTAAACAAACAACAGGTTCAGTCGACTGAATGACTTAGTTCGGTCGATTTGACGAGAGGATAAAATATTAACATCCCAAATTCAGTCGACTCTATAAACAAAACCTACCTTCTCCCGAACTTATACTTTAGGTCAGTCGACTGAATCCAAGATTCAGTCGACTGGTCCACTTTAATTTTTTTTAAACCAGTCATCTGCATATTACTTTCAGTCAACTCTATAAAAAAACAAATTTCGATTCTTGAACTATTATCCTATGCAGTCGACCGATTGCTAATTCAATCGATTGAGTCTGGGATAAAAAAATTATTCCACCCCATTGACCAGTCGACTCAAAAGCACTACCAGTTGGCTGATCGAGCAGTTTTCCATTTTTTAAAACCCAAATACCTATTCACCTTCATGCCTTTGTAGAAATCCGACATTCAAAACCCTAAAATCTATTTCAACTCCTCACATTTTTTGACTTTACTCTTTCAACTCTATCTCCAAACATTTCAATAAATTCATATTTCTTTCTCATTACTCAAATTCAATGCCTCCAAAACATTCGAGAGAAACATCTACATCCACTGAACCATATGAATCTCGAATCAAAGGATGGCTATACGACGATGCTGCTGTCCAAAGGTTCAATAACATGAGGAACACGAGGATTTTTGAAGGATCATTCATCCGATTTAGAGATTTTGGAAGATGTACTATTCGAGAATTTGCTGAAGCAAACCACATTGATCATCTCATCAACTTTGAAGCCAACAATCTCAAGATTTATCCATTATTGGTAAAATTGTTTTATGCTAATTTAAACTTAGATTTCATAAATCCACACACTAGTGAAAATTGTACACGGACTCTTATTTGTGGTGTCAAAATTTACCTACCTATTGCGATATTAGAATCTATTTTAAATTGCCCTTCGGAAGGAGAAGACTTAGATGACATTGAAGTAGATTTGAAAAATCGTGATGAAATTAGTCATCTGTTTCTAGTTGATAATCTGAAAAAGTTGAAAGCAAAATTTTTACGTCCAAAAGCTAGAATTTACATAGAGTACTTACTCATTTCATACAACTACGAACTGCTAGTTATGAGGTGATTTATAAATATAACTTCCAAGCTCTCTGTGCACTATATGGTCATTGAAATGTGAATTGGGCAAAAGTAATCATGGACGAGTTTCCAACATTTCACAACCATAAAGCCAAAACAATCCATTATGGAGAATATATAATGCGTATCTTAATGAGTTTTCAAGTTCCTCTCCCGAATTCAGAATTCATTACAGTTGGTTGTTTAGACTCAAAAACTCTCACTCTCATGAAACTTCCACAAAGAGTCGAACACCACAATATCATATCCTTCGACCAATGGAAAGCAAATAGAGAAGCCGACTGTCCCAAACCTGCCAACCCTCTCTAGCTCCTCCACCTCTTCAGCCTCAATGTGATGAGGATGACATAGAAGAAATATCTTTAGAACATCTAGCACGTTGGGCGTATGTTACTCTCTCCCGCATTCAAAGTAAGCTTGATCGATGACTTTTCCATGTTGAGCACACTATCACTAGGATGGATAACTAGCTTGATCGAATTAAAGGATTCTTGAACAAAATTTGAGATAAAATGTCATGCGCTTCATCCTCCTTTGCATATATACCATCCAAACAAATTCCTCCAAATCCTGAGCACTTAACTTGGACAACATTCGAGGAAGAAGAAGAAGGAGAAGACTCAGTTGAGCATGGAGAAACTAGCGAAAGTCTTGACTACCGAGCCTTTATTACGATGGTACTTTCTTTTATTACCTATGTATGATAATTTTATTTCTACTTCTACTAAACTTTCTTACCTCATAAACAATTTGGTTTACTATTATGTAGCCGTGACAGTTATGTAATTTCTGTCATTTTTTTCCTGTTTCATGTGATTGTTATGTTTTGTCACTGTTAATCATTTTGACAAATTATGTTATTATGTGAATCATTTTACTGTTCTGTGGTTATTATGTTATGTCACTGTAAGTCTTCTTCTTATAATACTCATTGTGACAAATTGTGTTATTGTGTGAATTTTTTTACTGTTATATGATTATGAAATGGTCTTATTTTTAATTTATTTTATCAAATTTACTCCTATTAGTTTCAACTTTCTTTTTTTATGTTTTTGTCGATGACAAAGGGAGAGAATATCTACTTCTTAACAATAGGAGGTGAATAGTTTCTTATCAATAGGGGGAGATTAAATTAGTCTATATTAGTTACTTTAAAATATGTAGTTGTCATCATCAAAGAGGGGGAGAATGTTAGAACCTCTTATTTTGGGTATTTTGATAATAACAACTATACATCGTTATATTGCATATACTAACCAATTACACAGGAAACGATCGACAAAAAGAAGACCATGATTGCACAATTATGTAGTATAAGTCATAATTATGTATTATAAATTGTTAAAATCTCTTTTAGTGGTATATACAAACACATACAATCACAAATTCATCAGAGAAATCAAAATATGCATCAGTCAGTTGACTGAAACACCCATTTCAGTCGACTGACCCAAATAAAGTAAAAATATAATCTGTTAATAGTTTCAAACAACTTTGAAACAGTCGACTAAATATATTTTCAGTCGAATGAATCTACAATTTCAGTCGACTGAAACTGTTTACTTTGTATTACTTAGTTTCTGGTTATTGAAACGTCTATCTATATTTAAATACAGTCGACTGGTTTGTTTCTTTTAGTCGACTGAATGATCATAATAGCCATGTTTTTCAAATTATGTGAACAGATGTACTTCTCCATAAAGTGTTATACCACTTCGTTAATGGTTGCAGTCATTCCTCTAACAGTTACAACTACTGATCATCTATATAAAGCAATCCATTTCAAATATTCAATTAACTTGATTTTTACAATTCTTTCTATCTCAATCTTGATTTACTCTCAAGCATTCAATTCACAATATTGCTTTAAGTTTCTGATCACACATTCATTCAAGAATATTTTATTGTAATCAAATTACTTCCTTTCTTCATGAGCACACATTATACCACAAAGAAGAAGATTATAGGAAGGTTGTACTTATTGGCTAATCTGTGTTACACAAGAACACAAGTGGTCACAAATAATTCTACTTACTTCGTAGACGAAGTTCTGTTAGGAGTATTTCAGGCACGAAGTCCTGTTCGATAGCTCAGGCGGTTGTAATACTTATTCCTCCAGGTTAAGTGAGGACGTTGCTAGTTAATTCTAGAAGGAGTCTAGGACTAGACGTGAACATGAGTTCGAACCAGTATAAAATCTCTAGTGTTATTTATTTTATTGATTTAGTTTTATATTTATAATCTGCACAAGTTTATAATCTACATAGTTATTCATATAACTTGATCCATAAAGAATGTCATGTTCTTCTAGGACAAATGATAAGGAAAACCGTCCACTTAAACAGCTAGGTGTTGATCTCCACTCTTATGTATTGTTTTTTATTTTCAAAAGAATCGAAGTAGAGTTTAACAGAAACTATCAAATATTGGTTCCAAGAGACCGGATCGGATAAATATAAATTATCCGAAAACCATTTCGAACTAATTCAATCATTCGAATTGAAGACATCTTGAAGATGATGAAATCAAAGACGAAGTTATTTAAAGTGCAAAGTGCAAGGGCTACTTGCTACTAATTCTGAAGGTGATTCCAAAATGGATATTGTAGTGGTGCCTTCAGTTTTTTCATATCCTAAACACCTTGTATGGAAAAATGCTAGCATTACATTGTCACTTGGAGGCCAGTGTTAGCATTCCAAGTGGGTTTGATATATGAAAAGTTATACGTAGCCTCAAGCCTCACCAACCGGAAATGACTAAAACATGGGATATGCTTCAGGGCTATGTGGGTCACACACATTAGGGTATTGGCCATCACCCATCTAGATCTATATTTAAAAACTATGTATGTTTGGGGCCTAGTGCGGTTGTTAGATACAACTGGGGTGGTGACATATTCAGTACTATACAGTAAGGGGTAGGCCAGTCCTAATTCACGTGGGGGTCCATGTGAGGCCCTCGGTACATTTTATCTAGAGGTCTATAGTGGCAGGCAGTACCCCAGTAGCCTTGTCGTTGTATGAAATCCATTCTCCAATACGTGCTTTTACGGACTTAGTTGTATACCTATTATGCCGGAATTTAATTAATGTAACAATTTTGGTATGATTCCATATTTATTTTAAACCCTAGATATTATTATAATATCACTGGATTTTCTATAAAATGGTTTGGTTATTATAAGGTAAAAACCTGTCCATGTTTATACGCGACGTGGTCTTACGAGATACCTATATTTTTGAAATATTTTTATAAAATAGAACAATCCAAATAATTTGAGTTTCTCACGCTGGTTTACCAAAGTAATCCAAGTATTATTTTCTTATAATACTCAGGTCAGACCCGAGTATTTTTCCAGAGTTAGCTTCAGATGCTTTAGGGCTTCAGGAGATGAGCTGGATGCCTCCAAGACGTATTTCCGTATTTTTATTTCCGTTGTGTTTTTTGTTTGTATTTATCACTATTTGTAAGGACGTGCTATTATAACTGTCCAGGCTGATGATAGGTTAGACTCAGATGTTGTTGAATATTAAAGTTTTCTTTTGTAAATATAATTGGTATATTATATGTGTTCTTCATTATGTAAGATTTTGTTCTGTCTTTTCTTTTCTTTCACCCTAACAATCTGTATTTCGGGCACTTGGACGGTTGGTACGTGACTAACATGGATGTATTAGTGTTGATGTTCGAGAGTCAAAAAATTAGGTTGTTACAAATATACGACCAATACCGACGACTCTCTCAATGCATCGTCAACCCCTAAGAATCATATCGAACTTGAATCGATATATACACTTGCCTGACTACTACCATTTGTTTATCATGAGAACTAATGACAAGTACGTCCCAGCTTATAACCCTTGCTACAACATAACCTGGGGTCTATACTTGTAGCGCCGAGATAAACGTCTCCTATCCTCAGTTGTCGCCACTCGAACATGCAAACGAAACAACGCTTCTCATGCTACAAATGGTCTAGAACTATGAGATCTCAAGGCCAAGACCATAGGAAACAGACTTACTCCATATACGTAATATCGTGGAATCATATATCATAACATATTAGTCATCACATCTCAAAACCACCAGACGACTCTATAAAAATTACCATAAAAATCCAAAATATGCTCAATCATGAACTATGACCTCAATGTCATCTAACTTTTCCTATTCACCCTCCCGGTTTATCTCAAAATCTACGATTTCAGAATATGTGATGAAGTAGTCATACATGGGTTCCAAAATCAAACTGCTCCAAAACCTACCAAAACTTCATGGATTGTAGCTCTTGAAAAATTATGAATACTGGTCTAAATTGCATCTCAATTCGAGTTCGTATGCCAAAAGTTATCGCGTTTTGATGTTTTAACCGAACTAGGCGATATATAACTAAAGCAACATTTCAAACGTCTAAAATGGGAACTCAGATGTATGATCTTATTTTCAAACATTTTAAACCCTAGAAAATACATAGGAAAGTTTTGGGAAAAATTCCTTGAAATTTAGACGTCTAAATCAAGTTTTCATACGTTTGAAAAGCTGATGCGGGCGAACAGTGAAATTCAAATGTCCATAACTTTTAATCCGTAGCTCCAAACGACTCGTCGTTTCTTCCATTGTGATCATGGTGAAATTATCTTTAACCTAAAGACATAAAACCATGAATTTATACAATCTTTGAAGTAGTCCTTTGCCCTTGAGTGCTTTTGATGTACCTTCCAAATAACTGAGATATGTTGCACAACCATCGTCCAACTTGAATTCATGCACTTATCGTTAGTTGTTCAAAATTCGGAAAGTGAAACTTCATACTCTAGCGACTCAACAAACAGCTTTGAGGTAGCGAACCTATTTCTCAACCATTCGAGTTTAACAACTCGATTAACCATTCCAATTCTACATTTCACACCCAAGTTCGTATCATCGACAATTCTCTATAAGACGAATACCACTAGGGCGAAACATCCTAAAACTCGAATGATTTACAAACCATTTAACACTTCAAAACCCCATCATTCAATGATAATTTCTATAACCATTCAACGTAATCCTGTTATTCTGCCAACAATACAATTAACAATTAACTACATTATCTTATCAATCACCATTCAGTCAGTAGCAAACATACTAACACATCAAATTATATGATTTATGCTTCAAAAACAATTATTTAACAAGATTCTCATCTCTAAATCCCAGATCAAGTTCATTAGTCAAGCCCTAATCAAAATTACATCAAAACATGATTTTTAACACATATAATGATTATAGAGTATAGAGAATAGATCGCACTCATCAAATCACTAAGAAATTCAAGCTCATTGGAACCCAATTTGAAACTCCCTTTGATCCCAAGATCCAACCTAAATCTTTTTCAAAACACTAACTTTTTGGTTGATAATTATAGAGAATCTTCTAACTTGAATTTAGAAATTTATTTTGGAATTTTTTCGTTAAGAATTGAAGGAGTTATGAAGATATGAAGTTTGGAAAAATATTTTCTTAACCTAGAAAAATAATGATGAAGTAGAAGAATGCGATAATGAACTGTTCTCTTCATTTCAGAATTATAGTGACTAATTATGGCGAAATGACCATTTTGCCCCCATTCCTCTATTTTCCCGTTTTAAATTCTTTATCCGAATTTAACAAAATTAATATGTATTTCATATGAAAATGACATTACGAACTCAGTGAAATAGGTCGTACGTACTAATTCATTCATCTTTAAAAATTATTATTTTAAGTTATTAGTTTGCTTAATCTTAATTAAGCGGTCAACTAAAATTAATTACTAATCAAATTTATGGGTTGTTACACACTCCAACTTGAAGAATATTGGATTTGTCTTTATTTATATGCAATCCAGTTAATGCATGGAAGGACATCATGATTGTTTTAATACACTAAAGAGATTCAGGAGTTGGCATAGTAACTATTATGGGATCATCAACAGACATTAAAGAGGTTATCAAAGGATCCTACATTTACGATGGAGCTTAAGTTCTTTGGTTTCAATTGAAAGATTGACCATTTTTGTGAATAATTCCATAACAAAAATTGAATATATAAGATGACACTGGATCGCCCTGCCTAATTCCTTGCATTCCTGCAAAAAAACCTACTAAATTGCTATTGAAAACAAGTGAGAAATAGATTATTGGGATGCGAGTATATATCCAAGTAACAAAATGGCAAGGAACCCCATTTTTGCCATGATAACAACTGTAACTTTCCAAGCCTTATTATATCAAACTTTAGCGTTGCTCTTAGAGATATTTAGGTCTATCATAACCCTTAAGCATATCATGTCTTATCATAACATTATCTAGAATACTCCTATTGGGAGGAAATGCAGCTTGATTATAAGAGATGAGGGAAAGCAGAACTTGCTTTAATCGAGCACCAAAGATCTTAGAGATACACTTATAAATAAGGTTACAGTAAGCTACAAGTCTAAAATTAAAGATGGAATTAGCATCTTTAGATTTTGGTATCATTGCTTTGATTGAAAAAAATTATGAACTACTTTTAGAAGATTAATCGATATTATGTTTTAACAATGAGTGTAAAAGTAGGCAATGAAACCATCAAGACCCCCACAAAATTTACTATTTTCAAAAATAAAGAGCTTGATTTCATCATTAGTAACTTTTGTAGAAATGAAGTTGATTTCATCAAAATTTAGTTTGGGAAAATGTATATTTTAGAGTACATTTAAATTAGGTTCATATGGCTCAAGATTTTTTAACAGGTTAGAGAAATAAGCAAGAAAAGCCTTATCAAATTCAAGAGGAGTGTTATGTACCTTGCCATGCTCATATATTATTTGGTGGATATTTCTTTTACCTACTTAGATTTGATTAAAGCATGATATAATTTAGTATTTCTACCTCCTTGAATGTCACACAATTTTCTAGGTTTTCGCCTCTTTATTTTAGCTTCAGCGGTTAAAGCATCTGAAAGTTTGTCAGTTAATTCATGCTCTAATATTGAAAGCTAAGGGTATGAGGTTGATCCATCATGTTTATTTAAGCTTGTTCGTTATACCATATTTTGCCAAAGGATTTTAATTTATATATCCGAGGCCGAAGAGTATTTGGGTTAGCTCATTCCCAAAAGAAAATGAACAAAATCGAATGAAGTGGCCTACCTAAGAAGAGGTGAGCAATCTTTGGTTAAAACAAATAAACCAACCAAACCAATTTATTTCGGTTGATTTGGTTAGGTTTTGAAAGATTAGTCTATAATTGATCCATAAAAAAATTTGTTTGGTTATCAAATTAACCAAAATTTTATTATATTGTCAAAATTACCAAGGATATAATTAGGCCTGTCAACGGATGCTTTCGGATGCGGATAGTGCCATATCTGTATCCGCATCCGAAATCATTTTCGGATATCGGATATCTGCATCCGCGGATATGGATGGATGTCGGATAATTATCCTATCTGTTAACGACCAATAAATCAAGAATTGTAAAAGAAATTTTTTAGTTTAACATAAATATTTTTCAATCCCATTGATTATAAAAGTGTTCAAATTAACAAATATGATGATAATAAATAGTTTCAAGCAGTTAATAAACATTAAGCGCATATAATATAAATTACTAACTTAACAAAATAATAAATGAATATCATTCACTGCACTAAAATGCACATAATTTGAACTATAATTTTGACAAAAAACGAATGGATAATTTTCGAATGCGGAGGTCTTCGTATCCGCATCTGCATTCGTTTTTCCAGATATCGGATATTTATCCACTTTTTGAATGCGGATGCGGACGAATTTTAGATTTTTCGGATATCCATTGACAACCCTAGATATAATGATTTTTAAACTAATTTAGTTGTCTAAATAAATTTTTTTGTAGGATCGAATTAACCTTAGAGGGTGGTGAATAGAGTTAATTAATAAATTTCATAGATAAATAAAAATTGCAGCACAGATAATAACAGAGTAAAGTAAATACGGAAATAAAAATAACACAGAAGTTTACCCAGCTTCGGCAAAACCCGCTACTACTGCCCTAAGGTTTCTACTAGGAATTAAACAATCCGACGCTTACAGACCCTGTAAACTCGTGACCCTTACTAACCTGATTGTTCTAACCCTACGCTCAAAACCCTACCACAACTCAACCACTGAGTTGCGAATTCTTGAACTACACCTCGTAGCTCGTAACCTAGTTAACACTAGAGTTTAACAAGTTTTAAAAGGAAAATTACAAAAAAAATAAAATAGAAATCCTAAATACAATTTTAGCCCAAAATAAACTTGATTAAATAAGGAAAGGCGTGGCTCAACTAAAATAGTGCGCCCTATAATAGGATGAGATATTCATTCTCTTGTTCAATTTGGTCGATTTCCTTTTCTTCATTCTTTAGAAATTACTTCCGATTAAAGCACTGATTCCAATTGATCAATTGAAGATATGTTTTTACCTTGATTGCTTCGTCCATCGATTGCCTTGCTTTGAGTGCACTTGGTCGCTTCAATGAGTCTAGTAATTCTTCAATTGAGGCTTTGGTATGGTTTCAAATTTTCAGATTTAGGTTATATTGCTTTTAAACTCAGTTGAATTTTTGCCAGTAATGATATGGGTATTTATAGGAATTGATTCCCTATATTTTCAAATTGAAACGTTCAAACTTGACTTTGGATTTTACACTTCAATTGTTAATCTCTGATTGAATGGTTCATTGGTTTTTGACTTGGTCACCATACGAATATATATATATATATATATATATATATATTCGTACATATTTTTACTATCAGTTGATTTTCTTATTTCGGTCTTTGAGCTTCCGTGTTGTTTGCTTTTGTTTGACTGCTTTGATTTCTAACATGTTGTATCTTTATACGATGCTGATTGAACAAAATGATGAACTCAGTTTAGCTTTTCTTGGGTTTACAATTCTCGATGCCTAAAGTGTGTTGTATCTGGTACATATGTGCATGCCTTGATTTTTTTATGTGCACTGGTATTTTATGAACTTGTCCACTTCTGCCTTGCTGCACTCTTGCACCCTTGCTGCACTATTGTATTCTTGCTGTGTTTGCACCCTGCTTTGATCTGGTCTTGTCTTGCTGCCTTTTGTGCATGTCTTGCTTTGTACTAATACCTTGCCCTACCATATGCTTGTGCATATCTCTTGCCGATCTTGTTGTTGCACTTGCATTTGAACTTATTTGTGTACTATTTACTTATTTCAGGCTTTGCACCATTTTGCTATTGTCTTAAACACTACCTTTCCTCACTATGTACATGTATGCATGTATATACATATATGTATATATGTGTGAAATTTCTGATTTTTTGTACTCCTTTCTTTTGTTGCTTATGATATATTTCCTTTGCTCTGATTGTTTCCCGAACTTGAGTGTATTGAAGTCTTTTACATTTAAACCCGATCTGCCCTGTCTTGTTTTGTTGGCTGGTTTGTACTTGTATATGTGCACCTGCGTTGAGTCTGAGACGACTTAGGCTTGACCTTGTGCACATTTGCACTGAGTTGAGCCTTCGTGCTTGACCTTTGCAGCAGTCCATGTGATTGAATCGAGGCTCGACCTTATGATATTCATAGTGATACACTGTGCATATCATGAGTTGTCCATGCACCTATATTTTCCCTTATCTAAATATAAAGAGAAAAACAAACCCATAAACTGAGGCAAATTCAATTTTATTTTTGCAATTTAGGTTCGTTTCTTTTTCTAGTTTACTGCGTCGTTTATTTGATAGGTATAGTGGTTGGCTGGACACAAGCTGGAGCAATCGAATCAAGATTAAAATCAAGTGTGAGCGAGCGAGGAAACAAGGTGTTGTATAGGTGTGTGTAGAGAAATTGTGTATATGAGAGTATGAAATTTTGTATAGTGACAAATTGTATTGTAATCGAAAATTGTGAATATAGTGGAAGCAAATAATGTGTACTATTCGAAATTGAAATAAAATATTTGTTTGAATAAAATATTTGTTCAAATATAAATTCTAATTCAATTATTTTATTCTGCAAATATTTATTTAATTCTGTGAAAACAAAATAGTACAATAACAAACGCATTCAACGTGTGTGTGTGTGTCTATATATATATATATATATATATATATATGTGTGTGTGTGTGTGTGTGTGTGTTTTATCATCAAACAAAAATCATGAACCATTGTACTCTACGGTATTTATAATATATATGTCAAAATTACTTCTAAAATGCATAAGAATACTAAATAAGTGTACTTTAATCATGTGTATGTTTTATTCTAAAGCACAACGAATATTCCAAGCATAAAATATAAAATATTTTTAGTTTGATTAAACCAGATGACCAACCGAACTTAATTTGGTCGGTTTAGTTTTTATTTTTATTGGTTTTAGTTTAGTTTAATAATTTTCATCGTCGTACTAGCCGAACCAACCAAATGTTCACCATTATGCCTAATGGCCCCGAAGCCCAGGACAATCATGAATAAACTATCGAATCTAGACCAAAAGGTATAAAACCGAAGGGTTATATACCAAAGAAATTAGTACATTAAGGAAAGCATAATTTACTTTTCCATATTTTGTCCAGACATATTATTATTCAAAAGACTGGACCAGAAAGCCAAGCCGAAAGATCAATATAACATACTATTGTGCTTAGTTGGCTTTGATTACCGACCATCAGGTAGGAAACGAAAGCCGATGGATTCAATATTTCGAAAGACAAAAGCTTTAGGAGACAAGATCAACCAAAAAGAATGTGCACCAATACTACAATACTATGATATCCCTACCATCCACATTTATGTTCCAGATATAGCTAAAAGAAAGACATCCATCAAGTATACATTAGTGTTGATAGCGGTGGAATTTTCTATCGATTAGAAAATCGCCGCTAAAAATATAATCATTAAAATACCATAAGCGCACGGCGTACAATTGTAGTACGTATGCGAGTACGAGTCGATTCGTAGGGAAATGAATTAAATTTTAAATTCTACTCAATCAAATTAACCTAAAGAGTTTGAAATTGTTTTAACTAAAAGAAAAGTAAAAACTAACTAAAACAAAAGTGAATAAAAATATGAGATTAAGAGACAATTTAGAGGCAAATCCACTCTCATACTATCACATGAAATCAATCTATGATCTCATTTTAATCTAAGTAAAATTAGTGATGTATTTATCATAAGTATGATCTATTTGTGTTAATAATTAACACAACTTAAACTTTAATACAACAACTAAAACCACCTATTAAATGTCATGAAAATGAATTTGAAACTAAAACAAAGTCTATTTTAAGCATGATCTATTTACTATTTTTGATTAGTAACATAGATCATCAAATTTTGATTTTATTTTAATTCCATGATCAAAATCGCTTAGTTGATGTTAATGTAAATTGTGTTTATATTTGAGTAAGAATAGCCTATTTGTGATAAATAAAATAGGCTATCAAATTCACTAATAAACTTACATCAACAACCAACTATCCATGAAGCATAAAAAGAGATCATAAATTAGCAAATATGTTGAATCTACATAATTTAAGAGAGCTTCATTACCTCTAAATTGAAGGGGTTTAGCTTCTCATTTTTGTTATCATTTCGACACATGTAGATTGCAACATAGAATAAAAAAGGAAAGTAAGAGCTAATTAAAAGAAAAGAGAACCGAACTACTTGCATAAATTAAATCCAAACTAATTGCAATGAAAAGAAACCTAATCTACTAACATGAAATAGAAGAAAGCATGTAAATAAAAGTAAGCATGAAATGGAAAAGCATGTACAAAAAGAAGTAGAGGCTTAAGAAGCCATTTTATTTCTCATTGATTTGTGTTACAATATGCATTAAAGGTAAGATAATCAAACTCCATTGCATGAACATAAGAGAGTTATTTATACATGATTAAAACCCTAATCCATTTTTAGGGAACTCCCTAAAATGCCCTTGTGGTAGTGTGGCCTCTAAGTTATCATAAGCATGAAATTATTCCTCCATTAAATGTGCATGTGCCTTTAATCCCCACTAACATACGCATTAGCTCTTAATTGTGATTCATTAGTTAGTGGGTAGGTGGGGTCCTCCATGAGTACATGAATTCTTTTATTTCTTCATTTCTTTGGCTTCCAACTCTTGTATATGCATATTTCCATGAAGCCACTTCCAAGTTGAATCCAAATTCCTACAAAACAAATTAAAATGTGCAAGTAATGTTTTCAAATTAATTCACGGACGAAAATTACCATTTTCCCCCATGTAAATGCATGAATAATGACTTGAAAGCATTTTTGAAATTTGGTTTTAAACATGTAAAAACACCCAATTATGAAATTTATTTTACTAAAATGAGATTAAGTGTGTGAGTAAAAATATACATTTTTACATGCACATCAAATACCCCCACACTTATTTTATTATTCGTCCTCGAATAAAGAAACACTAAGATAAATCCACTTTCGTAGTGAGCACGATTGCATTGAGCGTATGCAACAAGCCGTTAAACCTCTAGGTGTCCCTAGTAGGACGAATGTTGTCTTGTAAGGATTTTCAGCGGATACTACCCACAAAATCCAAATGCAACATGAAAAATTCATAAATGCAAGATTTATTTACTAAGATATGAATGCAAGTTTTTTGAAAATATTTACAAATGAAGAATTACTTTTAAATTGAAACAAATAAGTTAAATATAAGTTTTGGTCATTATCAAGAAATTTAAGTCCTTTTACTCGTCAAACTTCCAACAACAATTAAGTAATCATTACAATTAGACTCTAGTTTAGCTAGTTGTTACAGTTGATAACATAGTGCGGCTATGAAATGGATCCTTAGTTGATTATCAAAGTTTTCAAAGTGGTATTTTTATTTCTTTTGAATAACAAGTCGAATCAACTAAGTGAAAATAGTGCTTGGATTTCAATTGCTTGCTCTCTCTATTTTTGGAAAGTATTAACATTATTATTATTTACACACCTAACTCAGATAAACTAAGGACATATATATTGATCATACACTGCCTTTCGGGCTTACATGAGAAGGGTACAGAGCATGGCAAGTGTGCACACTTATGTGTGAACACTTGACTCTAGGTGTTTTAAAAAAAACTTTTTTTTTGTTTTTTTTAATGAAGAGAGGGTTTCACAAAATCATCTTAGCACCACTTAACTTAGAAGATCAAAAACGTTATCGCCTTTACTTTAAATCAGCCACTCTTTTAAAAAAAGATTACAATTAGGATATACTTCATAATTAACACCCATGAACCTTCCTATATACTAGTTAAACCATAGTTACTTGTAATCAAACTTTATTTTATTTTTGTTAAGACAAATAAATTTTCAAAAATTTCAATTCAATATCCAGAAACATATACTTATCCTATAGTATTTCTTCAAAAGTAAATCAATATGCTAAAAAGAAAACTTGTTTTGGGAATTTTTTTTTAAGTTTTGAGTTTTGGAAAGAAAATGCAAAAGCTAAACCATGAAAGCCAAATATGAACATGAGACTCTCCCCCACACTTAATTTTGACTATGTCCCCAGAGTCAATGCATGATATAATGAGTGTAAGGGGGAAAAATATGTACATATTTACAAAAGAGGGTTAACATTTCTTATTAGACGTAGTATGGCTCATAAAGAATCATGAGCTTCTCCTTTCGATCACTTGGCAATTCCAAGTAAGGCTTTAAACGGTGACCATTGACTTTGAAATTGTTCCATCCCTAGGTTTTGTATTTCTATTGCACCGTGTGGAAAAATAGTTCGAACCACAAATGGTCCGGTCCATCTTGATTTTAATTTCCCAGGAAATAAGTGAAGTCTAGAGCCATACAAAAGAAATTTTTAGTTTGGCGAAAACATTTTTCTTAGGATAAACTTGTCATTAAAAACTTTTGTTCTTTCTTTGTAAATTTTTTCGTTTCCATACGTGTCGTTCCTAATCTCTTCTAATTCGTTGATTTGCAATTTTCTGTTTTCGCCGACCTTTTCAAGATCAAAGTTTATGTCTTTAATCGCCCACCACGCTTTATGTTCGAGTTCAATGGGCAAGTGGCATACTTTACCATATACAAGCCTAAAAGGAGACATCACAAGATTGGTTTTGTACGCAGTTCTGTAAACCCAAAGCGCATCTGTCAATTTTTGTGACCAATCTTTTCGATTTTTATTTACAGTTTTCTCAAAAATTTGTTTAATTTAACGATTTGAAATTTCAACTTGACCACAAGTTTGAGGATTGTAAGGAGTGGATAGTTTGTGGGTTATCGAGTATTTCTTCATTAGAGTTTCAAATGATCGATTGCAAAAATGGGTTCCGTTATCACTTATTATTATGCAAGGTGTGCTGAACCTCAAAAAGATGTTTTCTTTTATGAATTTCACAACAACTTTATGGTCATTTGTTTTACAAGGAATGGCTTCAACCCATTTAGAGACGTAATCAACAGCAAGAAGAATGTACAATTTTCAAAAGAGTTGGGAAATAGTCCCATAAAGTCAATACCCCAAACATCAAAGATTTCGATCGTAAGGATGAGGTTCAAAGACATCTTATTTCATCGAGAGATTCTTCCTAACATTTGGCAGCGATCGCAAATTTTACAAATCTCGAATGCATCCTTGAAAAGCGTAGGCCAGTAAAAACCACATCGAAGCACCTTTTCCGTGGTTTTCTTCGGACCGAAGTGACCACCACAAGCTTGGTCATGACAAAACGAAAGGACACTCTTGATTTCATAATCAGGAATGCAACGTCGAATGATTTGGTTGGAAAAGTATTTGAACAAGTATGGATCATCACAGTAGAAGTACTTGACTTGGGAAAGAAATTTATATTTATCTTGTTTCGACCAAAATGAAAGAGTTTCCTTAGTGACTAAATAGTTCACTATGTCGGCATACCATGGATCGATAGAAACAGAAAGGAGTTGTTCATCGTGAAAGTTCTCGTTGATCGGTAAAGAAGATGGTGCTTTGGAAGACGTGATAGATGATCAGCGATGACGTTGTCGGATCCTATTTATCTTTGGTCGTAAGGCCAAATTATTAGAGTAAAAGGATCCAACAGATCAAACGAGACTTAGCATCCTTTTTAGCGAAAAGGTACCTAAGAGCGATGTGGTCAGTGTAAACAGTAATGGTTGGAATTTTCGAGAGCAAAAACTATCGCTAGAAGCTCTTTTTCAATGGTCATGTAATGGAGTTGAGCATCGTAAAGAGTCAAACTAACATAGTAGATGACATGAAGAATTTTGTTGATGCGTTGTCCTAAAACAGCACCAACCGCAAAGTTAGAAGCGTCACATATTATTTCGAAAGGAAGATCCCAATTGGGTGAGCAAATGATGGGAGCGGAAATGAGTTCATTTTTGAGATGTTCAAAAGCAGAAACACAATCAGAATTGAAGTCAAATGGAACGTCTTTTCCAAGAAGAGTCGTAAGAGGTCGAGCAATTTTACCGAAATCCTTCACAAAGCATCGATAAAAGCCAACATGTCCAAGAAATGAACGAATGTCTTTGACAGATTTGGGAATGGGTAGATTTGCAATTACATCAACTTTTTCTTTATCTACCTCAATGCCTTTGTTTGAAATGACATGCCCAAGGACAATGTCGTGTTTGACCATAAAATGGTATTTTCCCAATTTAACGTTAAGTGTTTGTCTTGCATCGTTTAAGAACCAACTAAAGATGGTGTAAGCACTCAGAAAAAAAGTTTCCAAAGATGGAAAAATCGTCCATAAACACTTCAAGAAAGTGTTCGATCGTATCAGAAAAGATGTTGACCATGCATCTTTAAAAAGTAGCAGGAGCATTGCAAAGGCCAAATGGCATATGTCGATACACAAAAGTGCCAAAGGGACATGTGAAAGTCATTTTCTCTTGATCTTATGGAGCGATTGGAATTTGGTTATAACCGGAATAACCATCAAGAAAGCAATAGAATTTGTGACTGGCTATTCGTTCAAGCATTTGGTTGATGAAAGGAAGAGGGAAATGATCCTTACATGTTGCAACATTTAGTTTTTGATAATCGATGCAAACACGCCAACCCGTTTGAGTACGAGTTGGAATGAGTTCGTTAGAGTCGTTCTTGATAACGGTAACTCTAAACATTTTAGGCACGACGTGAATTAGGCTAACCCATGAACTATCAGAAATTGGGTACATGATTCCATTATCGAGTAGTTTAAGAATTTAATCACGAACCGCATCCTTCATTTTTGGGTTAAGCCTTCTTTGCGCGTCACGAACAGTATTGGCATCGTCAATTAAATGGATGTGATGTTGAAAAATAACAGGACTAATTCCCTTTATATCGGTTATCGACCATCCAAATGCTTCTTTGTTTTCGACAGAATTGAAAGAAGGGAAGCTTCTTGATCAAAAGAGAGAGATGAAGAGATTATGTGGGAAACGTTTCATTATCACCTAAGTATGCGTACTTAAGGTGATCAGGAAGGGGTTTGAGGTCCAACCTTGAGGGTTTCTTAATCAAGGAATTTGGTTGATGTCCTGACTCAATGGTGAGGGGTTCAAACGGAAGCACAATTTCCATTTCGTTAGGCTCATCTTGAAATGGTTGTTCGTATTTGGTCTCGCGTTCGTTGTTTAGGTCAACTGTTTTGTTATCGAAATTTTCTTGAATGAAGCTAACTTCTAGCGTTTGGTCATGTTGTTCATTCGATTGATTTTCAAGATTGAAGATGTTAAGATTCAAAGTCATGTTTCCAAAAGAAATTTTCATCGAACCGTTCGACAATTGATTAAAGCATTTGAAGTAGCCAAGAAAGGTCGGCCTAAAATCAATGGAATTTGACTCATCGAATTATTCACAGATTGAGTCTCCAAAATGATGAAATCAACGGGGAATATTGATTGACCAATTATGATAAGTACGTCTTCAATTTCTCCATGGGTTTCCTTATCAAACGATCAGCAAATTGAAGAGTTACTTTCGTCGGTTTTTGTTCACCCAAGCCAAGATGCTGATAAACTGAATAAGGAATCAAATTGACAATCACACCCAAATCTAGTAAGCACTTGTTAATTGTTTTTTCATTTATCATGCACGAGATCGTCGGACATCCAGGATCTTTGTATTTAACTGGAATTGATCAGGACAAGACTTCGCTAAGTCCGGCGGCTAAGAAAACTTTCTTGGGTACACGAGTGTGTCATTTTTGGGTACACAAGCCCTTGAGAAATTTAGTGTAAGTTGGGACTAGTTGAACGATATCAAGAAGCGGAATGTTTACTTTGACTTGTTTAAAAATTTCCAACATCTTTTCCATTTGGTCATAGTGTTTCTTGGGTCGAAGACGATTTGGAAATGGAACACGATACTCAGTAGGTGGGTCTACTTGAGTAGAAGAAGAATTTGGATTGGATTTTGATTCGATGTTTTGCTCAATGTTTTTTTCAGATTTGTTTATTGTTTTAGAAGTCTCGAGAGGGGTTTTTAGTAAATCATTTGGATTAACGACTTGATTATCGCTTTGTTTGCCGGAACATAAAGTCGTGATAGCATTCATTTGGGTTACGTTGCTATCTTGAACAACATAGGCTTGATTGAATTCGTGTTTTGATTTCAGGGATTCGGAATTGGCTGACTTGGGAATGTGCCTCAGTCACGTTCACTTACAGACATGGATAATTGACTCAATTGCATTTCAAGTTTAGCAATCGATTGACTCGTATTCTGCATGTACGAGGTTAACAAATTTTGCAAATTACTGTTTGATTGAAGGCTTTGAGTAGTTACTTCAGCTAAAGTTTCAAGACTTTTCTCAAGTGAACTCAATCGTTTATCGTCTTGGGGAGCGAAAGATTGTTGCGGGTGATTTTGAGACGGACCCGCAAATTTTTATTGAAAATGATTGGGCTGAAAGGGAGGATTCGAAGCATTATTCGGAATGCTTGAAAATTGGGACGAACCAAATTCATGTTGGAATTATTTTGGTTCCATGCAAAGTCCGGATGATTTCTCCAACCAAGATTGTACGTTGGAGAAAACAGGTCATTCTTAACCTTATTGAAAGCATTGAGTTGTTCAACCGAATTAGTGCACTGATCGGCTATGTGATTCAGATCGTTGTATTTACAACACATTGGTTAGGAAGCTTGGTTCATTTGGTTGGATGAGAAAATGTTATTGAATTTATTGATCATTGCATCGATTTTAGCTTCCAAAGCCAAAGATGATCCTATCGAGTGTGTACTCGATCGTGAGTAAATGTATTTTCATTAGGACGTTCCCAATGGGATGACTTATCAGCCAAGTTTTTGAGGAATTGCCAAGCATCATCATGATGTTGGGCGAGAAAATTGCCTAGGCACATCGATTCAAGTATGGTTCGTGAGCTATTTTCAAGTCCATCGTATAAGATTTGGCAAAGGGTCCATTTCTCGAAATTATGGTGTGGACATTTTATCAAAAGCTCTTTAAATCTTTCAAAATATTTCCGAATGGTTCACCCCTGAATTGATGAAAATTGACAATTTTGTTTCGGATTTTAGTTTATTTTTTTCCAAGGGGTAGAACTTTTTCAAGAAAACTTTAACGAATTCTTTCCAAGTTTTGATTGAGTTCGATGGTAAGCTATACAACCATTTTTTAGCTTAATCGGTAAGAGCAAATGAAAATAATCGGAGTTTGATTCCGTCATCACAAAGCTGTTGGAGTTTAATGGTTGCACAAACTTGTTTGAATTTCGTTAAGAAAATGTATGGGTCATCATGTTCAAAATTGCCAAATTTCGGAAGTGTGGCAATATGGTATGAATGAATTTCGAAATGGTTACCCGTTGAGGCGGGTAAAATGATACAAGAAGGGATAGAAACTCTATCGGGAAAGATTCTGTCCATGAGAGTTTGAAGGGCATTTTCGTTTGTCATTGTTGGAGTATCATTTCTTCGAGTTAAACGATTTGTTGTTGTGTCACGAGTCCAAGAACGCATGCACAAGAAAAAGTCAAGAAGAGAAAGAAATGAGAATTGAGTTTAAGAGAAAGAAGCAAGGTTTATAAAATGAAGCGAATTTTTTTTTAAAGGGATAATATTTACCAAAAAGGATTTACTTTTCAAAAGGAAGATTGATTTTTATTTTGTTTTTTTTTTGGATTTTCAATTTTTTTCTTTTTTTATATGTTTTTGCTTTTTTTCCTTTTGATTTTTTTTTTGTAAAAAAACTAATTTAAGAAAAATGCCTGTTTTTGGAAAAAAATATCTTGTTTGACTTTTGAATTTTTTTGGTTTTGTTTTTGAACAAATTATTTTTTGGATTTTTTATTTTTTTCTAAGTAAAAAAAAACTTGTTTTTGGATTTTTGATTTGGTTTGAAATTTTTTTTTAAAAGAAAGATATAAAAGATTTTTTTTTGGATTAAAAAAAAGAACTAAGTTAAGTATAATAAAATTTTTTGCAACTAAATGAACTAATGCAACTAAATGAACTAATGCAACTAAATGATTGCAAAGACTTAATTACAAATTTTTTGTCCTTAGTAGCTCCTAACCTAAAATTGTATAATCACACTTTGTCTTAATTCAACAAAATAGTTCTTAGTCAGGTAACGGACAAGAGTTATTGGTGCATCATGAATCACCGTAGCAATGCAGCCAAAGGTTTAAGTTCCTTCAGAGAAACAATCACTATAATATTTACGAATCATCGTACTATGTATATGTGATTATTGCTCTGCCGTAGCCTAGATACCATGAATATAAATTGTCGAAAGAAGACAACTTGTCAAGATACAATTAAACCCTAGGTGAGCTTGTGACTCCCTTAAGTCCAAAGTCTAACCGTTATTATTAGTCGGATTCTACTATGAAATGCAATTTGTGGGCCAAGGAAGGGGTGATGAAATCCCTCACCTTATGTGGATTTGGGTGTTGCCCTTAGAAAAGAAAATAAGATGGTATGAATGCAAAACAAAAATTAAACGTGTATTAACAATGCAACTACGAATGAAATTTGATTTTTTTTTGTTTTTGAATTTTTTTTAAATGCAAGCAACCAACAATGCAAAGCAAATAAAAACAAGAGATGAGAGCACGATTCCAGAGAACATAGAATTATTAGCAATTTATTTTAAAGCGGCAATTTTTTTATACAAGTAAGTAAAGCAATTTATTTAGCAAACAGGCCTTCTCCTTCTAAGTTTCTGCAAATTACAACCTGCAAAATTGTTTAACATGAATATTTATAAGACTAAAACAAAAGCAACCCCTTTTTTTATGGATAAAAGGAAGAAGTAAAATAAATTAAAACAAAACAACTTGTTTTTTTTATTAAAACTAAAAAAATTCACCAAACCATTGTAAACTAAAACAAACTAAACCAAAATAACTTCTTTTTCTTATAAAGCCAAAAGAAAATTTAAAATAAAGAAAATTTATAAGGCGCTCAGCCCACAAGCCCAACTATTTTCTGTTTTTTTAAAAACACTCTTTCTCATTCAATAATCACAACAGAAATCAAAACAAGGCGTAATCGAATCAGGTCAAAAGGTAGAAAAACAAAAAATCAAAATAAATTTTTTCGATTTAGTGTTCAAAAAGTAATCGTTGGTCGCGATTGTTCGTTGAAGGCGCAGGTGGTTTTATTTTGGCTGCGATTAAGTTGCGGGGTTGGTTACGGTTGTAGTTGTTATTTTATGGTTGCGTGTTTGAAGGTAGAAGTTGAAATTGGAAATGGGTTTGGTCGTTCTGGTTGTGGTTTGTCAGAGGGGAGGTAAGTAGATTTGGTTTGGGGATATGGAGGAGGTTGAGGTGGTTTCTTGTGTGCAGGCAGAGGATGGTTTGAGTTGCTGTAGTAGTATAGTAATTGACAGTGCTGGTTGAAGTGGTGTGATGGAGGTGACCGTTTTGTAACGTTGAAGGAGGAGAATGTGCAGTTTTGTAAACAATAATCAAAATGTGAATGAAGGCAGCGGTGAGGTCGGAATGATGTACTAGTTATTTGGAGTTTTTATGGGATGGAATAGTGGGATGTTGATGGCAATTTTGAACCGGTTGATGTTGTTGACTGGTGAAGGCAGGGGTTGTGGATTGTTGGTGGCAGCAAGGAGGTTATGTATGAAGTGATAAGAGGTTGGCAGAAGTTAGTATGTAGGCAGAAGTCTGTAGATGTTGGTCAGAGAAGGGTTATAGAGTGGATGAAGGCATATGGCAGTGTGATGTGAACATGGCAGTGTTTGTACAGTGGTGTTGCAGTAGGCAGAGGTAATGGAAGATGGTTCTGGTGGTGGATGATGTATAGTAGTAATGTTAAGATATATGTATGTATGGAAGTTGAACTGTGAGATGTTTGTATAGGGAGGGTGTTGTTGAAACAGTGGTTTGGTTATGATGGAGGTAGGTGATGGTTATGAGGATATGAAGTGCAGCGATGTTTGGTGCAAGCAGTTGATGTTGAAGTGTGCAAAACCAACTTGTATGTTGTATGTTGAGTCTATGGTTGTGTCTATGATTGTGGAAGGCAGTGATAACAACAGCAGCACTATGGATGAATTTGTAGTTAATGGTAGTTAGTGGTGTTTTGATGGTTCTGTGATAACAGATTGTGAAGTATGGTGAAGAATGTGTTGTGAAGTATGGTTGCTGTCAGATGGTGAAGTTGATGGTCAGTGAAGGTTGTCAGGTGATATGAAGTGTGAAGCTGGGTTGTAAGGGAAGGTGGCAGTGGTTGTTTTGATGGGTTGCTTATGTGGGTTGTGTTGTGGATGATGATGGTGGCAGTGTTGTAACTTAGAAGCAGTGAATGCTAGAATTTGATGAACTAGAAGGCAATGAAGTGGTAGATGCAAGTATATGATGTTTGAGGAAAGATGCAGGTAGAAGTGTGGTGCACTGGTGTGGTGCACTAGTAGAAGTATGGGTTGAAGTTGTTTTGCACAGGTTGGAGGTGTGAAGTAGTTGAATGATGACTGGAGAGAGTTTGAGGAAGTAAGGCAGTATTTGATGTGAATGGTGATGTTGTATGGCAGAGATAGGAAGGTGCAGTGGGTATAACAGCGTTATGTGCACATGTTATATGTGCACAAAGGCAGTGAAGTAGTGGGTTGGGTGAAGGCAGAGTGCAGTAATGTGCAGGTTAATGTTGTTATGTTGTGGAGTATCGGTGACAGGCAGAGGGTGGATGTATGAACAAGTGGGTGGTTTGTGGTAGAAGATGATTATAGTAAATGGTCAGAACAGTGAGTCGAGTTGCAGTTGGGGGTATTTGAATGTATATGGCAGTAGATGAACAGTTTTGAGCAGTGAAGGATGAGTTAGTTGATGGTAGTATGCACTGTTGTTGACAGTAAGGGAAAGTTTGCAAGGCAGGGGACTGTAAGATTGAGGAGATAGACTGAGGTGGAGTTATGCTGAAGGCACTGTTGTATTGATGGTGGTTGAATGGTGAGGATAGCAGCAGCATAGTGATGAGAATTAGAAGTGGCTGTAAAAGAGATGAATTAAATGCACATAAATGGTTATGTGCACAGAAATGCATAGTTTTTGTATATTATGAAATGCACAGAAAAATGTATAGTGATATTGAGAAAATGTAATGCAGAAAAATGAAATGGAATATATTTTTTCTTTTTGAAATGAAATTGTGTATTTTTTTAGCAATGCAAATGCAAATCGAAAAACAACAAGCACACAAATCAAATGAAAGCACAAATCACACACAACACAAACTATTCCCTTTTTTTAAATATGAAAGCTAACACTAATTAAAATAAAACAAAATAACACCAAAAACAAGAGATGCATACAAACAAGATGAAAATAAAAATGACACACAATCACACAACACTAGAATTTTTTTTGCTTTTTATTAAATGCAAATCAACGCACAAAATGAACACACAATAAAATCAAACAAAAATAATTCAAAGAATATAATTAAAATCAAATTACAATTTTCGCGGCAACGGTGCCAAAAGCTTGTTGATAATGGCAGAATTTTCTATTGGTTACAAAATCACCGTTAAAAATATAGTCGTTAAAATACCACAAGCGCACGACGTACAATTATAGTATGTATGCGAGTACGGGTCGATCCGCAGGGAAATGAATTAAATTTTAAATTCTACTCAATCAAATTAACCCAAAGAGTTTGAAATTGTTTTAACTAAAAGAAATGTAAAAATAACTAAAACAAAAGTGAATAAAAATATGGGATTAAAAGACCATTTAGAGGCAAATCCACTCTCATACTCTCACACAAATTAACACAAAATCAATCTATGATCTCTCATTTTAACCTAAGTAGAATTATCGATGTATTTATCATAAATATGGTCTATTCGTGTTATTAATTAACACAACTTAAACCATCAAACTTTAATACAACAACTAAAACCACTTATTAAATGTCATGAAAATGAATACGAAACTAAAACAAAATCTATTTTAAGCATGATCTATTTACTATTTTTGATTAATAACATTGATCATCAAATTTTGATTTTATTTTAATTCCATGATCAAAATCACTTAGTTAGATGTTAATTTAAATTGTGTTTATATTTGAGTAATAATAGCCTATTTGTGAAATACAACATAGGTTATTAAATTTACTAATAAACTTACATCAACACTACCTATCCATGAAGCATAAAAAGATATCTAAATGAGCAAATATGTTGAATCTACATGATTTATGAGAGCTTCATTACCCCTAAATTGAAGGGGTTTAGCTTCTCGTTTTTGTTATCATTTCAATACATGTAGATTGCAACATAGAACAAAAAAAAGAAAGTAAGAGCTAATTAAAAGAAAATAGAACTAAACTACTTGCATAAATTAAATCCAAACTAATTGCAATGAAAAGAAAGCTAATCTACCAACATGAAATAGAAGAAAGCATGTAAATAAAAGTAAGCATGAAATGGAAAAGCATGTAGAAAAAGAAGTAGAGGCTTAAGAAGCCATTTTATTTCTCATTGATTTGTGCTACAATTTGCATAAAAGGTAAGATAATAAAACTTCGTTACATGAACATAAGAGGGTTATTTATACATGACTAAAACCCTAATCCATTTTTAGGGAACTCCCTAAAATTCCCTTGAGGAAGTGTGCCTCCAAGTTATCATTAGCACGAAATTAATCCTCCATTAAATGTGCATGTGCCTTTAATACCCACTAACATGCACTACATGAAAATGGGGTCTTTACCTACCAATTATAAGTGTAAGTAAAACTAGTCTAATGGTGGGTAATATGTTTTAGCTACCAATATTGAATTGGTAGACACTGGTAGGTAAGGTTAGTGGGAAAGAGTCTTTACCTACACTTATTAATACTTAGGTAAAAGAATCTGTGGACCCTACTAAGTTGGGAATCAAATGATGAGTCATCGGCTGATGCGTTTGATGATGTGTCATCTTACGTGGTTGCTGACATGGTTTCCACAGTAGCATACACATAGCATAGATCAATGCCGCCACTTGGTATCTTGTGGTTGGTCCATGTGTCAATCAACAATTTGTCCACGTGTCATCATTTGATTAGTACATTGGCATCATTTTTCTTAGGCCACATGGCATCATTTCATTAGTCCATGTGGCATTATCTAATTTTCCATGTGACATCATTTTATTGATCTACGTTGCACAATATTATTGGACCACATGACGTTATTTTATTCGCCCATGTGGCATCATTTTATTGGTCTATTACATAATTCATATTTTGGTCAAATTTAATGGTTATGTGCAGGTAAAAGATAATAACAGTTGTTTATGAATGTTCTATATTAGAAATAAACTAGAAAAAACCATAAATTTATTATTATCTACAAAACTAATATATCGACAACCCAAATAACCAAATCAAAGTAGTTGTAGTCATTGTGATATTCAATCAAATGTATATGTAGTGTACATAAAATTCGCACTTATATATGTACAAACAACTGATGCCCATGTATATATAATTTACCCAAAATAACTTGAAAAAATTATGTCTCTCCTACAAAATTGACATGAAGCATGCCTGATGAGCCAGCTATCAATACACTGCACGTGAAAAACATATTTACATTGGTAGACTCCTCATGCTTTCTTCGATTTCAAAATCATGCAAAAAATTGAATACTTCATTAATCATCAATTAATAATTAAGCTTAACATAGCAAGGAAATATTTTGCAATAGAAGTCATACCTGAAAACAAATTAAGCAGCATAATAACTCTGATGCATAAGAACTATTCTTGATATCTTAATTGTTCCAATTTTATCAACTGTATCTTATGAAATGCCTTTTGTGCCTTTTGTATCGAATATGGCAAGGAATTTGATTTCTGGGGAGTCTACTGCATTCGTCTACATAGAACATATATATGATCTAAATATCAATTTCAGTTTTATGAATTATCAGTCTATAATGTAGTGATTTGACTGTATGTTACCTGACTTTGTACTACAAGTCCTATCTTCTCTCTAACGAGTCTTCCGCTCAAAAGACTAGTACGATCAGTGGTCAATTGTACAACGACTGTAATAATGTTAGGTCTTAAAATTGAATGTATTACATGTCTACATATTGTTATGTTAATATTATTGTTGTTTCTATTAGTTTGATTTCCTTATTCATATAATATTATTTTAAAATATTTTAAACATTTATAATTACAGTTAAGGTGATATGATGACTTTTATAGAGTTGTCATAATTTAAAATGGTCAGTGTAATACACCATGTTGTTCATCTTATGATCCGTTTGTCATGTACCATGAATACTAAGTGTGTGTGTGTGTATAAGCATTACTAAAGCGCAGTTGTTTCAAGTTGCATTTTTTTGTATTTGATTATATATGTATTAAAACTTCATTGCAATTTTATTCAATGTGTATTTGACACTTACATATAGTTGTGATAAGTTGGTCTATTCTAAAGCAAGACCTAACTATCTAGTAATTAAGTGTATCTAATACTATAGTGGCTATTCAGACATAAAATCTAACACAAAATCTGACATTACATACCTTAACCACGATGTGTTTACACAAAGGGTTGAATTCAGAAGGGAATCCAATAGTTCATATTTTTTTTGTCATCAACTATGTCACAAACTTGTGTTCCAATATAATTTCCCATTATATAAATTGGATTTTTTTTCTTAAGTTTAAATCATTTAGAAAAATTAAGAATGTTAGACATAAAGTCAGTACATTGATTACTTCAATTACTAACAAACATTTCTTATGATAAAAAGACGAACAAATAATTATATTTCAAATGGTAAAGCTCTCGAACATTTAGTAAGTTAAATATAAAATTTGCAAGTATTTTCAAATTGATAATAAATCTTGGATGAAAAAAATAAAAAAACATGTAAATATTTTTCTATTCAAATATCAAATGGCCGGTCCTATTATTCAACTTGTTAATGTTGAATTTAACCTCAACATCCACTTTTGTGCTAATATATGCAAGTCATGGGCTTTCAAATGTGTAATCATAATCATACAAAGAAATACTAATCTAAAAACTGAAAATTGATTGAAACACGCAAGTAAACACATAATAATTATGTGATTTCTTAAACTTGCTTGAAGCAGATGGTAAGAATAACATATCAAAATTTTACATCTAATTAATCACTAAAGCCACTTTATGGTATCTGTATACTTGCAACTCTCTTTTTTTCTTCATCATCTCCTATTTTTGCTTCAATAAATACACCATATCAAATTAGAGCATAGCACAATATAGTTCCTTAATACTCTTACCACCTATATATCAATAGTTAGTCCTCATGCGCTTTTTTCAACTTACACACCACAATAGAGAAAAGGCTAATTGGTACATTTATGTAAAGAGTGAAAAATATTCAATTGATTAATACTTATCTGAACTGACCTAAATACCTTACATTCAAAAAATCATCAAGGCCAAATTATACAATTTTCTTGGTAGAGAAGTCAAAGCTTTCCTATTAAAATTCTTACAAATAAATGGACCTTCACCATCATCCATGTTCATGTGCTCCATTCTCATTTCAAAATGTCCCAGTAAGTTACATTAACTTGCAATGCTACAATATATTTTCTAGATCTGTCACATTAACTTCCAATGCTACAACATATTTTCAAAACCATCAATATTTGTCAATCTTACTTATTTCCGATCAACTAATCAACATTTCATAAAGTCCATGTGGATAAGTACTCAATGTGCCTACATAATACATTGAATAAAATAATAAAGACGATTAACACTAAACTATCTAGAGAATATGATTGGTTCCATTGCATCACACTGCTCAAATTAATTTCATTAAGCCGCTAGGTACTCTTCAACTTTTCTTCACCTTATATGAAAATATAAAAGAATAAAACAAAGAATTTATTGTATCAGTGAAAAAGTCTAAAACTAAATTATGTTATTTGTCTAAAATAGCAATTAGAAAGGAACCTAAAGAAAGAATTACACATAATTAGTTTTGATAATAAACATATAATCTAATATACAACAAAAAACTTGAATACTAAAATCTAAGAATAAAGTTTGATTCAATTAAATAATTTATTCCAGATGAATTGGAAAAATATACCTTATGGAATGTACTGAATAGATGAAGCTCTAGGTTTGAAAATAGATCTAGTAATTGCGGAATAGAGTTCAGTGATCTCAGATTGAAAGGGTATAATAATTTGTGAATGGCCTTAATAAGAGGATATGAAAGGGGAATTAGTTTTCATGACCTAAATTGGTGGAGGAGAACTGATGGTTGATAGGCGACATGAAATATTACGAAGAAGGTGAAGAGAAACAATATAGCATGAAAGAAAAATAAAAGGACAATAATGAATAAGAGATAATACGATTGTATTAACGCTAGTTTTAAAAACGAAGGTATAAGCAATTAGAGAAATAAACAAACGATTAGGGAAAGAAATAAACAAAAGATTAGGGAAAGAGATAAACGATTAGGGAAAGAAACTTAAAGAAGTTTAGAAAAGAAGGGGAAGGGTTTGGCGATAATAGAGTGGCTGAATAAAAATTAAAGGGGACAACTGCAAAAATGTAACACAAATTAATGAGAGAGTAGTATTTCAAGTGAGGTTAATTGAGAATGGAAGATACAATTTATTCTATCAGCGAAAAAGTCTAAACTTAAATTATGTTATTTGCCTAAAATAGCAATTAGAAAGGAATCTAAAGAAATAATTATACATAATTAGTTTTGATGACAAACATATAATCTAATATACAATAAAAAACTTGAAAACTAAAACCTAAGAATAAAGTTTGATTCAATTAAATAATTTATTCCAAATGAATTGGAAAAATATACCTTATGGAGTGTACTGAATGGATGAAGCTCTAGGTTTGAAAATAGATCTAGGGTAATTGTCAAATAGAGTTCAGTGATCTCAAGTTGAAAGGGTATAATAATTTGAGAATGGCCTTAATGAGAGGTTATGAAAGAGGAATTAGTTTTCATGTCCTAAATTAGTGGAGCTAAAATGGTAGAGGAGAACTAATGGTTGATATGCGACATGAAATATTACAGAGGAGGTGAAGAGAAACAATATAACATGAAAGAAAAATAAAAGGACAATAATGAATAAGAGATAATACGGTTGTATTAACACTGGTTTTGAAAATGAAGGATAAACAATTAGGGAAAGAAACAAACGATTAGAAAAGAAATAAACAAACGATTAGGGGAAGAAATAAACGATTAGGGAAAGAAACCTGAAGAAGTTTAGAAAAAAAGAGACAACTGCAAAAATGTAACTCAAATCAATGAGAGAGTAGTATTTCAACCAAGGTTAATTGATAATGGAGGATACAAAAGGTCAAATATTCAATTTTATATATAATAGAATAGATTATCTTATTTTGCCTCTATATTCACATTATTAGAGGCAATTATCTTATTTTGCTCTTAATTAACTGCCTCCAGTAATCTTAATTTTTGTACTGTACGCGGGTTGAGATTTGTACCGTTAGATTTGATCTAAAATAAACGGTTAGATCTGTAGTAGGAGGGGATGGTACAAATTTTGTTTCTCTAATAAACTAGAGAGAATATGTTTTAGCCATTTTGGATGATGACATATTGGTATGAAATTGTGAAATTTTTTAGAAAAATTGCAGCATTTAAATTTTAACAGTCAATTGTTTTGAATAAAAAATTGCAATATACGAAAAGTTATTAATAAATGATTAGTTATTAATAAATTATTATTGAATATTTAATGTTAATTATTTAAAATTTAATTACTGTTTATTAATTATTAATTGCTAATTATTTCATATTTCAAAATAATGATTAATAATCAATAAATAAGTGATTTTACAAGGAACATTGCTAGGATATGCAAACGAATCTTCATTCCAAAAACGAAATTGCTATGATAGGGTTTTTTTGACACATCATCACACAACTCAGCGTCATTTTTAATGAAAAGTTAAAATGATATGAGGGAAATATAGGCGCCAATTGCAAAAAACTTCCCTCCATATATGCATAGGTAATACTTTTTACTTACGCATATTTATTGGTAGATAATCATCCTTCCAAAATGTTATAATATTGGCAATATTTACCTACCAATAAATCTTACCATTAAATATTGGTAGATAAAGGTTATCTTTACCTACCCATATATATTCATAGGTAAAGGTCGGATTTCTTGTAGTGATGTGCATTAGCTCTTAATTGTGGTTCATTAGTTAGTGGGTTGGTAGGGTCCTCCATGATTACTTGAATTCTTTTATTTCTTCATTTCTTTGGCTTCCAACTCTTGTATATGCATATTTCCATGAAGCCACTTCCAAGTTGAATCCAAATTCCTACAAAACAAATTAAAATGTGCAAGTAATTTTTTCAAATTAATTCACACACGAAAATTATCATTTTTCCCCCATGTAAATGCATGAATGATGACTTGAAATCATTTTTTGAAATTTGGTTTTTAAACATGTAAAAACACCCAATTATGACATTTATTTTACAAAAATGAGATTAAGTATGTGAGAAAAAATATACATTTTTACGTGCACATCAATCAGTAATCTACGAACAATGCTTAAAGCAAGCCAGATCAGTACAAAATGTCAATATTCTAATATCTTAGCCCAAATATGCAATCCACGTCGTCAATCCACACCCTCCTTAAATTGCTATAAATTAGTGTTGATCCCAATGCATAAGGGGAGATAATTCGGATACTAAATGATAAATTATTATACTTTCCTAGATTAAAGGTTTTTGTAAAACTCATTAATGGTGGAAATTGCCAGCTTGTCATTGTACAAGCCTTCCGACTTTGGTACAGACTCTAAAAAAGGAAAGTACAAAGTAGATGTAGGACTTAGACCCGAACCACTATAAATCATTGTGTCTCCCTTATTTGCTACTTTACTGTTTTTGTTTTTGGATTAATAGCCTCTTCCCTCAGCATTAGATCATAAGACTCGATTCAACCCCTTGTACTACTCAAAACTTTCTATAACCAACTTACCGAGCTTCTAATACTTGTTTGAAAGATTAAAGCTAAGCCTTTGATCTTTAGGTTGTTGGTTGTTCCAAAAAATCAAACCAACATTTTGATGCTATAAGAAGGGCAATCTTCGATCCCTCATACAGAATACCAGCCTTACCAATTTATCATGTGTAACAACCTTGTTGTTAATTGCCTAATTTATTAAATTTAATTAGGGACAATTAATTCTAATTTGTAATTTTTAAGATTTAATTGTGAAATTAAATCGAGTATTTGAGAATAAGTAATTGGAAATTGAAGTGTTAATTTGAAAAATTATGTAAAATGGATTTATTCGATTTATAAGTTGTAAACTTTGAAAATTTTCCTTTTTTTAGGAATGATAATTTATCTTTTTAGATCTTAAAAGGAGAGTTAAAATAATTGTTAAATTATAATTCTTTATATATATATATATATACACAAGTTTAGGAGATTGAGTTATGGTGTAAAATTTTGTGTAAATTTTTAGAAATAAAACTTAACTAATAAATGATGTTTAGAAATGAGAAAAGAGGAAAAAATTAAGATAATTCATTTAAATAAATTGTGGGTTTGGACTAAACAATAATTCAGCCTATTTAAGTGTAATTGAGAAGCTTCTTCTCATCTTAGTTCCTCGGTACGTTCATTTCAAAGGACAGAAACCAAAAGCTAGGGTTAGATCCTTCTTCATAATACAACCAAAACTCCATTATTAAATTAAAAAGAAGATTTTCTAAAATCTGGAAAAGCTTAGAGTTGTTGGAAATTCAATTACCAGGCCGAATCAAAGTATTAGCAAGAAGAAATATGGAATTGAGGTGAGTAGAAACTCATAACTATCTCTAATCTTATGTTGGATTGGTCGTGTGATTTCATGTTGGATGATTGAGTGATTATTGATTATTGTTTGATTGCTTAAAGTTTGTTGATTTGAAATACATGGTTGTTAATTTACGTTTCTTAGCTAGACCATGTTAGTAATTTGGGTATATCTTCTTCATTTTTGATCAGAATTTGATAATTCTTGAAGTTATGAAAGCCTATACTTCATTCTACAACTTTGATGTTTTGAGTATTGCCAAATTTTGATGTTTAAATGGTTGAAAATGCATTTTTCCTTCGCTATCCTGAGAATGAAAACAGGCTTAAGCAACAAAAATCTAAAACTTTCTTCGACCATACTTTTTATTGGTAAATCCGTCTTTGATGAATATTTTTGCAGTAGAAAGATAATTTCATAAATCAAAACTTTTACTTTGATCATTTTTCCAGATTTTGAAGTTTTCTTGATCGAATTCATGTTTTAAACAGAACTATAAGCTCTGTCCTATCAGGTAAAATTCTAAGATGAAGCATAAAATTGTTTTTATCATAACTATTGATCCTTTAATCCGATTTCAGTAAACTTGTGCTTTCTGGAAAGCTATCACAGTAAGAAAAACTATTTTATTATAAGTTTTGTCAAATTATGAGAGTAGTTAATTGAAAATCACCGATTTGTGAAGATGACCTGAGTACTGAAAATTTTAAATTTGAGGTGCTTGCATTTCCTTCTTCGTTCTTGTGTCTTGCCCTATGATGCCTTGTGTTATTTTTTTTGTTACCTTGTTGTTAGCCTTTTCATTTTGTGTTCTAGCAATGGCATGTCTTGTTGTTTGGATTATCTTGCTTGTTTCCTTATTCATTATCCTTTTGCTTGATGTTGGCTTGGCTTGTTTACACTATCTTTAAAGTGTAATTGTAGTGAAAGGTTTTTTTAGTTTCGAGAAGTCCAAATCTTATATTGGAGACTCTAGTTTACATAAATAAAAGAATATATGTTACTTTGTCAATTACACCATTTAAGTACACCAATTTGTTAAATTATTTTCAATAGAAGTTATTTGAAAATCTATTATTTTAAAACTAAATTGACATATTTTAGCTTTATGAAGTGTTCCTTCAAAGAGTTTAAAAATGAGTAATATTTAATTATAAAACCTTTTTTAATTTCCTATTTGAAGTATATAATTTTGGAAAATGGTTTAGAGACAAAAGATAAAATATGGTATTATTTTATAAAAGCTATTATGAAAGTAATAATTTCAGTTTTAAGTGATTTTAATTATACAAGAAATTTAAATGATTTTGAAAGAGTTCAAAATCTTTTGTAAATAAGCAACTCTTCTTTGAAATGAGTTATGAATTTAATTGAGAAGTTTGAAAGTAATTATATATGAAGTAATTTAGAAACTAATTCTTATACGGTAAAGTAGACTTATTTGCTTTCAAATATAAACCTTATTTGTCTTATATTGTGGCTAGCCTTTGGCTAATTAAAAACCATTTGGTATTTCTTTGACAGCTTTTGGTACAATTACTTTTGAGCAATTAATATTTCCACTTGCGTTTTTGTGAATTTTGTGCTTTTCTACAAAATAAAGAATATAAATAAACAATTGAACTGTCGGATTGGTATGAGACTTTTCGTACAATTCTTTTGTTTATTTCTATAATTTGTTGAATAGAATTTGTAGTGGAAATTACTAGCTTTTAGTAAATACTTGAATTTAATTTCTGGTATGGGACAGTTAGTTATTTCTATGATTACTTGAGTGACAGTAATTAACACTTAGAGTTGTATTATCTTGAGGTATTCGGATTTTGTTGTTGTGCCGATTGATTCTTGAGAGACAACAACTCGTTTCTAATCGACCTAAGAGTCGATACATTCTTAAATTTGGGTAGGCAAACTTATATTGTTCTGGATAGGTTTGTGATGATGTATTATCTATATTGTTCTGGGTAGATATTTACATGCATCGTGGTCTATATTGTTCTGGATAGACTACAACTCTTTGGTTATTAGTCAGTCTCGACATTATCTATATTGTTCTGGATAGATAAATTTGCTTGATCTATACTGTTCTGGATAGAGTTTATATAGGAGATAATATCTATATTGTTTTGGATAGATATTTCTAAATTTTTCTGGGTAGCTCCTATGTAAATATGCAAGTCAATATTGTTCTGGATAAACTTTTATGTCGTACTGTGTTGGACTAAAGAGGACTACCATTTTATTTCTTTAACAAAATGTTTCTTCGAAGACTTTTATAGTTGGATATTTTAATATCATTTTGGGCTCTGAAGAATTTTGATTGTTGTCGCCATATTTTAGATGATAGTCTATTATGACTTGAGATGAATTTATGAAATGGTGAATTTGTTTGTTATGCCTAATTATTGTTAAGTTGAATTTGGCAATATATGTTGCTTGGGCATGTTTATTCGAAATGACTTATTTTGTTATGGTTAAGTCATATATTTTGTTAACATGCATATATATTATTTGAGCATACCTATTTGATATGACTTATTTTGATATGGTTAAGTCATATATTCTTGTTATCAGTATCTCACCTTTTGATATTTAGAGATAATCTGACCCGAGTGTTATTTGATGCTTGGGTCAGGCCGAGACTTTTTAGGTTACAGGTAGACCTATGGATGATTGGGCAAGCTGAGAGATATACTATTTTGACTTTGGGTTTATCTCATTTTAGTCATTTGAACTTTTTATATATATGATGTATAGTTGAGATTATAGAATCGTCATATATACATTATTTGAGTCTAGTTTTCCATTTTGTAAGCTTACAATTGTATAAGTTATGAGATTTATTCTTCCGCTGTGATCTGTGTAACTCTGACATATGTTTTTCATATTTTATCATGTTCCGAATACTTCTAAATCAGTGTGTTTATTATTTTGTATTAATATTGTACACGTTAAATTTCAGTTCATACATTAAGGAAAAGGTATAAATGACGTGTCAGTGTTAGTATAAAGATATATTCATATTCGATCGCCCTTAACAAGCTGTATTCTTCGGATTAGCAGACGACATTACTTGTAATGTTCTTTGCTAACCTGGGTATAGTGGTGGGGTCGTTACATCATGGATCGCTTCAATGAAGAAGTTGACAACGAAAATTCTTATTCAACATTACCTCTCAACCTACAGATTGAACTCATTGATGAAGACGATGATGAACACTTAGCAACCATCATCTCGAATGACCTAAGAATGAAGCTTACAACAATGTTTATGAACACAAGCTTTCCAGATATGACAACTTTTAGGGTACTTAAAAGAATCGCTATAGGAAAGCGCTCAGCTAAGGAAAATGGTTAAGGAAATGAATGAAGAGATAAAAACTTATGTCTTAAGATGATGACATACGAAAATCAAGACCAAAGGTCTAAAAACGTCAAAAGGTCTAATCCTAAAAGCTCAAATGAAAACATAGGAAGAAATCGAAAAGGGGAAAGACCCTCACTCCTCTTAATAATACTTTAGCCATCATTTTCCAGAACACCCAAGACAAGTTGTCCTATCCAAA
Organism: Allium fistulosum; assembly: GCA_030737815.1. Classification (NCBI taxonomy): domain Eukaryota; kingdom Viridiplantae; phylum Streptophyta; class Magnoliopsida; order Asparagales; family Amaryllidaceae; genus Allium; species Allium fistulosum. The sequence goes on along the minus strand of CM060901.1, from coordinate 452,830,823 downwards.
TTACTCTCCTGCAAAATGTGAAAGTCGAAAAGTGAATTCTACTGTCTTTATCGTTAGAAAAATGGACATTAAGTGCGTAAGTGCCAAAAAAATGCTTTTGCAATAGAAAAGATGATCCGAAGAGGAATGCTTTTAGAATTTATTAAGATATAGTGTTAATACTTTGTTTTGTTTTTAGGGAAATTAATATAATTGGGCTTTCTTCTTTCAGCAAATGCATAATATAAAACTTCTTTATTTAGCTAATGCAGTTATTAATCTCAAGAACTTAATATAAGAAAAATGCAAAGGGAAAATAATGACCAAATGGTACAGTTAAGAAGCAAAACTTTCGAAAGCTTGGTAATGGTAGGGGATGGCATTGGGTCCTAAAGCGGAGGGTGACCAGTAGGAGATGGCTATGAGGCGCATCTTCTTAGCTTCTTTAATCTTAATTTGTGTTCCACATTTTCAATTAGTTATTACGTTTTTAACTTATTATTCTCTTTAAAATTTCATCCTTATGAAATTCGAATTAAAAATTTCGGAAACTGGTTTTCAAAATGTTACCCCAAAATCACATTTTAAATAATGGATTTATTGTCATTAGCATAGTATCTATAGCCATCTACTTCCTAACCCAAGCTATTTCACTTTTAACCCCATTGTAAGCATAACTATCGTAAAACAAGGCTCCTGCGTCTTTAACTCTACTGTTGTAACGACCTATAAATTTTGATTGGTTTTAATAACGTAGTTAACTGAATTTTTGGGAAATTTTAAATAATTGAACTTTGAAATAAAAATTTAATATTTGAATTACGTATAATTAAATATAGCAAATGGTAAATTTTCAATTTATAATATTGAAGTTTATTTTATTGTATAATTTTATTCAAACTCAAATCAGTTAATAATTGACGGTAATAAAATGTTTTCCAAACTTGAATATTTTTATACAGTAAATTTCTAAATCTTCTTCGGAGTGAGATGTCATCTTTCGTTTTTTCCAAATTTGGACTTCTACTGCTCCGTTTATCTTAATTCTGGCAAAATAGCAGCATTTTTCGATACCGATTATCGACTTTTGATCGGATGATCGTACCACTAATATCTATATACCGTTTTGATCGTCTCGTCGTGCTGATCTCTATGGTATATTCGATTCTGTATTTTGAAGTCCGATTAACAGCGGAATCCGTGAAATGGTTCGCAGTAACGGTACCATTATATATTGTGACTTTTAACCTCCTAACCTTTTCAAATAAAACGTGCAAGCCAAACAAGCAATAAACTGCTTTAAATTTCTCAGCTGAAAAGTTAGGTGACCGTTATCATTCTTTCACTCTACATTTATTCGTTCACTCTTTACTATATTTGACCGGTACTAGCCCTTTGATATTCCTAAATTTATTCTAATATTTCACCGGTTCAATATGCTCCAACTTTTCATTTATCTTTTCCTCTGGTTACACTCGTTCCTTTTCAAGGCTAATCTGTAGATCTGATATTTGTTCCTCCTCTTATATACAAATTCATATAGATCGCCTGTAGATGAAATGCAAGCCTTGCTCGCCCTTCCCCTCTGGAAATCTACGTGCGACCTTACCCACTAAAAGCCGAAACTCCACCCACATCCAACGTGGCCACCTCCTCATCCTGGACGTGCTCCAACCTTCTGACTACCGCGATCTTCACCTCTCCGATGCCAACTCACCTCCGAGGTAACTTATCCTTTTTCGAGCCTGCATGCATACATTCAGCCGTGTATATATATACACCGGTTTATAAATATGAGTTAGGTAAATTTCTAGATATTTGTTAGTTTATGTTTATAGTGCAGTTAGATATATGTTCGGTTATATATATCCTGTTGAAAAAAAATGTATAACTAAACTATATATTTGTGTAGGCTGTGTGTCATATTTATATTTAACAAAGTAAGTATACTAGATTTGGTTTAGATATATGTATATATTTATTTTATAATAGTATATATATACTCTGTTTTCATAAGCTATATATTAGCTCAGTTTATACAAATATTGGGTTATACTAGTATATTTAAGTTTGTACAAATCCAAGTGTTCAAAATATGGGTTGACCCGTGGTTTCAAAGTGAACCACATGCAAGTTTTGGGTATCTAGGTTTATATATATGCATACTATGCACAACTCATTTATACTCTATTGTTTTTAAATTTTTGTTCTGCATATATTTGGTTACAATCTGACTGATATATGTGCACTGTTTTGCATATAAAATTTTACAGTTGGATTTCATATAGTTAGTTATAACTATAGTTTACATTGTTTAATATATATAGTCTGGGAATGGATTCGTGTAACTAATGCACATATATATAGCATGTTAGTGTATATATAAAAGTTTTCCTATGACTTATTAGATTATCTATATACTGTAATAAGGTAAGTCAGTTTGAGTTTTACATATAGGCTGCGTGTAGGTAGTTAAGTGGTTACATATACAATCATTTTCAGATACATATTGGTTACATGCGTGATATCTCTTTGTTGTATATATATATATATGTAGTCTATATATGGTTTGAGTAGCTTACATGCAATTAGTTGCTTATATATGTATAGTCTGCATATGTGTTTGTTATACATCTTTAGTCTGCACGATATATCTACAGTCTGTATGCATGCCTTATTTGTATATATATAATACACACATATGTAGTTTATAAGTTGTATAGATATTTTGGATATGTATAATCTACACATATATATTCGGTGTACATTTTGTTTAGTCTGTTCTTATATTTTGTTTTGTTTATGATCTGCATATACATTTCTAGTCTGCATAGTATATTTGGTTATTTACTATTGATTTTTTTTAAAAACTGTATACATATACGGTTATTTTAATTTTGGAATGTATATAGACTTTAAACTATAATTTTGTATATATAAGTTATGTAAGTTGTTTATGTCTTGGGTCTCAATTAGTTTTAAGAATAATAAGTTTGAATCATATATATATATATATATATTCTAATATTTGTTGTATTGATTTTAATAAAGTAAATAATAATAATATAATGTACTTTTGTTTCTGTTATATCAAAACTAATTTTGGTTCTTGATTTTCAATTTATCGGTTGTCCGTCAAATTCGTGCCAATCTTGCTTTGCTTCGAAATCCTTGCTTGGATTCGTATCTCATCTCATTCCGTTGTCTACCTTCTCTAGCCTCGAACGGTGAGCAATCACTCACGATTAACATTCTTGTATTTATTAACTTTGATTTCAATTGAAACGACAATTGAAATATGATGCTGTAGTTATTTAAATTGTTATATATGCTATTATCTGTATCTGTTCACCTGTGACATCTGACACCAGTATCTAGTATTTATATGCCTGTTATTACTATTATCTGTATATGTTCACCTATGACATCTGACACCAGTATCTGTTATTTATATTGATGATATATGCCTGTTGTTATATTTTATATTATCTGTTATCACTCTGCAAGTTTCCTGTTAGTATAGAATTCACTATGGGTTGAAATGATACATACCTGAACGGACTTTAGAATAGGAGAAAATCGTTATGGGTTGAAATGATAAACCCAAGCGATTTTCATTTGAATTGGATTTGGGATTATGGGACGAAATGATATCTACCCGTATGTATTTAAATTTACGGATTGAAATGATAAATATCCGTATCACTTAACCATATGATAAATATGTATACATACACCGTTGGTCCACATATATAAATATTTTGAAAATGAATTCTATGGTTTTGGAAAGAAATATATGGTTTAAATAAATGTCGAGCCTTAAATTATTATATATAAATGGGAATGATTGATTAAATACATATAATATGGTCGAGTATTTAAATTTATGTTTCAAAATAGATTTCAGCAATAATTTGAATAAGTTAAGGTTGGGAAGATAATTTGAATTTAGTAAAGAATTTTATTTAATTAAACCGATTTAAAACTTATTGAAATTGGGATTTAAGATATGATTTATAACTTGAGTTTGATTTAAATAATTTAATGAATATTTCTTGTTTAAATAAATTTAAGGAAATATTTAGTAAAAATGAAATTTAAGGCTAGTTAAATGATATTGAATTTATTAAGTGAATATTCCCTGATTAAATAATAATAAAGTTAAATCAAGAGCTATATGAAACTGTTAAATTTAACTTTGAAATGTTGAATATTAAAGTTTTGAAATATATTGAAATTTAAATGGTCTATTGAGAACTGAATTGAATTGATGAATTGAGCATTGAATAAATTTGAATTTGGAATTTGAGTTGATGTGAAGCAATTTGTGAGACTTGAGGAAATATTAAATACTTTACTTTTAAATTATTTAACCTATATATATATATACTATTTTGGAAAATAGATATATTTGAAATGAAATGATATTTTGGTTTTGAAGTATAAATTAATTTGGAATGACCACGGTGTTATAGTGTATATTTCCACCTTGTAGATAGTTCCGCAGACCCTTAGAGGATGGTTATCCTAAACATCCTTTAAGTTACTTGTATTTCAGTTGATATTTCACTTGAGTTGGATTTATTAGTATAAGAATGTTAATCCTGACTCGAGTGTTTTGTGTTTTGCTTTACGCTCGGGTCAGACCGAGTGATACATCATTTGAGACTCACCCTTGGAGTTTAGAGCTTCCTTTGGAGATCCAACTATCGCCTCAGCTTTCAGCTTTTCCAGTTGATTTGTCCAGAGAAGTCATCTATTCGTACTGAAGACTTCATTGTATTTGAGATATTCTGTTGTATTTTATTTTTAACTCTGATGTTTATATAGTAGCTTCATGAACTACTATTTTATCTATTCCGCTGCGTATTATTGTATTACTCTGTGTCTGTGATTCTGTGATTGATTTATTTACTGTATATGATGAGTTTGCCAAATTTAAATAACAATCTGATATTTTGTATTATTCAAGTCAGACATGTGTGGATTTATTGTCGATTTGAATGGTCCAAAATAGCGGGTCGTTAGAACTGTAAAACAGGGCCATCATAAAATAAGGCTTCCATAGCTACCGTAAAATAAGGCTTCTATAGTTATCATAAAACACGGCTACCTTTAGACAAGGATTCCATAACTATCATAAAAAAAGGCTTCCATAGCTAACATAAAATAAGGCTATCATCTAACATAGCTTTCATAAACAAAGCTTCCACAACTATCGTAAAATAAGGTTATCGTAAAACAAGGTTCCATAGCTATCGTAAGTCCAGCTTAGGTGATATCGTGCTTCTAACATTTTTGGGCTATAATAAATCTAACCCAAGTGCTATTGTGAGTTTAGTGGCAAATATGTAATTAAGTGAAAAACTAATATTTTCCATAATAAAGCAACTACCCTTTGACTAATTCTCTACATTTGTCATTTGTTCATTTGATACTTTTGGTTTGTAATAGTATTCAATGTAGATAGCTGAAAATATTGTCCTTTAGTTTAGCCTCCATTAATAATTTACTTAACTATTTTCATTAATTAAGGTATATTCTTCCTTTTCATTTAATTGATAACAGTTTAACAGAAGATGGGAAAATTTTCAAAAATTCATATTCAAAAACATATTTCTTTACTTTTAGTAAAACTTTCAAATCAAAGATTTTAATATTTATAAATATTAATGTATATCCAAAATTACTCATTTTCAACTTGGAAATTGATAATAAATAATTTTCTCATTCGAAAATTATGATAACCAATACCCATCTCTATTTTAATGTTATAAACATCATATAAAATCTTCAAAGCATTTATAGTTGATTAACTCATGTTTTACTCTTAAACATCTCAAAAACAATATCATTTAATACCCAAATATGAATAGAATCAATCTATTATAATCAAAACATGTTAGTCTTCATTAAACATCAAAAACATGTTAAATTCAAATCTAAACAAATTTAGAGATGAAAGAGCATAGGTATAGCTCACCTATATTAAACATTGTTTGCAATTAAATTGGTCACAAACATCCAAGAATAGATTCATGTAGAGAAGTAAGTAAAGAAAAATTAAATTAAACTTAGGAAATGATTAAGCTAATAACAGATAAAAAGCAATAATCAGAGACACAAAGATTTATAGTGGTTTGACGTTGTATGCTTACATCCACTTTGAAGATTATCCTGTATTAATCACTTCTAAATCTGATTACAGCAGTAGGAAATAGCAAACACTTGATTACAATAGAGTCTAGAGTAATAAACAGTGTAAAGATCTTCATAATGGCCCATTAGGCCAGTATTTATAGGTGAAGACGACCATCAATCTCTCTGAAACTTCGGCTGAAGGACCTTCTAATCCACAAAGGCCCACTAGAGGGATCGCTAGGCCCAATTCCCAATGAGGAGGAATCGGTACCGATCCCTTAATAGGTCGATTTTTGAGCAGCGATCCCTATGGTGGCTTCTCATGCTAAAATATGTTTAGCCTCCAATTTTCATGTCATTTGGACCACTGGAACATGAGTTATTGCTTGATATTTGACTTAATATCACTTATGCACTACTTGCAGCCGAACCCTCTATAGGGGTGTATGCTGATCCCTCTCATTCTATCCTATTGACATGCGATCCCTAGGGTAGGTTCCCTAGGGGCCATATACCTTGCTCTCCAAATTTCACATTGATTTGACTTGTAGATCTCGAGATATTGATTGTTTTCTGCATAGATGTTATAGTATTTTATTGTATGCAGATCCTTCTTCCATGAAGCCTGTCGATCCATCCTTCATGATGCATGACGATCCCTTCTAATGAGCCACACTATACCAACCATGGAGCCACATCCCATACTTTGGGTATTCTACGTTGCATATCTATTGATTCCGTTCAATCCTGATTTCATATAACCATCTATACTTGACTTTCGGGTCCCACAATCATCGGCCTTGATAGCAGTCAGATCTAACTCATGCAGCCAGTTCGATATAGCCAGGCTAGAATGCCGGGTAACACTTGCCCCCCAAAGTACCTCTTGTGATTAACATGGCGTGCTTTGAATCGCTGAGAATGAGATCCATCTAGCTTTCTAAATAGTTGCTATTCCTTAATCCAATCGTTTTTCAAGATGTCGAATTCCTCATTGATTGTCATAACACTTGGTCGATTTCCAATAATATAAATCCAGTGCTATATTCTGTCAATTGATATATATAAGTCCGGTTCTGCAAGACTAATAAGATTTTGCTATCTGGTCTAGCCTCGAACTAGAATGTTTAAGGTTTGACTTCAATTTCTATCGATTTCAAAAATTGAACTTTTAGATCATACACATGCACATTCATATATACATTTTTTATTGTTGGCTCCTGATGCGCTTGCATGTTCACGGGTCATTGCCAACTTCCCTACATTTTGTATGTACATGTTCATAGCTGAACCCTTAAAACCATTTTTTATTCGTTTTCATTTTTTTCATTCATTTTTTTAAATTTTTGCAAGGATCGGCATTTGCTTAGACAATCCCTCTCGCTCCTCTTTTTTTTAGAAACATTTGTAGGGGTCAGCATGCATTATGCCGATCCCTCCTTTCCAATTCTACTACTACAGGGATCGGCATACCTCTTGCCGATCTCTCTCTGTCTTCAAATGCTAGCGCTTGGGCCGAACCCCTAGTCCATATATATAAAGTAGCACTTCAACTTCCCTTTACCTTCACTTGCTTCATTCTCTTGCCACCCTCCCATTTTCTTACAACTGAACTCTCTCCAACTTTAAAAAAAAAGAGAAGCCGACCCCTTCCCCTCCGCTCAACCATCGCTCTAACCAATTAATCCACCTTCTTACTTAATCTTAGGCCATCGTTCCATCTTCCAATCAAATTGTAGCATAATCCTTGTCCCTTTTTACAGTTCACCTTTGATAAATATACGTAAGCTCCCTTTTTTCGCTTTCGATTTTAAAACAAGGCAATGGATTCTACTTTGTTGATGATAGTTTGATACGTGACGAAGTGAATGACTGAGGGCATAAGTTGTCTGGGGTAGATGAGGCATGGGAAAGTGTAGGGCTCGACAGAATGATGAAGGAGGAAGAAGAAGAGGGAGCGGAGGAGGGATTGGTAGGATTAGGTCGAAGTGAAAGGGATCGTTATGTTTTGGGTTTGGCAACACTTGCTGTGAAAGAGGGATCGATGGAATTAGGTCGAAGAGAGGGATCGGTCGTGAGGCTTTAGGTATGGGATTGACATATCCATAGGGATCGGCCTAAACATAGGGGTCGACATAAACATAGGGATCGGCATGAACATAGAGATCGACATAAGAATATGGATCGGCATGAGGAACCTTTAAACTTGCAATCTAATCCAACCTTATTTGTTCGAGCAATCATCAAAAATTCACCTTAGCGAACTTGGATATGTGATGATGATGGACTATAAAACTTGCATACCTGTTATTAAACTTGAGATTGAACAATCAAATCCTTGGAACTTTCAACATATAAAAACTTGCACATGGACTTAAACGAAAAACTTTACACTTTGACATGCCGATAGTTGATCTCAAAGCTTTCGCAACCAATCAATCTCTTGCCAGTAGCGACGGTCAGCGATGACAGTCACTATAGTCGAAACCCAAAGTTTTGTTATTTAACTTCATCTTCTGAATTTAAGCTATTTATTTCGGCTATACACTTCACTACACTGCATTGGCTTACACTTAACATGGAGGAACATGTAAACTTTTCTAACCTCGATTATCTACTGAGTATAGCTAATATGGGCTCCAGACGCTCAGAGCGTTTAGTTGGTATGTCTTCTGACCCGGCCATGCAACACATTGACCTGAAGCAAAATCAAGTTCCGTGACTATATCCGGCAGGCTTTCTCCCAGTCATCAAGCAGAATAGATGGAAGCTTCCGGCCCGTCGGTCGACCTTTTCTCAGAGGTTCCGGTCCTCCCGGTGGAGGATATAAGTCCTGCTCCTACGTCTTTCTTGAACCTTTGCCTAACTGCCAAGTCTTAATAAGCGCTTGGAATAAACTCTCTCTGTTCAAGCACGAGTGGTTCTATGTTTGATGTCCTCCTGGCTTCGTAAGGCGATGGTTGGAAGGACGTAAGTGTTATTTTCATTTCATTCTTAAGTCCGTTAATCCAAGTCGTATTTCTAAATCTATTAACATCCGGGACTCCTACAGGTGTCCGCCCATGCCCGGAAGGTATTAGTTTTCCAAGAGCGGTCTCCGCTATTCGCGCAACCCCTGTCGAAGATAGGGACATCAAACTTCTTGTTACCGATGAGTTATTATCTTTATTCGGGATGTTGGAAGAGGGTTGAAGCATTTGGCTCCCTTGAAGTGCAGCATTGCCGAGAAACATCACAAAGCAAGAAAGAGATGCTACCAATTCTATCGTGCCCTCATCCGAAGGGACTCGGGATGATATTGAAGAAGGTGAGATTAGCGATTCCTAGGCCAATAAACCCGGCGGCGCTGATATGGGCATAGGCAAGGTGCCTGTGGTCGAACCGCCACAAGGCACGCTATCTCAAACACCCACCAAGAGAAAGAAAAACCGCCACAGGTCCAGAATTCGTCATTTCTTCCATTAAAGAAGAATCATCTTCCCAACACTTGGAAAGTTCTCTGAAGGGATTTTCAAATCTCTAAATTCCACATGATATTATGACCTACAACTTTCTAAATATCAACATCGAAGGGCTCAATTCTCCTACTAGAAGCGGTGAAGGAATTAATCCTACTGATAAAGGAGAGAGAACACCCATAAGCAAAGCTATAACCACTGGTTTGTAAGGGGGGAAACACTAGAAGACTCACGACAACGTGCACTTTACTACACGCACTTTATTAATCCTTTGCATAATAGTTGCTCACATGTTCTGATTTGGTCTTTGTAGGTACAATGACTCAATCCCAGGCCTTCGATCGCTTAAGAGGTTCTTAGACATATCATCGATCTAGCCGCAACTCAGGGTATGGCAGGCGTAGGGAAAAAGACGACGGACATGAAAAAAGCTATCATTCAAGGGAATCCTCCTCTTCCAAGCACAAATCCCAATATCAGACATCTTGCCAGGGAGATCAGCCTAATTTTCCTACTTATAGCGGAGACCAGCCTCCCTACAGCGGCCCTTAAATCGCCACATCACATGAGCAATACTCTGGTTCTTCGAGCTTAAAGCAGTCTCGGGACCACAGATCGAGCAAGCATCCAATTGCCGCTTTTGATCCAACCTTGTCGGCTACTACTTCTGACAATTCTATAGCGGAGAAATTGGCCGAGGTTAAGGCCACTTTTCCTAAAATCTGTTTCAATGGGCTTAAATTCCTTCCCACTGTACATATGATCGCAGGGCATGTCAAGGCAAGTACTCTCATGTGTTAATGATGTGTTCGTGCAGCATGAATCGTTTCAACACTTGGCGGAAATTTTTTTTGAAGTGTCAATCGAACGACAATATGAAATAGATCATCTCAAGCTAGAGGCAATACACGATAAAGACATAATCAAACACCAAGATGAAGAACTGTCATAATTAACAACAAAACTCACCAAGGCAGAGAAAAGTGCCAAGGAAACGTCGGACGCAGTGAGCCGTTTAGAAGTTTCCCATAAGAAAGAACTCGATGTTGCCCTCAATTGCAGTGGGGGCACTTGCTCTGGAAAAGGATTCCTTACAAAAGGAATAGGATGTCTTGGCCTGCCGCGTCGTGGAACTTGAGAAGCTTCTTAAGAAAAAAATAAGAGAAAATTGAGGCCCAGGAAGAATCACAAAGGTACTACGAGTAAGCTATCGAAGCCAGGAGCCTTAAAATTAAACTTGATGAGAAATTCATCAAAATAGAAGCTTTAAAGAGGAGGCATAAGAGGAAGGCCGCAAGGAGATGATGGGAGAAATTGAAACCCAAGTAGAAGATGCTAAAGGGTCCGGTCGGAATGAAATCAACGACTTGTTTGATCCATTGATCATCGAATATAACAACGAAGTCCGCATGCACCATGGCTTGAGTTTTCTTGGCGAAGGTTATCTCGAATCACTTACAGAAGCCTAGGAGCACATCATTGAGATGAAAATGATGGAGTTGGGCGAAGCTGAATTTGATGAAGAAAAATTAGTGCGAGAGATCCTCCGTGGAAACGAACCCCTTGATCTGGCTACCGCGAGACTCCGATACTTTAACGTTTATGGGCCTTCTGACAAAGGAGATCATATTGTCGGATCCTTAGAGGATGATCCAAAGGGCCCATCTTCTTCCCAAGTGGTTGGAGCATTGGTTTCCTTTGGCCCAAAGTAGGAATTGGGCTATGATCCAGATAAGCCCGGTTATCAATCCAAAGTGATGTCCCCTATTTTGGAAGGGGGCACTCCAACTACCACCGAGAGCCAACAGGATACTGGTATTCCACTTTACTCTCCAATTTATGAAAGGTTTTGTTCTCTACGCCCAATGGTTTTAGGCTTATCTCCTTGTTTTAACAAATTTGCAGGTCTTCCGGGTCCCGGTCAAACTCCTAAAAGCGATGCTGTTGTGGAGCAACAAGAGAAATTAGCAGAAATTCCGGCAGCCATTGACGTACCGGGGCCCGATGCTCAAGTCATCGGAGCTCTTGACGATGATAAGGTTGAAAATCCGCTCCCGGTGGATGAATTCAATGATGTTGTGATTACCGGCGCCTCTGAACGCACTGATGGGATTAGCTTAAAAGAGTGTATCGAGAAGGAGGAGTTGCTGAAGAAAAAGGCTAAAGCTGAGCCCGTCGAGGTTGGACGTCAACGATCCACACCTTGTGCCACTACAAGTTATTCCGCCTGGCGGGTCGATTCCCAGTGAACTCCGTCCTACCTTTGTAAGCTCTCCTGCAAAAGGTGGCAAAGGATCCAAAAAGAGAAACATCGAGGGCTTGAGTGGCACCACTCTCAAAAAATCCAAAAAGGAGAGAAGATCGAAGAAATAGCCGTCACTTCGGCTCAGGGTGAACATAGTTTGCATAGTTGTTTATTCGTCGTTTCTTTTATTAGTTGTGGTTGTTCGGGTATGATTCCCAGTTTTTTGAAATAACTTGTACCACAATCTTGAAACCTATCATGTGAATAAATTTTTTTGTTTTCCGTTGGGCTTTTGTGTGAATTGCTATCTAAATAGTTGAACTATTAATTTCCATTCAATGTAGTTGTAATTCATTATTAATTAATTCTAGTAACAATCCACTAGCTCTATCCCAATGCCTCCATATGGTCATGGCCTTGAGTCGAATCAAATGCTAGGCTTGAGTCTTAGTGTTACGCCATCGAATTTAGCAGTTTTTGAGTAACTATACTCCTGCCCCCAGTCTTGGGTTAGCGGGGTTAGACATTGGATGGTCGAACTCCATCCTTACCGAGTTTATACTCCTCCTGTTGGTTTCAGGCCGAAGTTCATGTAATAGTGAATAGTCCAACCTAATTCAGCTATCTGTTTATGCTTATATCTACACTCTGGGATAAGAGTTAGTTAATGGGTGGTCGAGTCGCACCCAATTTGTGTTTATACTCTAGTCCGCACTTTGGGGACATAGAGTTATTTCGTGGGTGGTCAATTCACACCCGATTTACGTTCATACTCTGGTCTGCACTCTTGGAACTCAGAGTTATTTCGCGGGTGGTCGATTCACACCCGACTTATGTTTGTATTTCGGTCTGCAATCTGGGGACTTAGAGTTATTCCGCGGGTGGTCCATTTACACCCAACTTATATTTATACTCCGTTCCGCACTCTGGGGACTTAGAGTTATTTCGCGAGTGGTCGATTCACACCCGACTTATGTTTATACTCCATTCTGCACTCTGGGGACTTAGGGTTATTTCATGGGTGGTCGATTCACACCCGAATTGTGTTTATACTTCGGTCAGCACTTTGAGGACTTAGAGTTATTTCGTGGGTGGTCGATTCACACCCAACTTATGTTTATACTCCGGTCCGCACTTTGGGGACTTAGAGTTATTTAGTGGATGGTCGATTCACACCGGACTCATGTTTATACTTCGGTCCGCACTCTGGGGACTTGGAGTTATTTCGAAGAGCAGCCCGATCGTATTCTCCTTAATTGATTGATTTGCCCCTAGGATATGGGGTTTGATTTAGCGAGTGATCGGTCATGTCACGGTCACTCTCATTTTATTTCAGTTCCATAGTTTTGCAGGATTTATTCGATCATTAGATGACCGAGCCACATTCATTCCTCATGATGTATCACGTCCATTGGATTATGAATGGGAGTTATCAAATGAACAAGGGACCAAGCTCATCTTATTTAGCCTCATTGGGAATTAGTGTGATTGATTAATTTCAAACTCTGGGAGCCTGTTCATACATGTCAACATCAATTAGTTCGTCATGTAACTAATACATAATGCTACAACAAACATAAATATAAAGGAAGTCTGAAACTTTATTCATTAAATGGAAAGGAATAACATAAACTGCATTATTACACATCTGGAAAATCAAATGCTAAAGCAAATTCTAAAAGCAAAAACAACTGAAGTGAAAAAGAAATAAACTAAGTGAAATAGCGTCATAGATGCTCGCTATTCCACGCCCTTGGAAGTGTAATGCCATCGACAGTCGCTAGCTTGAAAGTTCCCTCTCCAAGCCTCTGTTCAATGACATATGGCCCTTCCCAGATTGGATTCATGTGCGATGGGGTAGGATAAACCAGTTTCAGGACGAGATCGTCGATTTCAAAGGTTCTAGGTTGGACTTTAATGTTGTAGTACCGAGTGACTTGGTGTCGATGCGTGGCTGCTCTCAGATCGGCTTCCTCGCGCTGCTTATCTGTAAAGTCAAGAGATTCCAAGAGGAGATCTTTATTCGTTTTGGGATCGTAGTAAATCACTCGATGAGAAGGAACTTCAAGCTTAACATGAATGACGGCTTCGGAACCGTAAGTAAGAGTGGATGGAGTATGGCCAATCGCGGACTTGCGGGTGGTCCTGTAAGCCCACAATGTTGTAGGGAGTTCATCCACCCACCTGCCTCTAGCATTTTCCAATTGCTTCTTCAGAATGGACTTTATGATTTTGTTTACAGCTTCAACTTGCCCATTTGCCTAAGGGTGAGCGACCATTGCAAATCTCTTTTCAATATGATACCACCGACAGAAGTCTTTGAATTAAATACTATCGAATTGAGTCCCATTATCTGTGACAATAGTTTGCGAAAGGCCGAATGACATATGATGTTGCAGACAATAAAGTTGATTGCTTCTTGGTCGTGATCGTGGCTAAAGGTTCTGCTTCGGCCGGTTATGTGAAGTAATCAATTGCAATGATAGCGTACTTTGCGCTATCTTTAGAGATCGATAAGGAATTGATAATATCTGTACTCAACATAGCAAACGGCCATGGGCTGACCATTTGCGTGATTTCCATTGGCGGAGCTCTTGGAACTTTTGCATATGTCTGGCACTTATCGCATCATCTTACATAGTCAGCGGCATCTCGATTGACAGTTGGCCAATAATACCAGTAACGGAGTATTTTCTTTGCCAAAGTTTGCCCTCCAGTGTGGTCGCCACATTCCCTTTCATAAACTTCTTTTAGGACATGTTTTATCTCGTCGTGAGTGACACACAGAAGTAGGGGAACTGAAAAACCTTTTTTTGTACATAATCCCTTCTTGCATAACATATCGCAAAGCTTTACAGAGGACTTGTCACTTTTCATTTCATTGGTCTGGTAAGACTCCATGTAGCAAATAGTTTTTGATCGGAGTCATCAACAATTCACTCTCAGGCTCCGCTTCCATTGTCTGGTCAATTTCTATCATGTTTATATTTGGGGCATTTAATACTTCGACCGGAACCAAGCCCATTTGCTGTGTATCACCAGTGCCGGCAAACCTCGCCAATGAATCAGTCTCTATGTTTAGATCCCGTGGAATATGCAAAATGTCATGGTACTCAAATTCTGCTAACAACTCTTGGACTTGGGTAAGGTATGAGGCAAGCCATTGTCCCTTGGCCTGATAATCTCCCCTAACTTGGTACAATACCAACTGCAAATCGCAAAAGATTTCGGGAGATTTTATTCTGAGTTCTCTAGCGATTTTAAGTCCGGCAATCAGAACTTCATATTCAGCTTCGTTGTTTGTCGCTGGGAAATCAAGCTTTAAAGCATAACAGATTGACCAATTTTCAGGAGTTACAAGCACAATTCCAGCTCTAGAACAATGATCATTAGACGCCCCATCAGTATACAATTTCCACCATATGGTAAGGATTTCGCTGCCTTCCGGAGAATCATTCTATGTAGGAAACTCTGCTATAATATCTGCTAGTGCCTAACCCTGGATATCCCTCCGAGGGAGAAGTAATATCGAATTGACTGAGCTCGATATTTCACTTGAGTAACCTTCCAGACATCTCAGGTCGCTGTAGAACCTGTCGTAACAGCTGGTCGGTGTAAACATTGATCGGGTGTGCCTGGAAGTATGGACGAAGATTTCATGATACAATCAGCAAGCAGTATACCAATTTCTCTATTTTCGGATAATTCCTTTCAGCACCCGTTAATCGTTTGCTGACGTAATACATCGACCTCTGGATTCGATCCTCCTCACGAAGCAATGCGGCACTTATAGTGTGTGCTGATACGGCCAAATAAATGTGCAAATCTTTACGATCCACCGGCTTCCACAAGACAAGGGGTCTCTCCAAATGATTCTCCAAAGCTAAAAATGCATCTTTAAAATCCTATGTCCATTCAAAGTTTCTTTTTCCTTTCCTGATCAAGTCAAAGAAAGGAATGCATTTGTCGGTAGCTCTGAAGATAAATCGGCTTAAGGCAGCAACTTTCCCATTCAGACTCTACACTTGTTGAATGGTCCTTGGCGCTTGGATATCATGGATAGCCTAAATCTTCTCGGGATTAGCTTCTATTCCACGGGTATTAATAATAAAGCCTAATAATTCCTTGTTGAATGGTCAAGTGCTTTTGGGGATACGCTTTCAGGACAGTTGGAGCATTCTATGGAGGCGATGTCGATATTTTTTTATATGTACTTGAGATAGTAGTAGTACATGATAGATATGTATTTTTATTTGAGACTTGATGTATCAGATATTATATTCGGAACTCCGTATTGTGGGGATTTTGATGTATTCTGGCTTTCCATATTGATATTCATCTTTCAGTAATTTCCGCCAGTACAGTTTCTTTTATATATATACCTATGTTGTTATCCTGTTCTGTTCATGTGTATTTAACATATTATATGTTATCATTCTGCTATGATATTCCATCGATATCCCTTAGTAAAATATTTGTTTTAAATTTTCTTTCCCTAAAATCTATCTTTTGGGGTATTTGGTAGTTCAGATGTTGTCATTCGGTGTTGATTTCAAGGTCCTATGAAGGGCGAGTGATTACACTCATCCAAATCCAGACCTTCCACCAAGTCAGAAGCACCATCAATGAAGGTCTTCAAGCTAGAAGACCCTCGAGAATAAAGCCAAGCCCTTCGTTCAGAGAAATTACAGAAGGATGGGCCATAGGAACTTTAACATGCCATTCTCTAGAAGGCGGTTTATGAATGGGGACCTTCAGGGGCATCAGAAAAGGCTTAGAAAGTCCATCGAAAGGGCCTGTATACATTAATAGTGTTAGCGGTATGTTCTAGGGGAAATTCTATAATTTATTGTAAATTAATTAACTTTGTAATCAATTCTCATTCGTAATAAAGGTTTTTTCTTTCTGTTATATATTTATTAAAACGTGTTATAAATAATTAAATATTTAATTAAAATATATTTAATACTAAATCTATAAATGGTGCGTTTGTGATAGTAATTGCGAATATTTGTAATCATGAGTATTGTATCATAATATAATAAACCCATCATTTTAAACATTCCTAGTCAAGATGCACTGAGACTAGATATCGATGCATCCATTGAGAGTGGATACTGATACACTCTTCAAAAGTTTAGCAGTGTATTACTCATGATAGCTAGGGGCACTAAGCGATTACTTATAGTTATTGGATAACTATGGAATGACTCACTCGAGAGTTTTCTGTTGGTTAAATATAACTTAGGTCAAACTGAAAATATCGATGTGACTGATTTACACAATTCTCTCGACTTGAGAATACTTTTGATCTTCAATGTAAAAGCTCTACTTTGATTATAGTCAAATCATAGCACAACATTCATCAAATGACTATAGTTGAGTCGAGTGGAAGTATTGAAAGTGAAACACTATTCAAGAAAGGATCGTCTTCTTAGTTATATGGGGTTAGTATCACGGTTAACTTAAGTCAACTCCCATATTAGTTCGGTTAATAGTAATTGTTATTATTGAACCAAGGACTTTGTGTTTGGGCTATAGAGTTGAATATGGATGATACTGGAATTTTGATCATTACCAAATTTCGTAAGTCCGAACTCCAAAGTGATATAGTTTTAATGAAGAGAATTGGTGTAAATAATAGTTATAATCGGGTAGCACTTAACAAAGTAAAATTGGATTTTACTGAAACCAAGTGAGGATAAATTTGACCAAAATGTCACACCACTTGCTAAGTGAATTATGAACATTAATATTCGAATAGTTCGATATTAATCGCTAACCGAATTTACACCTAGAGTTACACAACAAAAACGTTAAATACTCCTTTGACCACATGGTTTAATTAATTTGTAATTGTTATAAATTAAAAAAATTAATTAATATTTTTGAAATATTAGTCATAAAATTTTATTTTGATTTCGTGAACAATATAAATAAATATGTTTATAATAGTTATAAATATATTAATAGATATGCAATATCGATACACGTTTAAATTGGATTTAAATGCAATATAATTTGTTCGGGATTTAAATGGGTTTTAAGCCCATATAGTGGCTGGTGTGTTTTAGCCATAACATGACCAGGTAGTGGTGACTTATGGCACAAAGAATGGGCTAGGGTCTTGATAGATAAGAGGAAAGAATCAGTAGGAGAGAATAGTGGATTTTGATCCTAACTTATCTCTCTATTCTCTCCTCTATAAATATATCATAAACCTCATTATTTTTTTAACTTTTGGAGCCTCTGCATACCCTTACTTATGGTCGAGGTATGCCTATCTCCTCCCCCATTTCTAAAGCTCAAATCAAATAAAAAAAATGTTATTCGATAGCTGGTGGTCATAGGTGGAGCTAGCGCCCTGATGGATTGGAAACTAGTTCAAGGAGTTAATTTCATCATTTCAAGGTGTGCTATTAGGCTTTGGAGATAAAGTAATTTTCTAATCTACTAATGTATATTAATGTGCATATAATATATAAATGTATATATTATTTTGTTAGTTAGATGACGATTCTAGTATATTGATATATCGCCACATTTAGAATGGTTGTATGATTATATACTTATATAATTTTAAAAAATATTTTTTCATGACATAAACATGCCTTTATAAATTATGAAGCTTATATAAATTAAACATGACCTAAACATGCCTTTCTTACCATTGTGCTTCACTCCTGATAGAGTTAGGGGTGTGTCATATGAGCAATTTTGTAATTTAATGTAAATTAATTAACTCTGTTATTAATTCTTCTTCATAATTAAGGTGTTTTTCTTTCTGTTATATTTGTTATAATGTGTTATAAATAAGTAAATATTTAATTCAAATATAATCCATAAATAGATGTTTGTGATAGTAATTAAAAATAGTAGTAATCATGAATATTGTACCACAATATAATAAACACATCATTTTAAACATTCCTAGTCAAGATGCATTAAGACTTGATATTGATGCATCCGTTAAGACTTGAGTATGTAATGCTCTCCAAATATTTGGCAATGTATTACTCATAACTACTGGGGGCATCAAGGGGTTACAACTGATAGTTATTGGATAACTATGGACTGACTCACTCGATAATTTTCTATTAGTTAATATAATTAAGGTCAAACAGAATTTATCGATATGACTAATTTGCACAGTTCTCTCGACTTGAGAATACGGTTGATCTTTAATATGAAAGCTTTGCTTTGATTATAGTCAAATCATGACACGATGTCCACCTAGCGACTGTAGTTGGGTCGAGTGGAAGTATATGAAGTAAAACACTATTTAAGAGAGGATTCGTCTCCTCGGTATATGAGGTTAGTATAACGGTCAACTCAAGTCAACTCGAAGTCAAAATCTCTGGCCAGAGTAGTTCGGCTAATAATAATTGTTATTATTAAACCAAGGACTTTGTGTTTGGACTATAGAGTTGAATATAGACGATATTGGAAAGAAAGCATGTTTATTATTGAACCAAGGACTTTGTGTTTGGACTTTGTGTTTGGCCAAAGTTGTTTGATTAATAATGAATTCTATAACGAGGTGGAACTTTTGAAGAATATGCCATGACTTCTTACGTGCTTTGGGCTCCTTTACGATCTATATCGCTACATTGTTATCACATAACAATGCCATTGATTCTCGGTATTGGAAATCGCTTCGAGCTCACTCATAAACTTACGCATCCAGGCCGCCTCTTTAGCTGCTTCATTGAGGGCGATGTACTCGGCCCCCATCGTTGAATAAGCTATTGTTTCTTGCCTGAAACTATTCAAACTAATAGCTCCACTGTTAAGCGTAAAGACATAACCAGATACCGATTTACTACCATCTATATCACTTTGAAAACTGGAGTCCATATACCCCTTCATAAGGAGGTCACCGTTCCCGTTTATAAGGAATAAGTCCTGAGTATTTCTTAAATACTTCAGTATACATTTTACGAATGTCCAATGTTTTTCTCTAGGATTAGATTGGTATCGGCTTATGCATCCTAATGTGTATGCCACATTCGGTCTAGTGCATAGCATAGCTTACATTATGGATCCTATTGCTAAAGCATAGTGGATCCTCTTCACATGCTCTTTCTTCTCATCAGTATGAGGATCATCCTTCTTAGAAAGGATGATTCCAGGTTGCGTTGGAATATTCCACGCTTGGAAATCTCCATGCCAAACCTCTTCAGTACAGTGTCGATGTACATGGATTGGGACAATCCCAATCGCCTCTCAGATCTATCTTTATAGATCTTTATACCTACTATATAGGCTTTGCCATGTTCCTTTCTATATAAGCATGATTTCTTTGTGTTTTGATAAAATTAAATTTTTTAATACCTTATCAAAACACTTATTCCAACTCCTTGAAGCTTGTTTAAGTCCATAAATGGACTTTTACAACTTGCAAGCCTTGCCTTCACTCCCACTGACCATAAAACCCTCGGGCTGCAACATATAGACGGTCTCTAGATCACCATTTAGAAATGTCGTTTTCACGTCCATTTTTCAAATTTTGTAGTCATAGAATGCTGTAATGGTCAGTATAATCCGAATGGACTTAAGTATGGCTATGGACGAAAAGGTCTCATTATAATCAACAACTTGAATTTGACGAAATCCTTTCGCAACTAGCTTAGCTTTGTAAATCTCTACTTCTCCGTCTGCATTTAGCTTTTTCTTAAAAATCCATTCATAGCTGATGGGTTTTACCTCTTCAGGTACGTCTGACAAAGTCCATGTTTTTGTAGATGGAATCCATTTTGGATTTCATTACTCCAAGCTAGAGTGTAGAGTATTTACTCTACAATGCTTATTGGAAAGATAGAGGAGTGTCGTTATCTAAGACACAGTCCTCCTTATCACCATCCACGAGGAAACCATAGCATCTCTTTAGTAGGAGAGATTCCCTACTTGACCTTCTAATAGGTTGCGTATTATCATATGCGGGTGAACTCAGTTCTCCCATTGTTTCAACCTCAGGGTTAGTCTCTCAGATCTCGTCCAAGTCTACAACTTTGCTGTAAATTTCCTTTGACAGAAATTCCTTTTTAAGAAAGAAAACGAGTGTGGAAGCAATCGCTTTTTGTTCCTCTGTGTTGTAGAAAATATATCCCTTAGAGTTCTTGGGTTATCAAAAAAACTTACATAATGTTGATCACGCCTCAAGCTTAATAGGGCCAATGTTCTTAACATAAGCCGGACAACCTCATACCTTCAAATAATTAAAGTGTGGTTTCTTCCCAAGCCATATCTCAAATGGCGTCTTAGGTATGGATTTAGTGGGTACTAAGTTCATCATATGCACAGCGGTTTCTAACGCGTATCCTCAATAGGACAGAGGCAACTCAGCCTTACTCATCATAAAATGAACCATATATAATAAGGTGCAGCTCCTTCGCTCCGACACACCATTTTGTTGTGGAGTATAGGGTGGTGCAATTAAGAGATAATCCCATTATCTTTTAAGTAGTGTTGGACCTCTTGTCCAACATACTCACCTCCTCGATTGGATTAGGGGATTTTAATCTTTGGTTCGTCTGAGTTTCGACTTCATTCTTATACTCCTTAAGTTTCTCGCAAACATCAGATTTGTTCTTCATAAGATATACATTTCGTAGTCTCGAGAAATCATCCATAAAGGTAACAAAGTAAGAATTATTACCTTTGGTTACTACAAGCATTGGGCCATATACATCAACTTGTACTAGCCCTAAGAGTTCATTAACTCTTTCATTGCTCCCACCAAAGGGGTACTTAGTCATTTTTTCTATGAGGCATGACTCACATGAGTCAAATGATTTAGAATCGAGTGACAGTATAAAATCTTCAGTTTTTAGTTTGTGTAGTCATTTCTCACTAATATGACCTAGACTATAATGTCAAAGATAATTATCATTTATATTGCTACTATAATTAATCACAGAACATAGATAATTTGTATTGACCACATAAATGCCATTTTCAAGATAGTCATCATAAACTTTATTTCCATTCAAACTAATGTCTGTAACATTATTTGCATAACAAAATATATATCTAATCTCAGACAATCTAGAAGCAGAAATAATTCCACAAATAAAGTCTTTTAAAAATATCATTTAATATCCAAACAAAACCACTAGGTAAACATAATGAAAATCTCCCACTGCCATTGCATCTACGATAGACCCATCAGCAACTTGGAGTCTCATTTCGCCCTTTGCCATACGATGTCAGCTCCTAAGCCCCTGTAACGAATTAAAAATATGTGTTCCAGATCCTGTATCTAAAACCCAAGACATTTTATTGATTACAAAACTATTTTGAATGATAAATGTACTTGATGAGGCTGCAGAACTATTTGAAGATGACACACCACTTTCTACCAGCAAGCACAACCGACCGGTCCTTGGATTGTGTCTTGACCAACCTCAACATATTGATGAGCTCCACGAGATTCACATTCATATTGTTCATATTGTAGTTCTGTGTGAACGGTTCATATTAAGGGGTCAATGAACC
This sequence comes from Allium fistulosum, assembly GCA_030737815.1. Classification (NCBI taxonomy): domain Eukaryota; kingdom Viridiplantae; phylum Streptophyta; class Magnoliopsida; order Asparagales; family Amaryllidaceae; genus Allium; species Allium fistulosum. The sequence goes on along the minus strand of CM060901.1, from coordinate 452,808,503 downwards.
AATAATCAAGTTGACATGTAATTCATTGCTTATAGTCATGTCTAATGATGCAAGCTTATCAATATAACTCTTCATCATCAGCACGTAATTGTCCACCTTCATTCCTTTTTCATTTTGGTGTTGAACAATTTATTAGTAGTCCCGTGCCTTACGAAATGTGACTGCTCACCAAAAAGTGCCTTGAGACTATCAAATATCTCATGGACAGACATTGATTCGTGTTGCCTTTACAACTGTTTATCTAGAGTAGACAACACGAATACTTGGGCGATGTCGAGATCAGCAACCTACTTACTATAAGCAACATCCAGGTCTTCTTGATCGTCAGTAGCGGGTCTTGTTAGCAGAGCACAAGTTACAGATGACCAAACTCGCTCGGATGTCAAAGCTATCTTTATAAGTCGTTGCTAGTTGACATAGTTATTTGGTCCGATTAATCGATTACTTTCGTTAAAAAGTCTTGGATTCGACATTATCTGCAAGTTTAATTGGGTAGATTATTAGGACATTAACATAGTAAATATTCTTATAATATTAGTAGGGTTAAACTTTACGTTTCATTTTACTAACATGCTCCCACTAGTGTTTTATCTTTCGCCAAACACTAAGTCGAAACATAGAATTCTTACGACTTCACTAGTAGGTGTTATAACTCGTATGTCTTGGGATTCTAACCTTAAGAAAAGCTCAATAAATCATACTCCCCAATATGATAGATAACTGCTTATCGGTTGTACCATATACAACTCCTAACCTATTGTACTTAGTCCTAATCCCATCTTTACCTTGAGGAAAGCCTAAAAAATAAAGTTGGATTATTCACTCGGACCCACCATTTCATGGCGGCCTAAGTATAATGCACATACCTTGAGGAAAGTTCAACAAATATATGTAGTTATCTTACCTCATCTATTCAATATATTAATGGTACTGCACATAATATCCCTAGCTTAAGGAAAGCTCAACAACTAAATAGTATGCAAGTAATCTATTAATATATAAATGATAAAGGACAACATTATATTAAAGATTTGTAATCTTTAATATATTATATTGAGTGATATCGACATATGGAATAATGTATTTTTCATGAAATACCTTCGTGATTCAAGTGTCGGACACATTAGAAATCACGGTATACATACATTTACTTATTTATTTGTTCTTTAAGTTTATTTAGGGTTTCTTAATGTTTCACCTTTAATTTATACATTTATATTATATAATTTTAATATTTTATTTTATTTATATAATAGCCTTATGTATAAAATTTTATTAATTAAATATTTAATTAATTAATTTATATCATTCAATTATAACATTTATATATAATATTTATTATTATAGTATAACACACATATCATATACATGTGTATATTATTTAATTAATTAACCTTTAATTAATTTATATAACTAAACAATTTTAATTAAATGTATATTATTTCGAAATTCATTTTATATATGCACATGTATACTTATGTTATTTTAACATTTTAAAACAACGTAACATATATCATAGTATATAATACATGTATATATTAATTAATTAATTAACTTATTTAATTAATATAATTTATAATTACTAAATTTAAATTTCAAAATTAATTTTATATTAATTTTCAAACATTTTTAAAATTTCATTATATTATAACATTTATAATATGTATATGTATTTTATTTTAAATTCAACTTTTAAATTTAAAATCTTATGTCTTTAATTTTTAAAAATTAGCCCAAGGCCCAATTCTATTTGGGTCTTTTCTATTAGGAACAACCTTTGGACTTACATATCCATTCGGGCCAAGCCGGTAACCAAGTAGGATAAAATACTTGATTACCAAAACCCAATCCTTCAACACTACCTTTCTAGGCACCTTACTATCTAGGATGTGAGCTTAATTAGTTAACCCTAACATGACTAATTTCAACCGCATAGGTTATTAGGCTTTGATACCATTGTTGGAACTAGGCCAGCCTGTAGCGGAAGTGATGGGTGAATTTCAAATTTTTATACTATTTTGGATCTTTTTTAGACATATGAAGTCTAATTTATTTAGTACATTTCTAAATTTCTTTTAAATAAAATCATTATTTTATTTATATTTATGATATAATTTTATATTATATAATTAATATTATATTATATATATATGTGTATCATATACATACACACGCACACATTTGTGTGCGTGCACGCACGAAGGTTCATGTGTAACATAGCAATCCATGCAAGGTTTAACATTCCCATGTATAAGTGTTATGATTTACACCGCAACGGACATGTTAGCTTATATAGTATACAAATATATCATCCAAACGTATGTTTATATACTTTAATTTTTCATATACATATATATAATACTAATTATATAATATAAAATTATATTATAAATATAAATAAAATAATAATTTTATTTAAATGAAATTTAGAAATGTTCTAAATAAATTATACTTCATAGATCCAATAAAGATCTAAAATGGTAGAAAAAATTAAAATTCACCTGTTACTTCCGCTATGGGCTGGCTGAATTCCAACATACATATAGATGCAGAGTGCCCAAATGAGTGATAAACAATGCAATTAGGGGTATTCCATAAGAGAAAAACATCAACATTCTCAAAACATGCTTAGAAATGTAAACATATAACGAGGATGGAAGCTCTTTTTTCGAAGTGATCACAATCATGGCTCTTGCATATGTTATCCTTTCTCTACGCTCGGTAGACTGATCAAAACAAACAAAGTTTCCTATGCTACTCTCTATCCAATCCAAACCATATAGAGTCTAATAAAGAGAGGGAATATTAGAAAGTCGAAACTAAACACGAATAGATTGTGCTTGTTTACGTTCAATATTTATAGTTGAAGTCCATTTAGTAATGATAAAAGTTTTATCTGTAATAATATGCTAGTCAAATACAAGGATACGAGCACGATCAGACAAGAGAATTTGAAAATGAGCATATCCTTGTCAAAAAGTACATTTATGCTCCTTTGAGTCTCCAAACACTAATTATATACTTTTGAACAACTCCATACGACAAATGCTTATGTAGAAAAAACCCCACTAATGATTCTTCCAAAATGCCTTACCTGCTTCTAGTACCCCACTAGGAGGGGGAAGAACATTGTCTAAACTACCAAGAAAATTCTTATAGATATACATTCCTATATTCCTCGAATTATTTGAGAAAAGCGATATTTATGACGATTTCAAAGGCAAAGAATCTGCACGAACCAGGCCAGTCGAAAGCGGATTAAATGGGTGAATATAACTTTTTTTCCATTTTGATCTTAGTTGAGTCTATGAAGCCTAGATGGATTCTAGATCCAATCTAAAATATTTTAAATAAAATCTTCATTTTGTTTTATCTATTAATTTTTTTGATTTAAATTTAAACGTATGAGTGTATCAAATACACCCATGTGTGTAACATTTACTAGTAAAGTTAGTTTAGATAAGGAAACCTTTCATCTCTCTTTCTAAAACTTATGCAATTAATTAAGAAAATATTTAGCTTTAATTAGAATGAGAAACCTTACATTTCTTTCTCTTTAATTAAATCGAATGATTTATTAAATGTCATTACTGAGCTATTTATAGACAACATAAATTGTGAGTATATCCAAATATACCATAGTTTATATTATGAAAGTGAAAAAGATAAGAAGTGTACCTAGTTAATGTGACCATATGTAGGTGTTGAGATTTACATCGCAACGGACCCATTTCCCTTTTACATATGCCTTTGTTGTCCAGTGTTTTGAATAAAAAACATACATAATAAAAGATGTACAATAGTTTGCAAATATATATATATATATGTGTGTGTGTAATTTACATTTGGTAACTTGTATAATTTAAAATATAAAATTAACATTAATGAATTAACTTTCTACTATGGAAAGATTTAAAATCAAGAATTACATTAATACGTAAAATCCATCTCATTAAATAGCATGTGATGTTTTAGATCTAAATTAACTTATTTATGTAAACATCTAATTTAATATATATGTGTCTGTGTATCTGTGTGTGTGTGTGTGTACGTACGTGCGTATGTAGTTGTTAAAACTTAAAGGTAACAATATTGAAACAAACATTTAATTTGGAAGAGAAACAATAGGTATAGAATTTTACACAATACATTAAATTAAGAAAAATAAAGATGTTGGATTTTTGTAACACCCCATACTTTGGAAGTACCATAATATGGGGAAATTAATAAAATTAAATTATGGGATAAACATAAAGACAAGTTAATTAACAAGAAAGTGAATGAATATAAAATGCAGGGTTAGGGATTTAATAAGAATAGGCCAGAACGTGGTGTTAGCTTAAAGCTCAAATTACTATACCCTTATACTTTAACCCCTCGTTCATTCTCTCATTTTCCACAAACTAAAAGAAAGAAAACAAGGAGCCTAGGCTGGCTAAATTTTCAAGGAAAGAAAAAGGAAAATTTATAGGAAAAGAGAAGGAGCATTCATTTCTTAAGCAAACCAAGGCTTTAATCAAGTTTAATCAAACCAAAGGTGAGTGACTCTTTCTCTAAAACCTTCCCAACCTGTATAGGTTTGGATTGTATACATGTTTGATGGTTTTAATGATAAGGAACAAATATATGCATGTCAAATGATATTTGTTCACAACTTGGAAATTTAAGTTGATGGTCTTTTATGTGTTATGACTAAAACGTGAATCAAGTCTTACTTAAATCACTTAAAAAATTTATATGATATGTGAAATAGTAATTTGGAGACAGACTTTTAATTTCATATATTTCTGAAATTATAGGGAATTATGAATTTTTAAGGGGAGAAAATGTTTAAATTCGGAAATTAATTATTAAAATTATTAAAATAATTATTTTTTCCTAGAAATTTCCTATAAGACAAAATTCTGCAATTCGGATTTTTGGTGAATTTTAGGGATTTTTCACATGCATTTTAGAATTTATGTTAATTAATTGGTAAAGGAAAAGAGCTGCTTACATAGCGGTAATTAAACATTTATTAAAAATGAATTAATAAATCCTAAAAGAAAACTGTAAAAGCTTATGAGAACCAATGAGAATTTGATATATATATATATATGGTTAGGTGAAAATCATTTACTTGGAATGTAAGCAAAACAGTTTTCAAATTAATTACAAGACTGCCACGATCAACTTGCAATAACTACTGTGAATACTAGCATGTGATAGCTTATATAAACTCAACTCGTGATAGCGAATTAAAAGTTCGACATGCGACAACTAATATATGCTCAACCTGCGATAGTTCTTAGTGGATCAACATGTGATAGCTAAGTTGGAGTCAGCTTGCGATAGCTAATTTGGAATAAACTTGCGATGGCAATGTAGGGACCAACTTGCGATAGCTCCTACAAACTCAACTCATGATAATGTAATAAAGGTCAAGCTACAATAGCTAAGAAAGGTTATCAAATTGCGACAGCCTAGTAGGGTTCAACATGCACTACAACAAACTGTACCTTTAACAATGTTTAAAAACCGCTAAAAGCTTTTAACAGCTTTTTGACTACGCTGTAATGACATGCCGTTATAGGTTAGAAACATACCATAACAATATTGTAAACTTTATAAAAAGTAAGTTTTTAATAGTGTTTGGCTGATGTTATTCAAACATTTTATGGTGTTTTTGTTGATGATCTAAATCACTTTTCTTAGCGTTCGACTTCTCCTATCAATCATGTTCAACAGCAGTTGTTATCTACTAAAATAACTTTTTAACAGCGTCCTTGTCATTGTTGCGAGTACTTCTTACAGCATTTATGTCTTTGCCATGTTATTTTTTTAGCATTTTTTGGGTTTCTGTGAGTGTTATTTATAACGGTTTTATACGGTTATTGAAAGAACATAAGGTAAACACCTGAGTGGAAATCATAAGTGTCTAATACAGTTATTGAACTAGCAAGAGTAAGGCCAGAATGATAATTTAAAACAAATTGACTATAGAAACTAATAGAACATGTGTGCAATAAATTTCATACTTATGATAAATTGATGATTTATGTTTGTTCATAATATGATGTTATTACACGATATGATGTAATCGATGATGACAAAATAGTGGGGAAAACCCATTCCATGCTTTAGCGCCCTGGTCTCACTATATGATTGTTTGTTTGGGGTAAAGTATTGTTCATACTAGGCTTTATGTCTGACTCGTGTTTTAATTATTCCCTATAAACTCACGGATACTCATCCGAGTAGTCCGAGTTTTTAGTTTAGGCAGGTATCTTTATGAAAGATGAATAAAGAAGTCGAATATGAAGCAAAAGGATTATTTTGCAAATAAAATTATTTTGAATATTCTGTTGTGAAAACCAAAATAATAACTGGTTAACTGTCCATGTCGGCATCATCATATGTTGGGCATGACCATGATACTTTATTTGTATTCTATTGTATTTACCCCTATGTAGGAACCGAAAGGGTAAATGGTGATGTAATGAATTTTGTAAAATCAATGTAAATTTATTTAGCAGCTCTGTTTACTTAATGTTGTGCAAAATAATAATAAACTTGCTTTGTCGCTTGAAAATAATTTTGGTGATGACTGTAGCATCATCGGCGTCTATTTTTGATTCTCAAGTGGAGGACGTTATAGTTTTACACAAAAGTCCACTCATGAATAAAATAAATTTCATTTGTGTGTGAAATAATATTCAAAACAACTCTACTCAAAACATCAATCATGTAACAAAACAAATTAGTTTTAAATACAAATATAAATGATTAATATATATATATATATATGGTAAAAATTATAAAGATGGTTTTCAACCAAAATTAGTTTTTTTTCAACAGCAAAAGGAAAAACAATAAGGATTTTGACAACTTGGGCATATGGAAGTTTGTGATAGATTCTTCACATCAAAAGTACATAGAGACCAACTATAAAATTAACAAGGAGAAAGTAGGTCTAAATCATATCAATAATAATGAACATATTTAGAAAAGAGATAAAGGGCAAAAGTAGATCCGAATTAAATAAACATATTTGACATACTTTCAACAAAGATGAACAAAAAAGGGTTTGAATTCTTTGTTGCATGATAAACCATTAAACCCCAAATAAATCATATGGAATCCAAACATACGAATAATCATACATAAATTAAATTAGATGATTGCCTTGGGATGTTGCCAAAAATCACACCTTGAATGTGAATCAAGAGCTCTTAGATTCTTGAGCCAACCTCCAGATGTTGCGAAGATCAAGAGGTATAAACCGCCTTTGATAAATTGATTTGATTTGTATTTGATTTTGCACTTTTTTATCCCTATACCATTATGAAAAATTCGGCCATTGGTTGATGGGAGGAAGAGAGCAAACTTTATCAGGAGAGAATATGAATGAATGAACGAGAAAGAGAATATGTTTCAAACGTAATATAGAAACCTTTCGATTCCTTCCTTTAAAACCTTCCCTATTTAATAACCAAATAAATCTCATCAAATCATCTCTCCCACCATGTATGGCCAGTTATAAAATGAGGTGTAGTGGGACTTAAAAATTTCCAATTCCATTTAATATTTGTTCCATTTAAATGTAATTTAGATACTCCATTAATATAGTATACTGATACATGAGTTTTCAACTTTTATACATGCATTTTATTAAATACTAATGGTATTCAAACATCAAATAAATTTTAATAAGTAATATTTCACAAATATTAATTAATTTATACCGATTATAAATTAATTAAATCGTGTGGTTTATTTGGATTATTCATCATTCGGTTGTGCAACTCAAATGCGTAAATTTAGTCAGCGATTAATATAACATTCACACATGTCACCTTAGCGAGTGGTGTGATACCTTGTCTGAATTTATCACTTACACATCTTTCGGTAATATCCAGTTTTATTTATAATAAGTGTACCAGGAATATTGATTATTTATGCCAATTATCTTCGTCAAAATAGTATCATATTAGGACTTATGGAATTTGGTTTTGGTCAAAATTCCAATATCGTCCACATTCAACTCTGTAAGACCAAACACAAAATGCTTGATTCAATAATAACAATTATTATTAATTTTATTTCTTTGGCCAAAAATTTGACTTGACATGGTTGATCGTGATACTAACCACATATGACCGAGGAGATGAATTCTCTACTGAATAGTGTTTCACTTCCAATGCTTCAACTCAGACCCAACTATAGTCATTCAATGGACTCCATTGCCACCGTTTAACTATAACGTCCACATTGAAGTTCCATGGTATTCTCAATTTGAGGGAACCGTGTAACATCGTCACTTCGAGATTGTCTGTTTGACCTTAGTTATATTAACCAACAGAGAACTCTCGATTGAGTCATTCCATAGTTATCCAATAACTATCAGTACGTAACCCCTGGTGGCCCTAGCAGTTATGAGTAATACATTGTCCAACGTTTAGAGAGCGTTACACACTCTTGTCTTGACAGATGTATTGATATTTCATCTCGAAACATCTTGACTAGGAATATTTGAAATAATATGTTATTTTAAATGTGCAAATTTCTCATGATTACAACACATTGTCATTACTATTGCATAGCATATTATTGAAGGATTTTCTATTTAATATACTTTAACTTAATTACTAAATTAATTATATTACAATATAACAAGTATATAATAGAAAGAAAACATCTTTTATTTTGAATAAGGTCGGTTATCGACTTAGATAATGTAACAAATTACACAATTACCCCTCGGGCATACCCCTAACTCTAACAATCACCCACTTGCACTTAGGGTCAATTATGGGTTCTTATTCCAACTTTTTTGATTGGTTTTCTCAAAAACTAATTGGGTCAGTCCCTTAATGAAAGGTTATGCGAAACTTTTTGGCGTATGTTTTATGACTTCTAACGAGCTTTAAATTCTTTTACAAACTATATCAGAACATTGTTATCATATGACAATGCCATGGGATTCTTAACACTTGGAATCACCCCAAGCTCGGGTATAAATTTGTGCATTTATTTATACTTCTTTATTGCAATGTTATTCAAGGTGATGCAATCAGCCTTTGGTTGAACCAGCCACTACTAATTGTTTCGAACATTTCTAGCTTAAACTTCTTAACTTAATTTGAACATGAAATTACGATTGACATACTATACTCGATAACACTTAAAAATCTTGAGTCTACCCATTCCTTCATAAGAAGTTCGTTATTTCTATAAACAATTCTCTGGTATTTCGTAAATGCTCGAGAATACTCTAAACTATCATTCGATGATCTTAATTCAGATTTGATACATGCTCTATTTATCAAATATATAAGTGAAATGTGATACTGTATACAATATAGCATGTATGATAATTCCTATTGCCAATGCATTAGGAACCCATCTTACATGCTCCATATTAAACAATTTTGATATCATGCCTACATATATCATTTGGGATAATCCCAACATCCTTTTATACAAAAAAAAATAAATCTAATATTGAGTGTTAAATAACCAAACTAACATGGTTTTAACTTTAGTTCATCGTTAACAATTGTAAGTTTGTTGTTAACTTACAGCTTTAGAAATATTTTAGTATCTTTAATATTCTTTCTTATACACACACACTTTATTTTGACTGAAAATGATACGAAAATATTATTCGATATGCATCAGGTTAAGCAAGTATTTTAACAAAGATATCAAGTATTTTGAATCTTGGATCATATCCAATAACCCGCAAACTCAAAATTGCTCCCATTGACTTCGGGACACTTTGGTTATTAAGCGCAAATGACATATTTAAATCATTATTTAGAATTTTTGTTTCAACGTAGATATATCAAAACTCAAAATCATATCGAGCGATAATTTTGTGAGTAAAATCTAAATTAACTTAAGTGTGTTGAATGACGAATCTATTATGTTAATTTCAACAATTGAAATTTACAATATTATTTTATCAACGTAGCTTAACATATTCCAACTGCACTAGTCTTCTTCTCGATGACACTTTTGCGGCCGATGGATCATACTACTTCGGCTACAACTATCAAAATTATATTTTGATAATGTACTTAGTTTCCGGATTTGCACATCACGCCATATGGTGGAGTCAATACTTTTAATGGCTTATTGACAATTGAGGAAATTTTCTCCAAATCGATATGAAATCATAGTTTCTTTTAATGCATGAGAGTTCTTGTTAGACATTCTAATTAGTTGTGTCTGTTTAGGCTTGGTCAATTTCATTTCATCAATTGTAACCAGTTTTATCTTTATATAGTATCCAAATCGATTTTACTATCAACAATTTTTAAAAGAAATTCTTTTATCATGAAGTTGGCGTTTCTTGAAACAATAATTGTTTCTCGATGCAAAGGAATAGATATTCATAAATATTTTATGATTTGCCTATGTATATATATAAACTGATTAAGTTTTATGTTTACGAACTTATGTTCTTAACATAAATTGGTCAATTAACATTGGTTAGTCCCAAACTGCTTTGGGTTGGTTCACACAAGATCCCTCACGGGTAATTATGCGCTGCCTTTCAACTCACACAGTCTGTCAACTCCTTGACCTAGGTTATGTATGGGTTGTTTCATCAACTATTATTTTGTATGATTTTGTAAACTTTGGTTTAGATGAAATTGAAGTTAATTTATGTACTTACTTTTAAGTAGACGACCTAACTGAAAGAAGTTAACTCAACTTCACTCATCATCAATTGGTCTTTGTCCAACCAAGTTTGATTACTCCTTGTCGATACATCATTATGTCTCATCAAAAGGAGTGACTTTTGAGATAGAATCTTATTCATTTTAGGTACATTAAGAACTCCAACATACTCACTTATTCGATCAAATCAAATTATTTTATTTCCTTTGCATGTTATGTTTTCTACTTTCGTATAAATTCTATGAACTTATCATAGACATACTACTTATGCATCAAATACATATGTTCATCTCTATGATAATTCATCGATGAATTTTAATGAAGTATGTGGAACCGTTTTGGCACTACACCATACTGTCCATTTTTCTACGCCCCAATGCGGAAAACTTACCGCGGTTTTGAGCCGTGGCAATTTTACTACGGTCTTCAACCGTGGTAAAATAAACTAGCATGGTCGCTGGCCATGGCAATTTTGAGATGGCTATGGACCGTTCCAATATTACCAAAAAAATTGACCCCCCATTCCATCTCAATAACCCTCACCTCTGCTTCTAAACAAAAAGAACGCCCTAATTTCACCAAATTTACATTTCCATGTCGATCCCGCTCCTTAATTTCACCCATCCTTGAAAAAGAACACCCCAACAAATCGATCGCGTATAATCTCACAGTTTTCCCCAACTCTAGGAAAACCCCTCCAATCACTAGGTGTGACATTGTCTACTTCTCAATCTTCCTTCACTTCTCAATCTTCCTTCACTTCTCCACCCGCAAAGCATGATGTCGGTCTATTACAATTCGAGTTAATCGTGGTAATGAATTAATTTTGAACTATTATCATTCTATAATTTATGTAATTTTTTGCTATTACTAGATTGGTAATACCGCTAACTTTGCTAAATTTGGTAATATTTCATCTCGTCTTAGGAAATTTAGAACAGACCTTGTTGATTGGGAAAAAAATAAAGCAGTGATGTAAAGAATTATACATCTAAAAGTGTAAATTACATCAAAACCAAATTGTTCCAACCATACTCGATCAAAATACTATCACATTAGGCTCATAACCAATTTGTAATTATATAAATATTGTTTGGTTATACACTTTCGACTATTTTGTTTTTTCCTTTACGTTGTAGTACTTTATAGGACTTGGATGAGCGAAATCTAACAAAAATACCGACTGAAATATGTGGTATTATATAAATTCTTTATATGGCACCATGATTTTTAGCCTCTACGCTAGCTGGTTTTGCAGTAGAGGAACGACGAAAACAATTAGTGCACCATGATACAAAGGAAAGGCAGTACTTCATCATGTAATTTATTGACCTCTTTATTAAATTTATATCAATTTCTACTGAATCGCTTTGATTTTTTGGATCATGTTAGTTAAATACTGACCATAGGTGTGGGATGACTATAATTACCTAGGTGACCACTACAATTCGGTTGTTACCCACTTTGTTTATGCTTTAAAAAAGAATATCACCTTAAGTTGCAATTGATTTTTAAATTTTTACGTTCAAAAATTTAAAGAAACTAGGAATATGTGATGATATTTTTGTTCTTTCTTTAGAAGGTAGACTGGTCTGCTCTGGATACTAAGTGGGAGGCTTGCGATAAAAAATTAGTTATATGCCCCAAATTTTATCAAAATTACTACGGAAGTGCTCAGATTTAAGAAATTTTAATTTGAGATCTTTTTTCTATAAAATTATAGTTTCCCTTTCGACATACTGATTTAACGGAAGTCACAAATTATACGTTTGTTGTGTGATTTGTTGAATAATATATATTATGTCTAAGTTAAACTGCATTTATATTTGAATGAATTAATTTAATGAAATATACCTTTATATAAATCTTTTTATAAATTGCATTATCTCTAGAAATCATGAATATCAACATATTTATATCTTTGCAAAAATTGATAAGGTACATCATATTTTGCTCCAACCCTAATGGAGGTAGCAATTGTAACCTGTTGATTTTACTAAACGGCCGCTAGTATGTTGTCTTGCCTTAACCAATCAGCTCAAACGCCTTATTATGCCTCAGCCAACTTGTTTTAGCGAAAATGAAGCTTCGTTTATCCAAACACTGACGCTAAAGAAGGATTTTAATCATTAGTTTGTTGTATATAGTGATTGTCTTTGGTAACTTAGTTTATCAATCTTAGTAGCCTTTGTACCGTCATCAATCTCATGATCTTTTTAACATAGATTAACTCTTCACGGTTATATGTGTGTGTGTGTGTTTGTAAGAAAGTTTCATGTTCCTGATGCCTTGAATTGCTATTGTTCCTATGCTATGTTTTAATATTGTCTTGCTCTGTGTTGCCATAATTTGATTTTTAGTCTACTCTTTTTTTTAGAGAAAAATAACCATTTTATACTTTACTTATATTAACAAAGAATATGTGTTAACCTAGTGCATGCTTCTATTGCCATATTTCTGAAGAAAAAAAGTCATAGTTAATGGAAATGTAACATGACAAGATTTTGCACCAGTGCATATTTATTATATGAATAATTTGGTTGAGCCAAGATTTTGCACTAGCGCATATTTATTATATGAATAATGTAACATGATAAGATTATGCTTCTAAAGATTTAAATTTGGTTGAAGTTTGAATATTTAACGTTTACTTTTTAGATTTGATAAATTTTAGAATTAAAGGTCACTCCCATTTATTTTTGGAAAGACCACTCTCATTTATTTAATTTTCTATTTTACAGTCTCAACCATTATTGCGCCCATTTATTATCCATCATTATTTCTTGAACACCATTATTTGGTTTAATTCAATAGACATTTCAGAAATTAAACATCAATTTACTACCATGAGTGAAATAGTTGTGGCTCATAATTTTACCCTACTAGTTTGATTTGAATGATTGATCCAAAGGTCTTACTTTGTTACATGCCAATTTCCTAACTTTACAATTGTTGTATCAAAGATTTTTTAGAAACTAGTGGTGTAAGAAAGTAGTTTGTAAGTTAATGGAAAAGGTAAAAATTTGTGATAGAAAGAAGCTTAATCCTAGGTTTGTAGGCGAATGTCTACAACATGAATAAATTGTATTCTTTCGGTGAATCATGGGCACTTGATGTGGTCACATATTACATGACATTAAACATATGTGGATGCACCAATATTTACAAATGAATATAAATTTCCATAAACATAAAGGTATACAGTGTCATGTATGTATTAATAAAAAAAAACTGCTACATGGAAAGTAGATGGCTGACCATATAACATATAAGTGAGTTGAACTTTTACATGATTGTAAAGCACAAGCTCATGCAAGATATTTTCTTTGTTTTCACGATTCTTCTTCATTTCTTGTATTTTCCAATTTTAAGGAGTAGCATCAAGTAAATTTGCTTTCAAATGCAAGATATTTATTTATGAAGAAATAAAGAACCGGGAAATGCAAAAATGTGGCTGAATGCTATCTTCATGCTAAGTTTTCAAAATTTTACTCCATTTTAAGAGTATAGTTAGCAATAAAAAGCAAAAAAATTTTTGCTCTTTTTGAATATCTTTTGATTATAGAAAGCGAATGGAATAGTATGAAAAACTTATTTTTTGTCAAAATATTTGTTAGTTTAGCTAATTTTCTTTTTCAGATTAAATTAGAAAAAGCATTAAATTCGTATATTTTTCACACATCAAAATTGATTGCATTTTTGTTTTGTTATTACGTATGTTTAGCGGAAAAGCTCAAGATTGCACTAATTAAACTAGATGACTTACTGCTATTACTAGTGGTCATTGCAGACTTTTTATAACTTGCCTTCCTCTTTTTTGTAAAAAAAATTTTATGAAGCAAAAAATAAAATAAAAGTTATCCAAAAGGACCATTAGGTAACATTCAAAATTAGCTATTTTGTTTTTCGAAAGAAATCAAAATTCAATTTGGTTGCGTATAAGAGCATCCACAATGGAACCTTCTCTACAATTATTTGTCAGATTTTACATAGATGCGGTGTTTATGACTTTATGTGCACAATAGAGATGTTAGAATAAGTGTTAAATGGTCCCCTTACTGGCATAAATGAAACTATTGTTAGCTCTGGCTATTTATTTAGAACATCCATAATAGATAAATTAATTTTGGCTAGCTAAATAATTGTTAGCTATTGTTATTTATTTATGTGCTCAAATCGTGGGTGCTCTAAATAAACTTCTAAAAATTTCCTTTTGAATTTAGCTTAAAGTGCAAATATTGTTTGCTTTTGAATTTGAGAAGGATTGGCTTATGCTATTCCTTTAGTTCTTTTAACTTAACGACTGTTTTGCTGGAATGATTTGTTCTTTTTTTAAACGTTAAAAAATAGGAAGCTTTTCATAAATGCAACATGTTCAGTTAACCAAAGTTAAATCTTTTGTGGTGTAATTAATTATAACTAGCAAGGCCAACCTAGTTCCCAGTAATTTCATTTTAAATTTTATTTGAATAAATTGTACTTTTTATTATAATCTCTTTTAATTAAGTGAACAATAAGGTGATGTTAATCAATCAAGAATAACCTATCTAAATATTTACTATTTCATTGATAAATATCTTTATCATATTTCTTTAAATTTGTTTTCAACTTCTCAAACTGAAATTGCATAAAGAATATAATTTAGCCAAATAAAGAATATAATTTAACCAAATGTTTTAAGGTTATTCAAGTATAAGTTTGAAAAATTGCAATATGAAAATTTTCCAACCTATCTTGATTTACTTCTAGTCTAAACTACCTGCACATTAGTTAATTTGTACAAAGTGAAGAAATGATTAACATTAGTTAATTTGTTCAAAAATTATTATTAACATTAGTTGATCATTTTGTGCTATGTTCTATTGTGATTCATATGTGCATGTTGCCTTTGTACATGTCCACTGTGTCCTTGATGTACCACCTGATGGCATGTCAGCACTAAAATCATAAGCAATTAAACAGGCATATAAACCTGCCAATGAATGATGTATTTGATGAACTGCTTTGTATTTCACTTATATACCTGTGATCAACCATTAGATTTTTGATCTGCACTGGTTAAAAATAAAAGTAAATGAATAATTCACTTATATACCATATATATAAATGAATGATGATCTGTGCTGGTTAAAAATAAGATAATCACTTTATGCCAGTGCTTGTATCCTTGCCTGGTCTGGTTGTGCACCCTTTAAGAGTTTTAGTTTACTACTGCATGTGCTTCCTTTTGCATTAAATTGTGCATGCCTAGTGTGTTTAAGCTCGCATTTGTATGTTTTGTGTATTTGACTTGTGTACTTGCAGTGTGTTTGTTGCGCTTCCCCCATGTGCCTGAAGCTGTCCTGGTGTGCTTAAATTTGAGAATGCCTAATGTGGTTTTTTCTAATCTGTCTGTTTTGTGCTTGAAGCTTTACTAGTCTGGTATTTCTGAACCTTGTATGGGTGTGTTTACTTGCTGAGCCTAACTTTTGTGTTACTTTATAGTTATTGTATGTTTCTAAACCACACTGTGTGCATGGCCTTGCTGCCTTGTGTGCTTGCATGTAAGTTAGCCTGATGTGCTTTCTTTCATATGAGCTTGCCGGTGTGCACTTGCGCTTGCTCCTATGCTTTAAACCATGACTTATGGTTTGCCTATTTTTACTGGCTTTCTCTTGCATGTGCACTTGCTATATATGCAAGAATGGTGTTATTTGAGCTGTGTTGCCTTCCTTTCCTAGTATTTTTGAACTGCTTGTTGCTTTTGTTGTGCACATGTGCACCTATTGTGTATTTGTACTTTGTCCTGCTTTATGCATTCTTAGTGAAGAAACATCAAGTCAGACTACTAAACCTAATTAAACTTGTAGAATAGCCTAATATGTATCAATTGATTGCTATTTTTTCATTACAGCTCGCTGTCTTCATATCAGGCCAAATTTCAACTCTCAAAATTGTGATGATACACTAGGAGGATTATCAAATTCACTAATCTATCTATGTACTATTATTGCCTCTCATCATATTTTACGAACATATAGTACACTAATTTGGCAAAAAAAATAAGTGGCCATGCTACAGCAGTTTATCAGGATATCTAGATTTTAAGAACATATACCATAAATGATTTATAGTTCATTACCAGCATGTACACAGACATTCTTATTTGCAACATTATTTCCTCACCGATTCTTTCACTGTAACGTATTGTTTTATATCGATAGGATTGCTAGATATGTAATAAACAGTGTAGTTGATAAATTTAGCATGATCATTTTGTCTTTGTCATAACAAGCAAATGACTTGAACCTACAGCAAGCAAATGGCTAGTGTATTCTTATATTGTTCCATATAATGTTAGATATATGTGATACAAAAGCTTTACTGTTATAAGATATCTTTGTTTATTTACAAACCCATGGTTCTCACTTGTTTGTAATCGTGTACCCAATACTGTTCCGTGAAAGGATTAGCTACCGCTCTAAAATTATTTGACGTTGAATGTGGTTAATAACCCGTTATAATTTTTTTGTTTATAGTTTTGTATCAAATGGCATATGTTGGCGTTTTGAATATTATTTTGTTGCATGGCAACTGATGCATTAAATTTCACATCTTATTTCATGCTCTGGATAATTTATGTATCCCTTCCCTTTTTGTCAATGAATGAACCCATAATTCTCAAATTTGATTTGCTGGCTATCTAATTTTAGGCCCTTCTACTGAAATGAAATGATATAGAGGTATTAACAAATGAAATTAGACTATCAAGTTCAAATTCATAATGGTTGCCATTGAAAATATTTGCAGGTTTAAATGCAAGTAAATTGCATATTTGCGACATGATCTAAATACATTAGTCACTTTTATACAAATAATTACATTAAGCAAGTTTTATTGAAATTAAACACATTTATAAAAATTAAACATAAAAATAGTAATGTTTTACAAGTTTCTAACTAAGTTAACTAGTTTTATAAAGAAATAACTAAGTTTATTAAAGATAATTAAGTTGTATATAGATGTAACTAAGTTGACTAGAAGTTTATAAATTTTTTTTAAATTTGTTAAAATTTAACTAAGTTATAAAAAGATTAACTAACATAACCAAGTTTTATAAAAAAATCCAAAAATTATACACGTTTTATAAAACTTAAATAAATGTATAAAAATTAACTAATTTATATAAAAATTAAACTAAGTGAACTATGTTAAATAAAATTTACATATATAAAAATTTTCGAAGAGAATTTTATATGTTGTAACATGGACCTAAAGTTGCAAATAATTATCAAATGGTGTATTGAAATTATTAAGAATTGGCAAGTGGAAGATCTGACCAATTCTTGTCAATATGACCAATTTCTGCTATATTTAAAATTTAATGATTCTTTTGTGCAAACTAAAATATAGATTACCACAAAAAACTGCTTTTACACATTATCTGAAATCATGTAATTGGAATAGCAAATACTTCTACTGATTATGTGATTACATGCACGGTATGGCTGTCACATTATTATCTGTGAAAACATTAGTACTAAAATGTTCCTTGATATATATACCAACATTCACTTTAAAATTCAGTTTGAGTCACATATTTCAAGCAAGGAATCATCCTTCCTCATATGTTTCCAAATTTTGAATGAAGCTCAAACAAGTTCTTAGTACGTTTAGAAAGTAAATACATCGTTAAAAGTATCCTCCTTCAAAAGGGAGTCAAGTCGCAAGCTGTATAGTAGAGTAAAACCAGGAATTATATAGCTTGTTATCTTTAGATTAAATACATTACTTATTTTATACACTTAATAGTAAGTTGAGGATATTAAAACAATGGTACAATATCGTAATCTCTGTGAGCTATCAAAAAGAAATCACCTCCCAAAAGTCTAGATCGATGTTATGTTTCAAAGCAACAGTATTCTTGTCACCAAACAATCAACCAATTGAATACAGGGAGTTAATTATTTAGAAAATATCATGCATGAACTCGAAAGATCAGGTCAAATCATACTTTACCTGGTCTTAATTTCATATCTGATCATTGTTTTTCATAATTGTTATTCATCTTTTCTCCTAATCCAATTAGGCCGCTGATCATTCTTTTGCGCATATGCAGGTGGTTGATAATGTAAACTGCAATCGTTCTAATATGATGAAGTACGAACTGTTATATGCTTGGTGAATTTAGGAATTGTTTCTTTCTTGTTGTTTAGTGTTTACAATGTATAGTAGATGTTTTTTACTTGTTTAACTATGAACTGATGGTTTCATTATGAAATGAAGTTGTATTATGAACTGAAAGTTGTAAGTTTGTAATCAAGCATTTATAGTAGTTGTATTATAAATTGTGTGCATAATGTAGAAAGTTAGGTTTGTCATCTATTACTTGTTTTGTATCCACGTTGTTTATTCCATATACTACATATATGGTTTGAAACTGACAGAATGTATGTGCATCAAGAAACTGCATTTAGGCATGGTTTTGAGCCATGACTAAATGTAAATTAGCCACGGCTCATAGCCGTGGCAAAATACAAATTAGCCACGGTTATAGCCGTGGCTAACTTTAATTTGGCCATGGCTCAGAGCCGTGGCTATATTTTATTTTGCCACGGCCCAGAGCCGTGGCAAAATGGCTTTTCTGGTGTAGTGCGGTATTATTGGACTTTGAATTGCATACATATATATGTATTTATTCGAAGAGTTCACCAACTCTTTTGTCACACCCACTGAATGAGTACTTCGCCCTTAATGTTCTGAGATATAATTCATAATTACCATATGGTTCACAATCATATGATTTAATTAATTATTCCCCAAAACTATTTCTTAGTCTATAATTTCAAAAATAATTATTAAAATTTTAGATACTTATATGTAATGTAGTTATTAAAACAAATACAGTTATTCTAATAGATTTATTTCATAACAAATATTCAAAATATTCATAACAAAATAAAACTATATTTATTTTCAGTCAATATTGAAACAATCATTATTTCATAAATAATATTTGGTACATTTATGAAAACAATTTTTCGTATCTTGATGCATCCGCTAATAAGTATCACATAACATACTCCTGCTATTTCCGCCATTACTATAATAACTTATGAAATATGAAGCTCCACTCAACTACTTATTTTGAGTTATTTATTTCTTTTATTATATCTAGTTTACAATCTAGAGTTTTTGATCAAATATCTTAACCTCGTAGAATTGACCTTTATAGAAAACGTTTTTTCTACATTATAACACAATTGAAATAGAGATCACATTTCTCATTCTATGTTATGTATCCTTAAGTATTTTATACAATTCTCATCCTTTAATGAAGCAGAGATGACAATTCACTTTCTTCATTCCAACCATACCTAAGTTACATCCACTCTGTTACATTCTCTTTCTTTTTCAAAATGGATGAACCATTTAAAGGAGATCCTTATTGTACTCAATTGTATTGAGTACATGACTTCGCATTATGTTTTATTCGTTTAATTCTAATGAATTAATTTCATTTAAGTTATATACAGTAGAACTGTGCGACCGTTCATTATATAACATTTATATGTGATCGAACACGGATCAAAATATCAATGTTCTTGTATTGCTTAAGAGTTTAAAACTCATGGAAACGTCACAAAATCTTGGGCAAATAAACGAATAAGCGACCAAGTTACGAATATGCTTAGTAGTGTATAGTTAGGCTCTTGAAGCAACAACATGCTAAAGGATTTAAGGTGAGTACATGTTGTATTTCTAGTCAATCTTGATTCAGTTCATTCATATATTTTAAATGATAAACATTTTGTCAATTTTTATAAGTTGCACAAATTTATCGATGTAGATTATTTCAACTTTATATAACAAATGCTCTTACAATATTAGGAAGGCTAAATGTTACCATTTCAAATTTCTAATAAGGATCCCAATAGATTTTTTATGTTTATCAAAACCCTAAGAAAAAATATAAAAATATTTTGATTTCTCTAGTGGGTATTAGGACTTGCTTGCATTAGGATTCTGACTTGAGAAAGATCAACAAATCATAGATCTATAAGTGATGGATAACACTTTATCCATTGTATCATATACAGCTTCTAACCTGTGGCCTTTGTCCCAACCTTATCTCGACCTTGACTTAGATTAATAAATCAATAGAGATTATTCACTCATACCCACCATCT
Source organism: Allium fistulosum (assembly GCA_030737815.1). Lineage (NCBI taxonomy): Eukaryota > Viridiplantae > Streptophyta > Magnoliopsida > Asparagales > Amaryllidaceae > Allium > Allium fistulosum. The sequence goes on along the minus strand of CM060901.1, from coordinate 452,787,666 downwards.
CATGGCGGCCTAAGCATAATACACATGCCATGAGGAAGATCAATAAATACATATATGTATCTTACCTCGTCCAATTAATATATTAATAGTACTACACATAACATCCCTAGCTTGAGGAAGGTTAACAACAAAAGAGTATGCAAGTAATTTATTATTATATAAATGGTAGAAGCAACTAATATATTAGGAATTCATAATCTTTAATACACGCACGCACACCCGAATGAGTTATATTGATTTTAGGAATAATGTATTTCTTATGAAACATTATCATGATTCAAGTGTCGGACACATCACGAATCACGATGTGCATGCAATACGTATGTATTTATATTCCTTAAATCTAATTTGGGTTTCTCATAGTTACACTCTATTTAATTAAATCATATTTAATTTAATTTTAATTTTATTAATTAAATCATATTTAGTTAATTGTTTTTAATTAACACTTTAATTTTTGATTTAAATATCGATGATTGAATTCTTATTCTTTCATCCTTAACAATTTAAAGATGAATATAAACTATAACATTTATAGTGATTTTGTACACATATCATTATACATGTATATTACTTATTAATTAACTTTTAATTAATTCAATTAATTAAAAACAATTTTTTAAATTAAAATAATATTAATTAAATTCAAAATTTTATCTTCATTCACCTTAAAAGATAGATATACACATATCATTAATATGTTTTAACTTAATTAATTAACTAATAATTAATTTTTTTTAAATTGGCTTGGATGGTAGTACATATTAGTACTATAAGTCTTAGGTAGTATACAATATACTACATGTCAATATATGTTCGAATCATACTATGCAAGTTTCTAATCTATGACCTTTCGCACCAAAGTCGAAGCACTTAACAACCGGGACAGTGGTGCTGATCACAGTTTAACTTTCAAAACCAATTAATATATTAATTTATAATTAATTATGTATTTAATTATATATTTATATAACAATCCAATTAATTAAATAATTATATGTAATTTTTGAAAGTAATTTATTTACTTTCAAAACCAATTTTTAACAGTTTATAACATTTACAACATGTCATATTTAACTTTAACTTTTAAATTTAAAATATAAATTTTCAAATTTTCTAAATATATTTTGAAAAATTAACCCAAATCCCAAAATCAAGTTGAACCTTTAGAGATAACCTTTTGGCTTACTTCATCCTTTGGGCCAGTCCACTGGCAGTCAACTCAATCCTTCGACACTATCTTTCTAAACACCCTACTAAATGGGTATGAGGTTGAAATCAAAGGACAATCCAATGATTAAGATTTATTGTGCCAACAACTAGATCAACATTTTGTGTCCCAATATATATGTGTATGTGCGCACACACACGGCTATTGAGATACAAAATGAGACACAACAAATATCGAATGTTGGATCTTTTTATCATTATATGGGAGGTGGAAATCAGGAAATCCACGTCAAGGTCTCTCATGTCTCAATGGTGTCCAAATATCGTGTGTGTGTATACACACACGCGCATGTACACAAATTTCTACCACATAGACTATGGTACATGACATTTGAAACTTTTTTAACTTTAATAATTTCTTAGATTTACCATTAACATCAGTGCCAATAAAAAAACTGATCAATGCACAGGTTGATGTTACTAAGGTATATTCTCTTTCTTTCACTTCATACTATAAGGTTTGCATTTGCTGTTTCAGCTCTACTATTTGACAGTCATTGGATGGGGAGATATACACACACACATATACATATACATACATATACATACATACATATACATACATACATACATACATACATACACACACACATATATAGTTGTTGTATCATTTACTTTATCGTTCAGTTTAGGATACTTGTTTGATAGATCATTATTATTGCTCTTTGATACTTGTCGATAATCGGTTGATAAATCTAAACCAATGAATTATCTCATAACAATAAGCATTGCAAACGCAATTTTCAAATTTGTTATGCAATTTTCTTTTTTACTTGTTTTCAATTTAATTGCCTTATATTTCTATACTTGTTATATAATCTTGCATCAATAAGTTAGAAATCTTATAGAATTTGATTGAAAAGCCATCTCTAAATGTATTTTATTCTTGTTTCCAACAAAAGAAATCTTTATATTGAGAACAAAAGAAATTGGAACATACTATAAACGTGAGAATGGTCCAAAACTTCCAGCTTTAAAAGCCCGTAAATTCTCCTGTCCCATTCTGTAAATGTGTCATCATAATTTTTTCTATCCTCTTCAAAGGTCTAACTTATTTAAATTCATAAATGAATATGAACCATTAAAAATATTTATCTTAATAGTCTAATTATAATATAGTTTCAAACAAAGAAAAAAACTTAAAAATATTTCAAGTTTTTGTGAAGTTGGTATAAATATCAAATGGATTGTTACAAAAAAAAATTATTTAAAAGTTTTGTAAGGAAATAAAAGGAAATTTAATATAAAAATGAAATAAAAGGAGATTTATGTCAATAAAAGGAAATTTAATATAAAAATGAAATAAAAGGAGATTTATGTCAAAAACCACTAGCTTCAGTGGTAATATCTAAATCTCAAAACCATAAATGCTTATGGGTAAAAAAAAGGAGCGGGGGCGGGACGGGGTGGGAGAGACTGCTCCCTAGAATTCAAGAACCACTCATATTATTCATTCTCATGCTAATGATATTAAATAAACACAAATGCATAACGATAGGGACTCCTTTTTACCCATTCTTCAATTTACCAAACTCATACCATTACCAACTTCAATTTACCATATATTCTTTTTAACGTTACCCAACCCCCCCCCCCCCCCCCCCTCCATATCATTTACTAAGCAATGTCGAAAAGGAAGACTTCTTCATCGCATCCGACTTCTATTTTAGATATTATTTTGTATTTATTTTTAGTTCACATCTTTTTGATGTAAAATGAAGGGAAAATAGTGCCTATCGTGGTGCGTTTAGCACCATCCTAAATATTTGACGTAAAATAAAAAAAATGCTAAAAAGGAAAAACAAATTATTTTTTTGGTTAAACCTGCAATCATAGACAAATTCTACATTCAGGTTCTGACATCTATAATGAAATAAAACTAAATTTATGTTTAGTTCACATCCTCTTTTTGTTTTTTTTTCCTTCGTTTGCAAAATTTTACCCACTGAAGTTGTGAAATTTTGCATCCCCTGTCCTCTAGCAATAATCACATTACTGTGTTCATGTCTAAAGTAGAAGAATTGAAACGATCAAAGACCAAAGAATCCAAGCTCGGTTGCTCTTTCCTTTTCAAAGGTCTCAAAATACTGATATATGATGGTGACAGCAAGTAGAATTCCAGTACCAGAGCCTATAGCTCCCATAAAATCTGCAAGCACGGTCAATGCTCCAATGCACATTCCACCAAATGCAGCTGCAGTTGGAATGTACCGGTTTAGTTCCTTCTGTAGGTTCGATTCACGATGCCCTGGCATCACCATTTGTTGTTCCTGTATTGAAATTAACAAAATTAGACAATATCCCCATCTCATGTGTTTTTAAAGTAACTTATCTAGAAAAATAAAATATAAAGAACTAGTTCAAAATTATTTCTTCATTTTACCTTGAGTTGCTTAGCAACGTCTCTAGCAGATGAGCCAGACACCTCTATCCATGTCTTTGAAAAGAGTGCACAGGCTGACAACATAAATGTGATGTAGAACAATGCATGGAATGGATTTGCAGCCATGTCTGCCAAACTACACAAACATGAAACTATGAATATCCTAGGAAACAAGAAAGAATTTGACCATTCAAGACAACTAAGGTGATATTTGGTGCAACACTCAGGAGCGAAGTTTCAGGTTTTGACAAGTATTTTACAACTTATTACAAGAATATGAAGTTCTCAGATTGGTCCATTGGGAAACTACTAAGGATGCTGTAATAAATTTACCTGGCTGGGGGAGTGATATAGTAAGCAATACCACCAACTGGAATAAATTGACCACCAGAATATTCAGATTCCTTCCATTTGCCAAGTAAGTTCACAAAGAAATTCCCACTAAATTTCCGGTATAATAGCTGCATCAAGATGAATAATTTATGTGACACTTATTCAGAAAATTATGATGTTAATGTTACTTGGTTCATTGCACAAAAGCACTCTCTTACCTGAGAAATGAAATACAGGTTTGAAACGAGCGCAGACTGCAAGATAATGGGCATGTTAGATGTGTAGAATAACTTGATTGGATATGAACCCTGCTGGCCGCGAGCATTCTTAGATCTAACTGGAAGTACAACCCGGAAGCCTTGGAAATATACTACTATTAAGAAGACCAATACTGTAGCGAGCAAATTTGTCACATTCGGGAGGTTCTGCCTGTAAAATGCTTCACGAAGTGCTCTAACTTTATCTGTTCGGGTTATTAATAAGTGGAATAGTGCAATGATAGCGCCCTCGAATTCAGCACCTCGGCCGCTGTTAATGGTAGTAGGGCTGAATGCCTTCCAAATGATGCTTTCACTGTGCATAAACAGGAGTAAAAACTAATTTGAGACTAAAATTCTGATTGCAGTATACAAACATTCCCTATGGAAACATCATGTCTGGCCATATCTTATGTTCGAAAGCCTCTCAAATGATATTTCATGTAAATAAATTAAGTATTACTGTTACATAAGATTATATGCAAAATCTCCAAGAAGATTTAGCAATCAAAACTATTTATATTCATGGGAAAATAAATTGTGATAGAATTTATGGACTAACCAGATGTTAGTGGCTATAAAGAGAGAGATGCCAGAGCCGAGACCATATCCTTTTTGCAATAGCTCATCTAAGCAAATGACGATAATACCCGCAAAGCAGAGCTGGAGAATAATGAGAATAGCATTGCCAGCACCAAGTTGGCCAACACTTCCATACATGCCAGATAAAACATATGCAACCGCCTCACCAACAGCAATAAGAATACCAAGCAGCTTCTGAGCACCATTCCTGACATATGCAATCGATTACATAAGACTCAAAACACATACTTCCAAAAATGATTAGGAATTCTAGAAAATAACTACAGTATAATGAATCCGAATTGATGCTTGGTGCTGATTTACAACTTACAACTAAAACATTCATATTATGTGGAAAAACTAAAGTGGAAATCATATGCATAAATTGAAAACCTAATGTGCGAAAAAAAGAAGATAAAGTTCTAACAGTCTAAAAGAACATAACTAAAATTTGAACGTTGGAACAGAAAGGTTCGTTACTTATATTATTGTGTACTTTGAACAAATGTCAAGTCAGTATCTAGAAGCATATCATACTTTATTTTTGCCGTTCAGTTTTACCCCATAAGTTATAAATTTATTTTCATTTCAACCAATTTATCACAGCACACCCAGTCAACCTAATAAAGCATGCAGTAAGGTCCCACATTTAACCAGGAATACCGTGCCATCTCACAGGGACGGAGGCTAGGCATATATTACGTTAATGTAGAAAATTAATTAAGCATACTGTCAACATGTGTACATTAGGCACATTTTAACAATGATTATTTTGAAGTAAAAGACCAAAAATTCAATGAAAAAATCTTGTTAAATCCCATTGAATTAAAATGGAGATGTGGAATTCAAGGGTTATTTGTGTAACCGATCAATCTTAACATATGAGCACAATGTTAACATTTTCCACTAATCAAAAGGCAGAAGAAAAACAACTTGGCTTTATACCACATGGCTGTTAAAGCTCCTACAAATATAATACAAACACCCCAATATAATACAAACACAACCACCCCCCCCCCCCACCCCACCCCCCCCCCCCAAAAAAAACCCCAATATTTTGGGAAACCTAGGTTAGCAATCAATGTTAACATAGATTTATCTATACCATGTACAAGAAATACATCTACTATACCAGTAAAAATGGCATTCAACCAATTTCTCTACCAAGCTTAGAAGATAAATAAATCATTAGTGTTCACATTTATTAAAGTGTTCAGCCCAACAAATATTACCACAAAAATTTCACTCTTGGTAAAGTACTAATTCCCAGATGAATTAAAGGGGAAGCATTATTATTATAAGCACAGTAAGTTATACACTCTAAATCACAAAACAGATTATACAAGCAGCATCACTTACAGCAAAGCTCGATCCTCCCTCACGCTATTGTCAACCTCAATAATTTTTGACCCAGCCAGCAGTTGCATCACCAATCCTGATGTCACAATGGGGGTGATACCTAATTCCATAACCGTTCCACGGTTTGAAGCAAGAATAACACGCATCCAGTAAAATGGATCTGCACCAGTTGTTGAGTGAATGCCATACAGAGGAAGCTGACTACAAACCAAAAAGATGAACAGTGATATCACAGTATAAATAACTTTCTCTCTGAAAGGGATTCTACGATCTGCCGATTCAACTTCTGGTAGTATCGCAAGAAAAGGTCTAACAAGATGTAAAACTCTAAATCCCCCTGCCATTCTGCAATTTAAGCACAAGCAAAAGCGATTCTGATTTATTATACGAAAAAACATAAAAAGAAAAAAAGATATTGATAAGGAGACATAATCTACGCCCTTGCATTACATCATACTTGAGTAACTCATCATTGAATTATGATTAGATCAGTAATATACTTCCTCAAAATCAGTGATCCAAGGTTGGTGCTAAACTTTCATGAATAAGGGGTTTGGAAAGGAGTTACACCTTCTTGTGGTTGTTCATTTTGAACAACAAATAAAAAGAAAAATAAGGGAATAAGATGAGCACCAACTATTTACAGTTGATTGCTCACAAAGAAAAGCATCAGAGAAGAAGAAAAAGAAATTATTTATTCAAATATTAAATCAATATAATTGCTCATGGTAAACATGGATTTGAATTTATAAATAGCAATTTCACGAATACATTTATTTGACCACGACAGATTTTCATATAGTAATTGACTGAAATACCAGTTGAAATTATTAAATGAACTTGTTGCATATATAAATATTTTATTAACTAAATGTACCCTTTTTGATCATGTCCTTTTTGTACTTTTGCACATGGAATTATTTTATTTAGCACTATTAAACAGTAGATTTGCTGCAAGCTCCACTATTTTTCGCTACCGCTAAATTAAGGCTTTTTAGCACCTGCTTTAGCAACACTAATATAAAAAGATTGAACTTGCTACTCTTTTTAAATCAAATCAACAAAGTTAAGGTAGATACTTAATTTTAAGGTATTACTGCTCAATATAAGTCAGAAATTTATTGCAGTCATCAAATCTAGACACTACATAAATCATGATATTCTTCAATTTTGTTATATAAGATTAAATAATATTTATTTTTTCTATACAAATGGTGTGAGAATGAAAATAAATTAACTTCAAATATTTTGTTTTATATGTAATGAAGCCTTTTTGCACCTCCGCTATTTTCTATTATATCTCCGCTATAACTTTTTGCATTTCCACCACTATAGAACTGATAAACGCTTTAACTGCACAGGGCTGAGTAACCTTTTCTCTCATGACAAGCGGTTCTAACCATTTTCCCAACATACTCTTTATTATTAGTTTATAGTTACTTTTGTTGTTTCCATAATCTTCTTTATCACATTACCTAGGTTGATTTTCCCCTCGTTTTTACTTGTTTTAAATAGTGTATCAGTATCAACATGCATGATATGCACACAAATGCATGAGGTGTTTGACGTTTTCTAGTTGAAGTAAACAACTTCGTTTTGAAATTATATATGCTATATATATACAAATAATTTCCTTTATTTTTAGGAGAACAAGATACATATGTAATAAAAAAAAATTCATAAAGTAATGATTATGAAATTTGACTACTGCAGTGTCTAGGCCTCAAAACTTTCACCATCTGGATATCAAAATTTCAAGATCGAACATCAATGCTACGATCACAAGTTGCAAAAAATGGCAAGTTATGTGAAATAACATTTATTTGGCAAATGAGTGAACTCTTTAATTCACCCTTAGTTTTTATCCCAAGTTCAATTTTGAAACCCATTTAAAAACATTCTTAAGTCCTGGTTCTACCTAAACTTATGTGAAGACAGTTTGAAAAAGATAGATAGCAGCTTAGAAAGCTAGATTACATATAATTCCTAACAACACCGCTGGTTTCACAAACCTAAATGTTGTACCAATTGATGGAAAAAACACAACATCATATGTAAGCCCATGCAATGTGTAACTTAACATCATGTTATCAAGTAGATCAAACAAGCAAGCAAATTTTGGAATATTTTAACATCCATGAAAATTTATGATGATAGGCACCTTTAAATATGAAAAATCAGCAGAAATATTGTTTCGAAGCAAAAAAAGATCTAGTCAACATAATGACTAATATAATATTAGATTACAATTTATAACCACAAAATCAATTTTCTATGACAAAAGTGATCTGATAATACCGATAGAGATTTGGTTAATATGAGAGTATTCTTAAAATGCTCTCTCAGATACTACATATCAAAAGCCAAACACATGTACAGTGAATGACACGAATCATGAATGGCATTTAAGCGATACATATTGGATCTAGCATTGATATCTTATAATAGAACAAAAAAACTAATAGAAAAATGTGAATAATAGATTCTAAATATTAATAAAACTCGTTGATATTAAGCTCCCAATGATAGATAATACTCGATATGAAATTCAAATGTTAGTGGTACATATGTAACATAAAAAAAGAGGGAAAAATGAGCTACGCAATTCAGCATGTTTTGAGAGTAACGAAGATTTGACTGATTCACCATATGCAACAATAAGAGTACAATCAGCTTAAAAGCTTCATTATGACATCTTTAGGAAATAAATTTCGGTGCTGCATTGTGGTCGTTTTCAAGATTACGCACAGGATTTCGTTTGTGGTTTCTGTGGTTCAATACGCTAATGCTATTATCAACTGGTTTTCTTTGAGAAGTGATCCTCTACGTGCTTCAAGCTTTGCATGTTTTATTTATTATACTTATGATAAATAAATTAGTCATAGGAAGTAATAACTATACATTTTATTTTTCTACTGTTTATTATTTATTGTTATTATTACTGTTGAAATAAAAACGTGATTTAGTATGTTCCCATTGTGGCTTAACAAAGAAGCAACATCTAACTCCAACAAAGGGAGGTCAGAACATAAGGGACGATCTAGTTCAACAATAAATGTTTAGTCTACGGATCCGATCTGATCAAACTGAAATATATTGTCTAAAACTTATATAAAGTATGAGATCACCCAATACATTATGCATGATTCCACTTTTTGTTGAGGCATCCAACTTTACTGCGAAAACTGGATGACAGTATTATAAATTCATAACTAGCAGAAGACGCCAGATCTAATTAAATTAAAATTAATATTTTTATCTACCAGTCGCCAAATGAAAACATAAATAAACATTTCAATAAAATAATCTACATTCCCAATAGCAAATCAAATTGTGATAACTCCAAAAAAAAAAAAAAAAAAAAAAAAGCTAACCTGAGCTACCGAACTTTTGAAAAAATGGCCAGCAAAAGGCGCCGGATCTAACTAATCACGCCAGTAAGTCTCAAATATGAATCGATTTAAGAAGCAAATTCCGCAAGGAGAAGTACTATGAAAAATAAAATAAAAACTTTGAAATGGGAAGAAATATATAAAGCGTTTTTTAATTTGAGAGAGGGAGGCTACGCAGCTCAACCCAGTTAAAGTATGCCACGTGGAATATAATTTTTAAAGCACTCAGGTTGGGTTGGGCTTTTTGGATAATAGGAGCAGCAAATGCCCAATTAAATTAGGGTTTTATAACAGGCTTCTTCAATTTCTAAAGAATAGAGTAAAAATGGCGGATCCTTTGAGCATGGGGATTCTTATCGACATCGTTGACGAAGAATGGATCAGAGATACTCTTCCTACTGATGGTAGATACACTAATCCTTTCTTTCTCTCTCTCTCTCTCTCTTTGAATTAATAATTTATTTTGCTGTAATATGTTGTGATACAGATATAACTCTGCCGAATGAAGTTGCTCCTAAAAACGATGAAGCTGAAGAACCGAGTAAGAGATAATACTGCCTGTCATTCCAATTTGATAATAGCGTTTTGAATTAGATAGATTTTTTGAATATTTGGCTTAGTTGGGGTTTTGATTGATGAGGTGAGACCTGAAAAGGAATAGTAATATCAGTCTATTCTTAGCCTTTGATGCGTTCTTGTTCACACTGTATTTTGCTTTGCTGCAGATCAGGAAACTCAACCTGTTAATGGGGACGTCTGGCGCGATCTTGCTTTAGAGAGTCGTTGATGCAATTCTGTTCAAATTTTAATATCACATCACTTTTGCTGGCGCTACTACTTGCAGATTTTTTTTGTTTCAGATTGTGTTTTCGTTTGCCTATCAGAAGTTAAATAACGCTAAAATCGCAGATATGTGGATGCAGTAAATGCAGTAAATCTAGAATTTATTAATTATTGTTGTAAAATAATACCACACGTACGCTCTTACATCTTATTTTGCTAAAGCTTTTGATTCAATTAGTTAAGATTTTTAAGGATTACTGGATAGAAGTTTCAATGCTAGATGGATTTGTTGGATTATATCTTTACTTAAAACTAGTAACTTAAGTATTATGATTAATGGTATATTATGCAATAAAATACAATTGAAACGTGAACTTAGGCTATGTGATCATTTATCACATCTTTTTACTTAATTTAGCTATTGATGTTTTTGCTAGGACTATCGAGTTAGCCACTAGTAATGTGGTTTTAGATAATGTAGGTAATGAGATTACGACTAATGGCCTTTTCATTCTTCAGTTTGCGGATAATACCATGCTATTTACATCTCAGTTGCCTAGGCACAATATAGCATTTAAGTTTATTTTATACAGTTACTTCTGGATTGAAGATTAATTTTGATAAAAGTTCCATATTAGTATTAAATCGTATAAATATGATAGAGAGTTAAGTCACTTGTACGTTGAACTGCAAAATTATGAAATTTTCCAAAAATTACTTAGGATTTTTGATAAGGTCTACTACACTCAAAATAATGATTGGCTAATAATAATAGATAAAATAAATAAAAGATTATCCAAATGGAATAGTAATTTTTTATCGAGAGTGTGTAGGATAGACTTTATTAATTCCGCTTTATCAGCAATTCCCATATATTGAATTTCGTTTTATAGTTTTTCAAAATGGATAATTGATAAAATAAGTAAAATTAGGTGAAATTTTTTATGGAGTTGGGATAACCCTAATAGTAGTTCAAAGTGCCTAGTTGAATGAGAAATGGTATGTAAATCTAAAGAGGATGGATGTTTAAGAATTATAAATTTACATAATTAAATACGTCTTTGTTATAAAAATAACTATGGAAATTTATAGATATTAATGGAAATTTAATTTGGAAAGAAATAATACCGAATCAATGATATGGTGGTACATATAATCTACACTGAATCTCTACTGGTAATACAAATAACGCTTCTTAATTTTGAAAATCGATAATAATTTTTTATTTACAAATTAGGAATTATTAATGTGGTACATTTGAAAATAATACATCATTTTGACGTGATTGTTGGATATCAATTATTCCCTTTGAAGTGAAATTTAAATAAATTAATGAAATTTGTAATTTTGAAAATTCGTTGATTTTAGAAATATATAGACCAAATTTGAATTTTCTGTATGAAATTAACTCTAATCGTACATTAGTTACAAATAATCTATCTCGTTGGCTTTAATTCATGCTAAATTAGAACTGTACAACATCGATAATGTTAATGACATTAAATTATGGTGTTGGGAAAAGAGTAAAAAATATACATCTCGTTATTTTATAAATTTCTGGATTTATCGAGTACAAAGTCTGACATATTTAAATACAATTGGAAAGATAATGCTCTACCCAAAGCAAAAGTACATATGTTGTTAATTGTACGTGAAAAATTAAATACTATAGAACTTTTAATATATATATATATATATATCGATAATAAATGTTTTTTATGTAATATGTGAATGAAAAATATATTAAATTTGTATTTTGAGTGTCATATCATTAGGTTTATTCTTATAAATAGTCTTAGTATTTGTTATTTTAATATTACAAATAGTGATGTTGGTTGTGAATTATATTGGCATAGGTTTAGATTATGTTATACTGGGTTTCATTGGTTAGTATTTGATACTATTTTCATTATAACATCTGTTGGTAATTTGGTTTAAAAGAAATTAAAGAATTTTAAATAATATATATACTCTTTTGGAAAATCTAATATATACAATTTCTTGTTATGTTTTAATTGGATTTCAAATCCTAGTTATAAAGTAGTTAATAATGTTTCAAAAAAACTTAAAAAGGTAATAACACATATTGTTTTAGTTAAGGAAAATTTAATCTCTAAAAACAGAAGTAATAATAACTCTCTAAATACCTTTTTAATAGATATATGTGCTAATAAAGTTTCTGATGCAATAATTTTAATAGGAAACTAGTGTGAACCCGTGTTATGTACACGAAATTCACCATATAAATTTTAGCGATACATTTTTTTATTTTATTAGTTATGTGAAAATAAGAACATATGTTTATGGACCGACTTTTCTTATATTAGTTTTTTCCTTGAATACTAATAGCAAAAGTTTATTGATAATCTGCTCAATTAATTACGAAGCAAGCAAATTGTAACTCTTTTTAGAGAATAAGGGATTTATACAAAAAAAAAAAAACATTGTCGTCAACTATCAATTATTCCTTACTTCGTAAGCATTACATTACCGAGCATGGCTATTTATTATGCAATGTATATGTTTAACATGCGTTCATCTTATATATAACGTATCTTATACATAATATTATTTCAAATATTTACACAGTTGATGACATAAAGAAATCATGCTAAGAGATAAATAACGTTCTATATATATGACATAACGCAATCATGCTAAGAGATAAATAATGTTTCAATTTGGATGAAAAAACTGTTGGAACTAGGCCAGTTCGTAGCATAATATATGGGTGAATTTCAAAAAAAAATTCTCTTAGTGGATCTACATTGAGCCTATGAAGTCTAATTTATTTAGAACTTTTTTAAATTTTATTTAAATAAAATCTCTTGTTTTATTTAAATTTATAATCTATATACAATTTTATTTAATTAAATATAAAAGTACATCTATGAATCACATACATAAATGTATGTGTGTGCATATGTAATATAATAATCCGTGCAAAGTATAACATGTCTATATATAAATGTTATGATTTACATCGCAACAAACATGTTAGCTCCTCCTATATGTATAAAATGTTTTCTAAATATATGCATCTATGTGAACTTGTTATTTATATAAATATTAAAAACTGTGTAAATATGTGTGTGTGTGTAAAACTTATATGTAAAAATATTAATGATTTATATTTATGTACTATTGCATTAAATTATATGTGTGTGTGTGTGTATGTATGTACATGATATAATTTTTTTAAGATCATTTTACACATATACGTATATATGTATGAATTACAGTAATAAAATTATTACCAATATATATATATAAGTATATTTATAATATCTTTTTTTTGGAAAATGCATGGGTTAATTTTTTTTGCTGATCCTTGTACCCAAACTAGGCCCAAGCATGAACGAAAGCATACAACGTTATAACCACTTACAAAGGAAAGCAAAATACAATAATTACAACCACGTGCAGCATCAGAAAGGAATTAATAGTTCTGACTACCTTTCCATTATTCCATAAGTTCAAACGCAGTTGAAAAAAATCTCTTTCTCCCCCAAAAATATATATAGTATATTAATTATGTATTTAAAAATTATATGTTTTTTAAACCTGATCAGATCGAATGCACAACACAAAATATTATCTATATTTTATTTCATTAATATATATATATATATATTATTCGAAATACAATAAAGTAATAATAAAAAACAATTCATGTTACATTATTTGAATTTTTAAATTTTTAAAAATTAAGCATGATATTTTAAAGTTACGAAAAAATTTATAGAATTTTCTCGGCCATAATAATATTTTTAATTAATTACTTAATTTCGGCTTATTAAATTGATTTTTTTTAAACATAAAAAATAGTTTTTAAATTCTGATTTTTTAGCCTAGAGTTTATTCGGTGATAAATTTTTTTTATAAAATTTAAAATTTAATTTTTGTATAATTTTATATGATTTATTTAAGTCGAAAATAAGCATAAGGACAAACATTGAAAAAATTAGGCTGAAAGACAACAAGTTTCATTTTTAGGCTGAAGGACAATGCTAAATATAACTAGCATTTTGTACAGTGTAAAACTGAATATAATTTTAGTTATAACTAGCATTTTGTATAGTGTAAAAACTTAATATAATGCTAGTTATAACTAGCATTGTCCTTCAGTCTAATTTTCTTTCAAACTTTGTCCTTCAGCCCAAAAATGAAACTTGGTGTCCTTCGGCCTAATTTTTTTTTAAATTTGTCCTTATGCCTAATTCCCTCCTCTTTATTTAACTAGTATATTAATTTAAATAACATTAAATAATTAGTAAATAAATATTAAAAAATTAATTTTTAGCCACCGACAAATATAATCTTTATACATATCCATTTATAAAATATAAGTTCAATTATTTACATGTTATAAAGATATAATTAAATACAAGTCATATAATTAAAATTAGGTGGTATATTAATATATATGTATGTATGTATATTAATAAATTGATAATAGTTAAATATAATTTATTTGGCTATGCACTTCAGATCTATATATAAAAATGTTTTTTTAAATAAATTCAAACATACATATAACCAATTTAATATGTGACAACATTGATGATACATATAAGAATCTCACCTACCTAGCAATATAATAATGATATATATATATATGAATAATATAATATTATTCAAAAATTAAAAATCATATAGTATAGTAAATACATACATAATACATGCCTTAGAGCACACCTTATAATGATGAATTCTCTCTCCTTGGAAATCTTCTTGATTCGGCAGATTGCTAATCCTTGAACCGTAGACCTTTAGCAATCCAATAGTTTTCGCCTTTTGAATTGATTTGCGATGAATTTGTTGGAGCTTCTTATTGATGAGGTCAGCCAGTAATGATGGGGAAATGGCAGCCAAATAAAGACTTTTTGCATTAGGGTTAGGGAATCTTTTATAGTGGATGAAATAAAGAGAAATATGGATTGCATCTCATACAAATTTTCACTAGATCTAAGCCAGCCATATCAAAACACCTCTAGCCTTTTAAGCCGCCCCCTATAAGCCATATTGCTACCAAAATTATCGTCTTATTATCTTGGGCTATTATCCCATTTAAGCCAAAATAAATATTATTAATTAAATCTAATTTAATTGCTTGTCAATATCACATATCGATCGATATATTTATAACTATTATAAATATATATACACTAATATTTATTCTTCAAATCATATTCAAAATTTTATAATTAAGATTTCATAAATATTAATTAATTTATAACCACTATAAAATAATTAAATCGTTTGGTCTAAGAGAATTCACCATTTTGGTTGTATGACTCGCCAGGTGTAAATTTGGTCGGCGGTTAACACCAAACTATTCGAATGTTAATGTTCACACGTCACGACATTTTGGCCCAATTTATTGCTTACTTGGTTTCTGTAAAATCCAATTTTACATTATTAAGCATTACCCGATTGTGACATTTATTTTACACCAATTCTCTTCGTCAAAACTATATCACTTTGGACTTATGGATTTGGTAATGGTCAAAATTCCAATATCGTCCATATTCAACTCTATAGTCCAAACACAAAGTCCTTGGTTCAAGAATAACAATTATTATTAACCAAAATATTCTAGTTAAAGACTTTGACTTTGAGTTGACTTTTGTTGATCGTGATACTAACTCCATATAACTGAGAAGATGAATCCTTTCTTGAATAGTGTTTCACTTCTAATACTTTCACTCGACCTAACTATAGTCACTCGATGGACGCCAAACCATGATTTGATTGCAATCAATGCGGAACTTTCATATTGAAGATCCACGGTATACTCAAGTCGGGAAAACTGTGTAAATCAATCACATCAATATTTTATGTTTGACCTTAGTTATATTAACCAACATAAAACTATTGAGTGGGTCATTCCATAGTTATCCAATAACTATCAGTACATAACTTCTTAATGTCCCTGACAGCCATGAGTAATACACCGTCCAACATTTGGAGAGCATTAGATACTATAGTCTCAATAGATACATCAATATCCAGTCTCGATGTATCTTGACTAGGAACATTTAAAATGGTATATTTATATCTACTGTGATAAATTACTCATGATTACGACACTTTGTAACTACTATCACAAAACATACCATTTACGAATTTCTATTAAATCTACTTTTAATTAAATTGATTAATTAATATAATACATTATATCAAGTATATTATTGAAAGAAATACTGTTTATTTCGAACAAGATCGGTCAACAAGTTAGATATATGTAACCAATTACATAACTGACCTTAGGGCATATCCCTAACTCTATCAGTCTCCCACTTGCATTTGGGGTCAATTATGAAATCTTATTTCGACTTTTCCAATCGATTTTCTCAAAACCAATTTGGTCAGTCCCTTAGTGAATGTGTATGCTATTATGTTTCAATTATCTACTATGTCAATCAACTCTCTCCGATGCTGATAAACTACCTTTATCATGTGGAAAAATTCAAAGTATGCCTCTTGACTTCCAATAAGCTCTTAGTTCTATTATAAACTATACAGTGACATTGTTATCATATAATAATGTTGTGGGATTCTCAACATTTGAAATCACCGTTGGCTCAGTTATAAATTTATGCATTTATATTTATATACATTTCTTTATTGCTGCACTATTCAAGGCGATGTACTTATCCTTTTCCATTGAATTACCTATAGTCTTTCATTTGAAACATTTCTGACTTAAAAATTTTTAACATGAATTTATTATTGACATATTGTACTTAATATCACTTATGAAGTTTGAGTCCGGACACTCCTTCATAAGAAGTTTGTTATTTTGTAAACAATTCTCTGGTATTTCGTAAACACATCTGAACACTCAAAACTACCATTTACTAATATCAATTTGGATTTAATATTTGCTTCATGTATCAAATACAAAGACAAATCACCGTATTGTAGACAACAAACATGCATGATAATTCATATTGCTAATGCATAAGGAATCCATCTTACATGTTTGTATTAAACATTTTAATAGGCTGATTTTAATGCAAGTATATCGTTAATAGGCTGATTAGTAAACTACTTGATATTTCTATCAAAATATTTATTCAATTCCTATGCTTGTAAAATGATACTTTCTATCATTTCTTGGATCATATCCAAGGACTCACAAACTCAATATTCCTTCAACTGACTTCGAGACATTTTTGGTTATTATGTGTAAAAAGTTTACTTTAAATCATTATTTAGAATTTTCTATTTTAATATATATGTGTCAAAACATAAAGTCACACCAAGCGATAATTTTGTGAATAAATCCAAATTAACTTGAGAACGTTTAATATTGAATCTATTATGCTAGTTTCAACAATTGAAATTTTTCATGTTATTCTTATCAGTGTTGCTCATTATATTCCAACTTTGTTAGTCTTGCTCTCGAAGACACATTCGCGGTCGATGGATCTTATCCCTTTCGAGTATATCTACTAAAATCATATTTTGATGATATACTTGGAATCTATTTCGGATCTGCGCATCATATCATATCATAGAGTCAATACTTTTAAGGGTTTAATTAAACAACCGAGAATTATATATTTTTGACTTTGATAAGAAACTCATAGTTTCTCTTCAATGTACAAGAATACTCATTAGACGTTTTAATGTATTTGTGTTCATTTAGGTTTGGTCAATTTCATTTCATCCCTTGTAATCAGTTTTATCATTGGATCTCATCCAAATCCATTTTATGCCAATAATTTATTAAAGAATATTCTTCGTTACAGAGTTGGTATTTCATAGAACAATAGTTGTTTCTCAGTGCAATGGAATAGGCATTCATAAATATTTTATGAATTGCCTCATATAAAACTGATTTTGCATTAGTTCACAATAAATTTATGTTCACAATATAAATTAGTCGTTTATTGACTATCGATCCAAAAATTCTCTTGAGATGATTAATACAAGATCCATACTTATAGTTATTACATGTTGTCTTTCGACTTGCACAGCCTGCCAACTCCTTGGCCTAGGATATGTAGGGGTTTCTTATAAACCCATATCTTGTATGATTTTGTAAATTATTCTTTGGAACATATTAATTTTAACTTTATGTACTACTCTTAAGTACATGACCTTATTAAAAGAAGTTAACTCAACTTCACTCACAATTAATCGTGCTTTATCCAACAAAGTTTGATTACTCCTTATCAATACATCATTATTATTATAAGGAGGAGTGACCTTTTGAGATTGAATCTTTATTCATTTTTAGGTACGTTCGGAACCCTTTCCAGTATACTCTCCCATTCGATCAAATCAAATCATTTATGTCACATGTTACGTTATTCACTTCCGTTGTATATTCTATGGGCTTACCATAGAAGTATACATGCGTATCAAATACACATGTCCATGTTTAAACTCATCAATGAATATGATGAAGTATGTGAAACCGTTTTGGTATTAATAGACTTACGATTAAATACATCTATATGTATCAATTCGAAAGTTCATCAACTCTTATGATGCTTCTACTAAATGGTTGCATAGCTCTTAATTGTTTGAGATATAAATAACCAATATCATATGATTTATAATCACATAAAATTATTTCTCAAAACTATGGCCTAGTTTATAATTCCAAAAAACTGTAAATAATTTTAGATATTATTGTATTTTCGATTGCATCACTTTTCTTGTGAAAACAAATACCACATTATATTTTTATTTCATAATATTCACACTGAAAAATAACTGTGTCTATTTTACAGTCGACACTATAGTTATTTTTCAGTCGACACTAAAAAATAGTCATTATTTCATAAATAATGTTCGGTATGTTTTACGAAAACAATTTTCGTAATTTGATGTAATCAATAAGTGCTATATGGCATGCTACCACTATTCTGCCATTGCTATAATAGTGTACTGAATTCGGAGGTCTATCATTCACTTAATATAAATTATTTATTTCATATACTGTAACAAGTTACAGCGGAGAGTTCTTTGATCAAATATCTTAATCTCATTAAAAAAAATTTATATGAAAATACATTTTGAAATAGAAATCTTATTTCTTATTCCAATATTAAGTATCAATTATTATTTTACAATTCTCATTTTCGATGTTTCTTTATAAAGAAGAAGTGATCATTCTCTTCATCTCAACTATACCTTTAATCACATCTACTCTTATATATTCGTTTTTATTTCTAAATGGTTGAACCATTCAAAAGAAAATCCTTATGCAACATCATAACGAACTCTTTACCAAAGTGTACTCGAATATCCTTAACATTTAAGGACATTAACTACGTTGCACTTTGCGTAAACTAATCAAGTCAACATTTCAGTGATCGAATTCTTCGATCTTTCATATAGTTCAGGTCTAGTGTTACATTTAACACAATGCAATTCTTTTTGTAATCAATCAAATTGAATACTCGATCTCATAGTACTGTTTATTGGCTTATTTCGTATGAACTAACTTCATCGAAGTATCGTATATTATGAACTATGACCGTTCCACATATAACAATTATATGTGATAGTATATGGATCAAATAACCATAGTATTGTATTGCTTTTGAGTTCGGAACTCATTGAATGTAATACACGGTCTCAGTCAAATAAACACGTAAGTGACCAAATTACGAATGTATTAAATAGTTGTAAAATCAGGTACTTGAAAGGGTATAGAAAACATTAACATGCAAGAAGTATTTAATAGTAAGTATATATATTATATTTCTATATGTTAATCTTCAATTCAGTTCATTTGTATATCTTAATTGATTAACATTTTATCAATCGCATTAAATGCACAAATTTATTAATGTAGATTATTATAACATTATATAGCATATGTTCTTACAATATTAGAAAGGTTAAATATTATCATTTCATTTTTTTTCTAATAAGGCCTTACTAGTCTTTTATGTTTCTTCAAACCTATAAATCGAAATATAGTCTTTCGACTTCACTGGTAAGTGTTAGGACTCATCCATCTTGGAATTTTGACCTTGAGTTTGCTCAACAATTCATAGCTCCACGGATGATGGAAAATTCCTTATCGGTTGTATCATATACAACTCCAAACCCTTTAGTACCTTGTCCTAATTCTGCTTCGAGCTTGAATCCGCTTAAAAAAATTGAAACGAAATTATTCATTCTTACCTACCATATCACCACGGCTTAAGTATATATATGTACCTTGAGTCTGCTCAACAATACATATAATTATCTTACCTCATCTTTTCAATATATTAATAATACTACATATAATATCCCCAGCTTGAGTCTTCTCAACAACTAAGGATTATGTGTAACGACCTACTATTTCGTAGCATTCAAATTGACAATCATCCACACATGTCGGACTTGAATTGCTAAAAACAACATATTGTTAATTTATATTTGGCAAACCTTGGCATATACAGTAAATAAATCAATCACAGACATAGAGTAATACAGCAACAGGCAGCGGAATAGATAAATAGTAGTTCATGAAGCTACTACAGAACAACAAAGTCTAAACCAAATACAACAGAAATCCTAAATACATATAAATCTCAATACAAAAGCAACTGACAAGTCTGAACATAAACAACTGGAAATAACTGAAGCTGAATAGATAAAGAACAGATCTCCAAGCAAAGCTCCGAGCTTCAAAGGTGAGTCTCAAATGCTGTGACACTCAGTCTGACCCGAGCATAAAGCAAAACACAAAACACAAAACACTCGAGTCAGGATTAACATTCTGATACAAGTAAATCAACTCAAGTGAAATGCTAATAACTTAAAGGATGTTGGGATTCCATCCTTTGAGGATCCACTAAACTATCTACATACATAGTACAATATGCTACATATATAATGTCTATAGTAAAGTAAAATATTAAAATAGCGTTAAGGCGTTACCCATATCCCCCTAACACATTTTATATAAATGTCGTAGTCTATACAGTACCATAATTCCTCCGTAAACTGGAGGGCAATTAAAGGGCACTCCATAGTGTACGACGCAAACCAAACTCGTAGAGGGCGCGATAAGGCATGTGACAAGACACGCGAGGCAATGCCTAGGGTAGGATACTACCGTTTTGCACTCCCGAACTGGTGGTAATGCATAGCAGCTACTACCGCCTACCTCGAGACACACTCCCAAATCAAAGGTGCACCCAATCAAATCACAAAGTAATAGATATGGTTTCGAAGAAATCTACCCGATAGGGGGAGCGACCCCACTTGGCATGTATAGCTCCTGTTTTAGCCACATCAAGCTGACTCAAGGGAGTCAGGGTTGTGTTTATACCTCATACGGACGTTCGCCAAATCATCATACTTCGTTCTAGAATCTCCACCATGTGCACAGTTGTTAAAGTGGTTTTCGGTATTGGCAGAGAGTATGACAATATCCGATCCCGGTCTCTTTAACACCCAAACGCTTATTTCACCGTGGTCAATTTACATTTCAAACAGTTCATACTTCATAACAAAATATCATATTCATTTCAAAATCTATCACTTTCAAAACCATTATTTACTTCAAAAATCAAATTCACTTTCAAAATCATAACCACAAAAATAGGTCAAACCATTATATCAAAGTATTCGCATTTAAATCCATTAAATCTAAATCATAACTGTTCCAACTTAAACAGTTTGAATGTTGAAAGTAGTTTATATACTAAAAATAGTTTATATTTAAAAATAGGTTATAAATTAAAATAGTTTATATATTAAAAATAGTTTATATCGAAAATAGTTTCAAATTAGAATTGTTTCTTCCAATTTCACAAATCAATTCAAATCGACTTTAGTTCCAAACTATAATTTAAATCAATCTCAGTTCAACAATTTCAATTAAAGAGGTTAAAGGTTTAATTCAAATTCTCATTAAAACCATTTTAATTTATATTGATTTCAAATTCAGTTTTGAACTACAAATTTAAACCACTTCTAATTCAATAGGTTTCAAAGTTTAAATATTCAAACAATTTACAATAACTCAATTTGATAAATTTCATTTATCTTTCAAAATTCAACTTTAGTTTTATTTGAATTTGAAAATATTCACTTAATCATTTTAATAACATTTAAATAAAATCTCAAATTACAAATTACAAATTTAAATAAAATCAATAATTAAATATCTAACTTCAATTATATTTAATTCTAAAATATTCACCTAATCACTTTTTATAAGCATTTAAATAAAATTTCAAATTACAAATTTAAATCAAAATTAAATATTCAATTTTATTTAAATTTGAAAATATTCATTTAAGCACCTTTAATTAAATCAAGTTATAAAATCATACCTTTAAAATCTCAAGATTAATAAGTTCAAATCAATTCTTACTAAATACAATTCTTAAACAAATTAAATTTCAATTTATCTTCCCAACACTAATTTATTAAAGTTGTTACAAAATCTATTTTTCAAATATTGATAAAATTTTAAATAAATATTTAAACAAATGTATATAAAAGTTATTACAAAAATCTATTTTAAAATATTAATAAAATTTTAAATAAATATTTAAACATAATATATATAAAAGTTATTACAAAAATCTATTTTAAAATATTAATATGAATCGTAAATAAATATTTAAAACATATTACATATATATTAGTTAAATTAAATTCTTATTAAATTTTATTATATTAATTATTATTAAATTAAATCTTATTATTATTAAATATATTTTATATCTTATTTTATATATTTAAAAACAATAAAGTTATAAGTAAAATTTTATAATTTACATTTCAAAACTTAACTTATAATTTAAAATTCCAAATATATACTTTAAAAATCTAAGTTTTATACACATATTAAAATAAAATCTTTATATTATATTTAAAATCAATATTTATTAAAACCCATATATTTCCTTTCAAAACTTTGGAAATCATTTTTCAAAATAGACCAACGGTGTCCGTATATAATTTTCTATCCTATGGTCAAGTGATACAGATATTTATCATTTCAGTCCGCAATAATTTAAATTTATGGGTATATATCATTTCAACCCTCAATCCCAAATTTCAAAATCAATAAAATCGCTTGGATTTATCATTTCAACCTATAACAATTTTCCCTAATCTATAATTTCGTTCGGGTATGTATCATTTCAACCCATAGGGATTTTCCTAACTAACAGGGAACTTGAAGTGTGAGAATAATAAAATAATAATATAAAATGACATACATATCGATAGCAAGCATATATCATAATTAACAATTTAAATGTATACAATAGGTTATGGTGTCATGTGTCAATTAATATTGGTAAACAATTGCAAATAATAACATATCAGATTTTACAATTAAATTTCTAACTAATTCAAAATTTAACAACATATTTCAATCGTCATTTCATGTGAATTAAATTTACTAAATATAAGAATGTTATTCGTGAGTGATCGCTCACCTTTCGAGGCTAGAGAATCGAGAATGAAAGCAATTGGACGTGGATAAGCACACGAAAAATGAAGGACACGACAACCGCTACTGAAATTCTCCGGATAGCAAACACAAAAGCAAGCTAGCTTGAATTTGAAATCGATGAATCAAACGAAATATATATATATCCTCTTCTTGTTTTTTTATATAATGGAAGGAGAAGCAACTAGTGGTTGCAAAGGCTACTAATTCATGTCCATCATCTATAGAGCCAGGTTGTGGCTAGAAAGCGGTGACCGAAGTGGAAAGGGCTACTGTGGGAGGTGGAAGGAGATGCTGGGTGTATGGCGGCTGCAGATCGGCAGCAGGAAGGGATGGATGGTGGGGATCGACTATTGCGGAGGAGGGGAAAGGCTGACGTGCGAGGTCAAAGGCTTGCGGTAGTGGAAGGTGTCAGGTGGTTGCGTGGTGGGGTTCAAGTGGCGGGGCTGAGCTGCTCAGAGGCGAGAACCAGCGGCTGCTGCTAGAGTGATGGACATGGGAGTTGTGGAGTGGCATGGGTGCTCGGTGCTGTGGCTTCGGGTTGTCGTGGGTGGTGCTCAAGACGACGGTCAGACTGCTCAGTGGAAGGAGTGGAGATGGGAAGGGTTGTCGATGGAAAAGGTGGCTAACAGCGGAGGATTTGGAGGGGCTGTGTTCGGTGGAGGGGTCTGCATGAATGGAGAGGTTGCGGAGGAAGGTGGAGCAACTGTTAGGTGAAAGTGGGTGCAAGGCGTTTGGGTCAGTAAGTGAAAGGCGGACGAGAGGGAGAGGCGTAGAGGTTGTGTATGGGTTTCGGTGAAGATATATATATATATATATATATATATATATATATATATATTATACTTTTTTTTTCTTAGAAAAAACCAAAACAGAAAGGAGAGGGGAGGAGCACGGGTGGACAGTAGTGAAAGGTGGTGTGGCGTTTTGAGGTGTATAAGGAGCATATTTTGTTCGGCATGAGGGTGAGGGGATGAGCATAGGCCCGGTTACCAAAATGATGAAGAACGAACAGTTTTCACCCAAAAAAAATATGAATGCTTTATTGTTTATTTTTTTCTTTCCTTTGTAAAAGCAAGAACATAAGAGAGAGAGGAGAGGAAAGAAAATGAACCAGCATACGAAACGAAACAACAATATATTGAAATGGTAGGAATGGAAAAGTCAGTGCTGAATTCAGAGAATATTAAAAGCTACCGACCATTGGTTTCTCCCGGGGAACAAACGAAAGGACATAGGGAAACCCAAAAGACCAAAATGGTACCGATACGGCTAATCGTTTTGCAGATTTTGCCGCGTACCGGACGACGAAACACACAAATGAATATACTGTGGAGATCAGCACGATGAGACGTACAGAATGGTACACAGATATGAGTGACATGACCCACCTATCAAAACTCGATATTCGTTGCCAAAATACTGCTAAAACGCCGAAAATAATATAAACGGAGCTAGAGCAGTCCAAATTTTGCGAAACGAAATATGATGTCTCACTCGGAAAATGGTAAACATTTTTATTATGTAAAAATATTCAAGTTTCAAAAATATTTTATTTCCATCAAAATTTAACTGATTAAAATTTAAATTGAAATTTCACAACTAAACAAACATTCATATTTTCCAATGAAAATCTGCCACTAGCTATGCTTAAATAGACGCATACCAAATATCAAATTTTCATTGCAAAATTTTATTGTTTAATATTCATGAAAAATTTAGTTAATTACGTTATTTAAAATCATTGAAATTTATGGGTCGTTACATTGTGCAAGTAATTTATTAATATATATATGCTAGAGGACAACATTATATTAAAAATTCATAATCTTCAATATGTTATATTAAATGATATTGACTTTTGGAATAATGTATTTCTTATTAAATCCCCTCGTGATTCAAGCGTCGGACACATCTAAAATCACGGTATACGTACATTTACGTATGTATTTATTCTTAAGTATATTTAGGGTTTCTTTAATGTTCCACCTTTATTTTATACATTCATATTATATAAGTTTTATTATTATATAACTTTTATATTTCATAGTACTTATATAATAGTCTTATGTATATATTATGTAACAACCCGCCCTTTCGGTCCTCATAAGTCAACAATAATACATCCACAGTATTCACATGCCGAGCATCCGAGTGCCAGAAAGACGGATTGTTGGGGAAAAAGAAAGATAAGACAGAACAGAATATCACATCGTGATAAGTAGCATATAATATACAACAGATCTTTATAAAAGGAAAAAATTGTAATATACATACATCAAATCAGAGTATACTAAGAAATCCATTAGCCTGGTCAGTTATGACAACCTGTCCTCATAAATGCTAATAAATACAACTAACAATTGCAGTGAAAAATAAATATATGTGAGTACGTCTTGGAGGCATCCAGCGTCTCTTGAAGTTCCAAAGCATTCAACTAGATCTGAAAATATGCTCGGTCTGACCTGAGCATTATAATAAAATAACACCCGAATCAGTCTGGTAACCAGCATGAGAAACACATCTCAAATGGATTTTAATGTTATAAAAACCAATCTCGAAATAAAGGTATCTCGTCAGACCACGCCGCACATAAACACGGACGGGTTTTTACCTTACAATAACTAAATCATTTCATTGGAAATCTTCTGATATTATAATGGTGTCTAGGGTTTAAAATAAATATTAAATCATAGCCAAAAGTTTTACAATAATTAAATTTCAGGATAATTGGTAAACAACTAAGTCCGTAAAAGAACTTACTGGAGAAGGGATTCTATACGATGACAAGGCACCGGGGTACCACCTGCCATAGTACACCTTGAGAAAATATACCGAGTGCCTCACTGGACCTATTGCCAACACAGGACTGGCCCACCCCTTACTGGATAGTATCGAATATGTCATCACCCTGATTTCTTTGCAACCTTTTACTGAAAGCTCTCATGCACAACTAAATCCATAAGATATGTATATGTATCTAGAAGGGCGACGACAAACTCTAATGAGTGTGACCCACATAGCCTGCTGCATCTCTCCTTATTTTAGTCATCTCGATTGATGAGGCTTGAGGATACATTTTACCTTTTATATAGAAATCCTACTTGGAATGCTAACATTGCCCTCCAAGCAGCAAATGTAGTGCCCGCAATCATCCATACAAGCCTTTTAGGATATGAATAAACCGAATGCACTACTTCTACTACATCCATTTTGAAATCACCCTCAAAATCAGTAGCAAGGAGCCTTTGCACTTCAAAAATATTCATCTTTGATTATCTTCAAAATATCTCCAATTCGAACCGCTTATGTCGATTCAAAGTGGTTTTTGAATAATATATCTGATCCCGGTCTCTTCGAACCGACAACGCTAATTTCAAAACAGGCCAATAATTTGGTAGTCGATTATTTAGCTAACAAATACACAACAATTCAATTAGAGATTTAATTCCATAAGAAAAATAATACTAGTTAAGCACAAAGCATCCCTGGGCCTATTTAATTAATCTTTTATTTATTAAAACTACTGTGTAAATTCTCGTATTAAAATACTTTTATAAAGATATATTCACAAACCCTTCCCTTCACTTTTCAATACATGGAAAATGTACTCGTATACTTATCTCAATGATTAAGTATATTTACAAAACTTAAGGAAGATTTTCATTTCAAGACCACACTTAAACTTTGGGTTAAACTAGTGTCATTTTAAAACAGAGATAATAATAACCCAAACACTATTCCTTCGGTGTTAAGTATGGAAAAAGAATATTCCATACCACCATACTTAAGAAGGTCGTTCTGGGAAATCAGATCTCTATTATAAATAAACCCCATTATAAAATCCCTTTTATAAGTATAAAATCTAAATTTATTTATAAAACTCCTTTCATAAAATATTATTTATAAATTCCTTTATAAATATATATAACGTTATTACAGCCTCATTTTATAAATTTCCAAATTTATTTAAATAACTCCTCTTTAAACATCTTTTATATTATTTATAAAATCTTTTATAAAAACTTCTTTTATAAAATATTATTTATAAATCATTTTATAAATTTCTACCTTATTTGCAACCTTTTTATAAAACTCCAAATTCATTTATAAAATCCCTTTTATAAATTTTCTAAACTTAATTTACAACTCCTTTTTAAAATAAAACTCCAAATATAACACCAAAACTCCAAATGGACAACAAACTCCAAATATAATTATAAACTCATATCATTCCATATATTCCAATAAATTCACAAATGGAACTAATTATTCCAATTTATCAAAATGATATTGATTTCCTTTTTATCAGATATTATTTATAAAACCATTCTTTTTATTTATAAAACACTATTTATAAATCTATCCTCCACTTGTAAAATTAATATTTATAAATCTATCCCTTTATACAACATTTTGTACAAACGACTTCAAATATTTATACCTTCTTTAAAATGGAGAATCCCTTTTAAAATAAAAGATAATACATTTTATTTCCCTTTTTAAAACAAACATTTATTATTATAAAAATTTCTATAAAGACTAATACTTCTAAAACAGTTACTTAAACATTTACTTATATATATAAATTCGAAAGAATAAATAAATAGGTTGAATTAAAATACAAAAGTTCAAAACTCATTTTAATCGAAATATCACAAAAATTTCCAAACAGATAGATTGAAATATCCTTTTCCAAAACGAAAATCATTTCCAAATTCTAACAGAAATTACCTACATTTTCAAAATACTATATTGAGGCCAATAGTTACTATAGCACTTAAACGGTGATATTATTACCTTTTTCACTAAAAAGGTTTAACTTTTCACATATGTCGGCGTCACATCCAATATGGCCAAACAGTCAAATTTCAGCATTTAACAATCTATCAAACAAGAACATGACAGAAATAAATCAAAAGGTAAATAACTGGAAAATTAAAATCACTACGATGAGAAATCCGAATTTCTCAACAAGTTTTCCTGTATTTCAATTTTAAATAGCAATCGCTTTTCAAAAGCGGATATTTTAATCAATCAACAAATAATTTCAACCAAAAAAAATAGTAAAATTTAATCTACTATATAACATTCTGAATAACCAAAAAGGCAAGTTTAACTCGCCGAAATTCCAGTTGGCGCCGAAGCATTCTGGGTTTGAACTAAAATCGAACGACATTTGATTTTCGCTTAAATTTCAACATGCTCCAAATTCAACCAGACTAATTCTATCATGCAGCTTTCTCCATTACGAGCACAACGCAATTTTTTTTGTCTTGATCGACCCTCGTATGAACATGTTATCGATCTTATAGGTTATCGGATTTTTTTAAATATAATTAATACACTAATTACACGATTTATCCATTAATTACCCTATTTAAACAAAACCCTTCTTCCCAAATGCTTTCCCGCTCTACCAGAACCGCTCCTCCACCATAGCCGATCCTTTCCTCGCTAAAATCTCCACCTCCGGTTAATGGAATCGAACTCCATCAGGTGCAAACACCTCCTTTTCCCAAACTCTACCCATCCATCACCAAAACCCCACACCGATCGAACAACACCATCCAATTTCAACCTACAAGTTCGTGTGCGGCTACCCTCCCTACGTCGTGTTTCCCAATAGCGCACCGCACATCATCATTCTTTGCCTGAAGATGCAATTCGACCCTATAAACCTAAAAATACTCTCCGTTTTACAAATCGATGCTTAGATCTAGAGAATTTTCAAACCCTGGTCCAAAAAGCACATGTCTTTTCCCATCGAACTAAAAAAATGCAATCACTCCCCTTAATTCTTATGCCAAATGGCATATCTCCCTTAGACAAGATCAATGATCCAAGCTTTTCAAATATTTTTGAATTTTCCTTAATTTATTTTGATTTTTCAAGAGGATGGGTTTTATGTTTTCTTGTTTAAATGAATGGAACGGTATGGATGTTGAGAGAAAGTGGTGTACTGACTTGTATAAGTGTTGAGTTATAATTGTTTTCATTTTTCCGCCATCTTGTTGCATAGATTTTTGAAATACGAACTCCGAATGATAAGACAAAAATACAGTCATGCTTAAAACAGCGATGCTACTTCAAAACAAGAATAATATACACTGGTTATCCAATTCTATAAAATCACAAAAATACCATCGTTTGCCGAAAAATCATCGAACGATAATTTAAATATTTTCCAAATTAAAAATTATGGAAAAATCAAATAAATCAAACTAAAAATACGTAATTAAAAATCGAGTCGTTATATTAAAAATAAAATATTCTGATTATTTATTTAAAGAATTTATTCACGTAAATAAATTCACAAAAGTAATTCACTCTTATTATTTATTAAATAAAAGGAGTTAAATAAGGCTAATAAATCCATTAAAAAAAATATTCAATCCAAAATCCAGATATTTAAATCTCTATTCAGATATTAAATTCAAAATTCCACTGTTTGAATAATCCCTATAATTGAATTCAAGTTTTAAATCTTTAAAACCAATTTATTCCAATATTTAAAATAAATTAAATATTCAAAATCCAATGACCAAAATTCAGGGTTATTGCATTCTTTCACCCTTAAACGAATTTCATCCCCGAAATTCCCAAAGTAAGAAAAATGTCTCGAAACCCTTAAACTCTTCAAAATTAATTATTGAAATGGATTATTAAATTTCAAAGTCTCTTAAAGTTATGGAAAATTTGAGTAGCGTCTCATTTGCGCAGCTCGATCCGGGAAAACTACAAATCGCCACCACGGGCCCAAACCAACAAAAAAACAAAAAAAGAGGCCTTCTATATCTGGGTCATAAAATCATCAAACGAAAACAACAATATAAACGTGTACCTATTAGTTGAGCAACCAAATTCTACTCATGAAACTAAATCATCAACTAGCCTTTGCTTCCATGAACCTATATCTCATTTAAAAATAATATCCATCTTTGTACCTGAAGCATTGGTTTTGATGATAATAACCATATGACATTATATAAAATATAGATACTAATGTTTTTATCAAGTTATATTAGTATATAGTGGAAAATATTTGACATGTATTGATTAAGAAAACTTTACAATATCAAGAGAAGATTCAAGAGGCAGATATAGATATTCAAGAGTTAGAGATTGAAGACTCATGAGTATTGAAGAACTCAAGATATCCCAGATAAGTTATAGAGTCTTAGAATTTTTGTTAAAACCCTAATAGCCCTTCTTTGATCTCTCTCTCTCTATATATATATATATATATATTTCTCTTTTTCAAATGATTTTCAAATATCTTAAAAATGGTTTTAAAAAAAGAATTTTGTTTTCAAAATAATTTTTTCAAAATAGCCTTCAGATTATTTCTATCTTTTGATTCTATTATATTTAATATACTTTGGATACCATACCTTGTTATAGTTTAAGTTTTTAAAGATTTCTAAATATTTTTTAGTTTATTATAAGATTTGTTATTACTTTAATTTCAAAATATTCACTTTACTTTATATTTATTATTTTCAAAAGAAATTCATATTTAAATACTAAATATATATTTTTATAAAGTTTTCTTAAGGTTTGATATGATTAAAATATGTATAAACTATGTTTAGATGATTTTTCAAAGTATCAAAATATTTTGCAAACCTTAATATTTTCAAAATAATTTTTATAAAGTGTCTTTCAATTTTTTGAAGAATATGTCGACATATCCATTTCCTATATGTCGACATAGTGACCGTAATTTTCCAAAATTCAAATTTTGAATGGAAGTGTCTTTTTGTCGTATCTTTTCACGAATGGACATGACCATTGTTTGTCTATAAATAGGGGTTAAACCAACGAATTTTTGTTAACTACTTTCTCATATTTTCTCTCCTCTTTCACTCTCTTGAATTCTAAAAGAAAATCTACTCAAAATATTCTCAAATTCAATCAGAACCAAATTCAAAGTACATTGATTTGATTCTCTATTGATTACTCTTTGATTTCTCTCATCTCCCTTACTCAAACAAGATCAAAGTGTTATTGATGCAGCCAAGGAAGCGAATTCGACGATGTAAATCGAATCCGTCCAGGACCTCACACGATTAGCGGAAATAATCGGTGAATCGATGGTGAATTTAAGAATACCCAAAAGCCCAAATCCGTTTATCACGACGATACCGGATTCTAGCAATCTTCAACATGTTGATCGCGCATGATGCCGTGAGAGAAGATCTATAATTCTTTGAACGTTGATCAAGCGCACTTGATTCCGTGAATTGGCTTCAACAATCGTTGATTCGAGCGCACTCGAATGCCGAAGGTGGAGATAGGAGATAACACTCAACTACCAATTTTAATGGAGGCACAAAGCACAACCAAATTTTTATTCAAAAATCAACTACCTCCAAATGAACCAACACCCGCCTATTTATAGGCAAATACAACTCACGCCTCCCATAAGTCGTATGCGACTTAACGACTTAACATAAGTCGACTTACGACTTAACTACACAACGACATACGACCTAAAAAATTACAACATCATGTTACATATGAGAACGACCTACGAGTTACATTACAAAACACATGCGACATAACAAACTACAACATCACGCGACTCAACAAAAACAGCGGTTTGAGCTTCAGGAGTGACTTAAGCTTCGCAGCGGCATAAGGTCGAGCGACCTAGAACAAACAGCGGCATAAGTCCTGAGCGACCTAACCCTTCATGCGTGATTTAAGAAATAACATAGGAACGACCTAACTTTCGCGGCATAAGGTTCAGCGAGTTAACTTTCTAGGTCGCTTGAACGACCTAAGGCATAGCTCGTTATTCCGGGGTAATGCTTCCACCTCTCTTCGTAACTTGTTACACCGTAGTTCGCTAGGTCGTTGGTGGCCTAAAGCATGTGATTTATCCAAGTGCACTGCATCATCCTTCCCCTGTTTCTCGTTAGGTCGTAAGTCGCTAGGTCGTTCGCGACCTAAAGTATGCGACTTAGCACAGCGCGCTGCATCATCGTTTCCCCGCCTTTTCACCCCTTTAACTCGTTCATACGACTTAGTTGAGTCATTAACTTGTTCCAGCTTCAAATCTTGAATTGGAATATCAAGCTGGGCTCCTCAACCACACATTTACACACCTTCCCCAGTATAATGCATGTCGACTGAAAGATATTACTCCTCAACCAACTAGCCTCCTCTTCCTGCTTCGGTGTCAAACATGATCTCCTCAACATTAGATTACATCCTTCATCTCCCGACGCGATATCCTGTTCATCCTCCTCAACTGGACTAGAATAACCTTCATCAAAATCCTCACCTTCCTCTTCAGCAATCATAGCTCGCCTCTTCGGTTTCGGGCATTCATTACTCTTGTGACCCACTTCCTGGCAATTATAACACTTGAAACTGTTGTTGACCTTCGCCTTCGCAACTTCATTCACAACTGGTTTACTGACAGCTTTAGAAACGTTGGAACTCCCACTAGCACCCTTGCTCTGAGTATTGGAACTTGGAAACACACCACCTCCTCGTCTTCCCTGCTTCTCCCAAGCCAACGCCTTCTGGTGCGCTTCAGCCACAGATCTAGGGTCAAACATATTTACCATATCCTGGATCTGGATCCTCAACCCCCCAACAAACCTAGCAGTCAATTGTTCCTCCGTCTCCATAATGTCATTTCGAGCAATCAGTTGATAAAACTCATTAGCATAATCATTAACAGTCTTCGTCCCTTGCCTCAGATTCTGCAACCTTTGATACATGAGTGATTGATAATTGTAAGGAAAGAATGTAGCCTTCATCATCTTCTTCATTTTCTCCCAAGCAACAATCTTCGACTTCCCCATCCGTTCTCGTGTAAGTTTGGTTTGCTGCCACCACGCCATAGCTCTTCCTCTCAACCTAGTAGCAACCAACTTCACTCAACGATCTTCCGGAACCTCCTTGAAATCAAAGATCTCTTCAACATTAGATAACCAATCTAGAAATTCTTCAGCCTGCATACCACCCTTAAACT
This sequence comes from Allium fistulosum, assembly GCA_030737815.1. NCBI lineage: Eukaryota > Viridiplantae > Streptophyta > Magnoliopsida > Asparagales > Amaryllidaceae > Allium > Allium fistulosum. The sequence goes on along the minus strand of CM060901.1, from coordinate 452,753,921 downwards.
CTGGAATTTCAATTTTCATTCCGGACTCCCATTTGTGATCATACTCTGAATGATTTCTTCCTTGGCTTCGATTTCGACCATGAACACTACCACCATCAAACTCCTCATCAAAATCTAATGCATATCGATGTCGATCATGACCACCAACATCTCTATCACCACCATTTCTACCACCAACATCCCTTCGATCTACATTCCTCTGATCACGATCATCCACATCTCTCCGATTTCGATCATCAACATTCCTATCACGATCGTCAACATTTCTACGATCATGATATTCTCTTCTCTCCCGATCTGAATGTGGTGAAACTCTATTTCCCCCATGGCTTGATTTAGGTGAAACCCTTCTTCTACTTTGATTCATTTCAAGCATCATTCTTTCTAATCGACCAATCCCCTCATTCAACTTCTCATTGAAATTCTCGTTGATTCGTTGTTCCATTTCATCGGCCTCTTCTCTTCCATACAAAGCATCAACATTGCGATGACGTTGAGCTCGTCTCAGTGGCATGATTGAACTTCAAACAAATCTTCAAAAATTCAAACTTCACACTGTTAACACAAACACTTCACGAAAAATGATACACAGCTTTCAATATCAATGGAAAATCTCGACCCTCCAAGCTCTAGGTTGCAACTCTCCAAACTCTAGGTCGCAACTCTCCAAACTTCAATTTGAGCATGACTTATGCAAAGGTGCACTTCCCAAACTTCAACTACCTCGGCCGAACGACTTAGCAAAATGTTCACGACCTAAGGCGCAATCCAACGTGCACGATCTAAGACGATAAAGCACGCAACTTCAATACGGCGCGGAATTTCAAACTTCACTTCGGCGCGCAAAAATCCCAACGAGCAAAATTCAAACACTTTCCGAACTTTGATCCAAAATGATATGGATCGAAACTCCCAACTTTTTGCAACTTCACGATGAACACGATGAACACCGAACTTCTCAACAATGCAAATCCAATCTCCAAACTTCAAATTCTCGAAACCCAATTCTCCAAATGATGCAAACTTCTTGCAATCTAGCTCCGATACCAACTGATGCAGCCAAGGAAGCGAATTCGACGATGTAAATCGAATCCGTCCAGGATCTCACACGATTAGCGGAAATAATCGGTGAATCGATGATAAATTGGTGAATTTAAGAATACCCAAAAGCCCAAATCCGTTGATCACGACGATACCGGATTCTAGCAATCTTCGACACGTTGATCGCGCACGATGCCGTGAGAGAAGTTCTACAATTCTTCGAACGTTGATCAAGCGCACTTGATTCCGTGAATTGGCTTCAACAATCGTTGATTCGAGCGCACTCGAATGCCGAAGGTGGAGATAGGAGATAACACTCAACTACCAATTTTAATGGAGGCACAAAGCACAACCAAATTTTTATTCAAAAATCAACTACCTCCAAATGAACCAACACCCTCCTATTTATAGGCAAATACAACTCACGCCTCCCATAAGTCGTATGCGACTTAACGACTTAACATAAGTCGACTTACGACTTAACTACACAACGACATACGACCTAAGAAATTACAACATCATGTTACATATGAGAACGACCTACGAGTTACATTACAAAACACAGGCGACATAACAAACTACAACATCACGCGACTCAACAAAAACAGCGGTTTGAGCTTCAGGAGCGACTTAAGTTTCACAGCGGCATAAGGTCGAGCGACCTAAAACAAACAGCGACATAAGTCCTGAGCGACCTAACCCTTCATGCGCGATTTAAGAAATAACATAGGAACGACCTAACTTTCGCGGCATAAGGTTCAGCGAGTTAACTTTCTAGGTCGCTTGATCGACCTAAGGCATAGCTCGTTATTCCGGGGTAATGCTTCCACCTCTCTTCGTAACTCTTTACACCGTAGTTCGCTAGGTCATTGGTGGCCTAAAGCATGTGATTTATCCAAGTGCACTGCATCATCCTTCCCCTGTTTCTCGTTAGGTCGTAAGTCGCTAGGTCGTTCGCGACCTAAAGTGTCACATCCCGAAATTTTCGACTTTCGAAAATTCGACATCGATACTCACTTTATCGACTGCCGAGAAATCGAACGCCGGAAACTTCAAAAGTGAGGGTTTTAGAAAGAAGAAAAAGGCAGAAGAAGAGAACAGAAGAAGAAAGAAGAAGAACAACAGTACGACAACAGAAACAGAAAACAATATCAGAATCTCACATATCGCAGCGGAACAATATATAATAGATAACACTAGTCTTTTAAAACAAAGAACTATATCAGTTTTATACATACATCAACAGAGTCAATATACAACTCAATACAACAATGGACAGTTATATAAACTTGTCCTCATACAGAATACATAGCGGAATAAATACTATCAGATACAAATACTACGTCTCGCCATCCAGCTTATCTCCAAAGCTCCAGAATATCCAGAATATCCTGATAACATAACTCTAGGCTGCCCGTGTGGAAAAATTTGTGGGCACCCAGAGTTTAGAAGGGAACAATAAACTCCGAGTCAGTCATGGTGACTGGTGTGAGATCGTAAAACAGTTATTCTTTATAACAACAAAATAATTTTTAAAGTCAATTCGCAATGCTTTTGGAAAATGAAACTACCATAAGACCTCCCACCACACACACAATGCAAACGCAGACTTGGAGGAGATTTCTTCTTATGATAGTCAAAGATGCTTACTACGCAAAATCAAATCATTTTTGATATTATTATTAGTGCATAGTGGAAAACATTTCGAAAGTATAATATAAATCTTAGCCAGCATAGGTACCATTATATTATGCCCGCTATAGCTGCCTCCTGAGGAGACAGGTTATACAATTGAAAACGTAAAGGCTCGTATTGTTTCTTTGGATTTCCAACAAATGGTCAGGCTAAGGAACTTCCTTTCCACGATGGGTACGTCCCTGGAATAGACGACCCGAGAACCTAACCGGATCTCTGCCAACACAAGGTCGGGTTACCTCTGCAAAAATAGGTAACTACTGACACGCGTATGCCATCCCCCGATCGTCACCGATCTTCCCGAGGATCCCCGATTTCCAACAAACCACATAGAAAAGATAATGCAGTAACCACAGAGGTTAAGTATCTGGGCTCCATACCATGATACCACCTTTATCCAGAAGGAATGACATACACTAAGGGGCGCTACTCCCTAGAACCTTGCTGCATTCGTCCTGTTTCGACCATTTCCGGGGTGTGAGGCTCGACGAAGTCTCGTCCACAAAGCTACGCTTTCTCAAAAAGCCCTGCTTCGGGTCAAACAAAATGATCAACCTATGATCACAAAGATATAAGATCAAACAAATGATCATATCACAAATGATCAAACACCGATCATTTCACAGCAACACTCAGTATGCCACGTTACCAAATTGGGATATATCGCTGATGAATTTCAACTACATAACCTCTGAGCTCGTACGTCTCAGAGAAGGGTGTTAAGCTAAGAGAATAAATTCTCCGCCACCAACAGAAATGTATTTGAAAAGAATCAGCTTTATATCTCAAATTGTAACGTCAGACACACAATCCATACAAGTCTGTTCCGGGATCGAACAGAACCGAAGGCACTTCTCACGAAGCCCTTGCACATCCGGATAATTTTCAATCACGTCAGGACTTCCCGTCACTAAGGGTGATAAAACCTCTAAATCGAAGATCAGTCGATGTAGAGTAACTCGACGGTAATCCTTCCGTTTTCAAAAATATCCGGTCTTCAACACCGGTCTTCAATTGCGATTCATAACGACGTATCACATATTCGGAATGGGTTATACGACCCCATGGTCCTTTCCCGGCTAACCCGAATAGTGAGCGTTTATTCAAAAATAAGTGTGGCATTCAAATTCATCCAATTCACAACAAATACCTATCTAAAGGTAATTATTGATAGTCGGTTATTTAACTATCAATAAAGATGCGCAACATCATCAGATTCCAAATAATTTTCCAAATTATTTCATCTTCAAAATTTTCTTTTACTAGATATAAAATTTCCACACTTAACCGTTTGAAAACAATTCCAAATCAATTTCCACATTTCATTTTATCTTTGAAGATAAAATCTCAAAACTGTTCATTTCATATTGGAAAAGCATTTCCATACTTATTTAAAAATAAGTATTTCACAAATCTATTTATTTTCAACATTTGAAAATATTCAATATACTTAAATCAAATTAAGTATAATTTCATTCTTTAAGGAAAATATTCTTTTAACACCTTTATTTGAGTCAAAACGAATGTTACGTAAAACATCGTTACGACGACTCGAAATCACTAGTATAGGGATTCGGAATTAAGATAGATATATAAATCCCAATACTATATAAAACATTTCCTTCCGGAAATCATTTACTATAACAACAGTGTTATAGTCCACCATTTCCTTATTTTTCGAGAACATCTATTTCAACAAGAACTGTTGAAATCTAGGTCTTCGATTCATAATACATTTTAAAACATCTTTAAAATGTTTAACTTCATTTTTGATATCCCTTCTTCGAAAATAAGTCCATTTTCCTTAACAATATATTCACTGTCCCAAAATTGTGAATATAATTCACTTAACCCAATTTTAATCATTTCTACACATTTATTTCAAAGATAATTCGCTATCCAAAATCGCGAATATATCCTCTTTAATAATCTCCTATATTTACTTTATCGAATTCAATCTATTCCGAATTTATAAAACACGATTATAAATTCTATTTCTATTTTCTAACAACTTTGATTTATAAATCTTCTTTATAATTCAATTCATTTTATAACTCAACTTTATATACCAAAAGTCCATATTAGAGGTTAAGTACTTATACTTCATGGATTTATAACATTCGTTCCTTTAAGGCTTCACAAATTTTAAATCTTATTCCTTATAAGATTTCATTTAAAATCTTATTTTTTTAACAACAACCGAACTACGTTTTAAAATTCCATTGTTTGGATTTATAAAATATATATTTTATAAATCTCGTCTATAACCCATTCATACTTATTCACAACTCTTAATTAAAATGTCAAAACCTGATTTATAAGTAAATCACTCATAAGTCTTTTGTTTTACAAAAATCTACTTATTTTGTAACTTCATAATTTATAAATATAAAATTTCGTTCACTTATACCATCCCTTTATTCTTCATTTTAACACTTATTAAAACTCGTTTTATAATCCCAATATTTTATATTTATAAAAATCAAATTTTATACATCTTTTATACACATCGTTTTTTAATAATTCGAAAATCCACATTTAAGCTATTTTATAAATTACTTAACTATTTATTTCAAAAATCATCTCTGGGTTATATTTCACCCAAAATCTTAACCTTTATAACTTTAATAATTTTAACGTTTGTAAATTTATTCGAAAATTTAATAACGTATACTTACAAAAAATCACTTTTAAAAATCTCTTTTAAAGTTAAAATCATTATTTTAAAACTTCGAAAATTGAATCCAATGATGCAACGCATCAATTAGTCAATCACAACATCAACATCATATATCAATATATGATAACAGAATATACATCAATCCTGTAAATAAACAACTACGGGTGAGGAATCCAGTTGGATCCCTCCAACCTGTTTCCCTGCATCCAAAGACGTTAGCACAATACCAATTCCGCTCCAGTACGGAATTATCGCGGTATATGGGTTTTTTATAAATCCGCTTACTAACGGCGCAATAGGGTCTCATCCGCTATACGAGGCGGGAAATCATCAATCCAATATATACATATGCCAATATGTATATATTGCTATATATAATAGATATATCCTACTATATCTAATATCAACAATCCAAACAGACAATCAAACAATAACTGAAAATCAAATTTTGAGTGAGAAAATAATCTCACCTTAGCTTTTAATTTGCGATCCCCTTTTTCGTTCTAACTTGATTTTCTTCATTTAACCTTGTATAATTAAATTTATACAATTCATCAATATTTGAATTATTCGATAAATTAATTACCATTTATTAATTTAATTTAACTAACAATTATTTTAACTGATAATTAAATTTCAAATCAAATTTCCTATGATAATAATTTTAGTTAGAAAATGATTCAATCTTAACAAATAATTAAATTCTTAATGAAAAATTATATTTCAAACCAATTTTCAAAAAAAATCCTTTACTGGCCAAAATAATCTTAAATAAATATATTACTTTAAAATTAAACTAGTAAATCAAAATGTATATACGTTCATAAATTTATTTACTTAACCAAAAGTTTTATCTTATCTGATTTTTAAATGATAGTTAAACCAACCTAGCTTACACTTCCCTTTTCTAACCAACTTATAAATTTTATAATAGGGTGTATATATATTTAATTATTCGTTAGACAAAATTGTTTTGAGCTTAACAATCTAAACATACTGTCTTCTGCATATATATAAAACTGCATACACATTTACATTACCAGTAAATAACCAAACAAATTTTCTTACTGTAATCATCATTTCCTTATCTACAAATCTGGGAATATATTCTTGACTAAAAAGAGTCTTCCTGTTTCACTTTACATATATTAAAACCTGGTTAGGTATCAATAAAGATATATTTTAGTTATATAAAATTTTGTTTTCTGCTTCTGTATAAATATACATAAATACACATATTTGAATTAAATTTAAATCGAAAAAACAAAATCGATAATACCTCTCAATCGATCGCGAGTCTCCACGCAGTCGCCATCACAACCATCCCTTCGCGAGCTGACTGTGACTTCGACATCCTCCACTAGTGCCGCCATCTTTCGATCGAGTCGATCGAACTATCTGAGCTCGCAACGCCGTGCCCATTCACGTGCTCGCAGCAACATGCCTCGCCAATCGTGAAGTTCACCGCGACCCATCGCCTTGCCCTAGGTCGCCGAATCGAACATCCATTCAGCTCCTATGCCACACGACATCGCGACCCATATCCATCGCTGCTTCGTTCAAACAACTCGCGACTGTCACGCGAGCAAACCCCCAAATCGCGAAAACGGCTTCGGCCATGAATTCTCTGCTTCTTCTTTTTCTTTCTTTTTCACGAGAGAAGGAGGGAACGAACGAAAGAAAGAAGGTTTTCGTTTTCCTTTTTATTCAATTTGAGACCAAGAGGGATACGCGGCCATTTTCGTGAATTCAACTGAGGAAAAGAAAAGGGGAGGTGCGATTAAATTTTTGAAATGAAGAAGAGCAGAGGAAATTTCGTGCGTTTTGATTTTAGAACGAGAATAGTTTTAGTTCGCCATTTATTTTTAAACAAACGAGAAGAGTACGCGACCATGCTTGCACGATAAATTTCATTGTCTCCAGCGTGATTTTCTCCGTGATTAAAGGAGACAACGTGCTGCCTTTGACCAAAAATTTAAGTTTTAAATTTAAATTGAATTTGATTAAATTCCAATGCATTTACCCACCGTGTGCTCACGTATTAACACCGAAAAATACGATATTTGAAATCCGATAACAATTCAACGTTACGGACCCAATGGAACTGGTTTCGTCGAATTCCGAGACTGTTTAAAAAAATGACTATTTTTAAATATCGGTTCAAACAATATAATTCAAAACTGAGCAAAACAGTTTAAAATTAGATTCTGAAACTTCCGTTATCTTCAGTATTATCAATACAAATTTTAAAAGCTTTTGAAATATTTTTCTTCGGCTTAAAATTAAAAATTCAAATATTGATCCAGTTCAATAGATTAAATTCTATAATTTAATCGCCAACTTCAAAGAAAGATCCGGGATTCAAATTAAATCATCGTTCAAATATTTAAAATTAATTAAATATTCTCAATTAGATTTGTTCAAAATTCTGGGTCGTTACAGACTTCCCTCCTTAAAAGAATTTCGTCCTCGAAATTACAAGTTAGAAAGAAAGGTCCTTAACTCGTCTACTATTTTTCCAACATCTAATAGTTTTATCAAACTTCAAAACTAATCTTTCTACTAAAGATTCGTTATCATTTCAACTAACATTTCCAACTTCAATTATAAGTTTCAACAGCATTGTTTAACTTCTAAATTCAAATTTGAGTTTAAATTCAAATTTTAACTTCAAAATTTTTCTCAAAAATTTTCTAACACTCGGAATTTTCGAAAAATTTCGCCAGCGTCTCCTTTGCGCGGCTAATACGGCACGACTACAAAACGTCCCTACGGACTCTCAGATTTCAAAAAGAAAAAGAAAAAGCCAAGCGGCGGACAAGAAATCAGCAAAAACTCATATTGAAATTCAAATACGTACCTTTTGTCGAGCAATTCAAATTTATCTTTGAAATCAAAATCCCAATTCATTTACACCTGTATGTCCTACTAGCCATAATATCTAGTTACACATTCAAATCATTTTGCAAATTCGATTACAAAATTTCAATATAAACTACTTATATCATTTTTAGTTTACTATTGAAGTTATATCCATTATCTTCAATTTTACATTTCAAATTTTATTTGAATTCAATTTCACATTTCAATTTCTCATTTGAGTTCAATTCACAATTCCAATCTAATTTGGATTCAGTTTACTTCTGAATATTGAATTTCATCAATTATCTTTAGTTCACTTCAAACTAATCTTAAAGCTTCATTTTATTTCACACAATTCAACTTCATTTTCAATATTCAGTTTTAATTCCAGTTTTATTCTTTTGCTCATTTCCAAAATTTATTTTCAGTTTGCTATTTTGGTTTATAACCACTCACATTTAACTGGATTTCCAATTCGAATTCAATTTATCTTTCTTTTACAATTATTCAATTCAATTCATTTCTTACAAATTTGAAACGAATTTCAATTTTCAATCTCATTTTATTTAATTGATTCACTTGCAAATTCATATTTACAATTTCATTCATATGTGAATTCATCTCTTTATATTCTTAATTCACATTAATAATTCTCATTTGTTAAATGAATTTATTTTCAAATCTTTGGTTATTATTTTATTTCTCATTTTATAAGTTATATAACTTATACTTACTTTAATTCAACTTAAAATTCCTTAAGTTAAATTTATTCAATCTAAATTCACAACTTTGTATAAGTTATCAACTCATTTATTATTCTCATAAATACTTTTATATAGCATTCCAGAGTCTTAATAACATTCTCAAAACCATTTTGAAAACAATTCAAATTCCATTTGAATTTCCAAAACAAAAAACCCAAATTTTCCAAACACTTTCCATTTAAAACAATTTGGCAGCAATTCCTCTTCCGGAAACCCGAAAATGAACATCGATAATGCTGCAGTCATTACCGAAGTTATTTTCCAGCGACCGAAAAGAGTTTAGAGCTTTTCATTCCTTCAAAACATTTTTCAAAACCTTCGAAATTCATTTTCAAATCAAAAAGACTTTAAACTTCCAAATCTCCAAAATTTTCAAATTCCTTTCAAAACATTTCCAAAAACTTCTCTAGAATCCCGTTTTAAATTACAATTCACATTTATAATTTACATTCTCAAATTTCATTTGTATGTGAATTTATTTCTTTAACTTTGGAGTTACGATTTCAATTTCTTATTCGATTTCATATAAAAATGATAACTTTCAATATTATCACTTCTAACATCCATGCAACCATATACTATAATAATTTACAGAAAATCAATTCTTTTATATACAAAAATAGTTTTGGGCAAAATTATCTCATTTACCCCATTTTAAAACAATACTATGTCGGTTTATCTTGTTTAAGAGTTTAGGAACCCCTATCGATTACAGTTAGCTAGACTGCACCGACCAGAATCCATAGACAATCAACCGATAAGTCAACACAATACAAAACAATTTTATATTCAATAACAAATACGCACTCGTATCTATTATTACACTCAAACTCATTCTAGAGTACTGCTGACTCTATCTTTAATGAGTAACACCCAACAGAGCAGGGTTGTCGCTTAACCATATGCTCTGATACCACTTGTCACATCCCGAAATTTTCGACTTTCGAAAATATCAGTTTTATACATACATCAACAGAGTCAATATACAACTCAATACAACAATGGACAGTTATATAAACTTGTCCTCATACAGAATACATAGCGGAATAAATACTATCAGATACAAATACTACGTCTCGCCATCCAGCTTATCTCCAAAGCTCCAGAATATCCAGAATATCCTGATAACATAACTCTAGGCTGCCCGTGTGGAAAAATTTATGGGCACCCAGAGTTTAGAAGGGAACAATAAACTCCGAGTCAGTCATGGTGACTGGTGTGAGATCGTAAAACAGTTATTCTTTATAACAACAAAATAATTTTTAAAGTCAATTCGCAATGCTTTTGGAAAATGAAACTACCATAAGACCTCCCACCACACACACAATGCAAACGCAGACTTGGAGGAGATTTCTTCTTATGATAGTCAAAGATGCTTACTACGCAAAATCAAATCATTTTTGATATTATTATTAGTGCATAGTGGAAAACATTTCGAAAGTATAATATAAATCTTAGCCAACATAGGTACCATTATATTATGCCCGCTATAGCTGCCTCCTGAGGAGACAGGTTATACAATTGAAAACGTAAAGGCTCGTATTGTTTCTTTGGATTTCCAACAAATAGTCAGGCTAAGGAACTTCCTTTCCACGATGGGTACGTCCCTGGAATAGACGACCCGAGAACCTAACCGGATCTCTGCCAACACAAGGCCGGGTTACCTCTGCAAAAATAGGTAACTACTGACACGCGTATGCCATCCCCCGATCGTCACCGATCTTCCCGAGGATCCCCGATTTCCAACAAACCACATAGAAAAGATAATGCAGTAACCACAGAGGTTAAGTATCTGGGCTCCATACCATGATACCACCTTTATCCAGAAGGAATGACATACACTAAGGGGCGCTACTCCCTAGAACCTTGCTGCATTCGTCCTGTTTCGACCATTTCCGGGGTGTGAGGCTCGACGAAGTCTCGTCCACAAAGCTACGCTTTCTCAAAAAGCCCTGCTTCGGGTCAAACAAAATGATCAACCTATGATCACAAAGATATAAGATCAAACAAATGATCATATCACAAATGATCAAACACCGATCATTTCACAGCAACACTCAGTATGCCACGTTACCAAATTGGGATATATCGCTGATGAATTTCAACTACATAACCTCTGAGCTCGTACGTCTCAGAGAAGGGTGTTAAGCTAAGAGAATAAATTCTCCGCCACCAACAGAAATGTATTTGAAAAGAATCAGCTTTATATCTCAAATTGTAACGTCAAACACACAATCCATACAAGTCTGTTCCGGGATCGAACAGAACCGAAGGCACTTCTCACGAAGCCCTTGCACATCCGGATAATTTTCAATCACGTCAGGACTTCCCGTCACTAAGGGTGATAAAACCTCTAAATCGAAGATCAGTCGATGTAGAGTAACTCGACGGTAATCCTTCCGTTTTCAAAAATATCCGGTCTTCAACACCGGTCTTCAATTGCGATTCATAACGACGTATCACATATTCGGAATGGGTTATACGACCCCATGGTCCTTTCCCGGCTAACCCGAATAGTGAGCGTTTATTCAAAAATAAGTGTGGCATTCAAATTCATCCAATTCACAACAAATACCTATCTAAAGGTAATTATTGATAGTCGGTTATTTAACTATCAATAAAGATGCGCAACATCATCAGATTCCAAATAATTTTCCAAATTATTTCATCTTCAAAATTTTCTTTTACTAGATATAAAATTTCCACACTTAACCGTTTGAAAACAATTCCAAATCAATTTCCACATTTCATTTTATCTTTGAAGATAAAATCTCAAAACTGTTCATTTCATATTGGAAAAGCATTTCCATACTTATTTAAAAATAAGTATTTCACAAATCTATTTATTTTCAACATTTGAAAATATTCAATATACTTAAATCAAATTAAGTATAATTTCATTCTTTAAGGAAAATATTCTTTTAACACCTTTATTTGAGTCAAAACGAATGTTACGTAAAACATCGTTACGACGACTCGAAATCACTAGTATAGGGATTCGGAATTAAGATAGATATATAAATCCCAATACTATATAAAACATTTCCTTCCGGAAATCATTTACTATAACAACAGTGTTATAGTCCACCATTTCCTTATTTTTCGAGAACGTCTATTTCAACAAGAACTGTTGAAATCTAGGTCTTCGATTCATAATACATTTTAAAACATCTTTAAAATGTTTAACTTCATTTTTGATATCCCTTCTTCGAAAATAAGTCCATTTTCCTTAACAATATATTCACTGTCCCAAAATTGTGAATATAATTCACTTAACCCAATTTTAATCATTTCTACACATTTATTTCAAAGATAATTCGCTATCCAAAATCGCGAATATATCCTCTTTAATAATCTCCTATATTTACTTTATCGAATTCAATCTATTCCGAATTTATAAAACACGATTATAAATTCTATTTCTATTTTCTAACAACTTTGATTTATAAATCTTCTTTATAATTCAATTCATTTTATAACTCAACTTTATATACCAAAAGTCCATATTAGAGGTTAAGTACTTATACTTCATGGATTTATAACATTCGTTCCTTTAAGGCTTCACAAATTTTAAATCTTATTCCTTATAAGATTTCATTTAAAATCTTATTTTTTTAACAACAACCGAACTACGTTTTAAAATTCCATTGTTTGGATTTATAAAATATATATTTTATAAATCTCGTCTATAACCCATTCATACTTATTCACAACTCTTAATTAAAATGTCAAAACCTGATTTATAAGTAAATCACTCATAAGTCTTTTGTTTTACAAAAATCTACTTATTTTGTAACTTCATAATTTATAAATATAAAATTTCGTTCACTTATACCATCCCTTTATTCTTCATTTTAACACTTATTAAAACTCGTTTTATAATCCCAATATTTTATATTTATAAAAATCAAATTTTATACATCTTTTATACACATCGTTTTTTAATAATTCGAAAATCCACATTTAAGCTATTTTATAAATTACTTAACTGTTTATTTCAAAAATCATCTCTGGGTTATATTTCACCCAAAATCTTAACCTTTATAACTTTAATAATTTTAACGTTTGTAAATTTATTCGAAAATTTAATAACGTATACTTACAAAAAATCACTTTTAAAAATCTCTTTTAAAGTTAAAATCATTATTTTAAAACTTCGAAAATTGAATCCAATGATGCAACGCATCAATTAGTCAATCACAACATCAACATCATATATCAATATATGATAACAGAATATACATCAATCCTGTAAATAAACAACTACGGGTGAGGAATCCAGTTGGATCCCTCCAACCTGTTTCCCTGCATCCAAAGACGTTAGCACAATACCAATTCCGCTCCAGTACGGAATTATCGCGGTATATGGGTTTTTTATAAATCCGCTTACTAACGGCGCAATAGGGTCTCATCCGCTATACGAGGCGGGAAATCATCAATCCAATATATACATATGCCAATATGTATATATTGATATATATAATAGATATATCCTACTATATCTAATATCAACAATCCAAACAGACAATCAAACAATAACTAAAAATCAAATTTTGAGTGAGAAAATAATCTCACCTTAGCTTTTAATTTGCGATCCCCTTTTTCGTTCTAACTTGATTTTCTTCATTTAACCTTGTATAATTAAATTTATACAATTCATCAATATTTGAATTATTCGATAAATTAATTACCATTTATTAATTTAATTTAACTAACAATTATTTTAACTGATAATTAAATTTCAAATCAAATTTCCTATGATAATAATTTTAGTTAGAAAATGATTCAATCTTAACAAATAATTAAATTCTTAATGAAAAATTATATTTCAAACCAATTTTCAAAAAAAATCCTTTACTGGCCAAAATAATCTTAAATAAATATATTACTTTAAAATTAAACTAGTAAATCAAAATGTATATACGTTCATAAATTTATTTACTTAACCAAAAGTTTTATCTTATCTGATTTTTAAATGATAGTTAAACCAACCTAGCTTACACTTCCCTTTTCTAACCAACTTATAAATTTTATAATAGGGTGTATATATATTTAATTATTCGTTAGACAAAATTGTTTTGAGCTTAACAATCTAAACTTACTGTCTTCTGCATATATATAAAACTGCATACACATTTACATTACCAGTAAATAACCAAACAAATTTTCTTACTGTAATCATCATTTCCTTATCTACAAATCTGGGAATATATTCTTGACTAAAAAGAGTCTTCCTGTTTCACTTTACATATATTAAAACCTGGTTAGGTATCAATAAAGATATATTTTAGTTATATAAAATTTTGTTTTCTGCTTCTGTATAAATATACATAAATACACGTATTTGAATTAAATTTAAATCGAAAAAACAAAATCGATAATACCTCTCAATCGATCGCGAGTCTCCACGCAGTCGCCATCACAACCATCCCTTCGCGAGCTGACTGTGACTTCGACATCCTCCACTAGTGCCGCCATCTTTCGATCGAGTCGATCGAACTATCTGAGCTCGCAACGCCGTGCCCATTCACGTGCTCGCAGCAACATGCCTCGCCAATCGTGAAGTTCACCGCGACCCATCGCCTTGCCCTAGGTCGCCGAATCGAACATCCATTCAGCTCCTATGCCACATGACATCGCGACCCATATCCATCGCTGCTTCGTTCAAACAACTCGCGACTGTCACGCGAGCAAACCCCCAAATCGCGAAAACGGCTTCGGCCATGAATTCTCTGCTTCTTCTTTTTCTTTCTTTTTCACGAGAGAAGGAGGGAACGAACGAAAGAAAGAAGGTTTTCGTTTTCCTTTTTATTCGATTTGAGACCAAGAGGGATACGCGACCATTTTCGTGAATTCAACTGAGGAAAAGAAAAGGGGAGGTGCGATTAAATTTTTGAAATGAAGAAGAGCAGAGGAAATTTCGTGCGTTTTGATTTTAGAACGAGAATAGTTTTAGTTCGCCATTTATTTTTAAACAAACGAGAAGAGTACGCGACCATGCTTGCACGATAAATTTCATTGTCTCCAGCGTGATTTTCTCCGTGATTAAAGGAGACAACGTGCTGCCTTTGACCAAAAATTTAAGTTTTAAATTTAAATTGAATTTGATTAAATTCCAATGCATTTACCCACCATGTGCTCACGTATTAACACCGAAAAATACGATATTTGAAATCCGATAACAATTCAACGTTACGGACCCAATGGAATTGGTTTCGTCGAATTCCGAGACTGTTTAAAAAAATGACTATTTTTAAATATCGGTTCAAACAATATAATTCAAAACTGAGCAAAACAGTTTAAAATTAGATTCTGAAACTTCCGTTATCTTCAGTATTATCAATACAAATTTTAAAAGCTTTTGAAATATTTTTCTTCGGCTTAAAATTAAAAATTCAAATATTGATCCAGTTCAATAGATTAAATTCTATAATTTAATCGCCAACTTCAAAGAAAGATCCGGGATTCAAATTAAATCATCGTTCAAATATTTAAAATTAATTAAATATTCTCAATTAGATTTGTTCAAAATTCTGGGTCGTTACATAAAGTATGCGACTTAGCACAGCGCGCTGCATCATCGTTTCCCCGCCTTTTCACCCCTTTAACTCGTTCATACGACTTAGTTGAGTCGTTAACTTGTTCCAGCTTCAAATCTTGAATTGGAATATCAGGCTGGGCTGCATCAGTTATTCAAGAGATTATAAGATCATTTGTAACTAAGATCAACGATCTGAGTCTATAAAACTCTATCAAATCATATTGTTATACTTGTGGGCGTGATTGTAGCCCGCGTAAATCAATTGGATGTGCTGAGTAGCTCGGAAATCTTTGGGTATGCTTGTGGCCCGTGTAAATCAAGTGACTCTATCCAGAGGTCGAAAAGTATGGAGGTGTGTCTCGTTGTCTTGAAATCGAGATTGTATGTGCTTTGCTATTTGAAAAGAAATCTGTATAAGGAATTGTATAGGACTAAATGTAGGGTAACTCCGGACCAGTATAGAATCCTGGTGTGTTCTTTCCTTTTTACTTCTACCGCATTTATATTTATCTATGTTTGAATTTGTAATTGATAATTGCATTGTTTAAACAATAATCTTAAAAGAATTCAAAAGGATTCATAAAAATTATAAAACACTATTCACCCTACCCTTTAGTGTTAAATTAGCCTTAAGATCCATCTTTTGCTAAATACTTGGTATCAGAGCTTTGGTTTTCAAAGAATTCATAATTTTGATTTTTTGAAAAGTCTTAATGGCAGAGATATTGATATTACTTTTAACAGTATTTCTGAAAAGCAATATGACAAAATAAATGTGGCACTGTGTCATGAATTTGCATTCATTCATTATGAAATGTCACTTGATCTTTTGAAAAGGTATAATTTATAGGAATAGACATGTTACATGGCTTTTGATGAACGAAACCTGATGAGCAAATTCTACAAATTAAAGAGGACAAATGGATATTGAATAGTTGCTGCCCAAGGCATATGACTGGTAATCCGGAGATCTTGAAAGATATCATTTACAAAGATGGTGGATCAGTCAATTTTGGAGACAACTCTAAAGGATATATGATTAGCATCCGCAACGTCGGTAATTCTAAAACTCCTACTATTTCTAATGTTTTGTTAGTTAGAAATCTAAAACATAATTCGTTAAGTATTAGTCAATTGTGTGATATGGGCTTCAAAATTAAATTTGAAAAGGATAAATGTCATATTGAAGATAATGAGTCAAACTTATCTTTGAAGGTATTTGGAAAAGAAACATTTACATATTAAGTATGAAAGTATCAAATGATAATTTGTATCTTTTGGTTGAATCAAATAACCCTTGGATTTGGCATAAAAGATTTGGTCATTTGAATTTCAAACAACCTTTCTAAAATTGTCAAAAATGATCTAGTTAGGGGTCTTCCTAAAATAAGTTTTGATGTTAATAATCTTTGTGATGCGTGTCAATTAGGAAAACTTAGAAAAAGTTCTTTTAAGTCAAAGGATATGATCTCTACCTCTCAACCCCTTGAACTTCTTCATTTAGATCTGTTTGGTTCTTCACAAATACAATCTATAAGTCATAATAGATATGTTTTGTAATTGTAGATGATTTTTCTAGGTTTGCTTGGGTAATTTTTCTAAAACTTAAAAGTGATGCTTTTGAAATGTTTAAAATCTTTGTTAAAAGAATTCAAAATCAACTATCTTTTAAAATTAAAACTATTCGAAATGATTATGGAGGAGAATTCAAAAATTAAATTTTTTATATTTTTTGTAATAAAAAAGAATTACTCATAATTTTTATTTTTCAAGAACACCTCAACAAAATGGAGTAGTAGAACATAAAAATAGAATGATTCAAGAATGCACTAGAACTATGTTAAATGATAGTAATTTACCTAAATTTTTTTGGGCTGAAGTATTTGTTACAACATGTTATATTTTAAATAGAGTTTTGAAAGACCTTTAATTAAGAAAACACCATATGAATTATTTTATAATAAAAAGCCTAAAGTATCGTACTTTAGAGTTTTCGGTAGTAAATATTTTATATTAAATACTAAAGAAAATTTAGATAAATTTGATGCTAAATCAGATAAAGGAATTTTTAATGGATATTCAAATAGAAGTGAATCTTATAAAGTTTTAATACTAGAACTAACACTATTAAAGAGATATTATATATTTCATTTGATGAAAATTTTAAAACTAACAATACAAGTGCTGATGAAGAAGAAAATGTTGATAATACAAATGAGATTACTAATAATGAAATTATTAATAATCAAACTGATAAAGATACTGAAAATATATATCCAAATAAGAGAACCAAAATATTAAAGGATCATCCTATAGAAAACATTCTAGAAAATATAAAATCCGTCATTAAAACAAGAAATCAATTAAATAAAATGAGTGATATTGCTTTCATTTCAACAATTGAACCTAAAAATCCAAAGGAAGCATCAACAAATGATTCATGGATTCTTGCTATCCTAGAAGATTTGAATCAATTCACAAGAAATGATGTTTGGGAATTAGTCCAAAGACCCGAGGATAAATCTATAATAGGAACTAAATGGGTATATAGAAATAAAATGAATAAACAAGGAGAATTTGTATGAAATAAAGCTCGTTTAGTCGTTCAAGGTTATTGTTAAGAAGAAGGAATTGATTTTGATGAAACATTTGCACCCGTAGCTAGATTACAAGCAATAAGAATCTTACTCGCTTTTGCAAATCATAATAATTTTAAATTATTCCAAATAGATGTTAAAAGTGCATTTTTAAATGGTTTTATTAACAAGACGTTTATATTGAACAACCCCATTTTTGAGGATGAAATATTACCTGATCACGTTTATAAATTAAAGAAAGCTTTATATGGTCTAAAACAGGTTTCTAGAGCTTGGTATGATAAATTTAAATCATATTTATTACAAACTAATTTTGAAATAGGAAAAGTAGATAGTACGCTTTTTATTAAAAGAAATAACAATGATGTTCAGCTAATACAAAAATATATACATATGATATTATTTTTGGATCAACTAACGATAAATTAAATAGAGAATTTTCAGATATAATGACTAAGTAATTTGAAATGAGTCATATGGGAGAACTAAATTACTCTTTACGATTACAAATAAAACAATTAAGTAATGGTATTTTTATAAGTTAAGAAAAATATGCTAAAGATTTAGTTAAGAAATTTGAAATGTCAAATGCAACTCCCATGGCAACACATGAACAATCAAATAAAGAAGAAAATTCAAAAGATGTAGATCAAAAATTATATAGAGGAATGGTTGGTTCATTACTCTATATAACCGCTAGTAGACCTGATATAATGCATGGTGTATGTCTCTGTGCATGATATCGATCTCAACCTAAGGAAACTCATCTAAAATCTATAAAATGAATATTAAGATACGTAAATAACACATTAGATTATGGGCTCTTTTATCCAAAAAAGGATTCCTTTGAATTAATCTCATACAGTGATGCTGATTATGCTAGTTGCGAATCAGATTGAAAAAGTACAAGTGGAACTTGTCACTTTTTAGGACACTCTCTAGTTTCCTGGTTTAGAAAAAGGGAAAACTTTGTATCTCTATCCACAACATAAGCATAATATATTTCATCAGCATTAGCATGTTCACAAGTTATTTATATGCAAAAAACATTAAAAGATTTTGGTTTAAGCTTTACAAAATCATCAATATACTACGATAATACGGCTGCAATTAATTTATCTAAAAATCCAACTCATCATGCTAGAACTAAACATATAGATATACGACATCACTTTCTAAGAGATAACGTAAACAAAGAAATAGTCTTACTACAATTTATAAATATTGAAAATCAAATATCCGATATATTAACAAAACCATTGAACCAAACATCATTTGTTAAGCTAAGAAGAGAGTTAGGAATTTATTCCCTATCAGAAATATAAAAATAATAACATATAAATTAGAAACTAAAATGAAAAACGAATCATCAAATTTACACTAGATATGTCGACATATATGGATTGGATATGTCGACATATATGCAGTTAAATTGAAAATTCAAATTTCTCTCCTAAATTCAAAATTCAAACTGGAGTTATATAACCACAAAAATTCGACTTTTTTTTATTTTTCTGTCTTTTCACTATCCTATCTTCTGAAATAAAATAATCCCATGGCCTCATCTAATTCTATGCGTCCAAGGGAGGAAAATTCATCCTTTTTCTTCCCATCTCTTATATAAGGGCCTCTCCAAAACATCATCATGGACAAAATGACTAAATTGGAGGAAGAAATGAAGAGTGTTATGCAAACGGTTACTGAAATACAAGTGGTTCAACTTTGCCACCTCAAAGAATAAGAGAAATACGACATAATTCTTAGAAATCTACAGAAGTATCTATTTGGATAAACCCACAAACCCAATAGCGATTGAAGAGGATAGTACTAATCCTATAAATGCAGAAGTGGAAGAGGAGGAAGAAGAAGAAGAAGAAAAAGAAGAGGAAGAAAAAATGAACGGAGATGAAGTCCATTGTGTTGGAGAAGTTTGTTTCGATCGGAATGAAAATCTCGTCGAACAAAAAGGGAATTTCTGCCTTCATTTTCCCTTCTGTCCCATCCACAAGTCTCCAATTATCAATAAGAAACCTTATCCCTAGGAAAACACATTAATTATGATATGTTAGGATTTGATTGACTTGTTTGATTGGTTTATCTTGTGATCTAAATTTACTTTAGATTTGTGTATAAGACTTGTTGATTGGATTGAATTTGTTTGTTTGATTGAATGAGTGTGAATTAATTTGACTATTTGAAATTATTTCGTGTCACTTTAGTTCAAATATATATTTTGAATCGTTGTGATTAATACAAGTTATTTATGTCATCGCCTATCATTATTATCACTTATTATTCTTATCACTTTTAAATTACTATTGTTTGCTTATTCTACTTACTTTTATGTCTCAGTATTATATATTATGTAGTACCTTTGTTAGAGGGAGTTTTTAGTTAGACTTTTGTTGATGACAAAGGGAGAGAAAAATATAAAATCTTGGAATCTAGGCATAGAATAAGGGGGAGTTTTGTAACTCAGAGAGAGTTATAACATATTTTATATACATAGTTGTCATCATGAAAAAGGAAGATTGTTAGTACTATAAGCATTGGTTTTCCAATCCATAATAGAAAATAGGTAGGATTTTTTTTTAAGAATAAAAAAAAGAATCAAAGGTCCATTTACAGGAGACCCTGATAACAACCATATGACATTATATAAAATATAAATACTAATGTTTTTATCAAGTTATATTAGTATATAGTGTAGAATACTACACAGGTAGTGATTAAGAAGAATGTACAGTATTAAGAGAAGATTTAAGAGGCAGATATAGAGATTCAAGAGTTAGAGATTGAAGACTCATGAGTATTGAAGAATTCAATATATCTCATATAAGTTATAGAGTCTTAGAATTTTGTTAAACCCTAATAGCACTTCTCTCTCTCTCTCTCTTTATTTCTCTTTTTGAAATGATTTTCAAATATTCTAAAAATGGTTTTTTTAAAAGTATTTTTGTTTTCAAAACAATTTTTCCAAAATAGCCTTCAAATTATTTCAATCTTTTGATTTTATTATATTTAATATACTTTGAATATTATACGTTGTTATAATTTAGTTTTTAAAGATCTCTAAATATTTATAAGTTTATTATAATATTTGCATTACTTTAGTTTCAAATATATCCACTTTTACTTTATGCTTATTATTTTCGAAAGAAATTCATGTTTAAATCCTTTATATATTTGAATATATTTTTATAAAGTTTTCTTAAGTTTTGATATGATTAAAATATGTATAAACTATGTTTAGATGATTTTACAAAGTATCAAAATAATTCAGAAACCTAAATATCGTCAAAATAATTTTTATAAAGTGTTTTTTAATTTTGTGAAGGATATGTCGACATATCCATTTTCTATATGTCGACGTAGTGACCGTAATTTTCAAAAATTAAAATTTTGAATGGAAGTGTCTTTTCGTCGTATCTCTTCGTGAATGGACATGACTGTCGTTTCTCTATAAATAGGGGTTAACCAACAAAATTTTGTTAACTACTTTCTCATATTTTCTCTCCTCTTTCAATCTCTTGAATTCTAATAGAAAATCTACTCAAAATATTCTCAAATTCAATCAAAAGCAATCAAACTCCATTGATTTGATTCTCTATTGATTACTATCAAAATTTTCTCATTTCTCTCACTCAAACAAGATCAAAGTGTTATTCAAGTGGTTACAGGATCATTTGTAATCAAGATCAACGATTTGAGTCTGTAAAACTCCATCAAATCATACTGTTATGCTTGTAGGTGTGATTATTGCCCGTGTAAATCAATTGTGTGTGCTTAGTAGCCTGGAAATCTAGTGGGTGTCCCTGTGGCCCATGTAAATCAAGTGACTCTACCCCGAGGTCGGAAAGCCTTGGGGGTGTGCTTCATTGCCTTGAAATCGAGATTATATTTGCTATGTTATTTGAAAAGAAATATGTACAAGGAATTGTACAGGACTGAATGTATGGTAACTCCGAACCAGTATAAAATCCGGGTATGCTCTTTCCTTTTTACTTTTACTACATTTTTATTTATCTATGTTTGAATTTGTGATTGATAATTGCATTGTTTAAACTGTAGTCTTAAAAGAATTCAAAAAGATTCACAAAAATTATAAAACACTATTCATCCTCCTCAAGTGTTAAATTAGCCTTAAGATCCATCTTCTGCTAAACAATAATCCAAGCATATAATTTGCATTTGCTAATAAAGAAGCACACGATTATTCAAAGCCTATACGATGTACATATTCCATCGTATGCAATATCAAATCTGATCGCTCGCTCGATCACACAATTCCACTTCCGAACAAGTATCGCTCACTCGACTTCCCAAATGCAGACTCTGATCTGGATCCTTGATTAGAAACCTCCATTCTTCTTACAAAACCATCGGCTATGATAGAAAACTTCATAATAAAATCAAAAATCCATATCAAGTGTTCTCCATCAAGAATCGAGTGAAAAATCCTTATTCGGGTTGATTGTCTGAATTTGGATTAAAATAGTTATGTGAATAAAAGATTTACGTACAACTTACGTATTTAATTCCAATTGGTTTATTACTATACCACTTACTTTAACATTTAAAACCACATTCACTTTACATTACAATTTATTATTCCAATAGTATTTCATTTAATACAAAGTTTACTCACTAACCATTTCATTTAACTTCACTTAAATTAAATTTCATTTCGTTGCTCAAGTTCATATTCATATAATACTCTTCTATCTCCTAAGATTATATATATACAAAGATCCGAATTTTTTTTACTAAACTAGAATGCTTAACAAATTTTAAAATTTGTTTTAACATATTAATTTTTCTCAAATTTATAAGTTATCAAAACATATTTTCTTAAAGTTTCTAAAAATCATTTAATCTTAACCTTATACCAACTTGGAAGTTCGACTGTCAAAAATCATCGAAAGTTCCATTTTATTATCATAAATGGAAATTACTAAACAACACCACAAAACGAGACGCACAAACCAAATTATTCTAATGAATAGGATCCATGAGTCCATATAATAACTTTAACTGAAAATTTCAGAACTAAACACCCGGTTTTTATTTCAAATCATTTTGAAATAATAATATACAAATCTCCTTTTTTATACCAAATCACTCCTTTGGGATTTAAAACAAACTCTATTTACCAAGCAATTTTAAAGCAAAACTACTGTGGTAGCAACTCCTCACTTAAGAAACTCGAAAATGAATACCGATGAAGCTGCAGTCGTCACCCGAACTATTTTCCAGCGACTGAAGTGAGTTCAGTGCTTTTTATCTCCTTTTAAAATCCTTTTAAAATATTTCTAGTCAAAACTACTTCCAAAATAATACTCTATTATTTCTTCCAAAACTCTAAAAAACAATTTTCAAAACATTGAGATTTCAATTTTCAAATTCTCTATTAAAAAACTTTTTATAAACTATATTTATATAATCTCACTTCCTTATATAAATTCACTGTACAATTATATATCTTTGTTTAAATTATAATAAACAACTTTAATTAAGGTTAAATTTTAATTTTAATCCAACATTATCATCAAACACCTTATAGTCAAAATCATGAAACTGAATTCACAAGGTGTTCGTATTTAATTTAGCCAAAGCAATAAATGCTCTTAGACTACCTAAGCACAAACAACAAACAATAAATGATAATAATCTAATAACACACCATATACAATTATATTAACTTCTGAAATCTTATTCCTTTAATATATAAAATATGATCTAGGTAAAATTATTTCATTTACCCTATTTCAAAACAATACTGTGTCGTTTTACCTCGTTCAAGAGTTTAGGAACCCCTATCGATGTAGTTGCTCCTTCTGTACTGACCAGAATTCATAAACCACTTAACCGATAAATCAACACAATACAAAACATTTTTATAGCACTAACGAATACGTGCTCATATATTTATATAATATACTCAAACTCATTATTGGGTCTCACTTACCCTATCTCAAATGAGTTAACTGCACTAAAGCCTAGGTATTCGCTCAACCCAAGTTCTAATACCACGTGTAACAACTCGCCCTTTCGGTCCTCAGAAGTCGACACTAGTACATCCATGGTATTTCTATGCTGAGCATCCGAGTGCCGGAAAGACAGAGTACCGGGGAAAAAGAAAGAAAAGGCAGAACATAATCTCACATCGTGATGAGTAACATATAGTATACAACAGATCTTTATAAAAGGAAAATACTGTAATATACATACATCAAATCAGAGTACACTAAAAAATCCATCAGCCTGGTCAGTTATAACAACATGTCCTCACAATGCTAATAAATATAACTATCAAATGCAATGGAAAAATAAATATACATGAGTACGTCTTGGAGGTATGCAGCTCGTCTTCTGAAGCTCCAAAGCATCCAAATTAGACCTAAAAATATGCTCGGTCTGACCCGAGCATTATAATAAAATAACACCTGGATCGGTCTGGTAACTGGTGTGAGAAATATACCTCAAATGGTTTTAATATTATAAAAACCAATTTTAGAATAAATGTATATCGTTAGACCACACCGCAAACGTGGATTGGTTTTTACCATACGATAACCAAGCCATTTCATAGGAAACCTTCAAATATTATAATAGTGTCTAGGGTTTAAAATAAATATTGAATCATAGCTAAAATTGTTACATTAATTAAATTCCAACATAATGGGCATACAGCTAAGTCCATAAAGGCACGTATTGGAAAATGGATTCCATATAATGATAAGGCACCGGGGTATCACCTACCACGGTACTGAAGAAACTGGGCCAGCCCGCAGCGGAAGAAATGGTTGAATTTCATAAACTTTAGCCATTTTGGATCTTTAATGGGCCTATGAAGTCTAAATATACTTAGAACTTTTCTAAGTTTCTTTTAAATAAAATCAATATTTTATTTAATTTTATAAATAAAGTTTTACTTTAGTTTAATGTGCGTGTAAATTAGAGTATATCAAATATACTCTTATCTACATATTTGTGTGTAATATTAACTTATTAAATTTATTTAGAGAAGGAAACTTTTCATTTCCTATCTCTTAAATTATTCTATTAATGATGGGGCATAAATTTATTTAAAGAAGGAAACTTTTCATTTCCTTCCTCTTAACTTATTCAATTAATGAGGGGGCACATTATTTATATGGAGAGAGAAACCTTTCATTTCTCTCTCTCTTTAATTAATTTGATTGATAATATGAATGTCATTAATTAGCAACATGTATATGGCATGAATGTAAGTATAAACAAATATAGTATAGTGTAAATTCTGTAAGTGCAACATGACAGGTGCTATCAATCGATGACAAGGTGTAGACATATAAACAAAATTAAATGGATAACTAATCATATAAAGGATAAAATAGGAAATAAATAAAGGGTAACAACGATGATTGAATCAATTTCCCATTTCGTAAACTTAATTAATGCAGCATATAAATGACAAATTATAGGCATCATAATATAAGGATATAAACAGTCGAAAATAAATGTATGTATATATTATTGCCTCATTTAAATTGTTTCCTCCTTTTGGAAAGAAATCTAATCATACTTTGACAATATGAAATACAAGTGATAAATTTTATATATGCAAAAATACATATAAAATTAATCGTGTGTATACAAGATTAAATCAAATCTTTCTACATAATAAAAATTAGAGATTTATAGCAATCAATTCAAAAGTAGGTTTATTGTCAAAACATTGATAGTATGTATGTAATACTCCATAAAATATCTCTAATTAATACCAATTAGAGACTATAGTAATCAAATTAAAATTTGGATTTATTGCCAAAACATCTTCCTTTTTTTGTCCAAAACAATACAAACACAGAATACATACATGTAAACTTTCAAATCTAAAATTACATTTTGTTTTATATGATTTAAAACATCAATCTTCAATAAAACATTGCAATATTCGTAAACAAATTTTAGCTTAATTTGTTAAAGTAAAATCTAATCAAAACAATAAGAACATAAAAAAATTTAGATCTAAAGGATTATACTTTGAATTGAATGTTTACAATATAGATCTATAATAAAACATTGTGTTCAAACATATATAAATTTTAATTTAACAAAATAAGAATCCAATTGATAAATTGGATATACAAAAATTTTGATCTAAAAATTAGACTTTAAATTGAATATTTAGAACATAGTTCCAAAACAAAACATTATTTTAAACATATACAAATATTTGTTTTGATTTATTAAATAAAACACCAGTTGATTCATTCAACAAACAATTCAAGCTACACAAACAATTTTTAATTTGAATGAGGTAGTGATATATACATACAAATTATGATAATAAATTTCTCTTTCAACAAACATTACATCAAATATCATTATCTATTAAAGAAAAACATACCTTATTACCTAAAGCGTTGAAGCACTTCTTGAAAATGGACTCCCCTTAGGATGTTGCCTAAAAGTCACACCTTGAATGATGATATCTCCTCAGATCCTCAAGATCCTCATCCTATCCTTGCAAGAGATGGATGAACCACTTTTGTTTTATTTATTTTTGATGTTTTCAAATGGAGTTGAAAAAAATTTGGAAATTTTATTTTCTTGTTTTCTGCCATGAAAAGTTAGGAGGAGAGAAAGAAACAGACTGAGTGAGAAAGAATAATTGTACGTACAATGAATTAGAGAACATGTATTATTTGAAAGATTGAAACTTTTTCCATTCTTTAATTAAAACTTTCCTAATTAATTCCCTTGATCGTTTCTCTCTCTCCGATCATTTCTTTACATGTATGTCATCAAATGACATAAAATTCTACAAATCATGTCATCAAATGACATAAAATTTCCATAAATCATTTCATGCAATTATCTTTAAATTACATCAACATCGTATATCAATGCATGCAAATATAACTTTTATAAAGCATTAAAATAATTACAAAAAACTTCCAAACATCAAATAGATAATAATTAATATTTCTCAAATATCAATTTACAACATTTTATAAATTAATTAAATCATGTGGTTTTTCAAAGAATTCATCATTACGGTTGTGCAACTCAAGGTGTAAATTTAGTCAGCGATTAATATCGAACTATTAGAATATCAACGTTCACACGTTACTTAGTAGGTGGTGTGACATTTTGGCCGAATTTATCACTTACACATCTTTTGGTAAAATCCAATTTTACTTATTATAAGCGGTACCTAATAGTGACAATTATTTACACCAATTCTCTTCGTCAAAACTATATCACTTTGGATCTATGGAATTTGGTAATGGTCAAAATTCCAATATCATCCACATTCAACTTTACAGTCCAAACACAACGTCCTTGGTTCAATAATAACAATTATTATTAACCAAAATGCTCTGGCCAGAGATTTTGACTTTGAGTTGACTTCAGTTGACCGTGATACTAACCTCATATAACTGTGGAGACGAATCCTCTCTTGAATAGTGTTTCACTTATAATGCTTCCACTCGACCCAACTACAGTCGTTCAATGGATGCCGTGCCACAATTTAACTATAATCAAAGCGAAACTTCCACATTGAAGATCAAGAGTATTCTCAAGCCGAGATAATTGTGTAAATTAGTCACATCGATATTCTCTACTTAACTTTTGTTATATTAACTAACGATAAACTATCGAGTGAGTCATTCCATGGGTATCCAATAACTATTAGTACGTAACCCCTTGGTGACCCCAGCAGTCATGAGTAATACACTGCCCAACATTTGAAGAGCGTTACGTACTTCAGTCTCAGCGGACACATCAATATCCAGTCTCGATGCATCTTGACTAGGAATATTTAAAATGGTACTTTTGTTTCATTGTGATAAATTACTCACGGTTACAACACTTTGTAACTACTATCACAAAACATACCATTTATGAATTTTCTATTAAATATAATTTTAATTAAATTGATTAATTAATATAACCACAGTATATCGAGTATATAATAGAAAGAAAATACCTTTATTTCGAACAAGATTGGTCAACGAGTTAGATATATGTAACAAATTACATAATTGCCCCTAGGGCATACTCCTAACTCTATCAATCTCCCACTTGCACTAGGGGTTAGTTATGGAATCTTATTACAACTTCTTCAATCGATTTTCTCAAAACCAGTTAGGTCAGTACCTTTTTGAAAGGGTATGCTATTATGTTTTAATTATCTACTCTATCAATTAACTCTCTCTGATGGTGATAAAATGCTTTAACATGTGGAAGAATTCGGAGTATGTCTCTCGACATCTAGTGAGCTATAAGTTCTGTTACAAACTATATTGTGACATTGTTATCATATAACAATGTTATGAGATTCTCAACATTTGAAATTGGCTCATTTATATATTTGTGCACATATATTTTTACATACATTGTCTTTATTGTAGCACTATTCTAGACGATGTAAGCCTTTTTTATTGAATTAGCCATGGTCTTTCATTTGGAACATTTCCAACTTAAAGATTCTTAACTTGAATTTATTATTGACATACTACATTCAATATGACTTATGAAGTTTGAGTTCGAACACTCCTTCATAAGGATTTTTTTTGTTTCTATAAACAATTCTCTAGTATTTCATAAATACACGAGAGCACTTCAAACAACCATTTAGTGATATCAATTTGGATTTGATATTTGCTTCACGTATCAAATACATAAACAAATCATGATATTGTAGACAACATAACATGTATGATAATTCCTTTTGCCAATGCAAAGGAATCAATCTTACATGTTCCATATTAAACATTTTAATAAGGTGTCCTTGCATATCATTTGGGACATTCCTGACATCTTTTATACTTACTATAAAAGACACCATTTATTAATCCAATGTTGAGTATTAAAACAATTAAGCCTAGTTTTAACACAAGTACATCATTAAAATCAACAACGTGTTGTTTACTTATAGTTTAGAAATATCAATGTACCTTTTAACGTTCTTTATTATGGACACACGCTTCCTTTGCACTTTGATTGAAAATCAAACTCTTTGATATTTCTATCAAAATACTTATTCAATCTTGATGCATATAAAATGATACTTTCGTATAATTTTTTGGATCATATCCAAAGTCTCACAAACTCAATATCGCTTCCACTGACTTTGAAACATTTTTTGTTAATATGTGTAAACATCTTACTCTAAATCGTTACTTAGAATTTTTTGTTTCAATACATATATACCAAAACACTAGGACTTATGAAGCGATAATTTTGTAAGTAAATCCAAATTGACTTGAACATGTTGAATATCGAATCTATTACGCTAATTTAAACAATTGAAATTTGTGATATTATTCTTATGAACATTGCTCGTTTAATTCCAACTGCATTAGTCTTACTCATAATGACACAGTCATGTTCGATGGATCTTATCCCTTTAGTTATAACCAATAAAATCTATATTTTGATTGCGTACTTGGAGTTCTTTCGGATTTGCAGATCATACCATATAAAGTCAACACTCTCAATGGTTTAATTAAACAATCTAGGGTTATATATTTTCGACATTAATAAGAAACTCATAGCTTCTCTTCGATGTGCAAGAATACTTATTAGACATTCTAATGCTATGTGTTCGTTTAGGTTAGTTAATTTCATTTCATCTCACATAATCAGCTCTATCTATGGATCATATCCAATTCCATTTTACTACTAATAATTCCTCAAAGAAATTTCTTCACAATGAAGTTGGTATATCTTGAAACAAAAATTGTTTCTCGGTGCAATATAATAGGTATTCATAAATGTTTTATGAATTTCTTTATTTATAAAATTGATTTGATTTTAGTTTACAAAAATTATGTTCGAAACATAAATATGTCATCCAATGATAGTCTTTTCAAAATCCTTTTGAGATTCATACAAGATCCCTCATGAACAATTATTACGTGCAATCTTTGACTCGCATAACCTGCCAACTCCTTGGCCTAGGATATGTTGGAGTTACATATAAACCCTTATCTTGTAAAATTTTATAAACTGTTATTCAGATGAAATAATATTAATCTTGTGCACTACCCTTAAGTACATTACCTCATAAAAAGAAACTAACTCAACTTTACTCATAATTAATCGTACATTGTCCAACAAAGTTCGATTATTCCATATCAATGCATCATTATGTATCACATGGAGGAGTAATTTTGAGATTGAATCTTTATTCATTTTAGGTATGCTTGGAACATTATTCAATATACAGCTCATTCGAACAAATCAAATCATTTCTATCACATGTTATTTTATTTACTTCTGTTTTATATCCTATAAGTTTACCATAGACATGCTGCATGTGTATCAAATACACATGTCTATGTCGATGATAACTCATCGGTGAATATGATGAAGTACGTGGAACCATTTTGGTATTTATAGAATTACGATTTCATACATCTATATGTATCAATCCAAAGAGTTCATCAACTCTTATGATACTCCCACTAAATGGGTGCATAGCACTTTATTGTTTGAGATATAATTAACAAGTATCATATGATTCAAAATCATACAATAAAATTATTTCTCAAAACAACGGCTTAGTCTATAATTCCAAAACAACTATAAATAATATTAGATACTTTTGTATTTTCCAAGCATCGCTTTTGTTAAAAAAAATTACCGCATTATAGTTATATTCCCGTCTTTTATTTTCTAGCTTAACCAGTTTATGTTAGAAAAATAATTGTTATTGACAACCTTAATTATGAAAATTGCGGGGACGCAATTTTTATAAGGAGGGGAGTCTGTAACAACCCGGGATTTTGTAATTTTTAATTACCGTCAAAATGACGATCAAACTGTTTGCTAAGTGCTATTGAAATTTTAATCAATTTGAAATTCTTTTGTAAATTCATAAAATGTTGTGTGGGCTTTACATTTTGAATCGTGGCCCATGGTTCTTCGTTTAGCCGAGATAATATCAGAGGCAATCCCGATCCCCTATTTTCATTTTTTCGCATTCGAAACCCTAAAACAAACGAGATCGAACGGAAAAAAAATGGCGGTCTCGTGGTATTCCTTCGTTCATTCTTCTCAAAGCTACGACTTTAAAGACTCGATCTAAACTCGATTTCTCTACTCTGATGGAGGATAGTCTCTTCGATACTGCGTTGGCTGCTAGGGCTTCAGGCTGCTCGATCATTCCACTCACGCGTTCTTCAATTCGATAAGTAGGAATTTGAGAAAAATCAAAGGCGCCAACTTCAATGAATCGATCGAATGATGCCGTTTGGTCGATCGTTCGTGCTCCGATAGCAAGGTGAGTGACATTCTTCACTCACATCTAGTTTAATCTCGGTTATTGGTGAATCTTGAACTGTTTCGACCCCTAGGCCACTACGGCTTCAATTGCATCTGATTTCAGTATGGTTTTAGAGTGTGTGATTCCATGATTTTGTTCAGTAGCTTACGGCTTCAGATTGATTTGGTAATTACCAGGCTTTAACTCGATTTTTAATCTTCGATTTCGAGTTTGAAAATTTGGTTGCTTTTGGTTTCGTGTTGTATTGGTTGGTTTCAATGATGGAAATCGTTTCGCCCTTGATTACTGATTTCCCTTTTTGCTTGAATACTACAGTCTGATTTCGGTCGGTTTCTCTGTTGTAGGTTTAACCCGATGCTTGAATGCAGTTTTATCACCATGTTACCTCGATGCCTTTCCCTTTAACTTACTGTTGTACCATGATTTGTGAACTTGCCTTAAGTATAATCTGGAGTTAGTTGACATGATGATAATCAGTTGTTTTTGTTTGATGCTTCACTGCTGTCTGCATTTTGATAACTCATAGCTTGATTGAGTTGTTGCCATCTGTTGGCACCAACTTCTTCATGTCTGCATTTTTATAATCTAGTGGTTGTTGACTCAGTGTGCTTCGACTCTGGCCATTTGTATGTGCATCCCTGAGCATTTGCGACATACTGGTTGCACATTGCTTCCACTACTACCACCCACACTTGGGTACCTTTTTCTTTTAACAATTTAAAGGGATGTTTAGAGTTATAGCAGTTTTTACCTTGTACATGCTTCATCTACGTATTGTACATGCAGAGTATTGATTGTCTGCACTTTTTCCGGTATCACTTGTGTCACTTCATTTTCATGTAGCCTGGTTCATGTGCATACTGTCTATACAGGCTTTGGTTCTTCTTTAGTCCTGACTGTATGGAGTACTTATGAGTTGCATTGGTGTTATTGTTGGCAGTGGTTCATCATGTTCTCTGTCTAACTGATCTTGTACATGCTCGATCAGTTTATCCCTGACCTGTACCTCACCATTTACCGGTTCAGTGTAACTTTAGACTTTGATGTGTAGTTGTTCGTACTTGCCTTGGTTTTGGAGTTTGGCATTTCCTTAGCATACCTGACTTTGGCCTATTGCTTAGAGTTTGTTGACTTTGATACATTAGTCATGTACCACTCGGCTTCACACAGATGCTTCACTTGTTCTTCACTTACCTGTTGGATACATTGCTGTTGTAGATGTTGATGTTGTTACGGCTTGATCTATTGTTGTCATTGGTGTACTTGAGTCAATGGTTTGCTTCATTATGTACTTTAGTCTGATACTTGTGTAAGTGCTTGTATTTGGTTGTCTGCATATACATGTTGGAGCTCTTAATTCTGGTCTGGTGGTAGTTTTGCATTCATGTTAAGTTGACTGGTTTCATTTTGTATGCTGCTTTGACTTTGGCATTTGATATGCTGTTTTACTGGTGCATCCTTGTTTCAGTGATGCGATTCTTTGTTTTGGATTGTTGCTTTTGCCTTGAGTATTTGTATACTCCTGCAGCTTTGTATATGGCTATTCTTTGGTCTGCCTGGTCTGGATTTGTGTTGATTGTATGTAGCTGTCTTGATGCATTCGAATTTGATTTTCGAATTACACCTGAGTTGAATCCGGTCTCAAAGACCCGGGTTTGACCCTGTCAGTTTATTTATGTTGACTTCTACAGTTTTGATTGCTGTTAGTTTTCACCGTCCTGATGATTTCCAGTACTGTGTGGCGAGGCAGTGCACGC
This sequence comes from Allium fistulosum, assembly GCA_030737815.1. NCBI lineage: Eukaryota > Viridiplantae > Streptophyta > Magnoliopsida > Asparagales > Amaryllidaceae > Allium > Allium fistulosum. The sequence continues at coordinate 452,720,699 of CM060901.1, read as the reverse complement.
GTGCGTGTACTGCAGCCACATAGAAATTTGATTTGATTGATCTTTTGAGATTGCTGATTTGCTGATTAACACTATTTAGTGTTATATTTATCGTTATCCAATTCTCGTATCGAGAGTTGGATATACGAGATCTCTGTGATTATCGTCTATTGACTATCTGATTATTATTGCTGCTATGCACTAATAACTGAGTTTGAATTAGACTGACCCGTGTATTATTTTCTTTTGAATGTAATACTCAGGTCAGACCCGAGTTATTTCAGGTTGTAGATTTTCTTCTTTGAGTTGCTGTTCAGGATTTGAAGACTTTTCACATCTTCTGAAGTTGTCTGTGTCATTTTGTAGTAGTCGCGTCATTGTATAGAACGATATGTATTCATGTATATTAGTTGATAATGTACTTGTATATATAACTTCTAGAGTCGACAGTTGTAGTTGTATCATATGTATTGAGTCAACTATGTATTAACTGACATCAGTTATATATATATGAGACTTTTGTTTTTATCTGTGTTCCGCATTTATATTATCTGTGTTATTGTTATATCTAATGTCCTAAACCATTATGAACTATCGTAGTTTGTTTTATACTGATAATTGGATATGTCGATGGGAGTAAATAAATAATAGATGAAAAATAAAAAGTATATATACCACTCCTACCGAGATAACCAATATTAGTGTAAGGCCAATTACGGATGGTCGCTCCTATCCAGCCTTATTCTTCGTAATAATAGACAGTATTTCTTTTAATACTCTTTGTTATTATGAGCATAGAGGTGGGGCGTTACAGTTGGTATCAGAGCTTGGGGTTTATGGACATAATATAAAACTTAACTCGGAAGGAACATATGTTACAACTATTGGGCGATGTTTTATTTGTGCTTGAGTCAAAACTAAAGTTTTGAAATTTGGATGAAATTTTTAAATAACTTTATTTAAAAATAATAGTGAAATTGTGTTTTGTTTATCAGAGTGCGCAGCGGAAACAGTGAAACTGTCTTCGCTGAGTACAACTGATAATCTTTTTGATTTAAAAAATCAAAATACGAAATTGATATGAATTTCATTTGTTGTTTACATAGCTGTAATTATTTTATTTCTTTGAGAACTTCGAATCCAAATTGAGGATTCGAAGAAATTGCAGATATGTGATTTTTGTTGAAATTTCCGCTGGCTTTCTTTTGTACTAATCATCTATTGATTAGATTTTTGCTGTTTTGAATTATCCTCATTGAAGATACATTTGAATGATTTCTTTGTTCATTTTGTAGTACGTGCAAAAATTTGAATTGCACGTTATTGCATTTATTTTACGTTGAACCGATACTTGGTTATGAAACGTATTTTGTTGCCGTTATTTTTGTAACGGGATTTTTACACCAATGCTAGATTTTTGAAGCACGGTGTTTTATTGACAATTTTAATGAATGAAAATTCACTGATGTCACATTTTGATGTGAATTATTTTGATGAGATATTTGATGTTTTAAAATTACTGTTGCTTTGACTTCAGTAACAGTCAAAATTTTAAAAGTGGATTTTCAAGCGGTTATACCGCAATGCTGATTTGAAACCGTTTTTACGGTATTTTGAGAAGTACAATTTCCTTATCGAAATTGTTACTAATATTGCTGCTTTAATCACGTGATTGGAAACTCGTTTTAAAAATGAAAATTGTTTTATAAATTTTTAACGGTTTGCGTTTTCAAAAGGATGAGAAAGCGACTTAAACGATTCAGCAAAATCGAGGATTATGACCCCTTTCTTTTACTGTTTCGCTTAACTCCGGACTTGTCCAGTTGAGAATGTGAATTGTTATTTTTACAAAATAAATAAAATTGTTTACAAAAATTTTACAGTTTGCGCTTTCAAAAGAATGAGGAAGCGACTTAAACGTTTCAGCAAAATCGAGGACTATGACCCCTTTCTTTTACTGATTCGCTTAATTCCGGACTTGTCCGTTTGAGAATGTAAAGTGTATTTTTACAAAATACACAATCTTGCACTTTCAAGGAAACGATGAAGTGATTTAAACGATTTAGCAAAAGTGCGGAGTATGGAACCACACTTTTACTATTTCGGTTAATTCCGGACTCGTTAATTGAATATCTGTTGTTTTGATGAATTTGATGATTTCACACTTTCAAGGAAACGATGAAGAGAATCAAACGATTTAGTAAAACACGTGGTATGGGACATGTGCGTTTGCTATTTCGATTAATTCCGGACTCGTTAATTGAAACATTTTGATGCTTTCGTGTGCTTTCGAGCCACTATGAGGACCTTCGGGTCATTTGTTGGACCTTCGGGTCAAATACCAGTACTAGACCTTCGGGTCATTTGTTGGACCTTCGGGTCATTTGTTGGGCGCCAAAATTATGTTGAGTACTTGGTAGGCTTCGGCCATTTGTTGATGCACGTGCGGCGAATTAAAAACTCGCCATCTGATGGGATCGATCCAAGCTTTTATGTTGATTTTCTAGTCTTCTTAATTGATTTCTAGATATTTGTTGCTTCCAATTATCTGCAGGTAATTGGATATTTGTTGATATGAGTTCTGATTATCGTTTTTGATAATCGGATATTTGTTGTTTCTAATTATCGCTTGTGATAATTAGATATTTGTTGATATGAGTTCTGATTATCGTTTTTGATAATCGGATATTTGTTGTTTCTAATTATCGCTTGTGATAATTAGATATTTGTTGATATGAGTTCTGATTATCGTTTTTGATAATCGGATATTTGTTGTTTTTAATTATCGCTTGTGATAATTAAATATTTGCTGATTTGAGATTTAATTATCGCTTTAGATAATTAAATATTTGTTGATATGAGATTTAATTATCGCTTTTGATAATTAAATAATTGCTGGTTTCGAATTTAATTATCGCTTTAGATAATTAAATATTTGTTGATTTGAGATTTAATTATCGCTTTTGATAATTAAATATTTGCTGATTTGAGATTTAATTATCGCTTTAGATAATTAAACATTTGTTGATTTGAGATTTAATTATCGCTTTTGATAATTAAATATTTGCTGATTTGAGATTTAATTATCGCTTTTGATAATTAAATATTTGCTGATTTGAGATTTAATTATCGCTTTAGATAATTAAATATTTGTTGATATGAGATTTAATTATCGCTTTTGATAATTAAATAATTGCTGGTTTCGAATTTAATTATCGCTTTAGATAATTAAATATTTGTTGATTTGAGATTTAATTATCGCTTTTGATAATTAAATATTTGCTGATTTGAGATTTAATTATCGCTTTAGATAATTAAATATTTGTTGATATGAGATTTAATTATCGCTTTTGATAATTAAATAATTGCTGATTTCGAATTTAATTATCGCTTTAGATAATTAAATATTTGTTGATTTGAGATTTAATTATCGCTTTTGATAATTAAATAATTGCTGATTTCGAATTTAATTATCGCTTTAGATAATTAAATATTTGTTGATTTGAGATTTAATTATCGCTTTTGATAATTAAATATTTGCTGATTTGAGATTTAATTATCGCTTTAGATAATTAAACATTTGTTGATTTGAGATTTAATTATCGCTTTTGATAATTAAATAATTGCTGATTTGAGATTTAATTATCGCTTTTGATAATTAAATATTTATTAAATTTGGAATTTGATTATCGCTCGAGATAATCAAATAATTGTTGAATTTGAAAATTTGATTATCGTTTTTGATAATCGGATATTTGTTGAATTTGAAAGTTGATTATCGTTGTGCTGATCGAATATTTGTTGAATTTGATGTTTTGTGATATTCGTTTTCGATAATTTGACATTTGTTGATTTGTTTTCTGAGTATCGTTTGGATAATTGGATGTTTGCTGATTTTATTGATAAGAGATTTTCTAGTCTCTAATTTAGTCTAGATTATGTTGATTTTATTGAATTGCCGTTTTCTATCTATTTCTGTTAATAGTCAGAGTTTACTGATTTTGAAGTTTGTGTTTTCTAGTTAATTGTTGAATAACTAGATATTGGCAGTTTTGCAATTTGTGATTTGTGTTTCCTAATTATCCTTGTCGATAATTATATTTCGTTGTTCTCTAATTATCGTATCGGTAATTAGATATTGCTGTTTTGTGACTTCTGAATTTCAGTTGTCTAAATGATAACTGAATGTGCTGATAATTGTATTTATCCAGTTTTGCTGGTTTCTGATTATCTATTGATAATTAGGCTTTGTTGGGAATTTGTAAATTTCTTTTATGGAAGTGAAAGATTTCTTTGGCGATTGTATTCCCGTCTTTTATTTTCTAGCTTAACCAGTTTATGTTAGAAAAATAATTGTTATTGACAACCTTAATTATGAAAATTGCGGGGACGCAATTTTTATAAGGAGGGGAGTCTGTAACAACCCGGGATTTTGTAATTTTTAATTACCGTCAAAATGACGATCAAACTGTTTGCTAAGTGCTATTGAAATTTTAATCAATTTGAAATTCTTTTGTAAATTCATAAAATGTTGTGTGGGCTTTACATTTTGAATCGTGGCCCATGGTTCTTCGTTTAGCCGAGATAATATCAGAGGCAATCCCGATCCCCTATTTTCATTTTTTTCGCATTCGAAACCCTAAAACAAACGAGATCGAACGGAAAAAAAATGGCGGTCTCGTGGTATTCCTTCGTTCATTCTTCTCAAAGCTACGACTTCAAAGACTCGATCTAAACTCGATTTCTCTACTCTGATGGAGGATAGTCTCTTCGATACTGCGTTGGCTGCTAGGGCTTCAGGCTGCTCGATCATTCCACTCACGCGTTCTTCAATTCGATAAGTAGGAATTTGAGAAAAATCAAAGGCGCCAACTTCAATGAATCGATCGAATGATGCCGTTTGGTCGATCGTTCGTGCTCCGATAGCAAGGTGAGTGACATTCTTCACTCACATCTAGTTTAATCTCGGTTATTGGTGAATCTTGAACTGTTTCGACCCCTAGGCCACTACGGCTTCAATTGCATCTGATTTCAGTATGGTTTTAGAGTGTGTGATTCCATGATTTTGTTCAGTAGCTTACGGCTTCAGATTGATTTGGTAATTACCAGGCTTTAACTCGATTTTTAATCTTCGATTTCGAGTTTGAAAATTTGGTTGCTTTTGGTTTCGTGGTTGTATTGGTTGGTTTCAATGATGGAAATCGTTTCGCCCTTGATTACTGATTTCCCTTTTTGCTTGAATACTACAGTCTGATTTCGGTCGGTTTCTCTGTTGTAGGTTTAACCCGATGCTTGAATGCAGTTTTATCACCATGTTACCTCGATGCCTTTCCCTTTAACTTACTGTTGTACCATGATTTGTGAACTTGCCTTAAGTATAATCTGGAGTTAGTTGACATGATGATAATCAGTTGTTTTTGTTTGATGCTTCACTGCTGTCTGCATTTTGATAACTCATAGCTTGATTGAGTTGTTGCCATCTGTTGGCACCAACTTCTTCATGTCTGCATTTTTATAATCTAGTGGTTGTTGACTCAGTGTGCTTCGACTCTGGCCATTTGTATGTGCATCCCTGAGCATTTGCGACATACTGGTTGCACATTGCTTCCACTACTACCACCCACACTTGGGTACCTTTTTCTTTTAACAATTTAAAGGGATGTTTAGAGTTATAGCAGTTTTTACCTTGTACATGCTTCATCTACGTATTGTACATGCAGAGTATTGATTGTCTGCACTTTTTCCGGTATCACTTGTGTCACTTCATTTTCATGTAGCCTGGTTCATGTGCATACTGTCTATACAGGCTTTGGTTCTTCTTTAGTCCTGACTGTATGGAGTACTTATGAGTTGCATTGGTGTTATTGTTGGCAGTGGTTCATCATGTTCTCTGTCTAACTGATCTTGTACATGCTCGATCAGTTTATCCCTGACCTGTACCTCACCATTTACCGGTTCAGTGTAACTTTAGACTTTGATGTGTAGTTGTTCGTACTTGCCTTGGTTTTGGAGTTTGGCATTTCCTTAGCATACCTGACTTTGGCCTATTGCTTAGAGTTTGTTGACTTTGATACATTAGTCATGTACCACTCGGCTTCACACAGATGCTTCACTTGTTCTTCACTTACCTGTTGGATACATTGCTGTTGTAGATGTTGATGTTGTTACGGCTTGATCTATTGTTGTCATTGGTGTACTTGAGTCAATGGTTTGCTTCATTATGTACTTTAGTCTGATACTTGTGTAAGTGCTTGTATTTGGTTGTCTGCATATACATGTTGGAGCTCTTAATTCTGGTCTGGTGGTAGTTTTGCATTCATGTTAAGTTGACTGGTTTCATTTTGTATGCTGCTTTGACTTTGGCATTTGATATGCTGTTTTACTGGTGCATCCTTGTTTCAGTGATGCGATTCTTTGTTTTGGATTGTTGCTTTTGCCTTGAGTATTTGTATACTCCTGCAGCTTTGTATATGGCTATTCTTTGGTCTGCCTGGTCTGGATTTGTGTTGATTGTATGTAGCTGTCTTGATGCATTCGAATTTGATTTTCGAATTACACCTGAGTTGAATCCGGTCTCAAAGACCCGGGTTTGACCCTGTCAGTTTATTTATGTTGACTTCTACAGTTTTGATTGCTGTTAGTTTTCACCGTCCTGATGATTTCCAGTACTGTGTGGCGAGGCAGTGCACGCGTGCGTGTACTGCAGCCACATAGAAATTTGATTTGATTGATCTTTTGAGATTGCTGATTTGCTGATTAACACTATTTAGTGTTATATTTATCGTTATCCAATTCTCGTATCGAGAGTTGGATATACGAGATCTCTGTGATTATCGTCTATTGACTATCTGATTATTATTGCTGCTATGCACTAATAACTGAGTTTGAATTAGACTGACCCGTGTATTATTTTCTTTTGAATGTAATACTCAGGTCAGACCCGAGTTATTTCAGGTTGTAGATTTTCTTCTTTGAGTTGCTGTTCAGGATTTGAAGACTTTTCACATCTTCTGAAGTTGTCTGTGTCATTTTGTAGTAGTCGCGTCATTGTATAGAACGATATGTATTCATGTATATTAGTTGATAATGTACTTGTATATATAACTTCTAGAGTCGACAGTTGTAGTTGTATCATATGTATTGAGTCAACTATGTATTAACTGACATCAGTTATATATATATGAGACTTTTGTTTTTATCTGTGTTCCGCATTTATATTATCTGTGTTATTGTTATATCTAATGTCCTAAACCATTATGAACTATCGTAGTTTGTTTTATACTGATAATTGGATATGTCGATGGGAGTAAATAAATAATAGATGAAAAATAAAAAGTATATATACCACTCCTACCGAGATAACCAATATTAGTGTAAGGCCAATTACGGATGGTCGCTCCTATCCAGCCTTATTCTTCGTAATAATAGACAGTATTTCTTTTAATACTCTTTGTTATTATGAGCATAGAGGTGGGGCGTTACACTATAATTCCAAAACAACTATAAATAATATTAGATACTTTTGTATTTTCCAAGCATCGCTTTTGTTAAAAAAAATTACCGCATTATAGTTATATTCCACAAAGAATATTCATAATATTTATAATGAAATATAGCTATGTTTATTTTTTTCGGTGGATACTGAATAATAATCATTATTTCATAAATAATGTATGGTAAGTTTTACGAAAACAATTTTCATACTATGATGTAATTAATAAGTGTTATATGGCATGCTCCCACTATTTCCACCATTACTATAATAGTGTACTAAATTCGGGGGTCCATCGTTCACTTAATACAATTTGTTTATTTCATACACTGCAACTTTTACAGTGGAGAGTTCATTGATCAAATATCTTAAGCTCAAAGAAATAAGTCTCATAGAAAACAATTTTCTATATGAAAATACATTTCGGAATAGAAATCGTATTTCTTATTCCAGTATTAAGTATCGATTATTATTACAATTCCCATTTCCAATGTTTCTCCATGAAGCAGAAGTGACTATTTATTCTCTTCATCCCAACTGTACCTTAAATTACATCTATTCTTATATATTAGTTTTCCTTTCGAATGGTCAAACTATTTAAAAGAAAACCATACTACAATATCATAACAAACTCTTTACAAAAGCGCATTCGATTATCCTTAACATTTAAGGACATCAAATATGTTGCACTTTACGTAAACTGGTCAAAATGACATTTCGGCGATCGAGTTCTTATATCTATCTTGTAGTTTTTGGTCTTGTGTTACATTAACACAATATGATCCCTTTTGTAATCAATCAGATTTACTACTCGATCTCGCACTAAGGTTTATTTGGTTTTTCAGATGAACTAATTTCATTAAAATATTGTACATTACAAACTTTGACCATTCACCATATAACATTTATATGCAATTGTATATGGATCAAATATCCATAGTCTTGTATTGCTTTTAGAGTTCGAAACTCATAGAACGCAATACGTGGTCTTGACCAAATAAATGCATAAGTGACTAAACCATGAATGTATTCAGTAGTTGTAAAATCAGACACTTGCATGGGTGTTGAAAACTTAACATGCAATAGGAATTCAATAGTTGGTATAATATTTCCATTTGTCAACTTTCAATTCAGTTCGTTTGTATATGTTAATTGATAAACATTTTATCAATCATATTAAATGCATAAATTTATCATTGTAGATAATTATAACATTATTTAGCATATGTTCTTACAATACTAGAAAGGTTAAATGTTACCATTTTATTTTTCTAATAAGACTCCCACTATTCTTTTATGTTTCTCCAAACCCTACGATGAAACATAGAAGTCTTTTGACTTCACTAGTGGGTGTTAGGGCTCGTCTGTCTTGGTATTCTGACCTTGAGTTTTCTCAACAAATCATAGCTCCACAAATGATGGATAACTCCTTATCGGTTGTATCACATACAACTCCTAACCTATTTTTTTCTCCTAATCTCATTTCGACCTTGAGTTCGTTCAACAAATCGAAATAGATTATTCGCACATACCTACAACATCGTGACGACCTAAGTATTGTATATGTACCTTGAGTTTGCTCAACAAATACATATCTTTATCTTACCTCGTATATTCAATATATTAATAATACTACACATAACATTCCTAGCTTGAGTTTACTCAACAACTAAGGAGTATGCAAGTAATTTATTAATATATATATAGTAGCGGACAACATAATATTGAAGATTCATAATCTTTAGTATATTATATTGATTGATATCGACTTATGGAATAATGTATTTCTTATGAAATACCCTCGTGATTCAAGTGTCAGACACATCAGAAATCACAGTATACGTACATTTACATATGTATTTATTCCTTAAGTCCATTTGGGTGTCTTTAATGTTCCACCTTTACTTTATACACTCATATTTTATAAGTTTCATTATTATATAACTTTTATGTTTTAATTAACTCACACAATAATCTTATGTATAACATTTTATTAATTAAATCTTATTTAACTAATTTTAATTAATTAACTCGTTAATTAATTTTAAATTAGTATTTCAATACAACTTTTATATTGGACGTATCTATTATAACCTTTATAGTGTATACTATAACCTTTATAGTATAACACATATATCTTACGTGTATTTTTTATTTAATTAATTAACCTTTAATTAATTTATTTAATTAAACAATTTTAATTAAATTATATCGGTTTCAAAATTTATCTTATATACATGTATACTTATGTTATCTTAACACTTTAAAATAATATAACATATATCAATATATATATAATACATGCATATAAATATTAATTAATTAACTCATTTAATTAATTTATTTTATTAATCTTATTAATAAATTTTAAGTTTTGAAATTAATATTTAAACAGTTTCAAACATTTTGAAATTTTCATTATCTTTTCATACATTTTGAAAATTTATGTTATATTATAACCTTTTATAATGAACATGTTTTTATTTTTTAACTTTTAAATTTAAAATCCTGTCTCAATTTTCAAAACTATTTCGAAAACTAGTCCAATGCCCAATTCACAATTCAAATTGAGTCTTTTCTATGAGGGGCAACCTTTGGGCTCACTTCGCCTTTCAGGCCAGACAGGTAATCGGGTAGGACATGGTACTTGGTTACCCAATTCCAATCCTAGACATCACCTTTCTAGACACCGTACTAAGTGTGCAAGCTTAATTAGTTAACCCTAACATGAATAATTTAGACCGCATAGGCTATTGGGCTCTGATACCATTGAAGGAACTAAGTCAGCCCGTAGTGGAAGAAATTGGTGAATTTCAAAATTTATAGTCATTTTGGATCTTTAATGGGCCTATGAAGTCTAAAATATAATTAGAACTTTTCTAAGTTTCTTTTAAATAAAATCAATATTTTATTTAATTTTATAAATGAACTTTTACTTTAATTTAATGTGCATGTAAATTAGAGTATATCTAATATACCCTTATGTACATATTTGTGTGTAACAGTAACTTATTAAATTTATTTAGAAAAGAAAACTTTTTTGTAACGACCCACCTTTTTAGACGGTTTAAATTGACAATAAACCACACATGCCAGACTCAAACCATTCAAAAGGGAGGATTGTTATGGGGTAAGTAAGAAAAAAACAGAAAAAGAAAGAAAAATAAAACACAGAATCTCATAGCGGAATGACAAAATATAATAATCAAATAAACAGTTCATGAAGCTGTTTTACAAATGACATTTGACTACACTTTTACAATATAGATCAGAGTTACATACAATAGGAATAAATAAATAAATAAATGCAACGGAATAAAATGATGTGGTGGAACAAATATAATAAATAATATAGTATACAAATCTCCGTCTTTGTCCTCCAGAAAAGCAGTCTTCGATACACTAAAAAGCTCAGACCGACCCGAGCGTAATGAAAAGACAAAACACACGAGTCAGAACTAAAAGATTTTTATGTAAGTTAAATCAACAGTAAATAAATATGCGTGTAACGACGTCGGAGATGTTTACGGGGTTTGATATCTCCTATCCAGTGTCTAACGTGAGTGCAATAACTTAAGAGATGTTCGGGATTCCATCTCCTAAGGATCCGTTAAACTATCTACATACATAGTACAATACGCTATTATAATAGTGTCTACAGTAAAATAAAGTATTAAAATAGCATTAAGACGTTACCCATATCCCTTTTAACACATTTTATATATTCCCGTAGTCTATACAGATACTGTAAGCCCCACCAAACCGATGGGATACTCAGGGAGCACTCCATAGGTATGGTACAAAACAAACTCGTAGAAGGCACGATAAGGCATGTGACAAGGCACGCGAGGCAATGCCAGGGTAGGATTCTACCATTTACACTGCCGGTGGTAACGCATAGCAGCTACTATCGCCCACCTCGGAACACACTTCCATAATCAAAATCGAGGGGTGGCCACCAAATCAGTCACAAAGTCATAGTAATGGTATCGAAGAAATGTGCCCGATCGGAGGAGTGACCTCACTTGGCCCGGTATAGCTCCTATTTTAGCCACATCAAGCTGACTCACGGGAGTCAGGGCTACGTAAATACCTCATACAGAATCGTTCACCAAACCATCCTACTTCATTTTGGAATCTCCACCATGTACACAGTTGTTAAAGTGGTTTTCGGTATCGGCAAAGAGTATGACAATATCTGATCCCGGTCTCTTTAACAACCAAACGCTTATTTCACACTGGATGGTTCTTTTACATTTCCAAAACTGATTCATAATTGATATCAAAATATCATATTCGATTCAAACCATATCATTTTTGAAATCATATCCACTTTCAAAATCACATTCACTTTCGAAATCATATCGATAAGATAGGTTAATTAAATCCTCATTCATAATCATCATATTTAATCAAATATGTCATTTCACTAGCAAATATCATTTCAAATCCCAACTTATGCTATAACATCATTTAACCATATTCGCTTTAAAAATCAAGGATATAATTATAAACCCTTCCACTTACACCATCTAAAATTTAGAAAATAGTTTAGATAGTTATAAATAGTTTAAATAATTTAGCATAGTTAAATAGATATAAAATAGGTTAAATAGATTTAGATAGATTAAACAGACTTAAAATAGATTAAATAGATTTAAAATAGATTAAATAGATTTAAAATAGATTAAATAGATTTAAAAAGATTTAAAATAGATTTAAAAAGATTTAAAATAGATTAAAATAAATTAAAATAGTTTAAATTGATTAAAATAGTTTAAAATAGATTAAATTAGTTTAATAGTTTGAAAATCTTAATAATCAGGATTTAAAAATAATATATTTTAAATAGTTTATACTAAAATAATAAATTTGAAATTAATATGAAATTAAACTATTTCCTTCATTTCAACACATCTGGACCATGTCCAGCTTTCAAATCAACAAACCCAATTTTTGTCTTTCAGTTCAGATTCTTATTTAAATCCATTAAATCAATATCGATTTCAAATCCAAGTTCGAACTATAAATTTAAACTATTTTAAATTCAGTAGATTTCAAAGTTACATTTAAACTTTTTCAATAACTCAATTCCGATAAATTTCAGTTATACTTCAAATTCAACTTTAAAATTTCAGTTAAATCTCTTTAAACAATTCCTTTAAACCAATTCCAATTTCAACACTAAAGCTTGGATTTTCGAAAATAATTCATTTTATATAAATCCAAAATTTTCCAAAATATCATTTAACTGAATTCAAAATTTAGGATTTAAAATCGTTTAATTTAACCAATCCGGTGTCCATATATAATTTTCTACCCTATGGTCAAGTTATACGGATATTTATCATTTCAATCCGCAAATATTTAAATTTTACGGGTATATATCATTTTAACCCGCAATCCCAAAATAAATTCAAAATCCATAAAATCGCTTGGGTTTATCATTTCGACCCATAACGATTTTTATCTAATCTATAGATCGTTCGGGTGCATACCATTTCAACCCATAGGGAACTTGCAGTGTTATAATAATATAAAATATAACATCCAGTCATCCAATATCAACAATTAACATCCATCACAATCACCATCTGAATCAATCGATAAACAATAACAGGCGACTGATTATCAATAACGGGTATTAACTGGAAATTTAGAATTTAATATTAAATTAATGGCGATAATATTCAATAAAAGTCAGATTTAACTGGAATGACAATTTGAATATACCAAACATCAACCAACCAATTTCTAATCGCATCATAAATTCAATTTAACTAACATAAGATAATATAGTAATTGTGAGTGGGTCAAAACACTCACCTTTGATTTCAAATCAATTTGAAATCCAAATTAAGGCCCAAAATTGAATAGTCTCAGAATTCATCCAAACCATTTCCAAAATGTCCGAAATTTCGTTACGATCGCAGCGGAGAAAGCCGTGCCCAAATCCGAGTTCGTATGCAAAAGATATGGACATTAGAACATCATACGATTTTAATTAAAATAAATAAAATAATATAAACAACTCACCACGTCAGCAATGTTCTCTACTGAAACCCTAGTCGTTGAAAACCCTGGTTTGAATGCCTGTACATGAACACAAAGCAGCATCGCCACTTCACCGTTGATCACCTACCCACGACCGCAACCATGCCAGAGGGCCCTCGACCTCGTCTCCGCCACCTCCACGACCACCGAGACCCCAACGACGTCGATCGACATCCCATAGGTCAGTCGCCGTCGTATATAAACTCGAATCCTAGTTGAAATTTTGTCGTCGATCCAACCTTCAGATGACCAAACAAACAACACCGATGGACTTCGCACGTCCCTCTCCATGTGATGGTGCCTTCGATTCGACGATCCGTCGACGATCATCAACCACCAAACAGATTGTCGAGAATGTTTTGGCCAATTTCAGACAAACCAAAATCCAATTACAAAAACAAACAGCAGATTTGAGTTGCACTCATCGAGAGCTTCAAATCGGTATATAATATGATAGGGTTTTGAGAAGTTTGATTTTGAAATTGGATTTAGGGTTTACACTTTGATTTTTGTTTCTGCCATTGAAGAAGGAACAGATAGAAGGAACAAATAGAAAGGCTGCTAGGGTTTAAAAGTATCTATTTACATGAACAAAGCCCGATAAGAATGAATAACACCCGAATGGATTTGAATTGACAATAACGACCCCAAAGCCCGTTCTGCTCCCAAAACAAAAGTGGGTCATCCCATATATCAAAATAGATGTTTTTGATATTTTTAAACTCAATGGAACATGTTTCAAGTCCTAATTTCATTGTATGCAGAAGTTAGCTTTTAAAATCAGCTTATTTCAAATTGATTTCATTAAATTGATTTCTACGCGTTTCGAGCCGGCACGATCAAACGACAAGTCCGATCGCTACGAAACTTGAAATCCTACAATAATTCACCGTTACGGATCCGATGAAACTAGTTTCGTCAAAATCCGAGACAGTGGCCAAAATGGCTATTTTCACGTTAATTAAATATATTATTATTAAATTAATTAAATCTCCTTTTCAATTCAAATTTTATAATTAACAAATTTTATAATTTTTGATTACCTGGTGATTTAAAATCTTTTAAAGTAAATTTCCAAGTCAAATTGAATATTGAATGTTGCACCAATTATGACGTTCAATTTCAATTGCAATAAAAGTCCAATTTATTATATTTTAAATTTCAAGTAAATTCCTTTATTTCGATTTATATCTTATTATTCACTTAACTATCTTCCTACGGATATAATTAACATTATATTTTATTACACTAATATTCTACCATTATCATCTTAATTCATATTAACGTAATATTTAATTACATTTATTGCAATTGATTTACAATTAAGTTTCAACAGATTAAATAATGCAATGGTAATGAAACCATTGTTACAACTTACAATTTCAAGCACAATTCTATGTTTATTGTCAACAAACAAAACTAATAAATTCACATACCGATCAATTATTTTATATTAACCAATTTTAATTAATTACATATAATTTTACCATTTAAATACAATATTTGGTTTAATTCCTTATTTACAATTTATAACCAATTTTAACTCTACAATCATTTCAATCAATTGGAATCACGTTAAAATAGTTATCAATTGCCTTATATTAACATCATTAAATTTCATTCTAGTTATTTTCTCATAAATAAATCTTAAATTTTTAATTTTTTCACAACATTAAATTCCAAAACTTATTTAATTAATGAATTTAATTATCGAAAATTACGAGTCGTTACATTTCTGTTTCCTATCTCTTAAATTATTTAATTAATGATGGGCCATAAATTTATTTAAAGAAGGAAACTTTTCATCTCCTTTCTCTTAACTTATTCAATTAATGAGAGGGCACTTTATTTATATGGAGAGAGAAACCTTTCATTTCTCTCTCTTTAATTAAATTAATTGATCATATGAATGTCATTAATTAGCAACATGTATATGGCGTGAATGTAAGTATAAACAAATATATTATAGTATAAATTTTGTAAGTGCAATATGATAGGTGTTATCAATCGATGGCATGGTGTAGACATATAAACAAAATTAAATGGATAGCAAATCACATAACAGAAAAAATGGAAAATAAATAAAGGGTAACAACGATGATTGAATCAGTTTCCCATTTTGTAAACTTAATTAATGCAGCATATAAGTGACAAATTATAGACGTCATAATATAAGGATATAAATAGTCCAAATAAATGTATGTATATATTATCACCTCATTTAAATTGTTTCCTCCTTTTGGAAAGAAATCTAATCATACTTTAACAATATGAAATACATGTGCTAAATTTTATATATGCAAACTAAATATAAAATTAATCATGTGTATATAAGATTAAATCAAATCTTTCTACTTAGTAAAAATGTGACGCCCCACCTCAATACCCACGCTAGCCAAGGACACTACGATGTAGTCCTGTCAACTAGCACGGAGAATAAGGCTGTTGAGGAGCGACCATCCATGTAATTGATTATCACACGGTGGCTATAAAATAATCTTCGGAAACAAACATAGAAATAAACATAACACAAAGCAGTCACAGACATCCATATCACAAAGGCGGAAGAAGATATGAATATATAACTAACACATGAAAGTGTACATCAGAGTAGTGGTCAAAAAGTTCCACAATAATACAAAAGAATAGCAACATGTACTATACCAAAAGAATACAACTATGAGTCCATATCTCAAGTGTATACAACAAAAACTGCTAAACTAAATAGTCAGCCAAAAGTCAGAGTAGCAAATCCCGGAAGGAAGTCAAGCAGAAGCACTTGTAACATCTCGGTCTGACCCGAGTATTATTTAAGAAAATAATAAACGGATCAGTCTAACTATAAATATCAGATGACATGATATAAAATAAGAGATATGGCATAAACGTAAAATATCCATACTGACATACTACTATAAGTATGAAAATGATGATCAACAGGAGATCAACCGATGAGAAATGATCAATATCACGAGAATCTTCTCAAAGATCCAAAGAGGGCATCATACCCTAAACTTGTACTCATAACAAGTCAATGACATAAAAATCCAAAAATCAAACAAGAAATCCAAAAATCATAAAAAGAGAAAGAGGCCTATCACATGATGGTCCGAAGACCATGGGGCGCTACCCCATATGTGTGAGTCGGAATCACACTGATTGAGGCCTAGGCTAACCAAAAAGCAAAAAGGTATGTGTGAATGGAATCACACAAGTGGTGTCTAGCCTAACCTCGCAAACAAAAAGATGTGTGAGTCGGAATCACACTACTGCGGTCTAGACTAACCTTGCGGACAAAGAGATATGTGTGAGTCGGAATCACACTACTGTGGTCTAGTCTAACCTTGCAAACAAAGAGACATCGCACAATTGCTAGTCTAAATCATAAATGATCATCATGATCAGCGAGAAGTGTCAATCACACCAAGCTAGTAAATATATGAGTTTAGCTTCATGTCCCATAACCACTTGCTTAACTTAAATATTTATGAACAAGCTGTAAATCTTCACTAGGAAATTGTCACGAAAAGGGTTCAATCGAACAAGTCCAAGAGCTAACCGACGAAGTGAACGCAAGCGTTTCATACCACTCGTTTTACTAAGTCGTTTAAGTCGATTTCTCATTCGAGTGAAGTAAAGGCTTATATATATTAGTAGATTGGAAATCGGTTTGAGAAAATGAACTTTTGATATTAAAAATAGTATTGAAATCGATTTGATGAAAGAGTTTTGATATTTACTACTAGTATTAAAACCTTCATATCTTTAAAGTGACAAGTCATAAAATGATTGTTGGAACAATCTATCACAAAAATTCACATTCGGAGACGTGAATAAAATCCAAGGAAATCAGCTCAAAATGCATCAAAGTGGAAGTTCTGATGAATGCTTTTCAGATAAGATTGCCTACGCAGAGTAATACGGGGTTCGACCTAAGGGAAGATTGCCACGCGACCTAGCAGAAGAACAGGTCGAACGACCTAGGGGAAAACAGGTCAAATGACCTAAGTGCTAACTCGCGAACGACTTACGACTTAAGAGGGTTCTGCGACCTAAGTGGGATGTGCGACCTAAGAAAGTACGCGACTTAACAGTTTAAGGGTCTACGACCTAACGAGTTAAAAAGGTCCAACGACCTAAGAAAATTAGGGTCATACGACCTAAAGAGGTTCGCGACATAAGGTTGTTCGCGACCTAAAAGTGCACGACCTAAGGTCTTACGACCTAAGCCTTGAATACGAGCTACGAGCTAAGGCAGGAACGACCTAGTGAAGTTAGGTCGAGGACGACCTACGACTTAAGCCAGGGCGAGCGAGCTAACTGCAAACGACTTAAGGCCAAACGGCCTACGACTTAACTCGAGGCGAACGAGCTAACTGCAAACGACTTAAGGCCAAACGACCTACGACTTAACTCGAGGCGAACGAGCTAACTACAAACGGCTTAAGCCTTTAACTCGTGAACGACTTATGCCTTTAGCTCGTGAACGACTTAACATTTTGCCTGGAGATTATAGGTCGGCAACGACCTACGACTTAAGGGCGAATACGACCTACGACCTATGGACAAGCGACCTAACTCCGAACGAGCTAAAAATGGCCAGAACGACCTAGTAGCAGTTTTTCACCAAAATCACTAAATTTTGGAGTTTTTCGCCAATCCAATCCAAACCAAATGCAGATATTCATACAAATGCAATAGAGGATCATTCCCAACAGTCCAAGATAGATATAGGCAAGATGTGAGATCAAAAATCTCACCTTTTCACGGAATTTGATGAAGATGGAGATTTGAGAGCAAAGCAAGAACACCAACAAGCTTGAATCAATGTTCTTCACGTGAATTTGATGTTGAATCTCGGATTTGCAATAGAATTTGTGTTTGGAGTTTTAATTTCCACTTCCCACCACCATTTTTGACAAAGCTTAAAGTGTTTTGATAGAGTGAGGAAGAGGGTTGGGCTGAACTAAAGGGGTGCAGTCCAAACCAAAGTCAAAGGCGGGAAAAAGTGTCGAAAATTTCACTATCTCCAAACATATCGAAGTTTACACTCAAAAAGATCGCAAACGTCATTTTGAACTCAATGGGGGTGGTCTCGAGTCCTAATTTGACCGTATGCAAAAAGTAGCTTTTCGGACTAACATCCGACTAACGATAAAATATTTAAATATAAAATCGATAAATATGCGGGTTGTTACAAAAAATTAGAGATTTATAGCAATCAATTCAAAAGTAGGTTTATTGTCGAAACATTAATTGTATGTATGTAATATTCAATAATATATCTCTAATTAATACAAATTAGAGACTATAGTAATCAAATTAAAATTTAGATTTATTGCCAAAACATAATCCTTTTTTTTAATTTCCAAAACAATACAAACACAAACTACATACTTGTAAACTTTCAAATCTAAATTTACATTTTGTTTTATATGATTTAAAACGTGAATCTTCAATAAAACACCGTAATATTCACAAACAAATTTTAGCTTAATTTTTTAAAGTAAAATCCAATCAAAACAATATGAACATACAAAATTTTAGATCTAAAGGATTGTACTTTGAATTGAATGTTTACAATATAGATTTATAATAAAACATTGTATTCAAACATATATAAATTTTAATTTCAATTTAACAAAATAAGAACCCAATTTATAAATTGAACATACAAAATTTCTGATCTAAAAACTAGACTTCAAATTGAATATTTAGAACATAGTTCCAAAACAAAACATTATATTTAAACATATACAAATATTAGTTTTAATTTATTAAATAAAACACCAACTTATTCATTCAACAAACAATTCAAGCTACACAAACAATTTTTAACTTAAATGAGGCAGTGATATGTACATACAGATTATGTAACTAAATTTCTCTTTCAACAAACATTACATCAAATATCACTATCTATTAAAGAAAAACATATCTTATTACCCAAAGCCTTGATGCACATCTTGAAAATGGACCCCCCTTAGGATGTTGCCTAGAATTCACACCTTGAATGATGATATCTCCTTAGATCTTCAAGATTCCAATCCTATCCTTGCAAGAGATGGTTGAACCACTTTTGTTTTATTTATTTTTGATTTTTTCAAATGGAGTTGAAAGAATTTTGGAATTTTTTTTTCTGCCGTGAAAAGTTAGGAGCAGTGAAAGAAACAGATTGAACGAGAAAGATTGAATCATACGTACATAATGAATTAGAGAATATGTTTTATTTGAAAGATTGAAACCTTTTTCATTCTTTAATTAAAACTTCCCTAATTAATTCCCTTGATTGATTCCCTTTCTCCAATCCTTTCTTTACACGTATGTCAACAAATGACATAAAATTTCCACAAATCATGTCATCAAATGACATAAAATTTCCATAAATCATTTCATGCAATTATCTTTAAATTACATCAACATCGTATATCAATGCGTGCAAATATAACTTTTATTAATGCATTAAAATAATTACAAAAAACTTCCAAACATCAAATAATTAATAATTAATATTTCTCAAATATCAGTTAATTTAACCAGTTTATAACATTATATAAATTAACTAAGTCATGTGGTTTTTCAAAGAATTCATCATTACGGTTGTGCGACCCAAAGCTGTAAATTCATTCAGCGATACATATCAAACTATTCGAATATTAACGTTCACACATCATTTAGCAGGTGGTGTGACATTTTGGCCGAATTTATTGCTTACATATCTTTTGGTAAAATCCAATTTTACTTATTATAAGCGGTACCTAATAGTGACAATTATTTACACCAATTCTCTTCGTCAAACTATATCACTTTGGATTTATGGTATTTGGTAATGGTCAAAATTCCAACGTCATCCACATTCAACTTTATTGTCCAAACACGACGTCCTTGGTTTAATAATAACAATTATTATTAACCGAAATGTTCTGGCCAAAGACTTTGACTTTGAGTTGACTTCAGTTGACCATGATACTAACCTCATATAACTGAGGAGACGAATCCTCTCTTGAATAGTGTTTCACTTCCAATGCTTCCACTCGACCCAACTATAGCCGTTCGATGGATGTCATGCCATGATTTAAAATATAATCAAAGCGGAGCTTCCACATTGAAGATCAACAGTATTCTCAATTCGAGAGAACTGTGTAAATTAGTCACATTGATATTCTCTGCTTAACCTTAGTTATATTAACCTACAGAAAACTATCGAGTGAGTCATTCCATAGTTATCCAATAACTATCAGTACGTAACCCCTTGGTGCCCCCAGTAGTTATAAGTTACACCGCCTAACATTTGGAGAGCGTTACGTCCTCTAGTCCCAATGGATACATCAATATCCAGTCGCGATGCACCTTGACTAGGAACATTCAAAATGGTACATTTGTTTCGTTGTGATAAATTACTCACGGTTACAACACTTTTTAACTACTATCACAAAACACACCATTTATGGATTTTCTATTAAATATACTTTTAATTAAATTGATTAATTAATATAACCACATTATATCAAGTATATAATATAAAGAAGATATCTTTATTTCGAACAAGATTGGTCAATGAGTTAGATATATGTAACAAATTACATAATTGCCCCTTGGGCATACCCCTAGCTTTATCAAGTACACCTCCAGAAAATGTACCGAGGGCCTCGTCTGGACCCGCTGCCAACACAGGACCGACCTACCCCGTACTGGATAGTACCGAATATGTCATCACCCCGGTTGTTTTGCAACCTTTTTAAAGAGCTCGCATGCACAACCAAATCCATATGATATATATATATATATGTATGTATGTATGTATGTATGTATCTAGAAGGGTGACAATGTACCCTAATTTGTACGATCCACATAGCCTTACTGCATCTCCTCCAATTTTAGTCATTCCCAGTTGATGAGGCTTGAGGCTACGTTTTACCTTTTACATAGAAATCCCACTTGTAATGCTAACACCACCCCCAAGCAGCAAATGTAGTGCCAACATTCATCCATACAAGTTGTTTAGGATATGAATAAACCGAAGGCACTACTACTACATCCATTTTGGAATCAGACTCAAAATTAGTAGTAAGTAACCCTTGCACTTCAAAAATCTTCGTCTTTGATTATCTTCAAAATATCTCCAATTCGAACCGCTTATGTCAATTCGAAGTGGTTTTCAAATAATATATCTGATCCCGTTCTCTCCGAACCAGCAACGATAATTTCAAAACAGGCCAATAGTTTGATAGTCGGTTGTTTAACTATCAAATAAATAACGATTCAATCAAAGATTTAATTCCATAAGAAAAATAGCACTAGTTAAGCGTAAAGCAACCCTGGGCCTCTTTAATTAATCTTTCATTAATTAAAAATACAATGTAATTTCTCGTATTGAAATACTTTTACAAAGATATATTTCACAAACCCTTCCCTTCACTTCTCAATACTTGGAAAATATACTTATATACTTATCTCAATGGTATAAATATATTTACAAATCTTAAGAAAGATTTTCTTCAAGCCCACATTTAAATTTTAGGTTAAAACAGTGTCATTTTAAAATAGGGGTAATAATGACCCAAACACTATTCCTTCGATGTGAAATATGGAAAAAGAATATTCCATACCACCATAATTAAGATGGTCATTTTGGAAAAATCAAATCTCTATTATAAATAAACCCCGTTATAAAATCCCTTTTATAGGTATAAGATCTTAATTTATTTATAGAACTCCTTTCATAAAATATTACTTATAATTACTTTAAAAATATATATATAACATAATTACAGCCTCCTTTTATAATTTTTCAAAATTATTTAATAACTCCTTTCTACACATCTTTTATATTATTTATAAAAACTTCGTTTATAAAATATCATTTATAACTCATTTTATAAAATTCTAACTTATTTGCTACTCAAACTCAAAATTCATTTATAAAATCCCTTTTATAAATTTTCTAAATATAATTACAATTCCTTTTTAAAACAAAACTTTTAATATAACACCAAAATTCCAAATATATAACAAACACCAAATATAATTATAAACTCATATCTTTCCATAACATGATCGTTCCATATATTCCAATAAATTCACAAATGGAATTAATTCCAATTTATTAAAATGATTTTGATTTCCTTTTTATCAGATATTATTTATATAACCATTCTTTTTATTTTTTAAACACTATTTATAACTATCCTTCACTTGTAAAATTAATATTTATAAATCTATTCCTTTATACAAATGATCCTCAAATATTTATTTCGAATATTTATATCTTTTTTAAAACAGAGAATCCCTTTTAAAATAAAAGATAACCCTTTTTATTTCCCATTTTAAAATTAACATTTATTGTTATAAAAATTCTATAAAGATTAATACTTCTAAAATAGTTACTTAAACATTTACTTATATATATACACAAATATATGTATAAATTTGGAAGAATAAATAACGAAGTTGAATTAAAATAGAAAAGTTCAAAACTCATTTTAATCGAAATATCATAGAAATTTCCAAAAAGATAGTTTAAATATCATTTTCCAAAATGAAAATCATTTCCAAAATCCAACAGGAATTAGCAGCATTTTCAAAATACAATATCGAGGCTAATAGTTACTATAGCACTTAACCGGTGTTATTATTACCCTTTTCACTAAAAAGGTTTAACTTTTCACATATGTCGGCGTCACATCCAATATGGCCAAACAATCAAATTTCAACATTTAGCAATCTATCAAACATGTATATATCAGAAATAAATCAACAGATTAAATAACTAAAAATTTAGAATCATTACAGTGTATTTCTCAACAAGTTTTCCTATATTTCAATTTTAAATAACAAATGCTTTTCAAAAGCGAATGTTTTAACCAATCAGCCAATAATTTCAACCAAGCACAATGTTTAACTATAAAGGTAAGTTTAACTCATCGAAATTCCAGTTGGCGCCGAAGCGTTCTGGGTTTAACCTAAAATCGAACGACGTTCGATTTTAGCCCAAATTTCAACTTGCTCCAAATTCAACCAAACCAGCTTTATCGCCTAGCTTTCTCCATTATAAGCGCAACGCAAAAAGTTACATCTCGATCAAACCTAGTATGAACAAGTTATCGATTTTATAAGTTATCAGATTTTTACATATAATTAATATACTAATTACATAATTTATCTACTGATTACCCTATTTAAACAAAACCCCTTCTTTCAAAATACTTTCCCGCTCTACCCAGAACCTCTCCTCCACCCCTTAATTCTCATGCCAAAATGTAGATCTCCCTTAGACAAGATCAAAGATCCAAGCTTTTCAATTTTTTTGAATTTTCTTTAATTTGTTTTGATTTTTAAGGAAGATGGGTTTTATGTTTTCTTGTTTAAATGAATGGAACAATACAGATGATGAGAGAAAGTGGTGTACTGACTTGTATAAGTGTTGATTTATAATTAATTTCAATTTTTTTTCATCTCGCTACATATGTTTTTGATCGCGCACGAACTCTGAACGATAAAACAAAAATATGGTCGTGCTCAAAATAACGACACGACCTCAAAACAAGAACAATGTTGTTGGCATCAAAATTGGCTACCAACATCCAACTATGCAAAAGCTCCAATATTCAATCCAATCACAGAAATATGAATATAAATAAATGAAGAACAAAATTAAAACAATCAATAGGCAAGTAAAAGGGGACAAGATTTATAGTGGTTCGGCTAACTCTGGCCTACGTCCACTCCTAAATAATCCTTTTTATTATACCGAAGTTTATATACAGTTACAATGTGAAATCCAAGAACCAAATTGACAATGTAGCCTCCGTTGAAGATAAAGCGAAGTAGAAATAAGATCCCTTTTCTGATGCCATGCCTGCTGTATTTATAAGGGAAGACGTACATGGATCAGGCTGAAATTTTGACAGAAGATTCAAGAGACCAAGATGAGGCACCCAAAAATTTTCAGATCCATTGGGGCCCACAAAAGGGATCGGTACCGATCCCTATTAGTGTGTACCAATCCCTCCAATCTTCTGCAAATGACATGCGATCCCTAAGGGAGTTCCTCTATGTTATATTATGTATAGCCTTCAAGTTTCATGCCAATTGGATTGGTAGAACTCGAGTTATTGACCGATCTTTGTTGCAATATGGTGTTAAGGCTGATTATAGTCGATCCCTATGGAGGGATATGTACTAATCCCTCCAATTTGCTCCAAATGCTATGAGATCACTGGGGTGTTCCGCATGTTCTAATTAGCTTGTCCTCTAAGTTTTATGTCAATTGGATGTTTAGATGTTGAGATATTGATCGATCTTTGTTATCAAATTGGGCTTAGCCGATCCCTAAGAGGGATAGGTACCGATCCCTATTGAGGGATAGATGCTGATCCCTCCAACTTCTCCAAATGCCATGCAATCCTTAGGGTAGACTCCTTTGGGTCCTCCCTTCTTGTTTCCAAAGTTTCACTTCAATCTGACTTGTGGTTATTGAGTTATGGAGCGATCATCGTTGAGTTGTGTTGTTGAGCTGAATATGATCTGACTCTTCTTCTTTTGCCCATAACTCTAGCATACGAACTTCGATCGACTTGAAATTTGAAATGTAGCCACAGGAGGCCTTCCATATCACTTCATACCAATTGCACCTTGATTAAGACAAAATTTAGGCATCCGATGCGAATCCGCTTGACCATCGTCTATAGTCTTGTTTATAGCCGATCTCCGAGCTTGGTAACCGTTTCTCCAAGCCTCCCGCCTTGATGACCATGATGTCCATTGGGTTAAATCCACCTGTGTACTGCTTTGCCAAAAGGTGGGTTAACACTTTGCCCTCCAAAACATGCCTTGCGATAGGAAGGCTTGTTTTGAATTGCCATAAATCCGAAGTCCATAATCCATCGATAGCCATATTATCCAATCCGTTGCCAATCCAAATCCATGATCTCTCCGGCTCGTTAGTGAAATCCATGACATTTCCGAGTAAATATTGTATTCCAAACCCGCGGTCTCTCCAGATCATTTTATCCAAACCCTCGACCTCACCTGGTCATTAGCTAAATCCCAAACTGCTCCAGGCCCATATACAAATCCATAGCTGTTCGAAGCTGATATACAAATCCATAACCTCTCTGGGTTATTATCCTAATCCAAATCCTCGATCTCACTGGATCCTTGCCAAGCATAATCCATACTCGACGACCTGAACAGGCCGATCCATTGCGTTCGAGCGAAGCGACCTACCCCTTGCCAGGCATAGTCCATACCCGACGACCTTGATCTCTCCGGATCCTTGTCGAGCCTAATCCATACTCGACGACCTGAGTAGGTCGATCCATCGTGTTCGAGCGAAGTGTCCTATCCCTTGCCAAGCATATTCGATACCTGATGACGTTGATCTCCCCGGATCCCTGTCGAGTACAATTTATGCTCGATGACCTAAGTAGGTCGATTCACCGCGTTCGAGTGAAGCGACCTACCCCTTGCCAGGCATAATCCATACCTGACGACCTGTGTTATCCATTACATTGATCTAAATTCAAGCATTCCTAAGTCCATAAAATAAGAGTTGGTACAACCAATAAACCAAAGTTCAAATAAAACCAAAAAAACAAGAGTTCAAAGCAAACAAGAAGAAAGGAAAAAAAAATTTCACAAACCCTAGCACTACGGTTTATTATCATCTCAGAGCATGCCTAGGGACCGTCCTCGATCCCATACATGTGTAAGTGACTTAGCCGTCTTACTGTGGAATTTGCTACATATTCCATGCCATCCCGATCAATTGATGACAAGTTGATGATGATGCCTTGACCTAATGCCATTTTCATTCGAAGTGGATGGTGGCTGCTCCTGTTCCACTGTCGCAGCCCGAGTCCTTACGTATTGTTGTAACTGACCATTCCTCACATCTTCCTCAATGATATCCTTCAAATGCCTACAGTCATTTGTATTGTGCCCATCCAGCTCATGAAATAGGCAGCGCTTTCCTGATGTCCATTCGCGTTTGGATGGTTCCCTCCTTGCCGACCTCTGATATGGAAGGCGCTCTCGAGTATCCAGATATATCCATTCTAGGGTTTCATTCAATTCTGAGTAAGAAGAAAATTTGGGTTCCCCCCTTTGTCACTTCATCGAATCTATTATCCATGTTCCATTTACTCTTATTGTTTCCTGAGTTTTCATGGGCGGTTCTTCACCCCGTACCGTATTAACTTCTGTTGCCTTTTTATCATCTTTCACATCTTATTGTTGTAGAAATCTCTCTGCTTCATGGTAGAATTCCCCGAGATACATCAGTGGATCCCGTATCGGCGATATCTTAAAATCTGAATTATCTGCAACTCCTGACACTGCTGTCATTAAAACCATCGATGGATCTGGTCGATCCACTGAAACAACTGCCGCATTCAACCTGGTTAAGAAATCCTTAAGTGATTCTCTTGCCCATTACTTTACTGATGTCAATGTCATCACATTCTTATGCCTCGTAATGTGAACTCGAAATTGCTTCA
Source organism: Allium fistulosum (assembly GCA_030737815.1). Lineage (NCBI taxonomy): Eukaryota > Viridiplantae > Streptophyta > Magnoliopsida > Asparagales > Amaryllidaceae > Allium > Allium fistulosum. Next base: position 452,693,675 of record CM060901.1, on the reverse strand, counting down.
TGAATCTTTCGACCAATTCCATCCATGTGCTAATAAAACTGCTTTCCAACTGTCTAAACCATAGCGTAGCTACATCCGTTAAGTACAGGGGGAAACATTGTGTCGGGACTTCTTTCGGTTCCCCTAGTACTTCCATGCATCGTATATACCTCACCATATGCATAGTTGGATCCTACTTTCCGTCATAAGCTTCCAGTGTTAGTAGTTTGAATTCCGGTGGATTCCTAGCATTCTTTATTTTTTGAGCGAATGGACTTCTATTTACATACTCTAGATCCTTGTTCACTAATCCTGCACGCATAGCTCGCCTTATCATCTCTGCATACCTGCATTGTCTTCCAATGGTAGTCTCATCATGTCCAAGCTGCCCCCCGAGTCAACAAGGGAATTCTGGAACGTATTCCTTCGGACGAGCATCCAAATTCTGATTCACACCAAGCTCCATGGGATCGATCACTCCAGCATCACGATCAATAAAACTCGGGGGCATGACCCCTAGCCTTTGGGGATCGATACCAAACCCTCTGTAGGAATCGGTACCGATCCCTCTAAGATGGCAGAGGACTGCCCCCGTCTGCTCTGTTCTATTCCTTTGTCTATTGGATCCATTTTCATGTTCCCAGTTCTGATTTCTCGTGATTCCTGCTGCTTCAACTCTTTGGTTCTATGCTCTAGCTTATCTAATCTGTTAGAGTAAATTCTGCATCATCTCCTCCTGTCTTTTCAACATCCACTCCTGCATAGTATCCATCATCGTTTCCATTTCATCCCTGGTGATGTAGATAGATGCATGATTAGCTCCAGCTCCTGAGGAAGCCTTCTGACTCCCCCCATGGTGGCTCCTTTCCAATAGCCATCTCCTTGTTGATTGCCTAGCCATTGCTTTCTAGATACAAGTATCTAAACTTCCACATCTAAGATCCTAGCTTCCAAATCTGCGGGTGCAAGTCTTCTTAGTGAAAGCACCAAAATGTTGGCGTCAAAATTGGCCACCAACACCCAATTATGCAAAAGCTCCAATTGTCAATCTAATCATAGAAATATGAAGAGAAATAAATGATGACAAAGTTAAAACAATCAGAAAGCAAGTAAAATGAGACAATATTTAAAGTGGTTCAACTAACTCTGGCTTACGTTCATTCCCAAATAATCCTTTTTATTATACTGAAGTTTGTTTTCGGTTACAATTCGAAATCCAAGAACCAAGTTGACAGAGTGTAGCCGCTGTTGAAGATAAAGAGAAGCAGAAAGAAGAACCCTTTCCTGATGTCATGCCTGTTGTATTTATATGGGAAGACGTGCACGGATCAGGCTGAAATTTTGACAGAAGGTTCGAGAGACCAAGTCGAGGAAACCCAAAAATTTCCAGACCTTGTCCAAATGGGGTGCGATCCCTCTGGGTGGTTCCCCATAGTGTTAGCTACTTTCCCTCCAAATTTCGTGCCATTTCGACTTATGGTTTGTGAGATATCGCATTTTCAGTGAAGTGGTGTTGCATGTACTCTAATTTCTGCCGATCCCTCTAGAGGGATAGTACTGATCCCTCCAATCTTCTCCAAATGACATGCTATCCCTAGGGGAGCTCCTCCATGTTATATTATGCATAGCCTTCAAGTTTCATGCCAATTGGAATGGTAGAACTCGAGTTATTGACCGATCTTTGTTGCAATATGGTGTTAAGGCCGATTATAGCCAATCCGTCCAACTTGCTCCAAATGCTATGTGATCCCTATGGGGTGTTCCACATATTCTAATTAGCTTGTCCTCCAAGTTTTCATGTTAATTAGATGTGTAGATGTTGATCGATCTTTGTTATCAAATTAGGCTTAGCCGATCTCTAAGAGGGATAGGTACCGATCCCTATTGAGGGATAAATGCCGATCCCTCCAACTTCTCTAAATGCCATGCGATCCCTGGGGTAGACTCCCTAGAGTCCCCTCTTCTTGTTTCCAGAATTTCACTTCAATCCTCCTTGTGATTATTGAGTTATGAAGCGATCATCGCTGAGTTGTGCTGTTGAGCTGAATATGATCTGATCCCGGTTCTTTTGCCCATAACTCTAGCATAAGAACTCTGATCGACTTGAAATATGAAATATAGCCCCACAAGGCCTTCCTTATCACTTCATACCGATTGCACCTTGATTAGGAAAAAAATTAGGGATCTGATCTGAATCCTCTTGACCATCGTCCATAGTCTCGTTTATAGCCGATCTCCAAGCTTGGTAACCGTTTCTCCAGGCCTCCTGCCTTGATGACCATGATGTCTGTTGGGTTAAATCTACCTATGTACTCTTTTTCCAAAAGGCGGATTAACAAGTGTATAGTGGTTATCCAGTTCTGTAAAATCGCAAAAATACCGTCGTTTGCTAGAAAATTATCAAACAATAATTTAAATATTTTCCGAATTAAAAATTATGGAAAAATCAAATAAATTAAATTAAAAATACATCATTAAAAATCGAGTCATTATATTAAAAATAAAATTTTCTAATTATTTATTTAAAGCATTTATTCTCGTAAACAAATTTATAATAGGAATTCACCTTTATTATTTATTAAATAAAAGGAGTTAAATAAGGCTAATAAATCTATCAAATAAATATTCAATCCAAAATCTAGATATTTAAACGTCTATTCAAATATTTAATTAAGATTCCACTATTTGAATAATCCCTATAATTGAATTCAAGGTTTTAAATCTTAAAAACCCCATTTATCCTAATATTTAAAATAAATTAAATATTCAAAATCCAATGACCAAAATTCGGGGTTCTTACATATTATATTAATTAAATCTTATTTAATCTTATAATTAACATTTTAATTATTTTTTTGTAAATTTAATATAACATTTATAAAATATTTATCATATACTTTAAGCTTTATTAAATAACATATATATGTATATATTAATGAATTAGCCTTTAATTAATTTATTTAATTAAACAATTTTAATTAAATTTATATTAATTTCAAAATTCATTATATACATACATGTATACATATGTTAATTTAACATTTTAAAGCAACACAACATATATCATAATATACAATAATTAATTAACTTATTTAATTAATATATTTATTAATCTTATTAATAAATTTTATAAATTTTGAAATTAATTTATATTAATTTCAGTCATTTCGAAAACCTTTATTATATTGTAACATTTATAATATGTATATATTAACTTTTAAATTTAAAAATCTTATATTTTCAATTTTCAAAACAATTTGAAATTTTATATTATAACATTTAATAATATTTTCTTATCTTAAATTTAACTTTTAAATTTTAAACTTTTATCTTTAATTTCAAAATAATTTTGAAAATTAGCCCACGGCCCAATTCAAATTTGGGCCTTTACTATTAGGGACAACTTTTAGGCTATGAGTTTAATAGTTAACCCTAACATGATTAATTTAGACCACATATGCTGTTGGGCTCTGATATAATTGTTGGAACCGGGCCAGCTCGCGGTGGAAGATATTGGTGAATTTCAAAAGAATTTCCCTTATTGGATTTATATTGGGCCTATAAAGTCTAATTTATTTAGAATATTTCAAAACTTTATTTAGATATTTAAATTTATAAATTATACACAATTTTGTTTAATTTATATTTAACTAAATATAAAAGTACATATATGTATTTATGTGTGTGCATGTGTAACATAATAATTCATGCGAGGTATAACATGTATGTAAATAATTGTTGAGATTTACATCACAACGGACATTTTAACTCATCTTATGTGTATTACATATTGTCCAAATATATGCCTATATGTAAACTTGTTGTTTATATAAATATTATAAACTATGTAGATATATGTATGTATGTATGTATATGTATATATATAACTTGTATGTAAAAATATTAGTGGTTTATATCTATATACTATTGCATTAAATATTACACACACACACACATAATATAATTTCATTTTAAAATCATTTTACACATATACATATATACATGTATTAACTATGGTAACAAAATTATTATTATTATATTTAAATAAATATATATATAAGTATATTTATAATACCTAAATATGAATATGTATTTGTATATATATATGGTATATTAATTAAGTATGTAAAAAATATATATTTTTAAACCTTTCCAAATCGAATGCATAGCACAAAAAAATTATTTATACTGTATTGCGTTAATATATATATATATTAATTATTAAAAATATAAAAATATAGCAATAAAAAATATTTTCATGTTATATTCTTTGAATATTAAATTTTTAGAAAATCAAGAACGATATTTTTAAAAGGTACAAAAAGTTTTCTAGAATTTTCTCGACCAAAATAATATTTTTAATTAATTAATTGATTTTAGCCATTTGTTAAATTGATTTTTTAAATATAAAAATTGATTTTTAAATTTTGATTTGTTTGGCTAAGAATATATATAATGATAAAAAAATTTACAAAATATTTTTGAAACATATTTTATTTTATATGATTTATTTAAATAGTATATTGATTTAAATAATATTAAATAATATTAAATAAATATTTAAAAATTAATTTGTAGCCACCATAAAGTATAATCTATTTAGATATGCATTTATAAAATATAAGTTCAGTAACTAAATTAATATGATGATATAACTAAATACAAGTCATATAATTAAAATTAGGTCGTATATTAATACACACACATATATTAATTAATAAAATGATAATAATTAAAATAAAATTTATTTGGCCTTGCACTTCAGATATATATAAATATATAGATATTTGTTTTAATAAATTAAAACATACATATTACCAATCTAATATGTGACAACATTGATGATACATATTTGAATCTCACCTAACTAGCAATATATATATGAATTATATAATATTATCCAAAAATTATAAATCATATAGTATAGTAAATACGTACCTAATACTAATGCCTTAGAGCCTACCTTGAAATGATGAATTCTCCCTCCTTGGAAATCTTTTCGATTCGGCAGATTGCTCATCCTTGAATCGTAGACCTTTGGCTATCCAATAACTATCGCCTTTCGAATTAATTTGAGCTGAATTTGTTGAAGTTCCTTATTGATGAGGTTGGCTAGCAATGATAGGGAAATGGCAACCAAGAAAAGACTTTTTTAGCATTAGGGTTAGAGATTCTTTTATAGTGAATGAAATATAGAGAAATATGGATCACATCTCATGCCAATTCTCACTAGATTTAAGCCATCACTCTCTGCACCCTATAAGCCATATTGATACCGAAATTATCATCTTATTATCATGGGCTAATCCCATTTAAGCTTAAATAAATATTATTAATTAAGTCTAATTTGATTGCTTGTTGATATTGCATATCGAACGATATATTTATAACTATTATAAATATATATATATATACACACACACACATTCATATATATACAATAAATTTATTCCCCAAATCATATTCAACATTTTATAATTAATATTTCATAAATTTTAATTGATTTAATTAATTTATAATAATTATAAACTAATTAAATCGTTTAGTCTAAAGAGAATTCACCATTTTGGTTGTGTGACTCATTGGTTGTAAATTTGGTCAGCGATTAACATCGAACTATTCAAATGTTAATGTTCACACATCACTTAGAAGGTGATGTGCATTTTAGCCAAATTTACCACTTACTTAGTTTCGGTAAAATACAATTTTACATTATTAAGCATTACTAGGTTGTGATATTTATTTTACACAAATTCTCTTCATCAAAACTATATAACTTTGGACTTACAAAATTTAGTAATGGTCAAAATTCCAATATCATCCATATTCAACTCTATAGTCCAAACATAAAGTCCTTAGTTTAATAATAACAATTATTAATCTAAATGCTATAGCCAGTGACTTTGACTTTGAGTTGACTTGAGGTGACCAAGATACTAACCCTATATAACTGAGAAGACGAATTCTCTCTTAAATAGTGCTTCACTTTCAACACTTCCACTCGACCAAACTATAGTCACTCGATGGACGCCGTAACATCCTCTATCTGGAGACCTAAAGCTAAGCGCTACAGATGCTGCAGTAATCCATAGTATTAACATCCGATGACCAAATATGGTAATGTTAATGGTATCCATAATACCATAAGCACATGAATATTAAACAAAATCATAGATTTCAAAAACAACTTTTCTGATTACATTTCACAATACATGTTTCCTATTCCATTACATAATCCCTATCGTTTCTCAGGTTCTAATCAAATATATTTTTTACGAACTACTTCAAGAGCGGCATATGAAGATGCTCCCTTGGTTGACCAGAGTATTATATAGTCATAACTGACTTAATACAACATAGCGAAATCAAACAAAATAAAACAGCAACTCCTAAATAGCTATCCATTAGCCACCTACTCGTCTCCGGAAGCTTTATTCTCCAACCTACAGAAACCTGAAAATCCTCAACTCTCAGTCAACTCAAATAAATTTTGAGCAACCAAGAGTTTAAGGGGAAAACATAAACTTCGAGACATAAAGCCTGGTGTGAATAATACTATACATCTCGATTATTTGATATTAAGTAAGACCACGCCGCTTAGCAGAACGGGTTTCCCCTCACTAACATCCTTTTAAAACATACCTTTTGCAAATCATAATCCTGCTACCAAATATGGTTAAAAACTATAAAGCATTATCATGTAAACATATATATCAGGTAACAAATGAACTATCTGTCCGAAGAATATAGTTTTGTTTGGCTAACTACTAACCTTTGGCGGACTTGGGCCTACCAGACAATATAAACAAATAATCTAACACTTGTTAGACACTCCTCTTCTGGACGGTCTGTCCCTAACTTATCTTCTTCCAGAGTCCACTGATCCTAATGGTTTTGCGGGCTTACCAATAACCAACCTCTATACAAATAGATATATTCCGTTCTATTTGTAACATCATTTTAGTCTTACCTATAACAAAGCCCTACATACTAAAATTTTGGACTAAATTAGCAAGGGCTATTAGCCAATGTATAGGGCGTGACCCTATATCGGTCTCATCTGGTATTCTAATATCTAAGTCATTTTACTTAGGGTGATCTTCCTTTAAATTTTCCTTAAAAACCTTTTCATCTCAAATTGATTTAAAACCTTTAAATCAAACTTAAACAAGGAAAATATATACTCTATGCTTTACTAAAAATCACTTTGCCATGTTATATATACTTTACTCAAATCTTTGTTGATAAAAACATTTAAACCATTGAAAGTACCTCTCTTGAATCCATTGAAAGTACCCCTTTCGAAACAAGTAAACCTTAGGCCAAAAACCAAAACAAACCCTTTCGAAACCATTCATAATCATACTTTTGAAACCATTGAAAAACATCACCTTCGAAAGCTTTAAAAACCATAGACATCCTTCTTTTAAAACTCTTTGAACATTGCCTTTCGAAAACGTTGGAAAACCTTTTCTTTTAAACCTTTCGAAACCATTGGGGAACCACCCCTTCAAAACCTTCATTAAAATGTTTCGAAAGCATTAAACATCAAACCTTTCGAATGCCTTTGGGTTCAAGTAAAACATATGGAATAACCTTTTGAAACCTTGTAAAACTAAACCATTCAAAACCTTTGGGTTTTACCTTCAACAGAGCAAAAGGGTCATAAAACACTTAAGTCGAAAGCACTCTTTCGAAAGCAATTCCTAAGTAAAGAAGTGATGGTGTCGAAACCAACCCTTCGAAAACATTGGAGAAGCGGCTCGGGTTTTAAAACAAAGTATACCTTCCGAAACCATTTGCTTCGAAAAGTAGAAAAGCGGCAGCTAGGGGTTTCGACCCCATTCGAAAGCATTTACTTAAAACAAAGGTGCAATCCATTTCGAAACCATTCCTTAAAACAGTTGGCCCAGTTGGAAGCCAACTAAGTCGAAAGCATACCCTTTGAAAGCAAAGCAGGCGCATTTCCATTTGAAAGCAAAGACACGCTTCGACCCCTTCGGAACCCATAGCTTCGACCTAATACCTTTCGCCTATATCCAATTCGCTGCGCACCAAGTCTTTGATGCCATGTGCATTGGTTTCGATGGTGATGGTTGTGGAGCTACTAGGTCGGAACCTAGGTGCCGAAAGTGGTGAAACATGCTAAAAGCATGTAAAAACTGATTTTAACTTTAAAAAGAAATTCTTTTCAACTAACCTGCCTTGTTTGCCAAAGTGTCATTGGTTGCTGATTTTCTTTTCTAAAAGTACTGCCAAAATTTCAGAAATAGACAATTTAATTTATTTACAAAATACCCCTTCTCCTTTTATAAATATATAAAACATTTAAGTCCCATACCTTAAATAATTTTATATATCTATTAAAACACTTAGAAATTCTACAAAAATTCTAGAAAATCGTTTTTAATATGTTTTCTAACATATATTAATTTCAAAGCCAAATATAAATAATTTAGCCGTAAGTTATTTTAAACCCAAAAAATCAATTTCCTTACTAGAAAATTAATATTAAATCCACATTAATTCAGAAAATTATGAAAATTGAAACCCGTCTCTAAAATATCATTTCTGATCTAAATTTGAAATCGCAAGGATGTCATTTAATAGGATTTTCACATTAAACATATCATAAAACCTATATGAATAAGCATAATTCATCAACAAGCATATATTAACAATTAATCATTCAAAACATGGCATAATCTTGCAAAATAAATCGGGTTTAACCTTAAAACCGAAAATAATTAGAAAACATGAGAAGTAGTCATTACTCACCTTAGCTTTGAGATTAAGAAGTTTGAGATTTGAATGGGTTTGAATTGATTAGTCTTCTTCCTTTAGCTTTTCTTCCTCTTATTCTTGCTAATGGTGGACGGCCTCTACTTTATCTTTGATTTTGAAATGAACGTGTAAATGAATACCTAAGGGTTTAAGGTATAAGAATACTCTTTTTCCTATTTTACCCCTTCTCTATTTCATTTTTCTCATTTTTTATTTCATTGTTTAAATGGCACGGCTACCCCTTATTAATCACAAATCTCAATCCCCTAATCATTACATTATTTCATTTAATTTACCTAATTAAATGTTCCTAGTAATATTACTAAAATATGGGGTATTAGAGTCTCCCCTCCTTAAAGAATTTCGCCCTCGAAATCAAGATAAGGTACCCAACAAATCAATCAGAAAGGTAAAACATACCATCATATAAATCAGGATAAGCGTTTCTAATCCAGCTCTCAGTCTCCTAAGTACTGTCTCTCATCGTCACTCCACTGGACTTTCAGTAATCTGACTGTCTTGTTTCTAAGCCTCTTCTCATCTCTCGCAATTATCCGAACTGACTTCTAACTTTAGTCAAGTTTGGTTCTACTACCAAGTCATCAAACATAGTCAATGCTATAGTAGACTCCGGATCTCTACACACTTCCTTAGATGAGAAACATGAAAAAAATCGTGGACTCCTACCAAAATATTTGGTAACTCCACTCTATATGTGAGTTTCCCGATTCTCTCTATAATAGGAAATGGTCCTACAAATCTCGGTGCCAACTTCCTTGATTTTCCAAATCGAATCACACCCTTCATCGGTGACACCTTAACAAATACATGATCTCCAACAGAGAACTCTACGTCTTTCCGTCTTCTATATGTATAATTTTTTTACCTGGATTGAGCTTCTTTCATTCTAGCGTGAATCAACTTAATCTTTTCTACAGCTTCACTAGCCAAATCTGGACCAAGAACCAACCTATCCTCGGTCTCTAACCAACAAATGGGAGATTTGCACGACCTTCCATACAAAGCTTTAAACGGTGCCATTCCCATACTAGTCTGATAACTATTGTTATATGAAAACTTGACTAAGTATAGATGGTCTTCCCATGATCCCCCAAAAATTAACACACAAGCTCTTAACAAATCCTCCAAGTCTTTGTTAACTCTTTCCGTTTTCCCATCGGTCCGTGGATGGTAAGCGGTACTCATCTTGAGCTTAGTTCCTAAATCTCCTGTAGACTCTTCCAGAACTCACTAGTGAACAAGGAATCTCTATCATTTACTATACTACTAGGAATTCTATGTAGCCTAACTATATTCTTCATAAATAACTTAGCTAGAACAAGTGCTGTTCTAGTTGACTTGACTGGAATGAAATCGGCACTCTTGGTTAACCTGTCCACTATGACCCATATACTTTCATTTCCTCTGTTTGATCTTGGTAACCCGTCTATAAAATCCATAGAAATAGAATCAATCTTCCATATTGGAATATCTAATGGCTGAAGCAACCCACTTGGCTTCTGATGTTCAGCTTTTATCTGTTGGCAGTTTAGAGACTACTTTACCTGTAAGCCTACATCCTTCTTCATTCCTTCCCAGAAGAAACTCCGCTTCATGTCCTGATACATCTTAGTTCCTCCCAGATGAATAGTGAATTTCAGACGATGGCATTCCTCCAAAACTTCCTTCCTTATGTATCCCACATTTAGAACACATAACCTCCCTTTTTTCTCAACCACCCATTCTGGTCAAGACTAAAATCCTTTAAGTCATCGCTCTTTGTTCCTTCCTTTAACTTTCCAATCCGTTCGACCAATACTGGATCCTCCTCCTATTTAGAATCAATCCTTTTGATCATCACCGGTTGAACTTCTAAAAAAGACAACACAACAGTTCCTTCACTAGACCCAACTTCAGATCTCCACTACACTCTGCAAGTCGACAACGCTTCCAAATATTTCCACTCTACTATCATTGCCAACACTGCATTCTGATGCTTTCTGCTAAGCGCATCTGTAACCTTATTACCTTTCCCTGGTGTGTACTCAATCCCAAAGTCATAAGCAATAATAAACTCTAACCATCTTTGCTGTCTCATGTTCATCTCCTTCTGAGAGAACAAATACTTCAACAACTAATGATCCGTATATAACTCAAACCACTCTCCTGAAAGGTAATTGTCTCCACACCTTCAATGCAAAAATCATAGCAACTAACTCCAAATCATGCGTTGGATATCTAACCTCATACGGTCTAAGCTGTCGAGAAGCATAGGCAATCACTTTACCTCTTTGCATTAACATAGCTCCTAACCCAGATCCACATGCATCTGTATAAACTACCAAATCCTGATTCCCCTCCGGAATAACTAATATAAGTGCATGAGTCAATAAGTGTTTCAAGCTCTAGAATGCTTCCTCACACTTATCGGTCCAAATAAACTTCACATACTTTCGTGTTAGCTTGGTCATCGGTGCTGCTATCTGCGAAAAATCCTTAATGAACCTCCGATAATATCTAGCTAATCCAAGAAAACTCTTTATCTCAGTCACTGTCTCGGGTCTCTTCCAATTATTCACCGCTTCGATCTTAGTCGGATCTACAGACAACCTTATCTCTGAGACTACATGACCAAGAAACTTCACTTCCTTCTTCTAGAAATGACACTCCGAAAACTTCGCCTTTAGCTGATACTGCCTCAACGTCTCAAGCACAATTCTAAGATGAACTTCATGCTCCCTTTCATCCTTAGGGTATATCAAAGTATCATCTATGAAAACCAACATGAACCTGTCCAAGTGCTCTCGGAAGATTCGGTCCATCAAATCCACAAAGAATGATGGCGTGTTAGTTAGTACGAACGACATCACCAACCATTCATACGAACCATATCTAGTTCTAAATGCCGTCAAAGGAATACTATCCTCTGCTACTCTAAGCTAATGGAAACCTGTTGCTAAATCCACCTAAGAAAATACCTTGGCTCCACTCAACAGATTGAACAAATCGCCAATTCTAGGCAACAGATATCGACTCTTTATCGTCTTATCATTCAACTTACGATAATCGATACATAACCTCAACGATCCGTCCGGCTTCTTAGCAAAAACACTATGGGTGCTTCCCAAGGTGAACTACTTGGCCTAATAAAATTCTTGCCTTACAAATCCACCAACTGCACCTTTAGCTCTCTCATCTCTATAGGTGTCATCCTACTTGGTGGTCTACTCATTGGTTCAACACCAGGCACCAAATCTATCTGAAACTCAATGGCTCGTTTCGGTGCTAATCCTACTACAGGCTCAAAAATATCCGCGAATTCTCTAACCACGAAAACTCGATTCAACTCGTCTTCCAACTCCACAACGCCCAACAAATCATTCACCTCACAACTAGGGCTTTCTAAGGTATATATAATCCGATCACTACAGTCAGGGTGTCTAAGTGAAATTTTCCTATCATGACAAAATATCCTAGCATCGTATTTACTTAACCAATCCATACCCAAAATAATTCCGAACCCTACAAAGTTAAACACATGCAAACAACAAAGGTATGACCTAACAAATCAAACTCTAGGTGGTCACACTTCATCCCAAGTGTCGCATACCTCCTATTAGATTTGCAACCCATAAGGAAGTAACTAGGTATGTGGGTTCTAGGTTAAGCTTATCTACCAAACAATGAGATATAAAAGAATGCGACGCACCAGTATCAAACAAAACGCTAATAGACAAACCATGGATCTGAAGCGTGCCTCCCAACACTGCCTTCCCTTTCTCCTGCACTGTTGGTCCCTGATATAGCTAGTTCCAATGCAAATACTTTGTCTCTTCCATCCTTAGTAGGCTCTTAACAATAGTTCTTATAATCACAATTTTGATCGCAGTTGAAGCATCTGATATTCTTCTTCTGATCACTTCCTTTGCCTTTCCAGTATGACACTCATTAGCAAAATGCCTCCTTCTTATCGCACTTGTAACGACCTCGGATTTTAATTTAATTTAAATTGATAATTAATTGAATTTTTGAATTCAAAATTGTAAAATTAATTGTAAATTGAAGCGAGTTTCCCCGAATCCAAATAAAAATATATTAAATCATTTTAAATTTAGAAATTGTATGTATATATATATGTGAATATATGTATGTATATGCAATATACGAGTAAATTTGAAATTATATATATATATATATATTGAATTTGAGTTTGAAATCTCAAGTAAATGGTTTAATAATAATTTGAGTTTATAAAAAAAAAATCAAGTAAATACATTTGTTAAACTTTAACAACTAATTAAAAATAGAAATTATCTATTTACATTACAAAATAATAAGACAAGTCAAAAAGAAATAAATCAAATTGGATATAAATATAAGATAGTAAAGTACACTCAAGTATTCATACAAAATTGAATAAGTATGAACAAGGACAAGTAAGATAAATATATACACATGGAAATGAAAGAAGACAAAGAAATAAATGCAAATCTCTTTAGCCACCAAATTGTCTTCAGCCGAGTTAACAAACAAAGAAATAGAAATATATATTCAAGTAGGTACACTTGCAAAAGAAGAAGAAATATATGTAGATAAGTATGAAACCAAAGTAAACAAATATGTATAGGCTGGCAAAGGAAGGTTTTATCTCATGCATTGTACAGCCGAGATAAGAAGGAACAAATAAATGTATATTTTTACAACCAATTAATACCAATATCTTTAGTACACTACACAATTATCTCTACAGCCGAAATGAAAGAAAATATATGTATGAATTAAATATGGAGAAGTAAGTTGTACAAAGTAATTAATGTGGCACACCAAAGTCTAGATGTACATCAGCCACCACTTGATAAAAATATCTCTGATGTTGTACAAATATATAACATCACTTGTACAAAAATATTATACGCTGTAAACTCTTCCTATATATCAATATCAACTTCAGTTTCGTTCACCAAAGGCTGAAGTAAAAAGTTATCAAAACTTAAACAAAATTTCAATTTAAAACATCAAACAAATTGATGCAACCAGAGAATCAAACTAGAAGCTTTCAACTGGAAATTCAAAGCCTGTTTTCAACATAAAGAAAACTCTGGCATTTTTCTGAAACAGGTGAGTAAAACTAACCAATTTAAACTAGAATCTGTTGATATCTGGATGTTGTGATTTTATTTGAAGTATAGTGGTGATAAGTTCTTGCATGAAGGTAAATATTTTTTATATATATATGTGTAAGTAGGTGGGCATGTCTGAGAACAAGATGTTTGTTCTGTTCTTATTGTACAGGTTATAAAATTGATTAAAATCAAATATCTATTTCCCTGATTCTCTGTAGTTTTCACTATATAAACAAAATCTGTTTGTTATAACAAAATATCAATTTTAAGAAATATCTTCAAGTTAAATCTAAAGCTAGTATTAACAAGAAGGAAGAATAACAGTAGATTTCTAAACATATCAAAATCTCAATCATAATAATTGGTTGTTTCAGGTATATAGCCTGATTTGTTATCGTGAATGATGAATTTAGACAGTAAAATCATGATATTTAGAAAAGTATTCAGAGAGATATGCTTAGTTGATCAGATTTGGGTATTTTGTATATCGTCGGCGATCATGGATGATTTGAGGTTCGGGATTTTGATCGAGGGTGGCTTTAGGGTTGTCGATAATGGGAAAAATGTCAAAGTTGTTTAACGATGGCTAGGGTGGACGAGAATCGATGATATAGGGTTTTGAGTGTTGTTTTGTTCAGTTGGATGTCGAGGTAATCTCGACGAGAATGGTGATTCGTACTCGATCGCGAGGGGTGAGGTCGTGTCGTGGTGACTTGATGTTGCTCTAGAAGTAGTGCCGTGGGTTCCAACTGTCAAGATCGTCGGTGGCAAGGAGATTAGTCTATCGGGTTTTGTATTCCTTTTGCTTTAAGGTGTTCGATTTTGATTCACGGAGGAATGCATCGATCTGGGAGGTCGGAGTCATCAGCGTGATCGTTGGTGATCTACGAGTCGTCGCAGCGTTGATCGGAACCCAGCAGATCGTCGTTCACATGCACGCGTGCACGATCATATCTGGGTTGGTGAAGGCTTCGGAAAGAACAAGTTTTTTTTCTCGAGTTAATTTCGTGATTGACTCGAAGCAAGGTTGATTACGTGGATGTCTCGTGTTTCGCTCGAGGATAGGGTAGGGGTTTGCTGGGCTTTGAACTCGAGGTAACGGGATTAGTCTGGGGTTGTTTTCAAAAGTTAAAGTTTAAACTTATTAGTATACACAGTTTTGTTTAAATGCAAGATACAAGTTTTGAGTTAATAAACGGCAAAAGTAATAATTGGAACAAAGGTTAAAGTTAATTATTTTGAAAATTATTAAGTTTTAATTCAATTAATTTATGACATTATTTATTAATTAATTATTATAAATAAGTAATGGAATTAATTAAGGTAAATTGATATTTTGATTAACCTTAATTTCTTGAATAAATTAATGTGTTAATAATGATAAAGGGTAAGGTTATTAATTAAAGATTTTGATATCAATGAAGATAATTAAGAATAATCACTTATTGTAATTAATTAAAGGTAATTAATTAATGTGACAAATTAATTAAGGAAATTAATTTGAGGATAATTAAATAAATTAAAGGTTAATTAATAAATGAAAGTGATTAAGGGGTGATTATTAATTAAGGATTAATAAATTAATTATTGTAATTAATTAAGGATAATTAATTAAATGATAATTAATTAATTTATTAATTGAGGCTAATTAATTATTATTAAAGGTTAATTAATTAAGATAAAATTGTAATTAATTAATGTTAATTAACCACGATTAGTAATTTATATTCATAAGTAATTAATCTGATTTAAATTAATCAGATAATTTATTGATCTTACTTATGGATGTTTATATTCTATTGGATGATTTGAATTGCTTGATATCCCCGATATATGATGCTTTGTGATATATCCTGATTTATGTTGTGATCTGTTTCTCTGGGATGAATGTAATTAATTCCCTGTGATGTAATTTATATATCTGTGATCCGTGAATGAAAGATGAGCGTTATAGTTATACCGCTTATCAACTATATTTCTGTGTTCTGATCTGTGATGATTGAATGATGTTGCACTACCGTGTGAAACCCCTGGACCACACTTTTACACACACAAATATGGATTTCACGAGGAAATCGGTTAAGTCACAGATGATTTAAATTTAATATTTTTGAAATTGAAATTTTTATTTCAATTGATTTTGGAAATGGATTTGGGTCAAATGTTAAAGCTTTTGAAAAGGTGTTTTCAAAGATAAAAGTTATTTTGAATAACTTGATAAAATTTTCCAATTTAAATAATTTAATTTGAATTTGAATTTGAATTCAATATTTGAAATTGAATCCAATGATTTGGAAATTATGGTTAAGATGTTATAAATGTGAATTTAAACCATTTTTAAAAGTATGATTTTGAGAATTTGAATCTAACCCAAAGACTTTAACTCGTATAAATGAATCAGATTTTCCGAAATGAAAACTAATTGTTTTCAAATAATAGAAGCTTTCATATAAGGAATGAATTCCCAATTTGTGTCAAAAGAATTTCACGTTTGAAATGAAAATGGTTTTCCAAGTTATGAATAAATCTTTGGAAACGTGTTTTGAAAGCTATCAGTTAAATCTTTGATTTAAAGATTTAACGAGTTAATTCAAATTGAAATGGAAATTGACTTGAAAAATCTATGAATAGATCTTTGTGAAACCGGGTGAACTTTGTGAATTGAATCTTTTTGTAAAAGATTAGAAATGGTAATTTGTTTAAACCATCTGAAGAGAAAGTTTTGGGTAATAAGTTGCGACTTAATTGAAATCCCAATATCCGTATGTTTTTAAATATTGCGCTCATTATTCGGTTTAGCCGAGAGAGGACCTTTGTGTCATATAACCCATTCCGAATAATGATACGACGTATATGGATAGCATTTGAAGACCGGTGGTGAAGACCGGATATTTTCGAAAACGAAAGGACAACTCGTCGAATGTCACTGCATCGACTGGTCCCCGGTAAAGAGATTTGATCACCCTTTGTGATGGGAAGTCCGGACGTGATTAGAAATTATCCGGATTGCAAGGGCTTCTTTGGAAGTGCCTTCGGTTCCGTTTGATCCCTGAACGGACTTGTATGGATGTGTGTCTGACGTTACACTTTGAGATGTAAAGCAGGTTTCTATCAAATACATTTCTGTTGGTGGCGGAGAATTTATTCTCTTAGCTTAACACCCTTCTCTGAGACGTACGAGCTCAGAGGTTATGTAGTTGATGGTTACTAGTGATACATTCCCAATTTGGTAATGTGGCATACGAAGTGCTGTTGATCATTTGTTGATCAAAGCGTGGCTTTGTGAAAAAGCGTGGCTTTGTGAAAAAGCGTGGCTTTGTGAAAAAGCGTGGCTTTGTGAAAAAGCGTGGCTTTGTGAAAAAGCGTGGCTTTGTGAAAAAGCGTAGCTTTGTGGACGAGACTTCGTCGAGCCTCACAACCCGGTAATGGTCGAAACAGGAATGTTGCGGCAAGGTTGTTAGGGGTCGCGCCCCTAGGGTATGTCATTTCCTTCTGGATAAAAGGTGATATCATGGTATGGAGCCCAGATATTTTACCTATGTTGATGCTGCAAATTTATTATACTTTGTGGTTGTTGCTGTATGATCGAGAGCTCTCAAATAAAGGTCGGTAACGACCAGGGGATGGCATAGCTCGTGTGTTAGCTACCTAATTACAACTGTACAGCGTGAGGTAGCGTCGGCCTTGTTTAGCAGAGATCCGGTTAGGTTCTCGGGGCATCTTTCCAAAGGCGTTTCCATTTCGGTAAGGAAGTTCCTTTGCCTGACCATTTGTTGGAAATCCAATTTCCAATACAATCCTTGTACGGTTTTGGTTGTAGAACCTGCCATTTACTTATGGTGGTCACCACTGTTTAGATGGTAGCCATAGTAGGCATACAATAATGGTTGTATGCTGGCTAAGATTAATACTATATTTTCGAAATGGCTTTCTACACTATGCACTAGTAATAATATCGAAGAATGTTTCTCGTATTAAGCATATTTGACTATCATAAGAAGAAATCTCCTCCAAGTCTGCGATTGCATTGTGTGTGTGGCGGGAGGTCTTATGGTAGTTTCATTTTTCAAAAGCATATTGGATTCTTTTTAAAATCTGTTTTATTTAAAGCAACTACTTTTGTTTACTCATACTAGTCCCATGAATGACTCGGAGTTTATTGTTCCCTTCCTAAACTCTGGGTGCCCATAATTTTCCACACGGGCAGTCTAGAGTTGGGTTTCTCAGATATTCAGGTTTAGTAGATTATCTGGAGCTAGTTCACTTCATCGGAGTGGATGACTGCATCTGCTTATCTTGGTGCATTGGTTGGTGTTTAGAGCTTGATGTTGGAGAAGTTGGATTCATTCTCTTTTGAGGATCATTTGGAGTTATCAGTTCTGTTTTCCGCTGTATTATTATTTATCTCTGATATTGTTGTATCATATTGATATCATTGTTGTATATCATTCTGGATATTGTATTCATTGGAGTTGTATATGATATCATCTATTTCTTTCTTCCGCTATGTTGTTATACTTAATGGTGTTATAAGCTCCGGTGAACCAGATTCGGCGTTTGAATCTTCGGCATTTTGAGTACAAGTGAAGTACGGGTGCCGATTTTCGAAGGCCGATTTTAAGGTCATTACAAGTGGTAACAGAGCTAAGGTTGAACTTTAGCTCAGGAGTATAACATATTAAGTAGCTCATTAGAGATAGGGTGAAGTATACCCTAGAATGAGTGATCCCTCAGATATCCGTTCGAATACCTCAGTAAATTCTCTTACTATTCACTGATAGTAAGTATGATTGCAAGAAGAGGATGAGATAGGGGACAGGGGAATACGACTATGAATGGTCAATACCCTGTAACAACAAGGAAACAATCTTTTCTCTATCAATCTCTTTTGTTCAGCATCTCTTCTCAATTCTTCGATAATTTCTGGTAGATCCAGGAAGAAGATTCGATATATTAATATGGGATGTAAACTCCAAATAAGTCAGTCAGAATTGTTGTTTGGATGAATTGTTTGCTTCGTTTGCTATGGTTGATAAGTATACTTTACTTTCTAAACTAAAAGTTTTGAAATTGTATCCATATATCTATCTATTCTTTGGGTCCCGATATGTTCTACGAATGGTTAGTTATCCCTTTGAACTAACCGATGCCACTGTATATTTCGTAGATCTGGATAACCCGAGTATTTTGTGAAGTGTTAAACAGATTCGTTCTTGTATCTGTTATTGATATTCTGATTTGGTAAGCCAAATGTAGAATAAATATTCAGTTTGATTTGATGAAATATTCTTCATCTATCTTTGTGTCTCTCTCGCAATTTCGAGGACGAAATTTTTTAAGGGGGGAAGTCTGTAACGACCCCGGATTTTAATTTAATTTAATTGATAATTAATTGAATTTTTGAATTTAAAATTGTAAAATTAATTGTAAATTGAAGCGAGTTTCCTCGAATCCAAATAAAAATATATTAAATCATTTTAAATTTAGAAATTGTATATATATGTGAATATATGTATGTATATGCAATATATGAGTAAATTTGCAATTATATATATATATATATATTGAATTTGAGTTTGAAATCTCAAGTAAATGGTTTAATAATAATTTGAGTTTATAAAAAAAAATATCAAGTAAATACATTTGTTAAACTTTAACAACTAATTAAAAATAGAAATTATCTATTTACATTACAAAATAATAAGACAAGTCAAAAAGAAATAAATCAAATTGGATATAAATATAAGATAGTAAAGTACACTCAAGTATTCATACAAAATTGAATAAGTATGAACAAGGACAAGTAAGATAAATATATACACATGGAAATTAAAGAAGACAAAGAAATAAATGCAAATCTCTTTAGCCACCACTTCAGCCGAGTTAACAAACAAAGAAATAGAAATATATATTCAAGTAGGTACACTTGCAAAAGAAGAAGAAATATATGTAGATAAGTATGAAACCAAAGTAAACAAATATGTATAGGCTGGTAAAGGAAGGTTTTATCTCATGCATTGTACAACCGAGATAAGAAAAAACAAATAAATGTATATTTTGTACAACCAATTAATACCAATATCTTTAGTACACTACACAATTATCTCTACAGCCGAAATGAAAGAAAATATATGTATGAATCAAATATGGAGAAGTAAGTTGTACAAAGTAATTAATGTGGCACACCAAAGTCTAGATGTACATCAGCCACCACTTGATAAAAATATCTCTGATGTTGTACAAATACATAACATCACTTGTACAAAAATATTATACCTTGTAAACTCTTCCTATATATCAATATCAACTTCAGTTTCGTTCACCAAAGGCTGAAGTAAAAAGTTATCAAAACTTAAACAAAATTTCAATTTAAAACATCAAACAAATTGATGCAACCAGAGAATCAAACTAGAAGCTCTCAACTGGAAATTCAAAGCCTGTTTTCAACATAAAGAAAACTCTGGCATTTTTCTGAAACAGGTGAGTAAAACTAACCTATTTAAACTAGAATCTGTTGATATCTGGATGTTGTGATTTTATTTGAAGTATAGTGGTGATAAGTTCTTGCATGAAGGTAAATATTTTTTGTATATATATATGTGTAAGTAGGTGGGCATGTCTGAGAACAGGATGTTTGTTATGTTCTTATTGTACAGGTTATAAAATTGATCAAAATCAAATATCTATTTCCCTGATTCTCTGTAGTTTTCACTATATAAACAAAATCTGTTTGTTATAACAAAATATCAATTTTAAGAAATATCTTCAAGTTAAATCTAAAGCTAGTATTAACAAGAAGGAAGAAGAACAGTAGATTTCTAAACATATCAAAATCTCAATCATAATAATTGGTTGTTTCAGGTATATAGCCTGATTTGTTATCGTGAATGATGAATTTAGACAGTAAAATCATGATTTTTAGAAAAGTATTCAGAGAGATATGCTTAGTTGATCAGATTTGGGTATTTTGTATATCGTCGGCGATCATGGATGATTTGAGGTTCGGGATTTTGATCGAGGGTGGCTTTAGGGTTGTCGATCATGGGAAAAATGTCAAAGTTGTTTAACGATGGCTAGGGTGGACGAGAATCGATGATCTAGGGTTTTGAGTGTTGTTTTGTTCAGTTGGATGTCGAAGTGATCTCGACGAGAATGGTGATTCGTACTCAATCGCGAGGGGTGAGGTCGTGTCGTGGTGACTTGATGTTGCTCTAGAAGTAGTGCCGTGGGTTCCAGCTATCAAGATCGTCGGTGGCAAGGAGATTAGTCTATCGGGTTTTGTATTCCTTTTGCTTTAAGGTGTTCGATTTTGATTCACGGAGGAATGCATCGATCTGGGAGGTCGGAGTCATCAGCGTGATCGTTGGTGATCTACGAGTCGTCGCAGCGTTGATCGGAACCCAGCAGATCGTCGTTCACATGCACGCGTGCACGATCATATCTGGGTTGGTGAAGGCTTTGGAAAGAACAAGTTTTTTTTCTCGAGTCAATTTCGTGATTGACTCGAAGCAAGGTTGATTACATGGATGTCTCGTGTTTCGCTCGAGGATAGGGTAGGGGTTTGCTGGGCTTTGAACTCGAGGTAACGGGATTAGTCTGGGGTTGTTTTCAAAAGTTAAAGTTTAAACTTATTAGTATACACAGTTTTGTTTAAATGCAAGATACAAGTTTTGAGTTAATAAACGGCAAAAGTAATAATTGGAACAAAGGTTAAAGTTAATTATTTTGAAAATAATTAAGTTTTAATTCAATTAATTTATGACATTATTTATTAATTAATTATTATAAATAAGTAATGGAATTAATTAAGGTAAATTGATATTTTGATTAACCTTAATTTCTTGAATAAATTAATGTGTTAATAATGATAAAGGGTAAGGTTATTAATTAAAGATTTTGATATCAATGAAGATAATTAAGAATAATCACTTATTGTAATTAATTAAAGGTAATTAATTAATGTGACAAATTAATTAAGGAAATTAATTTGAGGATAATTAAATAAATTAAAGGTTAATTAATAAATGAAAGTGATTAAGGGATGATTATTAATTAAGGATTAATAAATTAATTATTGTAATTAATTAAGGATAATTAATTAAATGATAATTAATTAATTTATTAATTGGGGCTAATTAATTATTATTAAAGGTTAATTAATTAAGATAAAATTGTAATTAATTAATGTTAATTAACCACGATTAGTAATTTATATTCATAAGTAATTAATCTAATTTAAATTAATCAGATAATTTATTGATCTTACTTATGGATGTTTAGATTCTATTGGATGATTTGAATTGCTTGATATCCCCGATATATGATGCTTTGTGATATATCCTGATTTATGTTGTGATCTGTTTCTCTAGGATGAATGTAATTAATTCCCTATGATGTAATTTATATATCTGTGATCCGTGAATGAAAGATGAGCGTTATAGTTATACCGCTTATCAACTATATTTCTGTGTTCTGATCTGTGATGATTGAATGATGTTGCACTACCGTGTGAAACCCCTGGACCACACTTTTACACACACAAATATGGATTTCACGAGGAAATCGGTTAAGTCACAGATGATTTAAATTTAATATTTTTGAAATTGAAAATTTTATTTCAATTGATTTTGGAAATGGATTTGGGTCAAATGTTAAAGCTTTTGAAAAGGTGTTTTCAAAGATAAAAGTTATTTTGAATAACTTGATAAAGTTTTCCAATTTAAATAATTTAATTTGAATTTGAATTTGAATTCAATATTTGAAATTGAATCCAATGATTTGGAAATTATGGTTAAGATGTTATAAATGTGAATTTAAACCATTTTTAAAAGTATGATTTTGAGAATTTGAATCTAACCCAAAGACTTTAACTCGTATAAATGAATCAGATTTTCCGAAATGAAAACTAATTGTTTTCAAATAATAGAAGCTTTCATATAAGGAATGAATTCCCAATTTGTGTCAAAAGAATTTCACGTTTGAAATGAAAATGGTTTTCCAAGTTACAAATAAATCTTTGGAAACGTGTTTTGAAAGCTATCAAATAAATCTTTGATTTAAAGATTTAACGAGTTAATTCAAATTGAAATGGAAATTGACTTGAAAAATCTATGAATAGATCTTTGTGAAACCGGGTGAACTTTGTGAATTGAATCTTTTTGTAAAAGATTAGAAATGGTAATTTGTTTAAACCATCTGAAGAGAAAGTTTTGGGTAATAAGTTGTGACTTAATTGAAATCCCAATATACATATGTTTTTAAATATTGCGTTCATTATTCGGTTTAGCCGGGAGAGGACCTTTGTGTCATATAACCCATTCCGAATAATGATACGACGTATATGGATAGCATTTGAAGACCGGTGGTGAAGACCAGATATTTTCGAAAAAGAAAGGACAACTCGTCGAATGTCTCTGCATCGACTGGTCCCCGGTATAGAGATTTGATCACCCTTTGTGATGGGAAGTTCGGACGTGATTATAAATTATCCGGATTGCAAGGGCTTCTTTGGAAGTGCCTTCGGTTCCGTTCGATCCCGGAACGGACTTGTATGGATTTGTGTCTGCTTATCTTGCTTCTTTGAGATGTAAAGCTGGTTTCTATCAAATACGTTTCTGTTGGTGGTGGAGAATTTATTCTCTTAGCTTAACACCCTTCTCTGAGATGTACGAGCTCAAAGGTTATGTAGTTGATGGTTACTAGTGATACATTCCCAATTTGGTAAAGTTGCATACGAAGTGATGTTGATCATTTGTTGATCAAAGCATGGCTTTGTGAAAAAGCGTAGCTTTGTGGATGAGACTTCGTCGAGCCTCACAACCCGGTAATGGTCGAAACAGGAATGTTGCAGCAAGGTTGTTAGGGGTCGCGCCCCTAGGGTATGTCATTTCCTTCTGGATAAAAGGTGATATCATGGTATGGAGCCCAGATATTTTACCTATGTTGATGCTGCAAATTTATTATACTTTGTGGTTGTTGCTGTATGATCGAGAGCTCTCGGATAAAGGTCGGTAATGACCGGGGATGGCATAGCTCGTGTGTTAGCTACCTAGTTACAGCTGTACAGCGTGAGGTAGCGTCGGCCTTGTTTAGCAGAGATCCGGTTAGGTTCTCGGGGCGTCTTTCCAGAGGCGTTTCCATTTCGGTAAGGAAGTTCCTTTGCCTGACCATTTGTTGGAAATCCAATTTCCAATACAATCCTTGTACGGTTTTGGTTGTAGAACCTGCCATTTACTTATGGTGGTCACCACTATTTAGATGGTAGCCATAGTAGGCATACAATAATGGTTGTATGCTGGCTAAGATTAATACTATATTTTCGAAATGGCTTTCTACACTATGCACTAGTAATAATATCGAAGAATGTTTCTCGTATTAAGCATATTTGACTATCATAAGAAGAAATCTCCTCCAAGTCTGCGATTGCATTGTGTGTGTGGCGGGAGGTCTTATGGTAGTTTCATTTTTCAAAAGCATATCGGATTCTTTTTAAAATCTGTTTTATTTAAAGCAACTACTTTTGTTTACTCATACTAGTCCCATGAATGACTCGGAGTTTATTGTTCTCTTCCTAAACTCTGGGTGCCCATAATTTTCCACACGGGCAGTCTAGAGTTGGGTTTCTCAGATATTCAGGTTTAGTAGATTATCTGGAGCTAGTTCACTTCATCGGAGTGGATGACTGCATCTGCTTATCTTGGTGCATTGGTTGGTGTTTCGAGCTTGATGTTGGAGAAGTTGGATTCATTCTCTTTTGAGGATCATTTGGAGTTATCAATTTTGTTTTCCGCTGTATTATTATTTATCTCTGATATTGTTGTATCATATTGATATCATTGTTGTATATCATTCTGGATATTGTATTCATTAGAGTTGTACATGATATCATCTATTTCTTTCTTCCGCTGTGTTGTTATACTTAATGGTGTTATAAGCTCCGGTGAACCAGATTCGGCGTTTGAATCTTCGGCATTTTGAGTACAAGTAAAGTACTGGTGCCGATTTTGAAGGCCGATTTCAGGGTCATCACAGCACTTATAGCAAACAACTTAAACTTTCCTTTCTTTGTGGCTCCATATTTCCACGCACCCTTCTTATGAAAGAACTTCCTTTTCTGACTCTGCCCCACCTGGACCTCATTTGCCTTATTCTTCTTCAGAGAAGCAAGCATCTCCTCGTGTCTTAAAGCCATCTCCACCACAACATCCTAAGGATCCCTCAGATGAGGTAATGTAGCCCTGGCCAACTCAGGCTTCAACCTCCTGATGAACTTCTCATTCCTCTTCATCACGATATCCACAGTGGCATGTCCATACCTAGCTAACTCCTCGAACCTTCTAGAATATTCCAACACAGACATCTCCCCCTTGCTCCAACTTAGTAAACTTTCTGAGCAAAGCAGACTGCGCCATCACAGGCATGAACCTCTCCTGGAACCTTCTCCTAAACTCAGCCTATATCATCGTCTCTTCATTCACTCCAGCTTTCACACTATTCCGCCAGAATAAAGCTGCTCCCTAAAGTTGTCCCGAAGCAAGCCTCCTCTTATGCTCATCATTGACCCCCAAGTCAGCAAAGATTCTCTCATAATGCAATAACCAATTCTCTACCTCAATAGCATCTTTAGTTCCGATAAATGGCTTTCCTCCAAGCCTAACATAGTCTCTACTCAGAATAGCATAATTGTTGACCACCGGAGCTTCCTGAACTCCTACTCTAGCATTTCCTCTAACCACTCCAGCAGCAATTCCAGCTTGCATCATGTTTACGAAAAAATGATACATAGCTCCCATATCCACTTGCGGGACTCTAGCACCAACATTCCTAGCTTGTGCCTGACCTTGGTTCCTTCTCGTATTCGGTCTGGCATTACCATTTGTGGTGGTGCTTCCTCCAAGATTCACTCTTCCACTTCTAGCGTCCATATCTGTATTCAAGCCTCGTGAGATACAGTAGAATAGCCTAAGAGAGATAGGAGAATAGAGATATGGCGTATTCTTATATATAGCAAATACAAGTATGTTATTATAGCGTTCTCATACCCCGATCTTACTCTAACTCCTTAGGATTATGTTTTCAAAAATCATTTTTAGTTTAAATATTTTCAAAAACCTATGCTTTGATACCAAGTTGTAACATCCCCTATCTGGAGGCTCGAAACTTAGCGCTACAGATGTTGTAGTCATCCATAGTATTAACTTTCGGTGACCAAATACGGTAATGTTAATGGTATCCATAGTATCAGAAGCACATGAATATGAAACAAAATCACATATTTCAAAAACAACTTTTTTATTACATAAAACATGTTTCATATTCCATTACATAATCCCAATCATCTCCCAGGTTCTGATCAAATATAATTATTACAAAATACGCCAAGAGCGACATAGGAAGATGCCCCCTTGGTTGACTAGAGTATTATATAGTCATAACTGTCTTAATATAACATGGAAAAATAAAATAAAACAACAACTCCTAAATAGCTATCCATCAGCCACCTGCTTGTCTCCGGAAGCTTTATTCGCTTACCTACTGAAACATGAAAATCCTCAACCCTCGGCCAACTCAAATCAATTCTGAGCACCCGAGAGTTTATGGGGAAAAACATAAACTTTGAGTCAGACATAAAGCCTGGTGTGAATAATACTATAAATCTTGGTTATTTGATATTAAGTGAGACCAGCCGCTTAGCGGAATGGGTTTCCCCTCACTAATATCCTTCTAAAACATATCTTTTGCAAATCATAATCATGCAACCAAAACTGCTTAAAAACTGTAAAGCATTATCATGTAAACATACATATCAGGTAACAAATGAACTATCTGTCCGAACACTATAGTTTTGTTTGGCTAACTAATAACCTTTGGTTGACTCGGGCCTGCCAGACAATATAAAAAAATAATCTAACACCTGTTAGACACTCCTCTTCTAGATGGTCTGTCCCTAACTTATCTTCTCCCAGGGTCCACTGATCCTAATGGTTTGGCAGGCTCACCAATAACCTACCTCTGTACAAATATATATATATATATATATATATATATATATATTCCGTTCTGTGTATAACATCACTTTAGTCTTACTTGTGACAAAGCCCTACACACTGAAATTTTGGAATAAATTAGCTGGGGCTATTAGCCAATGTACAGGGCGTGACCCTATACCAGTCCCATGTGGTATTCTAATATCTCAGTCATTTTACTTAGGGTAATCTTCCCTTAAATTTTCCTTGAAATCCTTTTCATCTCAAATCGATTTAAAACCTTTAAATCAAACTTAAACAAGGAAAATATATACTTTATGCTATACACAAAATCACCTTGCCATGTTATATATACTTTGCTCAAATCTTTGTTGATGAAAACATTTAAACCTTTGAAAGTACTCCTTTCGAGTCCATTGAAAGTACCCCTTTCAAAACCAAGTAAAACTTAGGCCAAAGGCTAAAAATAAACCCTTTCGAAACCATTCATAATCATCCTTTCGAAACCATTGAAAAACATCACCTTTGAAAGCTTTAAAATCCATAGACATCCTTCTTTCAAAACTCTATAAACGTTGCCTTTCAAAAACATTGGAAAACCTTCCCTTTTAAACTTTTCGAAACTATTGGGGAACCACCCCTTCGAAACCTTCATTAATACCTTTCGAAAGCAATAAACATCAAACCTTTTGAAAGCCTTTGGGTTCAAGTAAAACATGTGGAATAACCTTTCGAAACCTTGTAAAACTAAACCATTCGAAACCTTTGGGTTTTACCTTCAACGGAGCAAAAGGGTCATAAAACACTTAAGTCGAAAGCATTCTTTTGAAAGCAATTCCTAAGTAAAGAAGTGATGGTGCCGAAACAAACCCTTCGAAAGCATTGGAGAAGCGGCTTGGGTTTTAAAACAAAGTATATCTTTCGAAACCATTGCCTCGAAAGGTAGAAAAGCGGCAGCTAAGGGTTTCAACCCCATTCGAAAGTATTTACTTAAAACAAAGGTGCAATCCATTTCGAAACCATTACTATTTAACCCAGTCGGAAGCCAACTAAGTTGAAAGCATACCCTTCGAAAACAAAGCAGCCACATTTCCATTTGAAAGAAAAGACACGCTTCGACCCCTTCGGAACCCATAGCTTCAACCCAATACCTTCCACCAATATCCAATTAGTTGTGCACCAGTTCTTTGATGCCATGCACATTGGTTTCGATGGTGATGGCGGCGGAGCTACTAGGTTGGAACCTAGGTGCCGAAAGTGGTAAAACATGCTAAAAGCATGTAAAAACAAAAAGCATGTAAAAACTGATTTTAACTATAAAAAGAAATTCTTTTCAACTAACCTGCCTTGTTTGTCAAAGTATTATTGGTTGCTAATTTTCTTTTCTAAAAGTACTACAAAAAATTCAGAAATAGACAATTTAATTTGTTTACAAAATACCCCTTCTCCTTTTATAAATATATAAAACATTTATATCACATACCTTAAATAATTTTATATATCTATTAAACACTTAGAAAAATTCTACAAAAATTCTAGAAAATCATTTTTAATACGCTTTCTAGCATATATTAATTTCAGAACCAAATATAAATAATTTAGCCATAAATTATTATAAACCCAAATAATCAATTTCCTTACCATAGAATTAATATTAAATCCACATTAATTCAAAAAATTATGAAAATTGAAACCCATCTGTAAAATATCATTTTCGATCTAAATCTAAAATCGCAAGGCATTTGAATGTCATTTAATAGGTTTTCACATTTAAACATATCATAAAACCTATATGAATAAGCATAATTCATCAACAAGCATATATAAACATTTAATCATTCAAAACATGGCATAATCTTGCAAAATAAATCGGGTTTAACCTTAAAACCGAACCTTGAAACCAAAAATAATTAGAAAACATGAGATGTAGTCATTATTCACCTTAGCTTTGAGATTAAGGGGTTTGAGATTTGAATGGATTTGAATTGATTAGTCTTCTTCCTTAGCTTTTCTTCCTCTTGTTCTTGCTAATGGTGGTCGGCCTCTACTTTGTCTTTGATTTTGAAATGAACGTGTAAATGAATTCCTAAGGGTTTAGGGTATAAGTATTCCCTTTTTCCTATTTTACGCCTTCTCTATTTCATTTTATCTCATTTCTTAGTTCATTGTTTACGTGGCTCGGCTACCCCTTATTAATCACAAATCTCAATCCACTAATCATTGCATTATTTCATTTAATTTACCTAATTAAATATTCCTAATAATGTTACTAAAAATATGGAGTGTTACAGACGCCATGCCATGATTTGACTATAATTAAAGCCGAGCTTTCATATTGAAGATCCACGGTATTCTTAAGTCGAGAGAAATGTGTAAATCAATCACATCGATATTTTCTATTTGACCTTAGTTATATTAACCAAAAGAAAACTATCGAGTGGTCATCCCGTAGTTATTCAATAACAATCAGTACGTAACCACTTAGTGCTCCCAATAATCATGAGTAATACACTGTCCAACGTTTGGAGAGCGTTACACACTCTAATCTCTCTAGATACATTGATATCTAGTTTCAATGCATCTTGGCTAGAAACATTTAAAATGGTATATTTACATTTATTGTGATAAATTACTTATTGGTTATAACACTTCGTAACTACTATCACAAAATATACCATTTATGAATTTTCTATTAAATATACTTTAATTAAATAGATTAATTAATATAACACATTATGTCAAGTATATTATAGAAAGAACATACCATTTATTTTGAACAAGATTGGCCAAAGAATTTGATATATGTAACAAATTACATAATTGCCCAAGGGCATTCCCCTAACTCTATCAAAAAACAATATGTTAACATTTGCATTAGTAAACCATTTCAGGCAATCCAAAAATAATTGAATAAAAATATATTTTAGTAGCTTGAAAAGTTATATTTTTAATGCAATAGCATAATATATAACATAAGAAATATACGTAAACCATAAACATCGTAGGTTATCTTTTTATAACACCCAAGTAAAACGAAGTTTTATTAGCTCTTGAGAGAGTGCGCCATAGAATCCTCATACTCTAGATAGATTAACAAATTGATTTAATGATGTCATGGAGAATTAGTCCTTGCACCTCTTTATTTTCTCTAATTCCAAGCTATCAATCAAGGGTATCATTGCCTATTTTTTGGAATAACCAAATAATTTTGCCTTTACTTTAAATAATCATACCATCAGGATAATTGAACAATACACTATTTAGCATAATTCAAAGAAAAAAGACAATATAAGGTCATAACTCCATCAATGTAGCAAACTATTAAAATATCATGCAATTATTTCCCATTACGAATGCTTGTAAAAAATATATTTGTACATCCAACACCGACATAGTATAATTATTTCACCTAATACAATTATTATGCATGTAAGACAAAATTATAATTGTACTTTAAAATATATCTAATATCGAATATATAATGTTTTCTTTCTAGCATTAACAAATATGTCAAAAATATCAGGCTACCTTAAAAGCAAAAGCAAGTGTTACCCTAATATTATTTTGGTAAGTTTGTTAAATAAAATTATCTATAAATATATTTATTATGAATAACCAATGAGTTCTCATTACTATTTCTCTTTGATACACGTACGTATTACATCGATGAAATATTTTTTAAATTCGTAGAAAATTTCATGTTACATGTTCTCTCATAGAGTTATGCATCTAAAATGGTGGTGATAAAAAGAAATAAATAAAATGAATCAATTGATTATATATTAGTTCTATAATCGCTTAGCATCAAAGAGAACTAAGATGCATTCTCTCCCATTAAATTGAATTTATATTTATAGTTTGAATTCAAATTTGTCAAAATTAAAAGCAATCAATTTCTTTTATTTATCGTATGGTAATTATATTTGATACGATCCTTCACACTTAAAAATAGTTAACTTAGAACCATTACGAGCAATGATGTCATTAATTTATAGTTATCTATAAACATACTCAAACTACGAAGAAAATTCAAAATAATGCACAAATAAAGTTTTTGTAAAAAATCATATACCTCAGTATTGCATAAATCACCAATACTTTAATGATGGCCATGAATGTGTGTTGCCATTAGAAATTTCATATATACTATTAATAAAATAATAGAAAAATATCAAAAGTGATTGACTAAGAAGGACAATGCCAAATTTACAAAAAAGAAAAAGTTCGTATTGCCTTAGAATTCATATACCGTTTGGAATTAAATAAGTTTTCAAAACACATATTTAAAATTAGATTATTAACCAAATTTCAAATTATCTACCGAAGGAAGAACAAAATGTTTCTTATACATTTATACTTTTCCCTAAAATACAGTATGAAATTATATCATTTGAATATTATTTTACTTCAGCTATAATGTTGTTGTTCCAACTTAATTTATAAACTTATTTTCGGGAATGGAATAGGGATCAACTCAACCTCTACTTAGTCATATTGAAAAGTTAAGGTTTTTTGTATATATGTATTAATAAACCAGTAATTCCATGCAAAATATAAAAGGCGAGAAAGGAGAAATAGTTCAACTTTACTTGTAGCAGAATTTATAGAACAATATAAGCTTTTTGGGTTATTATGCATTTGAAAGTTTGTTAATAAATGGAAGAAAATATATAGAATCAACTGACTGCATTTTAATTTTATAATTTATTAGCATTTAAAAGACATAGTATGTAATTTATTCTCTTCTTAAATTGAATTATAGTTTAATAGTGAAATTACTTTGAATTCATATTGCTCTAAATTCAAAGAAATTGAATTCAAAGAAATTAATTACTTTTGTTTAATACATGATAACATTATTTAATATGATCCTTCCTATTTAAAAATAGTTGACATATAATCATTATGAATAACTATATTTACAATTTATAGTTACTTAAAAGAATTTCCAAACAACACAAACAAAAATCTCATTATTGTATATGGTCACCAAGACTTTGATGATGACCATGAATGAGTTTTGCCTATGAACATTTTATAACCTATTAATAATAGAGTAGAAAAATATTAAAAGCCTAGATTGATTAAGAAAAAAAAATTCAGAATTTACAAAAAAAAAAGCGAGACTTATTAAGACTACATATAAAGTAAATATAATTGTCCAAACATGTATATAAAACTAAACTTCTAACCAAATTTTAAAATTATCCACTAATGGCTGAATAAAAGTATTGTTTATACATTTGTATTTCTCCATGTAATATAATGTGAAATTTATTATTTTAATATCCTTTCTACTATTTGTATATTTCTTCCAAATCGATTTTCTTATATATTTAAGTTTTAGAATTAGATAAAGCTCAACTTTCTCGATATTTTATTATAGAGAAAAATGTAAGGTTCTTTTTGTTTCCATATTAACAAATCATTAACTGCAAAATAAATGAAGAAACCCAAATTCATAGTCTAAGCAGTATAAACAAAATATGAAAATGGAATTTGATATTAATGTGAGAAATATTGTAACGTCCCGCAAATTTTCGACTTTCGAAAATTCAACATCGATACTCACTTTATCGACTGCTGAGCCATCGAATGCCGGAAACCCGAGAAGTTATGGTTTTAAGAAAGAAGAAAAAGGTAGAAGAAGAAGATAGAAGAAAAAGAAAGAAGAATAACAACAGAACAACAGAACAGCAACAGAAACAGAACAATATCAGAATCTCACATATCGCAGCGGAACAATATATAATAAATAAACACTAGTCTTTTAAAACAAAGAACTATATCAGTTTATACATACATCAATCAGAGTCAATATACAACTCAATACAACACAGCACATCAATGGACAGTTATATAAACTTATCCTCATACAGAATACACAGCGGAATAAATATATCAGATACAAATACTACGTCTCGCCATCCAGCTTATCTCCAAGCTCCAGAATATCCAGAATATCCTGATAACATAACTCTAGGCTGCCCGTGTGGAAATTGGTGGGCACCCAGAGTTTAGAAGGGAACAATAAACTCCGAGTCAGTCATGGTGACTGGTGTGAGATCGTAAAACAGTTATTCTTTAAAAATAAACAGCAGAGAATTTTAAAGTCAATTCGCAATGCTTTTGGAAAATGAAACTACCATAAGACCTCCCACCACACACACAATGCAAACGCAGAATTGGAGGAGATTTCTTCTTATGATAGTCAAAGATGCTTACTACGCAAAATCAAATCATTTTTGATATTATTATTAGTGCATAGTGTAGAAATCATTTCGAAAGTAGAATATAAATCTTAGCCAGCATAGGTACCATTATAGTATGCTTGCTATAGCTACCATATTAAATGGCAGGTTCTACAACTAAAACTGTACAAGGCTCGTATTGTTTCTTTGGATTTCCAACAAATGGTCAGGCTAAGGAACTTCCTATCCACGATGGGTACGTCCCTGGAATAGACGACCCGAGAATCTAACGTTACGGTTAGATCTCTGCCAACACAAGGCCGGGTTACCTCTGCAAAAATAGGTAACTACTGACACGCGTATGCCATCCCCCGATCGTCACCGATCTTCCCGAGGATCCCCGATTCGCAACAAACCACATAGATAATAATAATGCAGTAACCACAGAGGTTAAGTATCTGGGCTCCATACCATGATACCACCTTTATCCAGAAGGAATGACATACACTAAGGGGCGCTACTCCCTAGAACCTTGCTGCATTCGTCCTGTTTTGACCATTTCCGGGGTGTGAGGCTCGACGAAGTCTCGTCCACAAAGCTACGCTTTCTCAAAAAGCCCTGCTTCGGGTCAAACAAAATGATCAACCTATGATCACAAAGATATAAGATCAAACAAATGATCATATCACAAATGATCAAACACTGATCATTTCACAGCAACACTCAGTATGCCACGTTACCAAATTGGGATATATCGCTGATAAATTTCAACTACATAACCTCTGAGCTCGTACGTCTCAGAGAAGGGTGTTAAGCTAAAAGAATAAATTCTCCGCCACCAACAGAAATGTATTTGAAAGAAATCAGCTTTATATCTCAAATTGTAACGTCAGACACACAATCCATACAAGTCTGTTCCGGGATCGAACAGAACCGAAGGCACTTCTCACGAAGCCCTTGCATATCCGGATAATTTTCAATCACGTCAGGATTTCCCGTCACTAAGGGTGATAAAACCTCTAAATCGAAGATCAGTCGATGTAGAGTAACTCGACGGTCATCCTTTCGTTTTCAAAAATATCCGGTCTTCAACACCGATCTTCAAATGCGATTCATAACGACGTATCACATATTCGGAATGGGTTATACGACCCCATGGTCCTTTCCCGGCTAACCCGAATAGTGAGCGCTTATTCAAAAATAAGTGTGGCATTCAAATTCATCCAATTCACAACAAATACCATTCTAAAGGTAATTATTGATAGTCGGTTATTTAACTATCAATAAAGATGCGCAACATCATCAGATTCCAAATAATTTTCCAAATTATTTCATTTCCAAAAATATCTTTACTAGATATATTATTTCCACACTTAACCCTTTGAAAACTATTTCAAATCAATTTCCACATTTCATTTTATCTTTGAAGATAAAATCTCAAACAGTTCATTTTACATTGGAAAAGCATTTCCATACTTATTTAAAAATAAGTATTTCACAAATCTATTTATCTTCAACATTTGAAAATATTCGATATACTTAAATCAATATTAAGTATAAATTTCATTCTTTAAGGAAATCATTCTCTTTAAACACATTTATTTGAGTCAAAACGAATGTTACGTAAAACATCGTTACGACGACTCAAAATCACTAGTGTAGGGATTCGGATTTTAATAGATATATAAATCCCAATATTACATCAAAACATTCCCTTTCGGAAATCATTTACTATAACAACAGTGTTATAGTCCATCATTTCCTTAAATTTCTCGAAAACGTCTATTTCAACAAGAACTGCGGAAATCTCTACTTTCGATTTATAATACATTTTAAAACATCTTTAAAATGTTTAACTTCATTTTTAATATCACTTTCCCAAAACAGTATCCATTTTACTTAACAATATATTCACTGTCCAAAATCGTGAATATACTTCACTAACCACATTTCAATATTTTCTACCCATTTTTATTTCAATAATTATCCACTATCCAAAATTGCGGATATATCTCCTTTATTAAAACTTCTATGTTTAACCTATCAATTTCAATTGGTTTTGGATTTATAAACAAAGTTTATAAATTTCACCTTTTATATTTTATAACAACTTCGATTTGTAAATCTCCTTTATTAACAAATTCAATCAATATTTCATTTGTAGGCAAAAATCCAATTTATAAGTTAATTCCTTATAAATCTTCTATTCTACAATTTCATTCATTTTAACTTCACAATTTATACATCTATAAATTTCATATCTTCACAATTTTAAAATTCTATAAGATTCATATCTTCACTTAAAAAAAACTCGTTTTAAAATTCCAAAAATTTTAATTGATAAATATATCAATTTTTCTGTACATCTTTTATAATACTTTAAAAATCTCAATTTAACCCATTTTACAATTAAATCAACTTTCGTTTCAAAAATCACGCTTTGGTTATATTTCACCAAAAATCTTAATTTTTATAACTTTAAAATTTTAGACGTTTATTTTTCTGAAATAAATCAATTCAAAAATTCGATAAACGTCTACTTTTCAAAAATCACTTTAAAAATCTTTTTAAAATAAAAGTCGTTATTTTTAAACTTCAAAACCGAATCCGATGATGTCACAACACCAATCAGTCCATCACAACAGTCAATATCATATATCAATATGATAACAGAATATTCATCAATATCTGTAAATAAATAAATACTGGTGAGGAATCCAGTTGGATCCCTCCAACCTGTTTCCCTGCATCCAAAAACGTCAGCACAATACCAATTCCGCTCCAGTACGGAATTATCGCGGTATATGGGTTTTTATAAATCCGCTTACTAACGGCGCAATAGGGTCTCATCCGCTATACGAGGCGGGAAATCAATCAATCCAATATATACATATGCCAATATGTATATACTGCTATATATAGATATATATCCTACTATATCTAATATCACATCCAAACAGTCAATCATCAATCAATAACTGTAAATAATTCCACATTCAATTTGAGTGAGAAGATCTCACCGTGATTTTAATTCCGATTCCAGCGTTTATTTCGAATAAAATTAAACGGCCGTTTAATTTTACTCAAAAATTTCACTGATTCCAAACACGCCCAGATCTGCGCTGCAGCGTAGAGCGCGTCGCTGCGATTCCAACGCATTTTGTTTCGTCTCAATCCGACCTTGTATCATAGAGTTACAACATTTTAAACTTCAAACGAATTTATATTACAAAATTTAAATAACATTTCTTTTATAAATTTTCACCCCTTTAATCATAGCCGTTCGTTCCTTGCTCCAGATCGAAGGCCACGCGACCTTCTTCCCCCTTCACGCGCGTGCGTTCAAACCCATCAGACTCCATTCGAAAGCAAACGACGCGACCACCCCTCTCGTCTGAACTTCGATCAGAGACTACCGTCTGGAAGCCCTTGCTCGCATCGACCTCCACCATAAACCATACGAAGCTCGGTCACCCAGGCCTCTTGAAAAACGTGCCTAAACAACGTGCGAACGGGAGCAATTTTATCCCTCCACTTTGCTCGAGATTCGATCTCGACCGTTGATTTTAAAGAGCACGACGAGCTCTTCAATTTGTCAGTTGGAACTTTTCGCTATAACGTGATGGATTGATCACAAATTGAAGATGAAAATCATCACTTTTCGGCCATTGATTTTGAAAATGGCGGCTGAAACATTTAGAAACCCTAGGCTCGTTTGTTTTGTGAAAAATAGAATGATAAAGGGCTTTTATAGAAAATTATCTCAACACTATTCATCCGAAAAATTTCGAACTCCAAATCGAACGTGCCGGCTGACATTCCTAAGGTTTACCCCGCGTTCCGAACGCAATGGAACAGGTTTCGGAAGCTAATTCGATCGTCTGTGTGAGATATGACAAGAAACGATCAATTTAAATTAAACCGATTTAAATCGATTTCGAGGCGTTTTAATTTGTATCGGACAAATGGTAAATCCAAAAATTACGAAATTTGAAATCTTACAATAATATCACATTACGGATCCGATGAAACTGGTTTCGTCGAAATCCGAGACCGTTTGAAAAATGACTATTTTAACTCGACGATTTAAAATTAAAATGATATCGGTGCGTTTCGAGTTGCCACGGTCAAACGATAACTCCGATTGCTACGAAAATTGTAATCCGGTAATAACTAACCATTACGGATCCAATGGAACTGGTCTCGTTCAATTCTGAGACTGTTCGAAAATTGGCTATTTTTACAGTCGATAATTAAATATTAAAATAATCGATTTTCACAAATTAACTCCAAATTCAATTTTAAAAGTTCTATAACCTTTCTATAACTCCAGTATGATTAAATAAAATTTTCCAAATCAATTTCAATCATTTTAATCTCGATTTTCAATTATCTCTGGAATTTCACTATTTAATTTATCGATTTAATTGACCAACTTAAATCCAATATTCGAATAATAAATTATTCGACTTCTTAATTCTACTTATTAATATTTAAAATCAATTAAATATTCGAATTTTAATTATCAAAAATTCTGGGTCGTTACAGACTTCCCCCCTAAAAGAATTTCGTCCTCGAAATTACAAGTCAGGAAGAAAGGTCCTTACTCGTCTACTATTTTTCAACATCTAATAGTTTTATCAATTTTATCAAAACAAATCTTCCTACTAAAGATTCGTTATCAATTCAACTAAATTTTCAACTCAATTTATAAATTTCAAACAACATTGTTTAACTTCTCAATTCAAATTTGAGTTTAAATTCAAATTTTAAACTTTCAAAATTTCTCAAAAATTTTCTAACGCCTTAAATTTTCAAAAAATTTCGCCAGCGTTTCCTTTGCGCGGCTAATACGGTATGACTACAAAACGTCCCTACGGACTCTCAGATTTCAAAAAGAAAGAAAAAGCCAAGCGGCTAGAGAAATAAGTCATCAAATCTCATATTCAAATTTAAATACATACCTTTTTCGAGCAAATTCAAATTCATCTTTGAAATTAAATTCCAATTCCTTTATACCTGTATATCCTACTAGCCATAATATCTAGTTGCATATATTCAAACCATTTCGTACATTCAATTACAAAATTTTCGATACTTACTTCCATATCATCTTTAATTCACTATTGAAGTTATATATTCAATTTCGTTCAATCTTTACATTTCAATTCCATTTGAATTCAATTCACAATTCCAATTTAATTTGAATTCTATTTAACTTCTGAATATTGAATTTTATCAATTATCTTTCATTCATAACCGCACTCTTTTTAAATTAGTTTCAATTACTAATTCATCACAGATTGCAATTCACTTATTCAAATTTGTTTTCAACATTCAGTTTCAATTCCAGTTTTATTCTTTCGTTCATTCCCAAAATTTATTTTCAATTCACTATTTTGGTATATAACCACTTATATTAAACTGGATTTCAAATTCCATATGAATTTAATTCATTTCACTTTATTTAATTGATTCACTTATACTTAATTTAATTTAACTTCATCCTTTAAGTTAAGTTTATTCTATCACAATTCAAATTGTATAAGTTATCAACTTATTAATATTTCATAAATATTTCTACATAATATTCCAGAGTCTTTTCAAAATTTCAAAGCCATTTTGAAAACAATTCAAATTATCCTTTGAATTTCCAAAACAAACCCAAATTTTTCAAACAACTTCCATTTAAAACAATTTGGCAGCAATTCCTCTTTTGGAAACTCGAAAATGAACACCAACGATGCCGCGGTCATCATCGAAGTTATTTTCCAGCGACCGAAAAGAGTTTAGAGCTTTTCATCTCTCTAAAATACCTTTCCAAACCTTTGAAATTCATTTTCAAATCAAAAAAGAATTAAACTTTCCAAATCTCCAAAATTTTCAAATTCTTTTCAAAACATTTCCAAAAACTTCTCTGGAATCTCATTTTAAATTACAAATTACATTTATAATTTACATTCTCAAATTTCATTTGCATGTGAATTTATTTCTTTAACTTTGGAGTTACAATTTCAATTTCTTATTCAATTTCAATGATAATAGATTAATATTATCACCTCTAACAACCATGCAACCATATACTATTATAATTTACAGAAAATCATTTCTTTTCTATACAAAAATAGATTTGGGTAAAATTATTTCATTTACCCTACTCAAAACAATACTGTGCCGAATTGTTCTATATAAGTGTTTAGAGATCCCTATCGATAGAGTTGTACGGACAATACCGACCAGAATCCATATACCACTCAACAAACCAATCATCACAATATAAAACAATTTTATATTCACTAACAAATACGCGCTCATATCTATTATTACTCTCAACTCACTCTAGAGTACTACTGACTCTATCTCTAATGAGTAACACCCAACAGAGCAGGGTTGTCGCTTAACCATATGCTCTGATACCAAATGTAACGTCCCGCAAATTTTCGACTTTCGAAAATTCAACATCGATACTCACTTTATCGACTGCTGAGCCATCGAATGCCGGAAACCCGAGAAGTTATGGTTTTAAGAAAGAAGAAAAAGGTAGAAGAAGAAGATAGAAGAAAAAGAAAGAAGAATAACAACAGAACAACAGAACAGCAACAGAAACAGAACAATATCAGAATCTCACATATCGCAGCGGAACAATATATAATAAATAAACACTAGTCTTTTAAAACAAAGAACTATATCAGTTTATACATACATCAATCAGAGTCAATATACAACTCAATACAACACAGCACATCAATGGACAGTTATATAAACTTATCCTCATACAGAATACACAGCGGAATAAATATATCAGATACAAATACTACGTCTCGCCATCCAGCTTATCTCCAAGCTCCAGAATATCCAGAATATCCTGATAACATAACTCTAGGCTGCCCGTGTGGAAATTGGTGGGCACCCAGAGTTTAGAAGGGAACAATAAACTCCGAGTCAGTCATGGTGACTGGTGTGAGATCGTAAAACAGTTATTCTTTAAAAATAAACAGCAGAGAATTTTAAAGTCAATTCGCAATGCTTTTGGAAAATGAAACTACCATAAGACCTCCCACCACACACACAATGCAAACGCAGAATTGGAGGAGATTTCTTCTTATGATAGTCAAAGATGCTTACTACGCAAAATCAAATCATTTTTGATATTATTATTAGTGCATAGTGTAGAAATCATTTCGAAAGTAGAATATAAATCTTAGCCAGCATAGGTACCATTATAGTATGCTTGCTATAGCTACCATATTAAATGGCAGGTTCTACAACTAAAACTGTACAAGGCTCGTATTGTTTCTTTGGATTTCCAACAAATGGTCAGGCTAAGGAACTTCCTATCCACGATGGGTACGTCCCTGGAATAGACGACCCGAGAATCTAACGTTACGGTTAGATCTCTGCCAACACAAGGCCGGGTTACCTCTGCAAAAATAGGTAACTACTGACACGCGTATGCCATCCCCCGATCGTCACCGATCTTCCCGAGGATCCCCGATTCGCAACAAACCACATAGATAATAATAATGCAGTAACCACAGAGGTTAAGTATCTGGGCTCCATACCATGATACCACCTTTATCCAGAAGGAATGACATACACTAAGGGGCGCTACTCCCTAGAACCTTGCTGCATTCGTCCTGTTTTGACCATTTCCGGGGTGTGAGGCTCGACGAAGTCTCGTCCACAAAGCTACGCTTTCTCAAAAAGCCCTGCTTCGGGTCAAACAAAATGATCAACCTATGATCACAAAGATATAAGATCAAACAAATGATCATATCACAAATGATCAAACACTGATCATTTCACAGCAACACTCAGTATGCCACGTTACCAAATTGGGATATATCGCTGATAAATTTCAACTACATAACCTCTGAGCTCGTACGTCTCAGAGAAGGGTGTTAAGCTAAAAGAATAAATTCTCCGCCACCAACAGAAATGTATTTGAAAGAAATCAGCTTTATATCTCAAATTGTAACGTCAGACACACAATCCATACAAGTCTGTTCCGGGATCGAACAGAACCGAAGGCACTTCTCACGAAGCCCTTGCATATCCGGATAATTTTCAATCACGTCAGGATTTCCCGTCACTAAGGGTGATAAAACCTCTAAATCGAAGATCAGTCGATGTAGAGTAACTCGACGGTCATCCTTTCGTTTTCAAAAATATCCGGTCTTCAACACCGATCTTCAAATGCGATTCATAACGACGTATCACATATTCGGAATGGGTTATACGACCCCATGGTCCTTTCCCGGCTAACCCGAATAGTGAGCGCTTATTCAAAAATAAGTGTGGCATTCAAATTCATCCAATTCACAACAAATACCATTCTAAAGGTAATTATTGATAGTCGGTTATTTAACTATCAATAAAGATGCGCAACATCATCAGATTCCAAATAATTTTCCAAATTATTTCATTTCCAAAAATATCTTTACTAGATATATTATTTCCACACTTAACCCTTTGAAAACTATTTCAAATCAATTTCCACATTTCATTTTATCTTTGAAGATAAAATCTCAAACAGTTCATTTTACATTGGAAAAGCATTTCCATACTTATTTAAAAATAAGTATTTCACAAATCTATTTATCTTCAACATTTGAAAATATTCGATATACTTAAATCAATATTAAGTATAAATTTCATTCTTTAAGGAAATCATTCTCTTTAAACACATTTATTTGAGTCAAAACGAATGTTACGTAAAACATCGTTACGACGACTCAAAATCACTAGTATAGGGATTCGGATTTTAATAGATATATAAATCCCAATATTACATCAAAACATTCCCTTTCGGAAATCATTTACTATAACAACAGTGTTATAGTCCATCATTTCCTTAAATTTCTCGAAAACGTCTATTTCAACAAGAACTGCGGAAATCTCTACTTTCGATTTATAATACATTTTAAAACATCTTTAAAATGTTTAACTTCATTTTTAATATCACTTTCCCAAAACAGTATCCATTTTACTTAACAATATATTCACTGTCCAAAATCGTGAATATACTTCACTAACCACATTTCAATATTTTCTACCCATTTTTATTTCAATAATTATCCACTATCCAAAATTGCGGATATATCTCCTTTATTAAAACTTCTATGTTTAACCTATCAATTTCAATTGGTTTTGGATTTATAAACAAAGTTTATAAATTTCACCTTTTATATTTTATAACAACTTCGATTTGTAAATCTCCTTTATTAACAAATTCGATCAATATTTCATTTGTAGGCAAAAATCCAATTTATAAGTTAATTCCTTATAAATCTTCTATTCTACAATTTCATTCATTTTAACTTCACAATTTATACATCTATAAATTTCATATCTTCACAATTTTAAAATTCTATAAGATTCATATCTTCACTTAAAAAAAACTCGTTTTAAAATTCCAAAAATTTTAATTGATAAATATATCAATTTTTCTGTACATCTTTTATAATACTTTAAAAATCTCAATTTAACCCATTTTACAATTAAATCAACTTTCGTTTCAAAAATCACGCTTTGGTTATATTTCACCAAAAATCTTAATTTTTATAACTTTAAAATTCTAGACGTTTATTTTTCTGAAATAAATCAATTCAAAAATTCGATAAACGTCTACTTTTCAAAAATCACTTTAAAAATCTTTTTAAAATAAAAGTCGTTATTTTTAAACTTCAAAACCGAATCCGATGATGTCACAACACCAATCAGTCCATCACAACAGTCAATATCATATATCAATATGATAACAGAATATTCATCAATATCTGTAAATAAATAAATACTGGTGAGGAATCCAGTTGGATCCCTCCAACCTGTTTCCCTGCATCCAAAAACGTCAGCACAATACCAATTCCGCTCCAGTACGGAATTATCGCGGTATATGGGTTTTTATAAATCCGCTTACTAACGGCGCAATAGGGTCTCATCCGCTATACGAGGCGGGAAATCAATCAATCCAATATATACATATGCCAATATGTATATACTGCTATATATAGATATATATCCTACTATAT
Source organism: Allium fistulosum (assembly GCA_030737815.1). Taxonomy (NCBI): domain Eukaryota; kingdom Viridiplantae; phylum Streptophyta; class Magnoliopsida; order Asparagales; family Amaryllidaceae; genus Allium; species Allium fistulosum. The sequence continues at coordinate 452,650,581 of CM060901.1, read as the reverse complement.
CTAATATCACATCCAAACAGTCAATCATCAATCAATAACTGTAAATAATTCCACATTCAATTTGAGTGAGAAGATCTCACCGTGATTTTAATTCTGATTCCAGCGTTTATTTCGAATAAAATTAAACGGCCGTTTAATTTTACTCAAAAATTTCACTGATTCCAAACACGCCCAGATCTGCGCTGCAGCGTAGAGCGCGTCGCTGCGATTCCAACGCATTTTGTTTCGTCTCAATCCGACCTTGTATCATAGAGTTACAACATTTTAAACTTCAAACGAATTTATATTACAAAATTTAAATAACATTTCTTTTATAAATTTTCACCCCTTTAATCATAGCCGTTCGTTCCTTGCTCCAGATCGAAGGCCACGCGACCTTCTTCCCCCTTCACGCGCGCGCGTTCAAACCCATCAGACTCCATTCGAAAGCAAACGACGCGACCACCCCTCTCGTCTGAACTTCGATCAGAGACTACCGTCTGGAAGCCCTTGCTCGCATCGACCTCCACCATAAACCATACGAAGCTCGGTCACCCAGGCCTCTTGAAAAACGTGCCTAAACAACGTGCGAACGGGAGCAATTTTATCCCTCCACTTTGCTCGAGATTCGATCTCGACCGTTGATTTTAAAGAGCACGACGAGCTCTTCAATTTGTCAGTTGGAACTTTTCGCTATAACGTGATGGATTGATCACAAATTGAAGATGAAAATCATCACTTTTCGGCCATTGATTTTGAAAATGGCGGCTGAAACATTTAGAAACCCTAGGCTCGTTTGTTTTGTGAAAAATAGAATGATAAAGGGCTTTTATAGAAAATTATCTCAACACTATTCATCCGAAAAATTTCGAACTCCAAATCGAACGTGCCGGCTGACATTCCTAAGGTTTACCCCGCGTTCCAAACGCAATGGAACAGGTTTCGGAAGCTAATTCGATCGTCTGTGTGAGATATGACAAGAAACGATCAATTTAAATTAAACCGATTTAAATCGATTTCGAGGCGTTTTAATTTGTATCGGACAAATGGTAAATCCAAAAATTACGAAATTTGAAATCTTACAATAATATCACATTACGGATGCGATGAAACTGGTTTCGTCGAAATCCGAGACCGTTTGAAAAATGACTATTTTAACTCGACGATTTAAAATTAAAATGATATCGGTGCGTTTCGAGTTGCCACGGTCAAACGATAACTCCGATTGCTACGAAAATTGTAATCCGGTAATAACTAACCATTACGGATCCAATGGAACTGGTCTCGTAGAATTCTGAGACTGTTCGAAAATTGGCTATTTTTACAGTCGATAATTAAATATTAAAATAATCGATTTTCACAAATTAACTCCAAATTCAATTTTAAAAGTTCTATAACCTTTCTATAACTCCAGTATGATTAAATAAAATTTTCCAAATCAATTTCAATCATTTTAATCTCGATTTTCAATTATCTCTGGAATTTCACTATTTAATTTATCGATTTAATTGACCAACTTAAATCCAATATTCGAATAATAAATTATTCGACTTCTTAATTCTACTTATTAATATTTAAAATCAATTAAATATTCGAATTTTAATTATCAAAAATTCTGGGTCGTTACAAATATAAATAGCTATAGGACAATAGAAGCTTCTACAATGCTTTCAAATTAATAAATCCAACAAACTCCTGAAAAAATGATGAAATCATGTTCAAACCATACCGATCAAAACAATAATCAGAGGAAAACAAAATTTTAGGACATAAAATTTGAATCAAAGATCTGAAAATCATAAATTAGGATTAAAACATCAAATTTAACATTGAATTAAAAGGAAAGACATATAATAAAATAAAGATCCAACCTTTAGATCAAGATTATTGATCCTCTAAGTCAAAGCCTTTTAGCAGCATTTAGATAATTTATACATAATAATCCTAACCATAAGATTGACATGTATAAATGCAACCACGTCATAATATGAACAAAATGAAAAAACAATTATGGTGAATAGAAAAGGTGATGAACTATAGGTGAATTCAATCAAATTTTTTTCATGTTAGTAAAATTGGGAGATAGATAAATAAATTATATGGAAAGAATCTCTAAAAAAAATCTAATTTAGGATTGAATTTTTTATGTAAAGCCGAAGATGGGAAAGAAACACAATTGTGAGAGGAGGGATAAGAAATTAAAATGGGAAAATTTAAGGAAATAAGAAAATTTTTTAGTATTAAATGTGGTTAGAATATAGGAGGAGCACCCAATTGGATTGGATAAAAATAATGAACAGGTAGTATGATAAATGGAAATAAGAGTATTATAAGGGAAATATGTGAAATAAAGATGCTAGAAGATTACGATTTATTTTTAAAATTATGAGAAAGATGAATACAAATGGTTATAAAATTGAACTTTTATATAAGAATAGATGCACACTATAAAATTTATTCATTACAACAAAAGTGAGAAAAATGTAATTATTATTAAAATAACAAATTAAATTATAATAAATTACCATGAATAATAGCGGTCTTGCTATTTATGACTACCATTATCTTTTATATTTAATGCTAAGATTTGGATTCTCTTACTTTTTAGCTCTCCGTCAACGAAACAACCAAATGGAATTAGAGTTAAATATGATCATAAAAAAGTGTACGATAACCATAAAAAATACTAAGTATGAATATAAAAATTAAAATAACATACAAATTATGAGAAACTAAAACTTAAGTACTTCTATTACAACCAAGATATATCTTTAGTATAATCAATTAATACAAATATAAAGGCATAATAGTTAAACATGGTTAAAATGAAACAAATAACAAAGTTGATGATCCATTTAGTAGATGATAGAAAAGTGAATACAACTATGAACAAATCCAATAATACAAGATTATAAAATCACAAAAATCACGTCATAAACCAATAAAAAACATTGGACCTACCAAATTACAATTGAACTTTTACGGCGATTATCATTTGATTTCACATATATTAAAAGTGGTTATAACTAAATCTACAAATTTGAAAAAGCAACATTGGATTTATAAATTTACTTTTAATAATATAATGCTAGAAAAATTAATTTCAAAATTGGATGAACTTTTTTAGACATGTATTACAACAAATCAGGATAAACATAGGATAATCATAAAAAACAACTATAATGAAACAAATAATTAAGTCAATAATTTAACTGAGTGTATGATAGAAAATGATGTACAATCACTAAACCATGAACATTTAAAATATTTATTAATATGAAGATATTGGCCTAATTTAACTAACAGGGAAAGTGAGCCTAACTAAATGTATAAATTTAAGAAAATATAAAGCTTTGGATTCATAAATCTAGTTTTATCATTCCTAAATTTAATTAAGAACAATTATGAAAATTTAAAACAAAAATCCAATTTCAATTTAATAATTAAACCCTTGTAATGTTCTCAACATGTCCACTTCACTCAGCGTTGAAACATTGAAGATTGTGAGAATAAGAAATTTGAAATGACTTCGATTTGACACATCCTTTTTTGTATAATAGAATAGATTACAAAAATAAGGAAATTCCTTACATACCTTATAAGTTATTAGTTCAATTCAAGTTTCCTAAATTACTGTTAAAAATATATACCGCTAAAATAAAATCCATAATTGAGTTTAAAGGTACATTTGGCAATTCAAACATCCACATCTTCAATATTGAATAAATTTTAAGTTGAGGTAAACATAGGATTATTGTTAGGAAAAAGATGGAACTAAGATAAAATGGATTGAACTTCTTTGAATCCGTTGAATCAATTGCCATTGTTGTATTCAAATAATAAGGTTTTAAAATGAAAAATCTTATTTTCTATCTTTTGAGAGTTGCTTTGAAATTGAAAGAGAAATAAGCAAGAAAAGTAGAATTAGCACAAATGCTAAATCATTATTTATTTTCCAATGTTTAGGTAGAATTGTAAGGAAGAAGAAGAGAGCAACATGAAAGGAAAAAAGGAGTTAGAAAAAAATGAGTATATGATTAATTAATGTGCATTAAGTTTTAGAGTCTAATTCTTTTGGCATTTTGAAAAATAAAGATAAATTAGAAAGACTTAAATGCAATATTTACCTCAAAATCATGGATAATTGATTATTGTGTGATAGGGGATATGGTGATAGATGTGATAACCTAATCTATACTACAGCGGAATGGATCTTAAGGCTAATTTACACCGGAAGGGTGGGAGGTTGAAAAGCATATTTAAACTTATTATTAATATACTTGTAGATTTTGAACTTTATCACAGAGAATTCAAATATAAATGATAGTATAATCATGAAACAATCAGATAACAGTAAGTAAATGCAGTAAAAGTAAAGATAAAGAAGATACTAAGAATTTATACTTGTTGGGATTCCTAATCCTACACCCAATCCTATACCCCATACATAATTTCACTAATCACGTCATGACTTTCAATCAGGTGGTAAGAACATTCTTTAAACTTGACTTTGACTGAGCTAGCAGTGACACCTACTGGAATTTGGCTCCGGTAACAACAACACGTATCCCGACTCTGACTCAGGAGGTAGGACAACTCACTTAACAATCTCATCTTAACTTTCACTCGGGTGGTTAAGATCACCCTTGCACAAGTAGCAATAGTGGACTACGAGAAATAGAATCTTTCAATCACAATTTCAAGTAGTTTGTTGATATAGTCTCATGCAGATCTTTAGCAGTTAAATATCTTTGTATTTAAATGGAATTAGAGCGCAGATCATAGAGTTAATGGTGTAGAATAATCTTTTTTATCTTTTGTATGAATGTAGTGAGAGATTTGATTCAGAAATCCACAACACTTCGTTGAAATGCCAAAGAGAATAAGAGATGAAGAGAATAGATAGAATTATTTTTTAAATTTCAAACTCAGAGGTCTTTAAATAGATGCGGAAGAGTTGTGTCCATTCATAGAAGGATGGAGCCAAAAGTAGCTTCTTTTGAAATCAAAAAACATCTCAACGTTCTATATGTCGACATATAAAAAAATGATATGTCGATATATACATATTTACTTGTATATGTTCAAAACCTGTTGAAAAATGTTATAAACTATATTTCTTTATAAAAAATTATTACAATTAGATATTTATTCTTTTATAAAAAATGTTGAAAATAATTTTCGAAGTTAAGATATCAAAGATATGATACTACTCAGGTTTTTAACATTTATTCTAAGACTCAATACAATACCGATACACATGTCTTGAGCTCTTCAAGCTTTTGTTCTTGAATTCTCCAGAACTCATGAGTCTTTCGATATATTTTGATCAATTCAGTTTATCTTGGTCTATTCTTGAATTGTACTGATCAGTTCTTCAAGCTTTCATTCAATCAACACTTGTATAAACCTATTTAATATTTCTAATATCCAGCATAATATACTATATAACCCAAGAAAACATTAGTGATAATATTTGTATGGTTGCTGTCATCAAAATCAATACCTTTGGTACTAATAATCTTCCCCTTTTTAATGATGGCAACCATTAAATATTTTGTTATGAAATATAATAATGTTAAGTAAAACTTCCCTCAACTCCCCCTGACTATATACTATATGACTTCCTTTATCCTTTTGCCAGTTATATTTTGTACAACTTTTCCCTCTTTGTCATCGATAAAAAATGGGTAAAATAGTTGTGTAATGAAATATATATATTTAGAATATTTCTATTCTAAAGTGATGAATATATGATTATCAATTATATAAGAGTTACAATATTGCTATCCTTAGTGATGAATATTATATAATTATTATAGATGATATATAATGTGTTACCCAGTTTATTTTTGTGTAGTTATATTCTACTAAGTCATCAAGAATCAACAGTGCACTATTTTTATTAAATATTTACAAACGTAAGTATAAATACAACAGTCATTTAAACCATAAAAATACATACATAACTACAACAATCATATGAGTACATTTTTTCAAGAAACACTAAACACAAACAATACAAAACAATATAAGAAAATATGATAGTAAATACTTTGTGAAAGTCATGGTTTTTGTAATGGAACTTTTACCTATACATCACCTGGACAAAAAATTCCTTCTATAGAATTTTTCTTCCCAATCTTTGAAATTCTTCATGCCCACTTTTATGTCTTCATTATCGATTTCCTGATAGTCAGCCTTTTATGAACATAAAAGTTTTGTTCCCTTAAGACATAACATATAAAGCATTGAAGTGATGTGATATATCATTAAAGTTCATAAATCATTTTTTTTTTATTCATTTCCAAGTGTTTTTAATTCCTCATAATCACATAGAAAGCTTTCTTGAAAGATTGTAATTACTCCTCCATTTTGTTGCTCAAGTTCTCTTTATAAATACCCTTTCCTAAATCCATTTTTCTTTGAAAACAAGTCGGAATTTTTAGAAAAGAAAATATGGTCGTTTCTCCGTGCCTAATTGTGTATTTATAGTAGATAAATTTAGTTAAATAACCATTCCCTCTTTAAAATAATTTAAATTCATATTTTGAAAAGTAGTTGTTATATGTCGATGTATAGAATACATGTATTTTACATACATGTTTTAGTTCAGATAATTCTAATCTTTATTTCATTTGATTATTCAATTATTTTTATAATTACCATTTCTAGAATATGAATTAAGAGCTACGAATAATTTCTAGAAGATAATAATTTCATTTATAAGACAACATATTCGTGAAATTGAAAAGTAATAGAAAGAAATACAACATAACTAGATAGGATTTGATCTGAAAAGAGTGTGAAAATGATGATCCTCCTCTAATCTTGTCCATAATCTATCCAAAGAAGATGTCGATTTTGTTGAAAAGTTTTGCAAACTTTTTGCTAAAAGACCTTTTAAGCTTCTTTTGGTAGTTTAGAAGCTTCTCATAGTTTCTACGCAAATCTCTTTGCGCATGACTACTTCTTTCATCAAAACTTTCAAGAGATGTATCTTCTTCCTCCTCTTCATCTTCTTCTACATTTACTTGTACATCTCATTCCTCCTCTTGAATTTCCATGTGTTCTCTTTCAATCTCCTCTTCTTCTTCTCCTTTATGCAGCCTTTGTTCTTTTTCCGTAAGGGTTTCATAAAGAACAAACTTATATGGAATATGCATAAGTGAAAGGTTCTTTTTGTCGAAAACTTTTCCATGAGTGGTAATTTCACCACGTACATTAACTCCAAAATAATTAAAAATTCTAATTAAATACACTCCATGGTAAAGTGTATTTTCATGCTTTATCACCACAAAAATAAGGCATATTACCGATGCCAAAAAAGGTTCGATGGGGCATCGATAAATGCTCTACCGATGTCATGCCGATGTGTTATCAAGCATCAATAAAAAGTAGGTCAGAAATTATATTCCGATGCCTTGAAGATGCCTTGAATGAGGTTGTTACCGATGCCATACATATGCCATTTTCTGAGACTTTCCGCCATTGTGACGCCCTATTAACTATTATCATAATCATGTAAGTTGGATTTTCCGACGCTATTTCGACGACTTTCCGATGCCCTAGCAACGCCTAATTTAATTGTTAAAATTGGATTATTCAATGCCATTCAAACGCCCTACCGATGCCATTACTGAAACATATTTGCAGCATTTCTGCTGCATGTCTAACCTCAATCACACATTCAAATATATACAATATATATTCACCTCAACATAACATATTGATATCCACTGTTTTAAATCTCACTCATCTCACCCAAGATCTCGCTTGAGATCTCATTTTCGAACTTGAGCGAGACGAGATTTAGTGAATGAGACATAAAATTTTATTTATCTATTACTTGACACTCATCTCATTCAAGATATTAAGATCTTAAGTGGAATTTCATAAAAATCTCAATAGAAGATCTCATACGAAGATGTTTTTTCATTTACATAGTTCTTTAATTTTTTATGTTGGTTCAACTCCAAAAGAACTTACACTCCAATGATTTTTTTGCTAGCACTCTAACTTTATCTTTTATTTTTTAACGAGTGAGAAAAAATAGATGACTTTTTATTTATTTTTTATTTTTAATATTTAAATGAGTAAAATCCATTTAATCAAATACCAAACCAATCACATAGCCACTCTCCTCTAAAAAGAAAAATTAATATTATTGGGTTTTTAAAGTATGTATGTTTACAAGTTTATATTTACATAACAATTATCGTAAAAAAATTAAAATGTCAGTTTAAATGCTTAAGTTATTCCAAGATTGTACGGAGTTGGACTTTAAAATCCAAGATGTCAATCCGAGATGTACACCCAAGATACACTCATCTCATCCAAGCTCTCATTCAATACAAGGTATTGTTTATAGAATTATCAAGACGAAATGCGACAGAAATTCGAGATTTAAAACCTTGTTGATATCACAAATTCATATACCATACTATCACATACCACCAAATTCACATACCAAAACATATTACCCAACATAATATTATCCGACATCATAGTATCCAAATAATACCATCATAATACAAACCAAATATCCAAGCAATACAATAACAATACAAATCATATATCTAAGCAGTATCATCACAATATATATAAACAAAAAATCCAAACAATAACAATACAAATACTTCCTACTCCCTCGAACCATACCTGGTATCATCGTCTCTATCACTATCACCAGAGTGTCCTCCTTTGGAAAGCGTCGCAAAAATGCATCTAAATGCAATCCGAGCTTCTTTTGCACACACCGACGTGTGACTTCAACCGTCGATTGTCTTCTTCTACAATATTACTAACTATAACAGCTATATCTAATGATGGTCTTTACATTTTAACTAAATTTTTAGTTAATAACAAGTAATTTTTATATCAACTATTGTATTTAAAAAATTGCGTTTATCATATATTTGTTCAATTAATTCGGTGATTTAATGTGAGGACCCATTTCTTCGACTCTTGTAAATCGACACTAATACATCCTCGGTATTCACGTGCCCTAAATCCAAGTGTCGAGAAGCGAATTCTCAAGGGTAAGGAAGAAAATAAAGACAGAATAGAATCTCACATATATTATTTCAACATAAACTTTACAGCGGAAATTACATTTATCAGAGTTAAACATGGACAGTTAGAAATTTTTGTCCTTACAAATGCGGAATACTATAGCACAAGAGTGTGGTGGAAATAGACAATGATCTTCAGAAAAATCTTCTAGCTCCATGCTTTGAGCTCCATCCAGATTTCTTCTAAAGACTGGTGTGAGAACTCAAAAATACAAATTTTGAAAACAAAAAGGTATCTCATGAAACCACGCCGCACATAAACATGGAACGGGTTTTTACCTTATGATAACCAAACCTTTGCTACACAAAAATAACATTTGATATTATTTTTAATGACTTTCCTTTGAAAACATTTGCAAGTAAACTTATTAATCTTAGCCGAAATTGTTACATTGATTAAATTCCAACATATTAGCCACAAAATGGGTTCTACAAACAAAATGGCAAGCACTTATTGGAGAATGGATTTCCATACAAATGACCAGGTGAAGGGACTACCTTTCGGTAGTACATCTCTAAAGGAATGTACCGAGGCCCAACTGATGGTCCTCTACCAACACAAGACCGACCTACCTCTTCCTAAATAGTACCGAATATGTCATCACCCCGATCGTTACCGACCTATCTGAGCGCTCGTTTACCATACACCACATTAATTTAAACCCGAACATCATAGCGGGTAGAAATATATCTAGAAGGGGATGATCATACCCTAATGGTTGCGAACCGCATAGCCTTGCTACATCTACCATGTTTCGGTCATTTCCGGGTGTGAGGCCCGAGGTCACGACTTCCATTCGCATAACACATCATCTTTCCTCTTTGAATGCCACATTACCATTCCATAATCACACACCTGATTTCTACAAACGTATAACTCCTAAGCTCGTACATCTTAGGAAAGGGTGTTAAGCTTAGAGAAGTTGCCTTCTCCACCACCAAGTAGAAATACGTTTATAGAGATCAATTAATGTGATTTTAAAATGCAACGTCAGACATTCGTCCATACAAGTTCGTTCTGGGACTAAACGAAACTGAAGGTACTCCTCCTACCGCATCCTGTTTTGGGAACCACCCCTAGGATCAGTAGCTATTAGTCCTTGCACTTCGAAGATTTTCATAACGGAGCACTACTTTCCATCATAAATATATGATATGATAAATTTCACCTTGAGGGACTAGTGGCAAGTAGCCCTACATCATGAATATCTTTGTCTTTAATGATCTTATCTTCAACATGTTTTACTTCAAAACGTAAATTTGTTCGAAGTGGTTTTCGGATAGGAATTACCCAGATCCGACCCCTTCCTTCAAACTAACCATCGATAAAAGAGGTCAAGTAAATAGATAAATAATATTTTATTATTTCAATCCTTTTATCGAAAATATATTTTAAAGATATATAACTTTAATACATTTCTTTCTGGTATATATGGAAATATTAAACCTCTCTTTTCAAATTCTTTGATTACTTAAAACCTTTTTAAATCTTGGAATAATTCTAAATCAATGCATTTTTCTCTTAGGAATACATTTCTAAAATCATTTCATTTAAATCTTAACAAGGATTTCTTAATTCAAAACATGAAATTTTATTTAGTTAAAACCGTCCTATCTAGGACGTTAATCCAAAATTAGTAAATATTTAATGAGCAGAATCTATAGAAATCATCTAATTCTACTCAATATCAATTCCCGTATTTAACAAATACTATGGGCAGAATAACGGCGAAATCACCTTTCAAATTCCACGAATAGTATGAGTTCCCTCTTCGGGCTTTAATACTAAGTATAAGAGATCATCTCTATTCAGTCAAAGTTGTATTTAATTTAAATTTGGAAAATTTAAATCTAGCTCTATATACTTAATTCGTTTCCGACATTTCGACCTTATCTATCCCTCGCCCAGGGAAGAGGCCGGGTGAGCCAGGGCATTGGTTGCTCCTGAACATCTCCTTAGTTTAAGCACCTCAGGTCCAGATCTCATGAATAGAAAAATCCAGTCTACTCGTCGGCTTTTAGAGCCAAGATTAATCCACTTATTTTGTAACAGGTTTTCTTTAAATGGTTTATTTAAATTCTTTTTAAATAAACTATAAATCTTCCAAATCCTCATTAACACAATTAATTATTCATTTCAAAACATTTATAAAAGATTCAGAAACGAATTGTTAAGTTTAAGGCTATATTTCAAAGGTTATAGAAAAGTGCTACGGAAAGTGCTGCAAAAAGTGCTTTTAAAGCTATACTGATCAAAACGACTTTTTGTCATTTGAAAATTCATTTTTATAACTCAAATCACTTTAAAAATATTTTGAAAGATTTTTTAGAATTTATTTCATATTTTTAAACAAATTTAAAATATCATTTCTAAAGAAATCCTTTTATGGATTCCGGACTCCAAAACCGCGGTTTTTCCAAAAACTTGTTTTACTCATATTTCAAAATCTACTTATCGAAATCTCAATTTTCTTTCTTTGTTTGAAAATTATGGATATAATAGTTCAGAAAATTCTTATCTCGAAGAATTCCGAGCTAAATTCCATTCTATATACTCGTTCGACTTTTATGGCGCGAAATCGCGAACTACCGTTACACGACGCGACTATTTTTGACTAAATTTTCCGTTACCTTTCAAACTTCACCAAAACACTTTCATATGTTTATAAAAGATTTCAAACTTATTTTTAAACCATTTTAAAGAGGTTTAACATTCCATATACACCAATTCATTCAATAAAGGAAAGTGATTTCCTTTGTGTTTATCGACGTGTATTTCCATGACTTGCATATATATTCAACATTCATATTAAACAAGCAAACTTGATGATCAAAGCATATTAAAAATCCATTGCAAACATCATTACATCATCCAAGATATATATAGGTAAGATTTTCTCACTTATAGTTTATGTTGCTAATTACTTTTTCAAATATTCATCAACCAAACATCATTAGCATCAATATAGTTATGTTAAACATTTATAACTACTTATAATGGTTTAAAGTTAGAGTTCTCACCAATATCCAAACCGTTTCACTTCCTACCAACATTCAAACTAATCCACGCTTCACTAACTACTTCATACTCTATTTAAACATTACCAAACAACTTCTTCTTTCTTCCAAGTGCTCGACCAAGGCTTGAGATGAAGGTTGGCCGGAAGTATGGAGAAGAAGCGGTGGAGTTCTTACCTTGAATTCTCAAAACTAGATCCAAAAAATAGGTCATATTCTCTCTGGTTTTTGAACATTCTACTCCCTGAATTTGAAATTATGGCCTACATGAAAGTTGTAGAAAATTCTTTTCTCTTGAATTTAAGAAAAAGAATCACTTGATTTCAATTTATTTTGAGGAAGTTATGATCAAAAGAAGAGAGAGTATTTTCGGATTCATAAAAATGAAGCCCGAAAATGCACTATAAAAAAGTGGAATTTTTACATGGTTAGAATCAAAATGGAAAGAAATGCTAAGCATGAAAGTTGCACTAGAATTCTACATGATCTGAAGAAAAAAAATACTTTATTTGGATCGGTTTTGAAGGAGTTATGCTTGAATGAAAATAAGGTATTTTCGGCCTTCAAAACTGGGCTCGAAAATAACTTTGAAAGAATTGAAATTTTGACATAGTAACTCTTAGATTTTGAAGAAATGATGTGAATAAAAATTGTAGCCAACTCAATTATGTTGAATGTGAAGAAAAGAATTTCTCAATTTGGATTATTTTTTAGGAAGCTATGGCCGTGAGAAAAAGAGGGAAAATATGAAAAATAGTGAGTTTGGTTTTGAGGCGAATTGTTATCGATTTTATTTTATATATTTCGACATTATTTTTTCTAATTTTTTCCTATGGCCTGAAAGACATTGGAGAGGAGAGGAAGAAGTTGAAGAAGCTTAGAAAAAAGGAGAAGAGAAGGTGTCAATGAAAGTGGAGAAGAAGGTGGGTATTTATACATGAAGTTTACACACAAAAGACCTTAATACCCTTAACCCAAAACTAATTTCTAACCACATATTTATTCCTCCATTCCAATGCAAGTTTAGACCTTTAACAACTAGCATTTAATGAGATGGAAAGTATGTGTAAGGAGGTGAAAGGCGAAGGTAAGTTTTCTTTTTATTACTTAACACTTAAGTACTTTTATTAAAAAGTAGAAATCAAATCAAAAGATTTTACTTACTTTATAAGTTTTCAAAAGTAAACTCTCTTTGTCATTTTGTGATAATTTTTTTCAAAATTTGTATTAATATGTGTTAAAATTATGTTAACAACGTTGCAACGATTCGAAACAACTTCCATTCGACGAACGGTCGAAAATCCGAAAAACGATCGTCGATCGCATTTTCAGTTTTTAATCAAACTATTTATTTATGTAAACAAAAATTAAAAATAATTGTCTTATCATTTTTAATTAATTAAAACAAGTTTATTTAAGTTATAAAACCGTATTAAATAATATTATAATCCAATTTTAAAAATACGACGTCAATTTGTCAAAGTACAACAAAATTTGTCAATCGTTATAAAACTATTATAAATGATTTATTATCACTTTACAACTATTCAAAATGAATTATCATCATTTAAAATAATTATTAAATCATTAAATCTCAATTTAAATTCATAAATCTATATATCGGTGATGACACAAATGCATTTAATTTCCAAAAAATAAAATAATTAATTTTATTTCATATCCTTGGTCAATTATAAAAATAAGTGTATGTATCTCGTCCGTGCACGATGTTTTTCGATTATAGAGCTGGTTATCGATAAAACAGTTTTCGGCCATTTCATCGATTTAAATTTCGAGGAAATTTTTTTTGTAAATATTTATTCAAAATAAGATTAATATTATTCGTATTATCAACCTTTTATTTGAAAAAAAAATTAGAATAAATTAAATTAATCAAAGTGACAAAATTTGTGGGTCATTATATTTAACTTATATATCTGTTTAATTTATTGGGTGATTTAGAAAAAAAAAACTAAACTTGAACAAACTCTTGTTTGATTTATTGAAAAAAAAATTATAATTTAACTCAATTATGTATACATTTGTTTAATTTATTGATTGATTTAACTTATATATTTGTTTAATTTATCATGTGATTTAAAAAAAATCTATATCTCTTGTTTAATTTATTGATACTAAATTTATAATTTAAGCTAATTATATATTTGTTTAATTTATTGAGTGGACTAACTTATACATTTTAACTCAAACTTAATTTATTTTTAAAATGATGATTTTCGAAATACATATAGCATATATATGGATCATGGAATTTGAAATAACTGAAACTTGATTATATTAAGCATTCATATAAAATACACACATATATATGTGATTCTTGGGATTTAAAGCTAATATATAGACACACACACACACATATGTGTGTGTTATATATATGGTTATGTATACATGTATGCTTATCATCATATTATGTATATAATGAATGTTTAAGCTATTACGTACCCTTGGAATATTGTCGTAGTTACGCTTACGATCCACCCTTTTGCAGCAGCTCTAGTAAGTGTGTGGAATACATCTTCATCCACTTCTCTTGTCATCTCCACACATTGACTTTGAAGCTCCTTAATCCTACCCTGATATTTCACATATTTTGCATTTTACGTATTCATTACAATTTTATACATGAATATATACGTAAATATTATATAAATGTGTGCATACATACTGCAACCTCGGTAGAAGCACCATCTACCCAGCTATTTGGGGTGGACCCATTAGGTGAATCAATCTTATGAGCCATGCAATAGAGTTGCCAAGATGTAGGCTCACTATGCTGCCCTTCGTACCAAAATTTGAATTAAGTACATGTAACACCCCGTAAATTGAATGATAATTAATTTAAAATAATAATAATTAATAATTGTTAGAGTCGAAAATGGAATTTTCACAAACGTCGGAATTTGTCTATGAAAACTGCAACTTTTTGTCCGTGACGTTTTTTTAATCAATTTTCATATATAAAGTTTTATGATTGGAGTTCAAACGGAAAAATTGTTAATGTTTGAATATTTCAAATCAGAATGTATTATTTATGTAATTAAAGAAATAAATATAATTAATTAACATTAATAGTTACTTAACATTTAAGAAGAATTAACGTTAAATCAGATCGACCAAATCATTTCAACCAGGAAAAAAAATACATGAAAATCAATAATTAACAAAAATAGGCAACTGTTCGGTCCCTTACTAGGACCAGTCGACCGCTAGCAGTCGACCAGTGGTAGTTTAGCAGTTTGACCGGTGGATGCTAGTAGGTGTGTATTAACCCTAGGCTGAACAACCCAAATTCAGTAGAATCTATTCTTACGGTTGGCACTGATTCAAACCCTTATAAATACAGACCTAACTTCTTACTTTTCTTCTCATATTTTTAGAAGCAACGGCGAAGCTCTACCATCTTCTTTTCTCTACAAATTCTAGAATCTATATAAACTAATATATATATATATATATGAGTTGAGAATTGCAAAGAATAATAGAGAAGAAGAATAGGGTTGAACCAAATCACCAGAGCCAAGGTAAAATTGTAAATCAAAATCCAAATCTATATTAAATTCAAATCTCTTCTCGATCTAAAATTCTAATAAGTATGTATACGCTTTTGGTACATATTTTGGTAGAAAGAAATCAAATCAATTAGTAATAGCGGATTTGGATTTGGAGATTTGAAAGCTTAGAGGTGAGTGAGAAATTATATATTTTTATATAATTGGATTTATATCATTGTAAGTATGTTCCTTGTATGCCTGAATGAAAATTTAGGAATTGTAGGCTTAAATATACATGTGTAATGAATTTGATAAGCATGCCTACATACTCTGTAGATTGTTAACTTGATTATTTATTGCATACACTTGAATCTAAAAAGTAAGAGTGAAATTAGTCCCTAAATTTATGAGATAATTCGTTAATGAGATTGTATAATAATTCCAGGTTTGTCATTTGAATGATATATGTTAGTAAATATGAATTGGTAGTTGTTATAAATTGGATTGAGATTTAAGTAGTATTTTAATTCATTGGAACGAAGTGTGTTGAGATGTAACTTTCTATAAATTATCCAGTCTTATAATTATGAATAAAAATGTATCATTTGAAATAACAATAAATAAGCCCTAAAAGAAAGAGATGTACAAAATATGGATGTTTACCGTATTTTATATCGTTTATTTCAATGATAACAGTAAAGTTAATTCCTTGTAATTCCAAACATAACACAAGTTCTCTTTAGGTAATTTATGAAAAATTACAGTGTTAATATTTTCTTTTGAGAAGATGTAATTCTAATGCATTAAAATGCAGAAATCTCTAGGGATAAGCCAAAGTATTGTGAGTAAAAATTATACAAATAATTTAATTGTAAATCTAATATATGTGATTTAGGATAAGTTAAAAAATAAACAATAAGCAATGAAGTTATAGTAATCAATGAAATAATAATAGTTGAAAAGAAACAATAGAATATAAATAATAGTATCAAGTGGATGTCAAGCAATATTTAATTTATTAAATTAGAAATAAGCGATAAATGACATTAATGAGTATTAATGAAACAAGAAGTAAGTCATGTAAAAATAAATGAATACTAGTAGTTGAACATAAGAGGCGTAATATTTAAATAAATTTATATAGCCTTAAGTATGCGTTCATGACGGGTGTGAATTATTAGATCTAGTCAATAACTTAGATTAATTGTAAATGACATAGTCATTAGTATAGGTTGGGATGCGAGGTCAGTAATGTTACACAACATAAGTTTTCCCTCTGAAAGGGGCTACCAATGGTTATGTATACATTGAACTGATGTGAGGCATATCCAAATGTAGGACCCGTGAGAATATACATTCGTGTATAGGTGAAGGGAATATACCAAAGTAGGGTTCGTCTCGGTTAAAGTTTTAAAGGGCCAATTAGGGTCTACTTCAATCCTTATAAGGGGTATGTGTTAAGTAGCCGGTCGGCATTTCCTTGACTACATTAGGCGATCTAAATGGGATGATAAGCATAGGCTTGATGCAATGTCAATAAGGTTGGTACCATATATGTGAGGAGTATGGCTGTGCATATGGGTCGAGAGTGTCATCGGTCTTGGAGCTATTGGTAGAAGACTTGGGTTACACCTATATGGACTACACCTCCTACTAGTGTAGATCACTTATGGGTCATGCACCACCTCACAGTTAATTGTTTGTTTTTTTGTAATTAGGAGGCAAAATCAGATAACCCATAGATGAGCCTTTAAGATGAGTAGAATATGGCTAAATAGTTGTAATACCGTTCTTAGGCACTAACGGGAAGGTCCTCAGTGTACGCGGGTAATTCAGTTTAGGCACAGATGGTGGATACCTGGTGCAGTGCAGAGTTACAGATACCAGCAGGGAAATGTATCCTGGTCTATGGAGGGATCGTGGTATACACACACACACACACATGTATGCAGTTATTGCATACCTTGAGTAGGTGGGGCGTATCATAGGCTTACATGAAGTCAAGATGGCTAAGTTAAAATAGTAGTCATAACACATAATGGAAGACAATCGGCATAACCTAATGTTATGGATAAAGTATGTAATTTACCTGTAACGACCTAAAATTTTTGTCGTTTTCTTTTTAATATTGAATTAATTTTAAATATTGAAATAATTGATTTTTAAGTTAATAACCGGAATTCAAATATAGAGACTATTTAAAATAATTTAAATGGTGTATTTAATATTTGAATAGTGATTTAAATATCAATATTTTGAATTTGATGTTAACTGAAAAGATTTAATGGCTTTGTTTAACTCCTTGAAATTAATAAATAATGACGGTGAATTCATTTTGTAAATTTATTTGTAATAATAAATGGTTCGAATAAATAATAAGAAATAATAGTTTTAATATTATGACCTAATTTTTATTGACATATTTTTAATTTAGTTTATTTGATTTTTCCATAATTTTTAATTTTGAAATTATTTAAATTATCGTTTCACGATTTATCAGCAAACGATAGTGTTTTTGTGATTTTACGAAATAGGATAACCAGTGTTTATTACTTTTTGTTTTAAGGCTGCATTGCTGTTCCGAGCATGACCGTATTTTTGTTTTATCGTTCGGAGTTCATACGCGAACAAAAATCTATGCGGCGAAATGTTGGAAATTTCAAAATTAATATAACCCAACACTTAACTTCTCCAACACACAATTCATCAAATTCGCTCTTTCTCATTTCAAAGTCAATGTAAACCAAAAATCAAAACAAGAAAATGATCTAAACTTTAAAAATCAAAATCTCAAAATCTACTCGGTGAAAAATTCTAAAACAAATTTTTTTGAGCTCATCATGCCTAGATCTTCGATTCCATATCCATGTTAATGGTTGCGAGTGCATTTGGCGAAGTGCGACAGTTTACAGTAAGTGTTGGCTAAACTAGGTTTTGATTTTGTGGAAATTGGAGTGGAGTTGGGTCTCGCTGTCGGTTTCATTGTGTTGTAGTAGCGAGGAGCATCGGTGGAGCGAAAATGGGGGTGTGCGGCCATTTGTTGGAAAATGCGACATCTTCTATGTCGCGTGGTGAAGGCACGGGTCGCGATGGCCTCGGTGCCATCGAGCTCGAGTTTTCAGTAATGGGTGTGTCAAGTTTGCGGAGAGATGGAGGATGGCGGTGTCGCTTTGTCGTCTAGAGGGTTGTGGAGAGAGATTAGGGAAATGGAAGTTTCAACCATGGGGTCGGCTATAGGATTTTAGAGGGAGTATTTAAATTTGATTTGGGGAAAAAGCTTTTTGATAGGGTAATTAAGTTAAAAATTGTAATTAGTGTATTTAATTATAATTTAAAAATCGCTAATTTATATATTAAATAACTTGCTCATATAAGGTCTAATCGAGACGAAACTTTTTGTGTTATGCTCGTAATGGCGATAGCTACGTGATGGAATTGGTTTGGTCAAATTTGGAGCAAGTGAAAATTTAGGTTAAAATCGGATGTCGTTTGATTTTAGTTCAAACCGAAACGCTTTGGTGCCAATTGGAATTTCGATGAGTAAAACTCACCTTTTTGGATAAATCAGTTTGGTATATAGTGGCTTGAATTTTACCATTTGTGTTTGGTTGAAATTATTGGTTGATGGGCTAAAATATCCAGTTTTGAAAAGCGATTGTCATTTAAAATTTAAATTTAGGGAAAATTTGTTAAAAAATCCATATTTTGTTTTAGTTATATATTTGTAATATAGATTGTTAAATGCTAAAATTTGACTGTTGACCATATTGGATGTGACACCGACATTTGTGAAAAGTTAATCCTTTTTAGTGAAAAGGGAAGTAATAACATTTATTAAGTGCTAGTAACTATTGGCCTCGATATAGTATTTTGGAAATAGTACTGTTAATTGTTGTTTGATTTTGGAAATGATTTTCATTTTTAAGGAAAATGATATTTAAATTTAACTTTTAGAAATTCCTAAGATATTTTAATTACAAATGAGTTTTTAACTTCTCTATTTTATTACAAACTCTTTATTTATTCTTTTTAATATATATATATATATAAGTAAATGTTTTAAATAATTATTTTAGAAGCATTGGCCTTAATTAAAAAATTATTTTAATAATAAATGTTTATTTGAAAAAGGGAAATAAAAAGGTTATCTTTTATTTAAGGGGCTTTTGCATTTAAAGGGAGATAAAAATATTTAAATAAGTATTTGTGAATCGTTTGTGTAAAATGTTGTATAAAAGGATAGATTTATAAATACAATTTTATAAGTGGAAGATAGATTTGTAAATATTGTTTTATAAATAAAAGAATGGTTTTATATATAATATTCTATAAAAAGAAAATCAATATCATTTTGATAAATTAGAACAATTAATTTCATTTGTGAATTTATTAAAATAGATGGAATGATCATGTAATGGAATGTATATGAGCTTTTATAATTATATTTGGAGTTTGGTTCACATTTTGTTTTGTTTATAAAAGGAGTTTATAAATGAACTTGAAGTTTATAAAAAGAGTTACAAAGAAATTTGGGGATTCATAAAATGAGTTTTAAAAATCATATTTATAAAAGAGTTTATAAATAGTATATAAGGTATTTATAAAAGGAGGCTATAATTATGTGTTATATATATTTATAAAGGAATTTATAATGATATTTTATGAAAGGAATTCTAAATGTATTTAGAGCTTGTACTTATAAAAGGGCTTTATAAATTGTTTTAGAGATTAATAAGGGAGCTTTATAACTTGAAAAGAGATATTGAAATTGGGAAGAAGTTTTATAAATGATTTTGGATATTTATAAAAGAAGTTTTATAAATGATTTTAAATATTTGTAAAAGAGTTTAATAAAGGGCTTTGGGTATTTATAAAAGAGTTTTATAAATAAACTTGGAGATTTATTAAGAGTTTTATAAATGGATTTGGAATTTTAGTAAAGGAGATGTTCATAAATGAAAGAAATTTATTAAAAAGGATTAATTGAAGAAATTTATAAAAGAAATTGAGATTGGATTTGCCTAAATTGTGCTTTTTTATTTTGATGGTGGACATTCGTTCCATGCTTGACACTGAAGGAATAGTGTTTGGGTTTATCCTTATCTCCATTTCTTTTTAAACAATATTTGTTTTAATCCTTTTGATATGGTTTTGAAATAAGAAATCTTTCATAATGTTTTGTGAATATACTTATACCGTTGAGATAAGTGTATGAATGCATTTTGTAAGTAGTGAAAGTGTAGTGTTTTTGTAAATATACTTATACCATTAAGATAAGTATATGGATATTTTTTTCAAGTATTGAAAGGAGTATAAAGGGTTTGTGAATATATCTTTGTAAAAGTAATTTGATACAAGTATTTATAAATTTATTTTAATTAATGAAAGAATTAATTAAAGAGGTTAGTGGTTGCTTATGTGCTTAACATATGTTGGTTTCCCTATGGAAATAGATCTCTGATTCGATTGTTGTTTTTATTTGATAGTTAAATAACTGACTATCAAACTTGGCCAGTTTTAAACTATCGTGTTGGTTCAGGGAGATCGGGATCAGATATGTTATTTGAAAAATACTTCGAACCATCATAAGTGTTCGAATGGATGATATCTTGACAATGATGTTTTCGAAGACGGAGTTGTTTGAAGTGCAAGGACTACTTGCTACTAAGATCGAGGGTGATTCCAAAGTGGATGTAGTAGAAGTCATGCATTCGGTTTCATTCAGACCTAGAATGAACCTTTATAGATGAATGCTGGCCTTGCATTTCTTTTTGGAGGGCAGTGTTAGCATTCCAAGTGGGATGGATATCAAAAAGGTAAAACGTGGCCTCAAACCTCATCAACCGGGAATGATTAACGCATGCTTTTTGTTTCACCATTTTTAAAGGTTACCCTGGTACCTTCGTATCTAAAAGTTATCAATTATACATTTACTATTTTGATTTCAAAAAAGAATATATAACTCCTAATTGTATTTACGTACCTCTTAAAAGGATACATCCATCCGCATTCCATCAGTCCTCGCATTAAGGCTTCAGTTGGTGTATGTACGGGTAGATGTTCCATGCAGTTGAATACCCTGGGAGAAAATATTTTCTCCAATTTACATAATAATTTGGGTATATTCGTTTATGCACTTCAAACTAGGCCTTTCCAATAATAAGTCTACTTTATATCACGGTACATTTTATTACTGTCGGGATGGATAGTCAATCTTGAATGATGGCACTCTCGTAGCACCTCATTCCTCAACCCATCGACGTCAGGAACAAACAATCCCTGTCCTTATGGAGGCAACCATCTTGGTCAAGTTCGTACTGCCTCATCTCTTCAGACTCTACTTCAACTTCAATCTTAGAAATGATCTCAGCTAATCTGGCATCATGCCTCTGACTAGTATTGATCCACTTAATCAAACTAGGCCTGATAGTCAAGCTCGCCAATATCTCTGGCTCTAGCTCGCATCTCGGTCGGAAATCATAACCAACAATATACTCTAGCTACGTCCGCTCTAGGAACATAGCTCCCAAGTTGGCATGTCTCCTACTCAATGCATCAGCAGCTGAATTACCTTTACCCAGTGTATATGCGGTATCAAATTCATAGGAGGCTAGGAACTCTAACCATCACTACTGACGAAGGTTAAGATCCTTCCATGATAACCGGTAAACAGCTCGAACCTCTCTCCTAAAAGATAGTGCCTCCAAATCTTTAGCGGAAACACAATCGTTGCTAACTCTAAATCATTGGTCACGTATTTCTTCTGATGTGGCTCTAGCTGTCGACTAGCATATGCAACGACTTTGCCCCTCTGCATCAATACCGTGCAAATCTGGTACTACAAGCATGAGTGTATACCATCATCTCTTCATTCTCGCTTAGAATGGTCAATACGGGTGCACTCGTCAATCTTCCTTCAGACTCATGAATGCATGTTCACGTCTCGCATCCCAAGTAAAAATCTGATTTTTTTACGTCAACCAAGTCAATGGTGCGGTTACTTTGGAGAAGTCGTAGATGAATCATCTCTAATACCCCGCTAACCCTAGAAAATTCTCACATCCGTAGCATTTTTGGGTCTAGTCCAATCTTGAACTGCTGTGAATTTTGTAGGATCCATGATAATATGCTGCTCAGAAACAACATGACCTAAGAACCTCACTTCCCTCCTCCAGAAGTGACACTTCAAAAATTTTGCTTTCGGTCGGTGCTCTCAACACCTTAAGAACAATCGTCAAATGTGTCTTGTGTTCCTCCTTTGTTCATGAGTAGACGAGAGTATCATCGATAAACATAAGCATGAATTTATTTAGCTAACCCTAAAACACGGTTCATGAGATCAACAAAGCATGCCGATGCATTAGTTAGCCCGAATGGCATAACCAACCACTCATAGAAACCAATAACGCTGTAATCGGCACACTCCCCTTCACTACTCTTGATTGGTGAAATCATGTTGCAAGATCCAACTGAGATCTAGCACCATGAAGCTGGTAGAACAAGTCATCACTACGTGGGAGTGGATACTTGTTCTTCCTCATCACTTTATTCAGCTCATGGTAATCAACACACAGTCTAAGGGAACCATCCACCTTCGTGGTGAATACTACGGGTGTTTCCCACTTAGAAATACTCCTACAAATGAACCCTTGTCGTAGTAGGTCATTCACTTGCACCTCAAGCGCACGCTGGTCTCCAGGTGCCATCCTCCTTAAAGGCATCACTATCGATCTAACATCTTTTACTAAATCAATACGGAATTGAATCTCTCTATGTAGAGAAAGTCCTATCACCTCCTTAAATACGTCCGGATACTCCCTAGCAATAGGAACTGATAATAACTCATCGTGTAGGATATCGAGAGAATATAAAAAGCTAGCCATCACCTCATCATCTGGTAGGCAGTCTAACACTACCATCCGCCTATCATCTACCCCTATCATCACAAATGACTTCTAACATTCCACCATCACTCCATATCTATGAAGCTAGTCCATATCCAAAATAATACCAAACCCAACAAAACCCAAAACAAAGCAATCACAATCAAAAGAGCATCTATGACTCAATAAGACCAAACCATGAAAAACCATACACAGGTTAGTTGAGCCTCCAACATGTTCGTTAGAATTAAAGGTCGGTCAACAATTTCAAGTCTCAATCCCAATATATCTAACAAATCACTACATATGGAGGAATGTGAAGCCCCGGTAACAAATAAAACATGTATGGGAACATCATAAATGGAAAGCATACCTTGAATAATGATGTCTTTCCCCTTCTCTTTTGCCGATGGAGCATTCGATAAAGTTGGAACAGGATTGATAACATACGCTTTCACTATCTGCTTCAGCTTCAATGGCTCTAGACAGTGCTTTTGAATATGCCCAAGCTTGTTGCAGTTGTAGGATTTCTTTCCCTTAGCTTTGCAGTCTTGACTATAATGACCTTTCTTTAAGCAGTTGTAGCAAGTCGGAGTTGGATTGCTTTTCTTTTGGCCACCTTTGTTATGAAACTACTTCCTCTTATTGTTCCACTTCTTCTTGCCTCTCTCGTCCAATTGTGGCTTTGTCTCCTCTTTAGGGACAATAGCTTTCGGCCTTGGATAAATACTCTCATTCCTCAGAGCCTTCTTGACTATCAACTCAAAAGTTTCATCAATATGGCCCACGAGCATTTCTCCCAATTAGTCATCTAAGCCGATGATGAACTTCTCATTTCTCTTCAATGGAGTGTCAATGAAGGACATCCCATATTTCGACAAGGCGTCGAACTCAGCAACGTACTCGAAGACAGTCATATCTCCTTGCTTCAGATCCGCAAATTTACAAAACAAGACAGACTTCTAAGCTGCCGATATAAGCTTCTCCTCGAATCTGGCTTTGAACTGGTCCTATGTGAACTGGTCTTCGAGAGTAGTGACTTTCATAGCGTTCCTTATTTCAATTCTCACCCCTGAAGCTGTAGCGAAGCCAATCATTTTTTTATAGCAGCTCTAAGTTATCAAAAATCCCTTTGTAGGTGTCAAGCCAATCCTGCACTTCAATCATCGACTCCGTTCCTTGGAACAGTTTGCCACCAAGACTAGCAAAGTCTTTGTTCACCTTAGTCAAATCGGCTCTAGGCGCCTGCACTGGAACACTGTCAACATAGCAACATTCGAAGCGGCTACTTGAGCATTCTACAACATAATCTGCATCATGGTATTGTATTGAACATGGTCTATAGATCAAGATTAGAAACTCCTGAGCCAGGTCCTTCTTCGACTCCAAAGACGAAGTTCCTAGCATCATTCGTTGTTTGATGACTCATTCTTCAATCTATAATAAGGATGATCAGTCTCTCTATAAGGAGACCCATATAAGTTGTACTCGTGTGCAGTGTGACTTATATACTATACACTACTATATACTTTTTAAAACCAAAACACATAATAAGCACACGTTCTTGTATATGCATACACTCTACCTAGTCTAAGGTGAGAACTCATACCCTATTCTACTGGATCATGGTATTCTTTGGGTTAAACTACGCAACCTAAGCTATGAAACCAAATATGATGACCGCCATATACCATCGACACCTAATAATATGATAACCTACACTGTAATGGTACCCAACCAATGTAGGACTACCATCAAGATTGTAAGATGAATAAAACATCATAGAACCTATCATATATCTCAAAGCGCATCGAATAAAATATAATAATAAAGATCTCAAATATAAAACCGACGAGACAGTAATAACTTAATGAATCACATAAATCAAAGTAAATAGATCTATACAGTATACAACAAAAGCGATAGAGTTATACATCAAATAATAATTCATAATCAATCTGTCTCTAGGTAGTAAATGCACTAGCAAGCTCCATAGTGTTGTGCAGTAGAATAGAAAACCTTAATGTGTAAATGTAGTAACACGAGAATGTGATCTCATGCTCGTCCTTTGTCTTGCTCCACGTGTACACCAGACTTGATATTCCTAATCTACTCATTTAAGACTACCCGAAATAATAGGAAGCAAACCATAAAATCTCAAGTCAGACAACAATCTGGTGTAAGTGGTAGAGAATCTCTAAATAATAATAAACCACTATAATAGGACAAATGGTATTGAAATCATACCTAATCTGTCCCTGCATCCATAGAGTTAGCACATATACAAGATATATATATGCTACTCTACATCATAATCATCATCGGTGTACTATACTTCAAAGCACTGAGGGTGTCTAAGTGTCTATCGACAACATCGACATCATGTGACATCCCTAAGGTGATAAGCAGTCAAAGCAAACATAGCATCCATCAGCCATCCTCACATTCACTCACTCGGTCATTGGATATGTGCCATACCGTCACCACCGATCCATAAGAACTAAACCATCACCACTGATCCATAAGACCAAAACTATCACCACTGATCAAGTCGCCACCGATCCATGCCTACCTCGATCCAACACTTCACACAACTAAGCTATGCTCCATCCCTTGGCTACTCCTTTACCGGACCATCTCCACCGATTGATAACGCATGGATCGGTACCGATCCATGCCTTAGCCAATTTTTCCTTCCCTTTCTTCGTTGTCCTAACATCTATCACAAATCAAGTAATCCCATGGATCGACACCGATCCATGGGCACTATTGATCCATGCCTTAGAATTTTCACCCATCTCTTCATGTGATCGATCCATGTAAGCTAATGACCCAAGAAAACCCTCAAAGAACTCAATGCAATCCATCCCATGACTCGTACTCGCCCTGAAGTAACTCTCTAATGACCACCGATCTATCTATAACTTGATCAAACAAACTCTAAATGACTTGAAACTTAGAACATGGTCTTATAAGGCCTTCCTTATTACCATTTATTGATCACACCAAATTGGGGTCAAGTCGACTCCATGGATCATCACTGATTAACCCATACCGATCCATAACTCATTTCTAAAACTAAATCGTCATTCAATCGGCGTTTTCATGCAGACAAATATCACACATTCATGCAAGCATTATACATAGTACATCCTAACAAGCATACATCCATACATATCTTAATGAAGCCTAAATATAAAGGTAAAAATATAAGAACAAAGGAGATCTATAAGAACATTAATTTTACAAATCTTTTCCAAATCGTTTGAAATTTACATATGTGATTAAAAAGGAATTAAAACCTAGTTTAGAGTTAGAAAAGCATTTAGAAAATCATATAGTGGCTAATTAGTGAGTAGAGGCTTAAGCTACTCACTTAAATCCAAAGCAATACAAAGTAAGTCCAAAGATGTGCGAATCCCGAAATCAACAGTAGCTCCAAGTGATCTTACAGTAGCAAATCTCCAATCCAAGGTGCTAGTCTCGCTAATCTTCCTCTAATGACACATTTTGGCTAATTAAAGTATGATTTAGGGCAAATTTTGGCTAAAAGATGGTTAATAGGGGTTTTCTCTATTTTTAGGAAGTATGAAATGATATAGAGAAGACCCAACAGCCCCATCCTCATGCTAATCCAGAAAAGGGCTTTCGGCCTAACCATTGACCCACTAATTACTCATTAAGCTGTCTAAAATAGGGTGAAACTTTAGACAGCCATTACTCCCTAATGGTAAGTCTGTTTTCCTATTGTAATCACTTTACGGAAAGATAAACAATTATCTCAATCTAATGGAAGTGGTTTCAGACCCCAATTCGGCTCTTATCAAAATTTATAGGCCATACAAGATTTTTAGGGTCAAAATCAACTGGTAAAAATTCTAACGATGGGAAATGGATCTAATAGTCATTTTCGAAAATCATAGAATCATTTGACCCTACATAAAAAGAATATTAATATTCTAAGATCCTCTGATACGTAGAATACCAGTTGTTACAACCAACATCACCATCTTCCTCCTAAGCTGTTTTATATCATGTTTGATTATACGAGTGAGCTTATGAGTCTTACAATTTCTGGTCCACTCTTGATATTACACAATCGATCTGATGCCACCTTTCCTAACGCCTCTTATAAGCTCTTCCCAGAATCTACTCGTGGATAATGGGTATATATTGTTTACAATGTCCCTTGGCACAACCTAGGTTCACACAATCCACTTCACCTACCATTTAGCTGATTCCATTACCATTTCTCATAACTTCATGTGCATGAACTTTACATTTCCAATCTATTGACTATGACTCAGATGCTACCATTAGTGGTTGCAATAACCTACGAGGCCCTTCTACTCAGCATCCACTATTGGCAGTTGATACACCTTAGCCTTGACATTCACCTTCATCCTTTCCAATATATTATCCATCATATACATTCTATCCTATTATGATGTATATCGACCTCGAATGATGGCACTCTCACAGTAACCCATTCCTAAGTCCATTAATGTTAGGTATTATCAATCTATCTTGCAAACACTTTTGGCTCTAAGTCTTTCCTCTGTCGGAAATCATAACCAGTAATATACTCTAATCATATCCACACAAGAAACGCTACTCCTAAACTGATACGTCTCCTCTATATCTCCTACACCATCCTCAAGTGCGTCTCATGCTTCTCTTCCATTAGACGATAAGAGTATCACCTAGGAATATTAGTACAATATTACTAGCTCCTGGTACTCCATACTATATCAAAGAGTCATCCACTTGCTATGTGAATATTATAGGTGCTCCTCGCCTAAATAAATTCCTGCAATAGAACTCTCTTCTATACATATCATTCACTAACAACTCCAGCCCTCGTTGTCCTTTGAGCATCACCCTTTTCAAAGATATAACAACTGGCCACTCGGTCGATACATAATTCAATCTCCATATCTAATAATAATCTAATCACCTTTGGATATCTCCCTCATCATGGGTAATGATGATGAATCCTCATGTGTACCTCGAGCGAATACACCAAGCTAACCATAACCATATCCTTAGGAGTGCAGTCCAACTCTAGCTTCTGCCCTATCCTATCCCAATCGTCATATGCACCATCTCATTATCCTCCACGACTCCATTTTTGTTTGGTCGCTTCATCCCCAAACGAAACCAAGCCTAACAAAACTCCAAAAAAGCAACCAAACATCCATGACTTAACAACGCTATATCTGGACAAACCACAACTAGGTTAGCTAAACCATCACCAAGTTTGAAACAATTAACGGTCTGCCTATTAGGTTAGGACATCACCCTAAACTACTTACTAGGTCATTGGATATACCGGGTCTACCATATCAATCTAAAAAAACACATATGGGTATAGCATAAACGGAAAGCATACCTCAGATAATAATGCTCCCTCCTTTCTCCTTCACCGTTGGAGAAGTCAATAAAGTAGGAACGACGTAGAATGCATAACCAGACACATCCTGTCTATTCCTCTACAGCTTTAGACAATCCTTCTTCATGTATCCAATCATATCACAATTGAAGCACTTTCTTTCCCCACTCTTCGAGTACTTGCATTTTTTACTAAAATGACCCCTCTCCTGCAATTGAAGCACATTGGCTCCTACTTGCCTTTCTTTTAGTCATCTCCTTCCTAAGACTGCTTCTATTCCTTGTAGTTGTTATTCCTCTTTCTCTTGCCTCCCCCACTCACCCACGCCTTTGGATCTCCCTTAGAAACAACAGCTTTAGCTTTTGGTTTCGGGTATAGACTCTCATGCCTCAAAGCTCTCTCCATGACCTTCTCGAAGGTCTTATCGATGTGACCAATCATCCTCTCACATAGGTAATCTTTCAGGCCAATTATGAATTTCTCATTCTTCCAATGGAGTGTCAATAAAGGAGAGACCGTACTTCGACAACATGTCAAATTCCGCCACATACTCAGAGATAGTCTTCTTCCCCTATTTTAACTCAACAAACTTCTTAAACAATATCAAGTTTCGGGCAGCCGGTATGAACTTCTCCTTGAATCGGGCTTTGAATTGCTCCCAAATAAACTAATCTTCAAGGGTAGCGATCTTAACAACATTCCACCATCCCATAACCTGACCTTGAAGTTGCCTAGAGGCTAACTTCCTCCTTATTTAATCTTCCAACTCTATGTCCATGAAGATGCCCTCATAGGTGTCCAACCAATCCTGCACCTCTACAGCCGATTCCATTCCAAGGAATCGTTTTCCCATAAGGCTTGAATAGTCCTTGTTAAACATGGCATATCGACTCTAAGCACTATCATGGGAGCACCACCATACATAGCAACAGCAGGAGCAACACCTTAGGCATTTTTTAGCATGTTCCTTATCATCTCGGTGAATATGGTCTGCATATCCAAATTAGCTGTTCCTAAGCCTGCTCCCACTTCCTTCACTCCTGAAATGGAGTTTGTAACAGCATTCCTTGTATGTCGGCTCATTCATAAAATCTGTAGTAAGAATGATTAGTCTATCATAAAGGAAAACTGCTCCAATGCTATTCGTGTGTGCAATGCGACTTATACTATATTTACTACTAATATACGGTTTTGAAAATCAAAATATATAACAAGTATGCTCTCTTATATATCGCTCGATCCACGCTAAAGGGATAGCTCCTGCCTTATCTTTATTGGATCTAACTATCGACTTTGGTCAACTACACAACCTAATCTCTGATACCAAATGTAAAGACTGCCCTACACCTCTGGTACCTGATATACCTATAGAGTTCGCTGTAGCGGTACTCGATCGATGTAGGAAGAAATTCAAATGTTTAAAGTGATAAAAATCCAAATCATAGAACCTATAGAACATCTCACAACACGTAGACAAAATATAATGATTAAATAGATGTATAACAAGCGAGATAGTAATATAATCAAGTGAATCATAAATAAGAAAATTAGAGTGCAGCATGTCCACAGATTATACAAAAATAAAAATAATAGAGTTTATACATCCCAAATTTCCAAACATACTCTAACAACTGCCACTCAAATAATACAAGTACTGACATAGCTCCACATTATTGCAGAAAAGAATATAAGTCATAATAAGCTCCAAAGTGTAGATATATGAAAGCGTAGCCTCCTGCTCGTACTCCGTATAGATCCATGCGTTATCCAGATGTGTTATCCATAATCCACTCATTTAAGAGTTCCCAGATAATAAGAAGTAAAATGTAAAACCTTGAGTCAAGCAATAGTCTAGTGTAAGCGGTATATCATCTCAAAATACTATAAAAACCGTATATAGTAATAAGTACATTGGGTATGTAGTACCATACCCAACATGTCCTTACATCCAATATGTTAGCACATAAATACAGTATGTCCTAAACTACTATCACATATAGATATACAACACTAAGTACAACATGTAGGAGTATAAGACAACAATATGACATCCATATCAAACACACAACAAACATAGCAAACACACGACGACGACCATCACCAAGGCCCCACTTCGCTCCTTCCATCACCAAGGTCTTGTATCACCCAACCACCACCAACGTCTCATAGCCATCAAGATGGCACTCTGCCTTAACCATCACCAAGGTCCTGCATCACCTCCAACATCTCGCATCATCCCCGACCAATGTCAAGGTCCTGCATCATCACTAAGATGCCACTTCATCCTAACCATCACCAAGGTCCTGGATCATCACCAAGATGCCTTTAGGTACTTGATAACTCATATGACCTCACCAAGGCCTGTGACGCAACACATCGCAATTGGATTCGGTGTTTGATCATGTACCATAAACAAGGTACAACCATCACCAAGGCAGGCCAAACCATTACTAAGGCCTAGGGTACACAAGTGAGCATCCTCACATACCCTTGCCCTACGATACACCTATCTCATCTATGGTTATCAACTATCTCTTTTGCACACGACTCGATAATAGAACATACTACATCCCGCCACATTACTTTACCTCATCGAACGTGCCTCCTTGGACCATCACCAAGCCCATATACACTTCTCACCCAAAGTACTCGACACCAATTTCACGTGCACTTCTCACCTGAAGTACTGGGCCAAACCGATTTACCCCATTAGTATGTCAAAGTTATTTCACTTCCTCAATTTCCAAAGTCATCTTGAGTTACCTTGGAGTCATCCACCCCAACTCCAAGTCACTGCCAAGAAACCCCAAAGTTCCACTATGCCTGCCCCAAAGCACACGCATGAAAAACACAAAGCTAACAAATAAATCTCCATCCCCAAGCTCTACCTATCATTTTCCAAGACCAGACCAAAGCAACGCTAGCATCGGTCTGAAGCATCAATCCCGGACCCAAAATCCTGCCTAGTTCCTTACCCTGCCCATAAATCCTTGCTTGGTTCATTGCCTTCCCCGGAGCTCTCCAATCCTCAAACCAGAGTGACTACTGAACATCGTTTGTTATATGTTCTTCCATCATCGAACCTATCCGACCTGAAGCCATCCCCATGCCGCTCCATCTCCAGCCCAAAGCCAACCACCGGACCATACTGCCCCCGGACCAAAACTCATCATGGGCTAGCCCAATCCCGAACACAATTCCTATAGTATTTCCAACGCTTCAACATTTGCACTGATTCCATAGCTATAGTTAATGCTTCAACCCACATGCATCCCCTATTCATAGTTACAACCCCAAACACTCTAGAACTAATCCTTCGAAGTCTAATTCTAGTTACTGTCTCTAATCCGTACCGATGAGCACACAACCATTCAAACACCCATAAACTTTCAAGCAAACATCAAACAGCATAAAATCATCATCCAAACATGAATTCACTCATCAAAACATGGAAAACCCATTCAAAATACATCTAATACATAGCCTAACATATATAAGGCAATCACATTAAAACAATATGATTAAATCACTTTAAACCATTTTAAATTCATCTTTACTTCAGATTAGACTTCAAAATAGCATAAAATTATGTTTTTGACTTCAAAAATGGATTCAAAACATGTCAAAACATATATATACATACATACATGCATACAACATATTATGAGATGATAGATCACTAACAAACACCCAAAAAGGAAGATTTGCGTGCAAAACAAGGTAAATCAGAGAATAAATAAAAAAAATTCCCAAAATTTTAGATTCGGAAGTCTCTAGCTAATCCCCTTGCTAATATACCCTAGATCTATGGACTTGGTTTGATTTGGAAGAGATTAGAGAAGGTTTTGGCTAAAAAGAAGGTTATTGGTGCTTTAAATCTATTTTGGTATGATGTGAAATGATTTGGGGGAGGCTATAATAGCTAATATAAGCTCCAAACTCGTAATGGGTCATTGGGTCTCATTTAAACCTCAACAAAAACTGTCTAACTTCAAATGATCATATTTTCAAACCAGAAAGTCCAAATTGGATTATGACAATTATATGGAAAGAGAAATCATCTTATCTTTTCAGTGGAAGTGATCTCGATCTCTAATTCGGCTTATATCAAAAGTTATGATTGTTCCATGTTTTCATAGGTAAAATTGTCTAATAAAATTCTTAAGGGTCTAAATGTCACTAGTAAGCATTTTTAAATATTATAGTACTATAGGACCCAATATAATTTTAAAAATAATATTTTATGATCCTCTGATACATAAAATATGGATCGTTACAAAAGGAATATGTGCTTTCATATAGAAGCTAGATGTAATGATCTGCCTTTCATACACCTAAAGACGACACTTAATACATCCCCAGTATTCGTATGCCAATAATTTAAGTGTCTGAAAGATAGATCATTTTTGGGTGAAAGAAGGAAAAGACATAATAGAATCTCACAAAATGTGACGAGTAATATATAATATGAATAAGCCTTTACAAAAAGAAATCATCTTAATTCTACACAATATCATCTTACATTAACCTTTTATCAACCTGGATCGTAATAACAGTCCTTCCTTACAGTTTGATAACTGCAACTAGAACAAACAATAGAAGGTATAGAAAAATACAGAAGTACGTCATGGAGAATCCAGCTTGTCTCCTAAAAGCTCTAAATGATCCAGTTAAATCTCGAAAATATGCTTGGGTTGACCTGAGCATTATAGGAAAACAATGCTAGGTCAGTCTGGTAAAACCAGAGAAACTCAAGTCATAAGGAACTTTATCATAACTTATAAATCCCTTTTAAAATCAAAGGTATCTTGTAAGACCACGCCGCACATAAACACAGACGAGTTTTTACCTTACGATAACCAAATATTTTCTTATGAAATCTAGTGATATTAAAATAATGTTTAGGGTTTAAAATACCAATAATCAAGTAGCTGTGATGTATGTACATCACAACAATAATAGGTATACAATCCAAAACCGCTAAGGCACATATATGGAAAATGGATTCCAATTAATGGTAAGGTAAGGGACTACCTTTCAAAAGCAATACACCTTTAGGTAAAATGTATTGTGAGATCGAAAACCTTTCGACTTTGGCATGACAAGACTGACCTACCCTTGATTGGATAGTGCCGAATATGATCATCCCTAGGTTGTGATCATTAACCAGAAATGAACCATGAAGCATACATAGAGATATCAACTCTAGATAAGGGATAATCATACCCTAATGGGAGCAACCACATAGTCTTGCGGCGTACCCTGTTCCAGCCATCCCCGGGTTGCGAGGCTTGAGAGGCTACGCTCTTACCATTCCCTTATAGCAAACCATCTATAAATGTTAATGCTGCCCTCCAAACAGAAATGCAATGCCATCATTCAATCATACAAGTTCATTCTGGGACTAAACAAAACCAAAGGCACTTCAAGGAGCACCGTCTTCAATCATCTTCAAGATGACTTCCATTCGAACGTATATGTTGGTTTGAAGTGGTTTTCAGATAACATATCTGATCCCGGTCTCTCGAACCAACCGATAATTTTTGGTTCACTCATTCCAAATTATTTTAGAAATATGCAACAAGTATTCGAGTCCTCACCGGAGAACTCGAATATACACAACATACTTCCTAAGTCAAAACTGGCTATGATTTGATAGTCAGATATTTAACTATTAAATAATCAACAAATAACAGTCCAGAGATTTAGTTACCCATAGTAACCACTAATCCTCAAAATAATCTTTCATTTATTTAAATCCCTTTTCTAGAATATTTATCAAAATATTCATATACTTATCACACTGGCATAAGTATATTCATAAAACATTGTGAAAGATTTCTTAGTACAAAATCATATTAAAAGGATCAAAACAAATGTTATTTAAATTGAAGATAAGGATAACCTCAAACACTATTCCTTCAGTATTAAGTGTGGAATGAATGTCCATACTACCAAAATTAAGAAGGTCAGTTAAAGGAAATCTAATCTCAAATTCTTTTATAAATTTCTTCAATAAACCCTTTTTTTAAATCTCTTTCATTTATGAAAATCTTTTTTACTCAAAATTCCAAATCCATTTCTACAATGCTTTATAAATTTCCAAGTTTGTTTATAATACTATTTTATAAATATCAAAAGCATTTATAAACTCTTTTATAAATATTCAAAATCATTTATGAAACTCTTTTACGAATACCCAAAATCATTTAAAAACTTCTTTTGTAAACTTCCCTTGTTCAAAACAACTTCTTTTAGTAAACTTTAATCAATAAAGTTCCTTTGATAAACAATCAATTATTTAAAACACCTTTAAATAAATAAGTTATTATTTAACGTTCTTCTATAATTACCTTTAAACCACATTAGCAAAACAATAATTTTAAATAATCATTTAAAAAATATTAAATTACTTCAAAATACCTTTAATAAAATAATTGCTTAATTATCCTTTAAATATTTTAAAATGGAATAAACTATAAACCATTATTAAAAAGGATAAAATAAAATATTTGACTTTAGAAAAATCAAGAAAAGGCTTAGTGACCATAATGGTTCATTTAATTTAGTTTAACTTATCCAAGTTATAACATAAGTATTTACATAACAAGTAGATATGTAAAGTGAATCAACCAATAATAATCAATCAACATATAAATAAATGTCCAAGTTATCATAATAGCAGACGGGGATTTGTTATACTAAACACATGTCCAAGTTAATATAATGGCAGAATGAGTTTTTATTTTTTCTAATAGATGTTAACATAATCTACTTGGTGACCTATGGTAGAACTATGATCTATTCTACCACACAGATGTTAATTATAACTTAATTAGCAAAACGATGTTTTATTCTGCTAAATAGATGCCATTGGGTTTCATATTCAATTGGGATTACTTAAGGATAGTCAACAAAGAAATCCCTTACAATAGAACCGATCTTTAGAAATAAAGCAGCTAAAACTTTTAAACCTTCATTTGAAAATTAAATAACATTTTACACTCTTTATTTTAATAATAATTAAACAATAATTAACTATTAAATAAATAATTAAATAATAATTAAATGATAGTTAACCTTTAAATAAATGATTAAACCATAATTAATCTTTAATTAATAATTAAATAATAATTTAAACTTTTAAATAATAATTAAATATTATTTAATCTTAATTAATTAATTAAATAATCCTTAATTAAAAACTTAAATAATAAATTAAACCTTTATTTAAAATAATTAAATCATAATTAAGTTTTATTTAAATCTTAACTTGAATTTAACTTGATTAGTAATTAATTAATAATTAAACCCTTTTATAAATTAATTAATAATTACCTTAATAATTAATTAAAATAATAATTAATCCTTTAATATATTATCAATTAATAATTAATCTTAAATTAACTAACTAATTATAATTAGCCTACTTAATTTATAATTAAGTACAAATTTCCTTTATTAACTAATGTTAAGTACTAATTACCTAAATTAATTAATAAAATAATCATTAATGAAATAAATAAATAATTAGTTAAATAATTACATTGTATTACTGAAAAAGTTGTTTTGAAAACACTTTCCAAAGTTATTTAAGTTGAAAGTACTTTTAGATTTCAAAAATAGTTCGTTTTTACGAACTGCACTTATAGCGACTATCGATATGACTCGTGATTTCAAAAATTCGTTTTATACTCTAAATCACTTTTCAAACACTTTCTATGTCTAAACTTACTTTTATAACTTATGAATACAGTTTGGGAAACTAGAACTGAGATTTAAATTTTTTTATAATTTCTTTTAGAAATTATAGTAAGTAAAGAAACAACTTATTCAAGGGATCTTGATGTCACCAAACAAACAATGTACATGCTAATTTCTTTGACATGCAACACATACATGAGCCAAATCATTCATTCACATGCAAACATAAGCCATACACTTGAAACGAAGGTCATCCATACATATAACAAGTAAAGGTCCTAACTTGCACTTTACTAACTTTTAACTTCACCTTTTTCTAAGTTTAAACAACCATTCTTTCAAACACATATATACACATATAAATCCAAATCAACACTACATTTACCCATATAATAAATGATTTATCAACAAAGTATACTAAAATTAATTAGAAAATTTTAAATAAAAGTGCTTGCTTTCTCGCCTAAAGTTATCCAAAACAACACGACTTCCACTCGAACTTGCATACGACCCTAGAACTTAGCTTCTTTTTTGTACAAAGTAGAGTATTTGAGGCCTTAAGGCCTAGGGGTGGTTCGGCCTAGACCAAGCATGGCTCAGCCATGATTGCAAATGGGTGATGTGGTTTGTTTTTGGAAGGCGAAGTTTCGTAAAATAAAAAAGGAGTTATTAAACCATGTTATTCATGAATTTAAAGTGATGAAAATTATGATTTTTAGCTTGGAAATAAAAGAGAGGCCATGGAAGCCATGAAAATATTATGAAGAAGATGGAGGAAGATTTAGAAAGGAAAAAATGAAATAAAAAATGAGAGTGATGTTAGGAAACTTGTATATATACAAGTTGATAAATTAAATTATCTAAAATACCCTTCGAGTACATGTCCTCCTCTCTTCTTCGGACACCTTACCATGTCCCCTCCTTTCAAAATGCATGAAATCCCTTGCTCTCCTTGCCAACATGCTCCAACATGCATTTAAGGTCATTTGTATTTATGTTTAAACATGTTTCATGTGATGTGACACTTGCTTTTTCACACTTTTTAATTTATTTTAAATTTCATAAAAAGTCACACCCTTTTATATATTCTAAATATATATGTATATACACTATAATATCCTAACTAATTTGTAAATGTGTGTATATACATATACCAATGACTTCACAACGTTTTCGACAACTTTTAACCGACGAAAAGTCGAAAATTCAAAAAACGAATTCCGGTCACATTTTCGATTTTTTTTCGAACTAAATATTTTTGTAAACAATTTTGAAAATCCATTTCACCATTATTATTTACTATTTAAAAATGTTTTACTTTAGTTATAAAATCTATTATTTTAATATTTAAAATTAATTAAATATTCACAAATTAAAGCGTTGAAATTTTAGGTCGTTACAGTAGATCAGTTGAAGATAACTGGGTTGATTTTGATTCTACCGGGTTCCTGGGTAGTAGAAAAATCTGCTTATGGATACATATTTCTATTAAGTTAAGGGGCTATAACATGGAATAATATTAAGAAATCATTCATAGTTTCTTCCACTATGGAAGCAGAGTTTGTGGCTTGTTATAAGGCATTTAACCATGTAAAATGGTTGTGAAAGTTTGTCACTGGTTGCACATTATTGATGATAAAGAAAGACCATTAAAGTGCATTGTAACAATTTTTCAAAAGTCTTATATTTCAATATAAGTTATATGCTACACACATATGATAGATTTATGTTATTTGATTGCACTGGTATATTTGACCTTTGATAGGTTTAGTAACACTAAAGGTAATGAAAGCTACTTTGATCATATGTTAACACAATTGATGAATGAGATTGTTTTGAGTATACGGTGCACTATAGTTATCCAAATTATGGGAGCTCGTATAGTTAAACACATTTATCAGGTTACATATGTTTCTCGGGGGAGATTGTTAGAAATATTCAACGTGGGGCATGTACATATGAAATTTAAGTGTGCATTGCTATGTTTAATTAAGCCTAATTGAAGGGGTCAATTTTGAAACGATGATATTTAAAGGCTTAATTGTATAATTGTATGTAAATGTTGTGTAAATAATGAACATTTCAATTAATTGAACGGCCGAAAAACTATTATAAATATTTGGTTATGGTCCTCAAAATATATACGCTCTATTTTCTATAAATGTTTATGTGTGTCTCTCTCTCTCTCTCTCTATATATATATATATAAGGAGCGTCAACAGTACCCTAATCTGTGCAACACTCCAAATGCCCATTGATTTCCACCACACGTTTTGAATTAAATAATAGTATTTTCTCTTTCTTTTCACTAGTGTTGTTTTTTAATTTAGAACTTGTGATGAAAATCAAGAGGAATTTGGGGTGCTGTTAACAACACACATTATATATATCCAGGGTTATGTGCTAATTTGGAAGATCAAATCGAACTCAAATTTCTTCCAATTATCATAAATGGATTCACATAAAACTTCAACACCGAGGAATAATTTTTTTATATTCTTCTTGGTAAAATCGACATCGGCTATTTATTCAGATCTAAAATTCAAGCACATTAAGTCTGTAATATTCAAAATTACATAAAAGTTATTATTCAAAAATTATTCTAAGAAGAATAAAAAACAAGTTATTGTCCAACATTAGATCTAAACAGTCTGAAATTAAGCTAAGAATTTTTGTTCAAATCTAATCTAGTGGTGGTTGTTCTATCAAGCATTTAAAAATCAATCGAAGCACCCCAAATCCTGCTGGAAACCGAACTCCAAGTTACAAGCCTTCTAGCATTACTCATTGCCAAATGGGCTCTAAGGTTAAAGGTCACACTGACCATTTATGTGGTTGCCCCTTGCTGTAAAGGGCAGTCTTCTTTTGTGCATTCACTAGATATATGATTATAGGCATCATATGGCTAAAGTATAGTTACCATTCATCCCTAAGGCTAATTGATTCTGCATCTAGGCTGTCAAATTTCTAATAAAGTTTTCATAATTTGCCCTCACCTACCAAATCATTGCCTGTGATTTACATAACACTCTTCCCTACCTATAATAACATGCACATTTTTATTCCCCTAAATATTAAATTCATTTGTAATTCACCTTCCAAAGCATAATCATTATTACTTTTCCTTAATCTTCACTTCCACAGAATTTAGAAGATTTAGATGCATGAAGACAATAAAGTGGTCCTAACTACTTTAATTGACTAATTAGTGAAGAATTTGTTGCATATATGATGGTGGCCATGTGTAATTTGGAATCCAAATATAGGCAATTTTTGTCTCATTGCTTACATTTCATTCCTTCACTTCCATAGCTACTAACTCCAGCATGTGCTGCTTTTATATATACACACAGCTTATCATAACTGCATAAGCCAAGCTTTTCATTCATGGAACTTCTGCAAAGTCGTAAATACAAGAAGCTATTACAAGAGAAAGATGCAATGATTCAACCAAGAAGGCAGTGGAGGTTTCGGTTGTCTTTGCAGTCTAAGAGACTGAGATGGATGAGAGTTTCCTACATTATGAACGTTTTGAGCAATTATGCATTGAGAGTGGATAATGAAGCTTTCCCTAGTCTTAGTTTCTCTTCTTCCAACTGGGGGTTGCCTGTTTTTTCACCTTCTTTGGTTAGGAGGAAGCCAGTTGTATGCTTGCGTAGAAAGATTTCTTCAGTCTGAGAGTAAATGTAACTTTATTCTGTAGTGTTTCTGAACAATGTGTGATTGATAATACTCTTCTTTATTCTGTTATGTTAATTTTTTTAAGCTAATGGATGGTGGTTACTGCTACTTTGCTGCAAATATATAGAGTTTCCCCTTCAGGTGGAAATTTTTGCAGAGATGGATGCAAAAATGTGATGATATAATTGAAGCTACAATGATAGCTTTTGAGTGGTCCTGTTTAGACTTTAACTTGATAAATATCTTTGATGTCATTAAGCCGGATATGGAGGAATGATTATGTCTTTATACATCATGGCCACCACTTTCATTTTTTCGGCAACGAATTCAGTAATGGAATGTGTGAGTGGGAGTGTGGGACAGTAAACCGTTCAATCTCACATTCAAAGAAAGTCTATCAAATCCATCATGTCCACTTTACTTTTATTTTTTGAATTAAATATCTATATTACCATCAGAAATGTCATATTGTAGGAAAATAATCCTTTGTCCCACTTTTCAAAATACCATGAACCATCTAAAATATACCAGTTAATTTTTTAATTTATAACCTTTAATAAATAAATAAATTAGAAATGAATGGTGAAGATTTAATTTACACACGAAAACACCAAGAATGGAGGATTTGCTCTTCATATTGTAGTTTCAGAAATTTCGATCCTCCTACTTTTAATCTTCATGTGATATCAATGAGGAAGGTTTCTTTACCACTTTCTCTACCACACATTTTAGGAGCACCTAAACTGCTTGAACTAATCCCCATATGAAATTCTCGGATGTATCACGCAAGTCCAACAATGCCTTCGTAGGATTTAGGTTCTTTTGAACATTAGCCTACTATAAAGAGAGAGGGAGATATAAGTTAGAAATTTTAATTAATTCAATCGCATTTCTAGTAGAATAGGTGAAAAACGCTAGGTTATTCAAAAATGAGTTGGAATGCCACCGACTATTCCAGCGGTTGAGAGAATTTTTTTTTAATTAGTGGATACTATAAAGGATTTTGAGAAAACAGTTTACTATTTACGGGAATAAATGGCTTTCTTAAAACTAATTAAAAAATAAACAGTTTTCTGGGAAACAGCTTGCCAAAAAGTTGATCGATACCTCCAAATCAAATAAAAACAAAAATTAAATTGTAAGAGTTCGAAAAGGAAAGAGAAAAGACAATTTTAGAGTGGTTCTGCCAAATTTTGTGCCTACTTTCAGTATTCAATATTATTTCTGAATTTATCTTACTTATGCAGTCAAATTATAACGATTATATGATCCAAATCGATGAGTTTTAAATTCGACATCGTATCTGTTAAACCAATAATTGGTATAACACTCCATGATGCCAAGAATGATGAGCCAATCCTTGATTCGGGTTCGTATGTCGATAAGATCAAGCATGGTTTAGTTGATGTTAATTAAATCAAGAACAAGCTTAGCATTCAAGGCTAAGTACAAATGGATATCATTAGGAAACAGATCCATAATGCCCACGGGCTTTGGATGTTACACATTTGAAAGCCAATATGATTCCTTGAAATACAATATTTGAGATATCTTAAGGTCGCTTGGAACAAGATATTCGAGAGCCCTTAAGGTTACTTGGAATAATATATTCGAGAATCTATTTGACCTTTAAAGATATAACACTCCAAGTCTCATGTCATATATCCAAAGGAGAAAGAAGACATGCAGTAAATGTGTGCAATAGCCCATTAAGCATATTAATGAATTAAATAAACATTCCTTATGTCCATAGTCCAATGTCCATATGTATGAAGGAAAAATAAAGGCTATGCATATGAACACTAATTTAGACCGAAGTTCATGTGATCCTATGTAAATAGTATTGCATTTGCTTTGGGTTCAGAGAGCTTCATTATATACATGCTCATGTTTATTAATGTCCAAGGTGCACGATTATAGTAATTGGCATGTCCAAGTTCTCATTCATTTCAATTGAGAATGATTACAATTAAATCAAAAAAATTCTCCAAATCAATTTAGGGTTTTAAATTTGAGTGAAGAGAGAAGAAATGATTGTCCATCCTCCATGCCTCTAGGTCCGTATTTATAGGGGTATAAGGTTCGACACATCAGCTCAGCACCCCATTCGACATGCTCAATCTTCGGCATGCATAAATTTCGACAACCTCAATAGCGTCAGGCTCCATTCCTACTTTAGATGACCTTCGGCACTATTCATTGATAATAGACGACATCAACATACAACGGCATCGGTATGAGGAAGCATTGATGAGGAGCAGCATTGAGAAGGAGCGACATGACAATCTGCATGGATATTAATGGCTTTCAGCATCAATATTGTGTTTATAAATGCATGGTGTCCTTTGAAGATTGATGAAATGCGCCATCAACAAGATGTGGCATTGATTATAAGTGGTATTATTGATGAGCGGTATCAATAAGATGCGATAGTGATGAGTTGAAACATTCATCCCATCTTCGTAGGCAATTGGTGGCGTACGACATTTATGACATGTGACACTGATAGCTTACAGCGATGATTGTATATGACATCACTGTTTCCTCAACGAATTACGGCATTGATTCTACCTGGCATTGCTTAGCGATGTAAATGGTATGCGACGTTAATGTTATTTGGTCTCCTTAGCTTCATTGACGACATGCAATATTATATAATACTCTTTATTGATAATATGCGACATCGTACGCCTTCGGCATTGATCTATCTCCATACTTTTTATATTGATTCATTTATGGTATCGGGTTACCCTACGTCATTGCTTATTTACGACATCATTATCCCAGCTCCATTGTTGTAGCATCAATTCCTGTGACATTACTTAACCCTACAACATTGTCGACCTTCGACATAAAACTTAGCAACATTGACTTCTTCATTATGCCGCTGCTTACGACATTGAATATTTACAATATCGTCAATTTTCAACATCCTCTTTCTACGACATATCTTATTGGCGGTATTAAAGACCTCAACATCAATATT
Organism: Allium fistulosum; assembly: GCA_030737815.1. Classification (NCBI taxonomy): domain Eukaryota; kingdom Viridiplantae; phylum Streptophyta; class Magnoliopsida; order Asparagales; family Amaryllidaceae; genus Allium; species Allium fistulosum. Next base: position 452,607,352 of record CM060901.1, on the reverse strand, counting down.
GTACATTTCAACATTCCAGTTTCAATGTCGCATACTTTGACATTTGTTAATATCAGTGTCGCGCTTCTCGGCATTTTTCAACGGTGGCATCATTCTCTAACTTTGATATAAATCCCCTTAGAAATTATGTGGATAACATTTGCCCCTTCCTTGTATAAGAAGCATTTTACACTTTAATATAAAACCAAGAATTCTCTTGCTTTTTCAATTCTTTGCAAGGCTTCCTATTTTCTTGTAACATACAAAGTAAGTGATAATTTTAATTATTAACTTTTAGATTTAAATTCTTTGGGCAATCCCTCTTGGATTTGATAGAGCTATGAATTGGTAGACCTAAAAATTTATCTGCCAATAATTTTGCTTGGACAAAATTTCAATGAATTGCTTAATCATAGTAATTTCTTAAATGGAAGTCCAGAAAATCTTCTAGTGATAAAATAGGAGGGAAGACCAGAAATCATTCTTAGAAGATAAAAAAAATTCATCTAACAATATTAATTCCTTAATTAGAGGACCGAAGAATTATTTGGTAATAATAATCTGAATAAAAAAGCAGAAAGTCATTCTGGCAATAATAATCTAAACTGAAGATTAGGAAACCACTTTGGTAACAATCTGAATAGAAGACCAGAAACTCATATGAAAATAATAATCTGAATTAAAGACTAGAAACTCATGTGGTAACAACATCTAAATTGGAGCATTAATGGCCCATTTTTAATTGATTTTCCTTTAGAAGATTGCTTTGATCCATTCTTTTGGATAGAGTGTGATTGACTCGACTAATTTCGTCTAGTGCGTTTGATTAGCTATCTTAAGCAGAACCAAATATTATCTGACCTCCCTCTTAGAGGCGTTTCAGTCAGGCCTTATAGGCGGTACTGAAAGCTGATTCGGTGCTTTGGCCAGGCTATTTTCAGGTGTGACCAAAGGCATACCATGTCCTCCCTTTAGGATTTGCTTCAGTTAGACCTTACAAGTGGTACTGAAGGTTGTCCAGTGCTTTGACCAGGCCATTTTCAGGCGGAACCAAAGGCTTACTCTGTCCTTCCTCTAGGAGGCATCTTAAATAGGCCATTTTCAAGTAAGAATAAGGGCTTATCACAATCTTCCTTTATAAGATTGTGATAGATCTTCCTCCAGAAGATTATAAGCACTAATGGCTAATTTTTGATAGAACTTACTCTAGAAGATTGTAACAAATCTTCCTTTTGAAGATTGTAAGTGCTAATGGCTAATTTCCTTTTGAGGATTGTAAGCACTAATGGCTAATATTTGATAGATCTTCCTCTAGAAGATTGTAACAGATCTTCCTTTTGAAGATTGTAAGCGCTAATGGCTAATTTTTGACAGATCTTCCTCTAGAAGATTGTAACAGATCTTCCTTTTGAAGATTGTAGTGAACTCAATTTGGACCAAATCTCTTATTGCCGTCTTGAGTGATTGTTTAGATCGTTTATTTTAGGAGATTCTTACTCCTTTCCGTAATTGATCTAGCAGATATTTTTGCTTTAACTTCTTTATTCATCCATTGTCGGGAAATATGGTCACAAATGTTTGACACTCCATGTTCTCGCTATTACATCGCCATCAAGTCGACATACTCTATAGGACCCAAGTGGGATTACTTCATGTACGATTAGGGGTCCTTCCTAATTTGGTCTGAATGGTCCGTCAATTGGATTCTTAGCATATGCCCTGACTCTTCGAAGCACTAAATCTCCTTTTTGAAATGATGTCTCTCTTTAGAGTTGTAATACTTGGATATTCTTGGATGATATTTCGCCATCCATACTACTACTTCATCTCATTACTCATTGATTAAGTCCAAGGATTCTATCTTTAATTCTTGATTTGGATCAAATGCATACGCAATCCTTCGATGAGAAAGTACTTCAACCTCAATCGGGAGCATAGCTTTGCGTCCATACGTTAAGGAATAATATGGGGTATGTCATGTTGTGGTTTTAGTAGAAGTTCTATATGCCCATATTACAAGAGGTAGTTCTTCTGCTCAATTTCCTTTAGCCTTGTTCAGTTGTTTTTTGAGAATGGTCTTAATAGTTTTGTTGGTAGGTTCAATGGCTCCATTAGCCTTGGGATGAGCTATAGATGAAAAGCTCTTTATGATTCCATTTTTATTATAGAGTCGAGTCAATTCTTCGCTTTCAAATTGAGTTCCATTATCAGATATTATCTTGTGTGGAATTCCAAATCTGGTAACGATATTTTTGATTACAACTTGAGAACTTTCGCTGACGTGATATTTGAAAGCGGTTCTACTTCTACCCATTTTGTGAAATAATCAATGGCCACCACTGCATATTTAACTCCTCCTTTTGAAATAGGTAGTGGTCCGATTAGATCAATTCCTTATACATCGAAAGGCCATGGGCTTGAGATCAAAGTCAATTCGCTAGGTAGCAAACATGAGATCTTAGAGAGCTTTTGACACTTTTCACAGCTTTTCACATAATCGATGGCATGACTAGTCATCTATGGCCAATAGAAGCCTTGTCTCATAACCTTCTTGGCTTACTTTATGTCGTTATAATGGTCTCCACGGAAACTTTTGTGCGCTTCTCTTAGCAATTTCGCTCCTATTTCTGGATCAACACACCTTAAGTAAGGGAGTGAATTTTCTTTCTTATAGAAATTTTCATTCACTATGATGAAAATTGGAGCTTGGTGTTTTATTCTACTTACTTCTTTTTTCTCTATTGGAAATTTCCCGTTTATCAAGTATTCAACAATTGTTCTTATACTAGACATTCGTCTCTGGATGAAAATAATTTCTCTCGAAGGGTCTCGCTTCCATTTCTGACTCCTCTTTCGCATGCGTTAAGGCTTGAGATCTGGTTAATACCATGGATTCATTTCTTGATTCTAGTGCCTTCTCTTTTATACTAGGGTTTGGTTGGTAGCATACCGGTACAATTTGTGTTTCTAGTGCTCTTCATGAGCTAGCTAATTTAGCCAAAGAATCAGCTTCAGAATTATTTCCTCAGGTGCTTGGTGTACGGAGAAATCTTCAAATTGGGTTAACATTTTTTAAAACCTTTTTGAAATACAGGACCAAATTGGCATCCTTTGTTTGATATGTTTGATTCAATTGATTTACCATTAGTTGGCAACCACTAAAAAAATTAATTCTAGGGATTTTTTAGCTGTAGGGCCAAGGTGAGTCATGCTACCATTGATTTGTATTCTGCTACAATATTAGTGGCTGGAAATCCTAACTTCATTGCATAGTGCAAACGATGTCCATCGGGGGTAATAATCACATATCCCTCTATAGCACCTTGTTCATTTGAAGCTCCATCCACAAGCAATTTCCATTTAGGCTTTAAATCCTTCTACTTTTCTAATTGTTCTTTAATGAACCCCGTACATTCATTGACAAAATTAACTAGGGCTTGTCCTTTGATTGCGACTCAGGGTAGAAATTCAATATCATATTGGTTGAGTTCTACTCTCTATTTTACTAGTCTTCCTGAAGTTTCGGATTTGCTAAAAACTTGCTTGAGTGGAAAGTTAGTTAAGACCTTGATCAGATATGCATGAAAGTAGGTTCTTAATTTCCATGCAGTGAGCATCAAGCAGTATGTTAATTTCTCTACAACAGGATATTTAGTTTTTGCATTTTTGAGCCTCCTGCTTGTATAATATATTGAAAGTTGAGTTCCCTTATCTTCTCTTACCAGAACAGAACTAACTGCATGTTCAGAAACTGCCATATTAAGGTAAAGGTTCTCTCTATCCATGAGACCGAACAAGATTGGTGGCCTCTCATGATGATCTTTCAATTCCTTGAAGACTTTCTAACAATCTTCCTTCCATTCAAAGTTTTTCTACTTCTTAATCACATTGAAGAATGGAATGCATTTATCAGTGGCCTTACAGATAAATCTATTCAACGTTGCTACCCTCCCGTCTAAGCACATTATATCTTTACTTATCTTGGGTTCTGCCATATTCTAGATAGCCTAAATTTGGTCGGGGTTAGCTTCGATTTCCTAGCACTGACCATATATCCTAAGAATTTCCCAGACTGAATTCCAAAAGAACATTTCTACGAGTTGAGCTTCATCCGATATTTCCTTAATACCCCAAACATTTCCTCAAGATCCTTCAGATGGTTGCTTTCCTCTTGAGATTTAACTAGCATATCGTACACGTATGCCTCCATGTTTTTAAACAATCTGTTCTTTAAACATTCTTTTAACCAATTTTTGGTATGTTGCTCCAACTTTCTTCAACCCAAAAGGAATTACCTTGTAACAACGTGTTCCCCAAATGTGTTATGAAACTAGTGCTTTTCTCATCTGGTTTGCACTTTGGATTCTGGTTGTATCCGGAATAAGCATCCATGAAAGATAAAAGTTGGTATCCACTTGTCGAATCGACTAATTGGTCTTTTCTTGGAATGGGGTAGCAGCACTTTGGGTATGCCTTATTCAAATTAGTATAATCGACACACATCCTCTATTTCCCATTAGATTTTTTGACCAGTACTGGATTGTCTAACCATTTTGGGCAAAGTACTTCTTAATGAATCTATTCTCGAGCAATCTCTTAACCTCTTCTTTCAAGGCAGTAGATCGAACTTTATCAAACCGTCTTTTCTTCTGTTGAATAGGTTTGATACTCGGGTCTATATTCAAAGCATGACACATAACAATCGAATCTATTCCAACCATATCTGAATGGGTCTAGGCGAACACATCTTTGTGGGATTGCAGAAATTGAATTAGTTCTCCTCTATATTTGTTATCTAACTCTTTTCCAATTTTTATACTCTTTGTTGGATCAATAAGATCTAAATATTTCTCCTCAAGGTCTTTTGTAGGCTTCATTCTTCCCTGTTCACCTCTACAATCTAATTCAGTATGATCACATGGCCTTCTACTTCGTCTTCCACTAGGTTTGTTTCTTTTCCTTTTCTTTTCAGAGCGGTTAAATTTTCTCGATGCATGCTTACTTTTCTCAATAGGCTTTGTTTTTGCTCTAGATGATGGACTTGGAGAATTAGCATCTAAAGGCTTTTTCATTTCAATTTCAATTAATTTATTTTCTCCGAGTCATAACAGAAAGATAGTTTCATTCATATTGCTCAAGTGTGGCAAAGTACATTTCGCGAGTGCTAAATTTTTCTCCCTTTATTGTTTTCCAATCGCTCTTGGTGAATAATTTCACTATCAAGTATTTTAGGGAGACAAAAGCATCAACCTCATCCAAAGCCGGCCTCCCAAAGAAGGAATTATAATAAGAGGTTGATCCATGATGACAAAGGGACTCGTGAAGGTCCTGGAGTGTGGTGGTATTCTCATCTGTACCAGAAGCTTTATTTACCCTATGGGGTTTGATCCTTTGTTATGAAACCCGAAGATGGGCTCAAGTCTCGGCTCTAGCTTCTCCTCTGGGATCCCCATTTGGTCAAAGGCATGTTTAAAATTTACATTAACCGCACTTCCAGTATTTACCAGAATTTTAGTAATCACAGAGAGTCCAATTTGCACGGTATCATAAGCGGGTCATTATAAGAATGGCGAATCCCTCTTAGCTCTTATGAGGTGATGGTTAAGCTATGCATCTAAATTTGGAACCCGGGGTTCTTAAGTGAGGGCTCATCTCGGATATAGAAAACCCCATCTCTTGCCTCTCTAATATAGAGATTTATGGCTCCTTTGTTGCTTCTAGTTAGATGTGGGCCTCCATGGATAACATTGATTCGGTTGATTGGTGGAATGAAATCTGGCCGAGCATCATTTTCTACAAAGTTTGCGGTGTTGTTTAGGAGCCTTTGATTGCTTTCATTAGAACGTTGTCATCCCGACTTTTGGCATGGCCGTGGTATCATCGTCTTGGCTAGGAACTAATGATCATTAGCCTTGGGAATCGATTACAACAGTATTATAGACGATGGTCGGGCAGATTCGGACCGGAACGCGATTGAGGTGCAGTCAGCATGGACTGACTGGCATAGCCCCATAAAGTTATATTTCAAATTTGGAGTCGATCATAGTTCGTATGCTCAAGTTACGGCTAAAGCAAAGATTTGCATGTATCTGTCAAAAACGATCCATAAAACTATTCAAATCATCAGGGAACGATCAATATCTCGAGATCCATAAGGCAATTCATTTGAAACTTCTAGGGCATAACAAAAATGAAGATTGAGGCTTATAAAATTGATCGCGGGTCCTAAAGTTACATTTAGAGTTTAGCCAATCATTATTGGCCGATCGTTTTTGCCAAGTCCTAAAAACGATCGGCGTGTTTCAGTGCATGATCCAAGTTCAACCAAGATCGATTCATATCTCCCAAGTTACAAGTCAGAATGATTCCACATTTCAGAAGCAATATCAAGAGGCACGTGGGACCCCCTAAAAATGATTGCACTACAATTGGAAGCAAGAAAAAGGATCGGTGAACCTTTAGCCGATCGTTCCTGATGTTTGAGTTAAGTCCATCGATCGTTATAGTGGACCTTTATGGACCTAGAGAGCCTTCTGCCAAAATCTTAGCGAAATATTTCATCATCTCTCCCTATAATTATAGGCCCCATGGTTCATTTTGGGGATTTTTTACGCTACTGGTTACTTTAATCTTCACTGTAATCAAGTTTTCTCTATTCCTTGCTGTTGTAATCAGATTCCTACGTGATCAATAAAGTGAATCTTCAAAGTGGACGTAGGCTTACAATGCCGAACCACTATAAATCTTTGTGTTTTTTATTATTGCTTTCTATTTGTTGTTAGTTTAATCTATTCCTCAGTTTTAATTTTACTTTCTTTATTTACTTCTCTACATAAATTTATCCTAAGGTGTTTGTGACCAAATTTTGGCGCAAACAAACATGCTATTTTCTGATCATTTTTGATAAATTCATTTGAATACCTTGAACGGATCATGTTCTGGATTGTTCCTACTAATACTCAGCACTCGTCCATTTTATGCCCGTTTACTTTATGATAAGCATAGTACTCTCCCCCTCCTTTTGGTCTAGGGAAATTCTTGGCTTTGTAGGGGACTGGAAGCCACTGCTTTCTTTTTCCTTAGGGAAGATGTAGGATATTGGTTTATTTATAGCAACATAATTAGACTTTGGAATCTCCTCCCATCTTGGTTTCTTATTTCCAAATCTTCCCCTTTCTTTCTTCGCCTAGGACTTTTTCCTGGCATGGAATGTTTCATCCATGTAGATGAACCTGTCATCTTGAAAATGGAAGTCCGGAAGATCTTTGCATCCATGAAGGTAATGCTCTCGCCAGAAGGGTGTCTGCTCAATCAGCCCTGAGCGTACTGCCATAAATTTGTCTCTATTGGTCATATCCTCTGCCTTTAGCGCTTCTGTATTAAACCTCTTGAGATAATCACCCAATAACTCTTTTGATTTTTTCTTGATATTAGGTAGCACCTATAGTCAATTGTGGGGTCTTTGGAAATACAAAATTATGCCGAGAACTCATAGAAAAATTGTGTCCAGGTGTAGATAGTCCTTTCACGATAATGTCTATACCACTTGGCTGATGTGCCCTGGAAGGTAGTAGGAAAAGTCTGCAATGCACTACTCCGGATACGTTGTAAAGGTCTGTATGACTTTCGAACGCCATTAAATAATCATCAAGGTTAATAGTTCCATTGTATCTTAAGTACGAAATTTTGATGTAGGACGGGATCCCGGTGGACATGATCTCGTTTGTGAAGGGAGCTTCTCGATGGTTATTGCCGACCCTCTCATTAAGAGTTCTTTTTCCTTCAAGATTAAGCATGTCCTTTACCATTTTCTCAGCCATATCTCTTAGATAAGCTTTGTTACTGTGGTAATTGCTTCTAACAGGTTTGCATCCTTTGGAGGTTGAACTTCGAGATTGCTCCTTGAACCTCTCCTCGAATCTCCCTTGGTAATTTACCTTAAGTTTATTATCCGCCAATGATCTGGGAGAAAGCTTGGTTGCTTTAGCTTGCTGGCAACTTTTTCTCTTTTGTGAAGTTATAACAAGTTTGTGTTTTCTTTTAAGCAAAGAAGCATCCAGATTCCTACTTGGATATTCAATTTCGACCCATTCAGTGAACTTAGAAGTTTTGGAAGATTAATGTGCAAGGATCTTCTCCAATAAATCTTGCATTATTGCTACTTGATGTGTTAGATCTCTTATCTAACTTCACCACTGGTAGGCTTTGCCGGTATTGATGAGTGCCCAGGTTCTATGCTTCCTAAGTTAAAGATAGGAACAACATTTTCTTCTAATGTCGCCATTTGTATGACTTCTTCGTTTGGAGCATTAACTCGCCTTAATCTCCCCATTTTCCTAGAACAAAAGATACTTCATGTAATTAGATTAGGGAGAGAGTGATAGGTGCCTGAGTTCTATGCTTTATCTTCATACTTTCGGTATTGATTCATTTATGGTATCGAGTTACCCTACGCCATTGCTTATGACATTATTATCCCAGCTCCATTGTTGTAACATCAGTTCCTATGACATTACTCAACCCTGCAACATTGCCGACCTTCGGCATAAAACTTAGCAGCATTGACTTCTTTGTGACGCCGCTGCTTATGGCATTGAATATTTACGATATCTTCAATTTTCAACATCCTCTCTCTATGGCATATCTTATTGGTGGCATTAATGATCTCAGCATCAATATTGCGCATTTCAACATTCCAGTTTCATTATCGCATACTTCGACGCTTGTTAATATCAGTGTCGCGCTTCTCGACATTCATCAACTGCGGTATCATTTCTAAATTTTGATATAAATCACCATGGAAATTTCGTGTACAACGGTATCCTTGCACAAGAATCAAAATGTATTTTTCTAATTGTCATAGGATGTATATTTATAAATGAATTCAAGCATAAAAATCGTTGGATCCAGTTGAACAAACAAATATCTTCAGATCCGAGTTTTCAACAAGATGAAATAGTCAAATTGTACGTTTTCTAATAGTCAAAATCATTCGGTACTGACCGATATGGGTTAGTAGTGGCCGATGTCTTTGCCTTCTTCTTTCGCTTTCTTCTTAAAAGCAGCACAATTCTTTAGGGTTTGACTGTTAAGTCTTCAAAGCACCATCATTCAGCACCGATCCATATGGATCGATACCAACCGATGTCACATCTTGCACTTCTCTTTTTTTGTCTTAAAGCATAGTAATATAGAAATGGAGTAGTCCTACTTGGCCATGACATCATAAGAATCGAACCAAGATATCGTTTGGTGCCAGTGGACATGAATCGCCCCATACTTAGCCAAATTCTTAAGTTCTCTCCTCTTAATCATTTCCAAGCATCTTGCATTCCTTCATCATTTTGCAGTTCAAATCCATCATGATGTCACTTGGCTCAAATACTGAATAACACTTACCCCCTAAAGTATGCTTATATGGCAACAATATATGCTCTAGATTGAGACAAGCGACCAAATCCAATCTGCAGTGATGCTTCTACACTTGAATTGTTCCCTGAAATGTCACATCATCTTTGAGAATACTGGCATGTCATTTCAAACAGCTATTAAATTGTGTTCTATCAACAGATGTAGATGTTGAAGTCTTCCATCTGAAGTATTTGCTCATTACTAAAAATCTCCCGAAAGAAATTACATCCTTCGGCATGGTAGATCTCTATTTTTTTAAATGCTCATGTTGGTAGTATTGAACTTTATGGTTCGATATTAACCGATCTTCAACTTTTCATATAAATATACATTTTGTTTTCGAGTTCTCGCTACTTTCATTTTCGCTGCCTTCAAGCTTCCAACTCTCCAGCACTATCACTGCCCTTAGACCTTGTTCGAGCTTTGACCGTCGATCCATTTAGAACACGTGCCTTGATTGATTTGAACAACATCCCAAGTTCCATCTCGACTTCAATTCTTAAGTTTTCGCTCTTAATCTCAAATTAACTTTGTCTTTTTAGATCTCAATCTTTAAGGTGGGTCGTTGCTTCCTTATTGGCCTCGAACCACGTAGCTGCTTTATGTCGTCCTTCCATATATTGATCGTCGTCGCCGGTCCATCAACGTGCCGAAAGTCCAACTATCGCTCTTATCATTATTTCCACCTTTCCCCTCAAATTCATGAAAATTCAAGGCTATCAGACTTTGGAAAGGAGGAAGTGAAGGGAGGATGTAAATTTTCTTGGATTGGATATGGAGATGGATCAGTATTAGGTGTTTTGGTTGAGATGACTTGCAAAGTTGCCTTGATGGATCCACTTTGGGGCTTATTGAATTCAAAAGTCAACATGTTGTAGTACTTTCATTCCATCTACATTGGAAATCGAATGCCCAATTCCTGTAATTTTGCAAAAAAGAGATCCACACTACCTCGAAGATCATTCTGGTTCCATAAACGTAAATAAATTAATTAGTAACATCCCACCCACAATTTTATCACGTTTCGAAGCTCGTTTGTCAACATGAGCGGGCGAAGAATGCATTCGTATATTATGCTAAAAATATATGATATATATACTACATAGATAGATATACAACACTACCTAAGTAGATGTACAAAATTCAATTGATCAACATACGTCGACATCCATTGGATCCTATACATCTACTACTCAGGATTTAATCGAACTAAACACTAAATTTAAATCATAACCGACGGCGCTCATATCTTAAGCTTTTAATATAGAATGGAACCCCTTAGAAGTTCAGGGAATCTCTATATTGTTGTTGCAGGTCCTTCTACACCTCTGATAGTAGCTTCTACATCTTCTCTAGCTTCCACTTCAAACCCTTCTAGAGTTAGGCTACCTCAACAACCAATGCCACTAACTTCGTACATGCCCCTGAGAGATGAAATTGCTTTGTATTCCGACTTGGCGGGCATTTTGATCCTCGAAACCCATCGGATTGCTGGGCATTAAGGTTAATGGTCGTAGATGTTAAAAGAATCTGTAAACACCATAATGTCTCTCTGTAGGAAACTCTGGTCTAACTTCCATATCAAATAGCACACGGTTCCCCGGAAGGCTACATAACTTGTTGTAACACCCTTAATTTTGGTTACACATTATTTTGGATATTTAATTAAGAAAAAACTAATAAATAGTAACCCGCCTCGAATGGGGCCTAATTTTCGATCCATATTAGGCCTACCGAACCTTAGACCTATTTCGAAGCTAGCCGTGGTTGGTAAAATTAATACAAAGAATGGAGCTATCTATCTACACATTCATAATCTTATAGCGGAAGGATAAAATATAACATCAGAAATAATACCCATTTTATTTAAAATTCAAATGACAGAAAAATACAACACGACACCACATGGCAAAAATATCTATATTTTAGTATTCAAAATACATCATCTTATCTAAATGGGTATATCAGAAATAATAACAACATAAATAGATAGATAAATAACTGCCACGAGTCTTTGTCTCTGCCTCCATCTTTGAAATCTGCAATGTCTTCACTAACTTGTGTTGTAATGAGGAGGGTGTCAGAACAACAATGTCCAGTGAATGAAAATCTCAAGCTAATCTATATAGTACTTAGGTAGTACAATTTAAATAAGAATATGTCTTATGCATCTGAACTATATTATAGGTTTTCCAACTACAAGCCCTAAGGCTTTTCTAGTCCAATTCTATAACCATTGCCCTTTAAACCCAATAACCCATCTTCAACTGTAGACCTAATACCATTCCCAGTTCCACACATCTATCGTCAATCATGTCCCAACAATGTAAATGATAGTACCCAAGTCACTTAATACCTCTTTAATGGGAACTAGGTAGACTCTGACCATTTAATACCTCATTTAGGCAGGCCCTTATCATTTAATACCTATCCTAAGGCGGACACCTCCTTGATTCTATCTAGCTGACATTGCACAGAATCTCATCAGGCCACTTAATACTTCTTTATGGGAGAGACGGACCCTATAATAGCCATTTAATACCTCAAACCTGAAGCGGGCCCTTTCGGAGATATCCAATATCGTAACTAACCGCTAACCCCGACCATTTAATACTTATTAAATATGGAGGACGGGGGCCCTCAATCAGCCATTTACTACCTTCAAACCCGAAGCAGGTCCTACATATTACGACCCGTAACCCAAACTGTGACATCTCACATTAATCCAACTATTTGTAGGTACTGGTAGCTAGATTAGCTGGATAGGTTTACCCTACAAAATTTGGGACTAACCTCGCATACTACGTGGGTACTTATTATAGGTAATGTCTCTCACATCAGCCCTAAACTCATGCTGCTGGTAGCTAGATTAGCTGGGTAGACTTTTCTGTGCTTTTGACTGGCCTCGCATCCTTAAAACTTAGTCATAATCTACACTCACTTAACATACTATCATACACCTTACTACACTCCCTATCAAGGCCTTATCAGGAAAACCCTTATTTTGCCTTAACTATCAATTACTTGCTTGATGGGGATTCAATACTAATTAATAACCTATTTACTACGCAATTAATACGCTATTAATTATACTTTATTCATACGCTAATATATTTATATGTGTGTGTATGCACGCCTAAAGTATTTCTAAGCATATAAAGATTATCCCCTAAGCTAATTGTTTAAATGTCAAAACTTCAGATTTATACAAGTCCAATTCCATATCAACAAATATACCATATATCCAACATTCTATATTCAACAGTAGAATTGTATAAAAATAGAATCCATACCAAACTTATTTTATACTAAAATAGTAGAATCAACATTAATAGAATTTGCAATTCAAATCCTTTTATGCTCTATTCAACTTTTATATATAAGAATGAAAAAGGGAATTTCCATTTAAATCACGAAAATAGGCAGTGTAAACAATGAATAAATGAATCTGTACCTTACACACCATTTCCTAACTTATTTTTTCTCAAAACCCTTAACTAAAAAAAGGTAAGAAGTGGAATAGAATGTAAAACATTAAAATTGAAGTAACTACACAATTCCACTATTTTAATATAGAATGATTGAGATTCTAACTTAAGAATTAACATTTTTCTATAGGAGAATTTTGGGATTTTAGTGTGATGTTTTCATGAACAAAATTCCCAAGGCATATATCGAATCCAAGTTATACTATACAATTACGAAAATAATAAAGACTAAAATTACCACTCACAAAATAAGCTTAGCTCTTCCCGTTTTGAATTTGTTTACGCCCACTTTAAATCTCTTTCAGATCTATTCTTTTAGAGATCTACATCAAGGAAATTATATATGAATTAGATACAGAAATTTAGAGATTGGAGGAGAATAGAATTAGAAACTGAATAATAAACACCTAAAATTTCTTACCTGAAATCCTAGAGAATTTTCCGAATCTTTAAAGAAAGAGATCGATAGAGCTTCGCTTAGTTCCCAAAATAATTTGTGAATAAAAGTGAGGGGGCTAGGCACTTATCTATAGTGATTGGAAAGCATAAGAACCATCGAATTTAAGTCGATTTAAAATAATAAAATCTAGTCCGTTCTTGGTATTAAAACCCTAGCCTTCACTGTGATTATCGGTTGACCGCTTCTACCTAGGCGGTCGACCGGTTAACGTATTTTGGGAAGAATATTAAATTTTCATTGGTAATTTATTTAATCCCTTAATTAATATTTAATTTAACTCTATTTTAATGTTTCCCAAGTTTAACTATCGTTCATTTTTAAATTTGAAACTTTAGCATTAGTTAATTATTTTAAATTTGAGTTCCATTTAAACTAATTTGAATTCGAAAACGTAATAACTTTTTCGTTTGAACTCCGATTTCAAAACTTTATATATGGAAATTGATAAAAAAAATCACCACGAATGCAATGGCATAACTTTTATGGCCAAATTCCATCATTTGCAAAATTTCCATTTTACCCTTATTATTAATTTATTAATTAATTATTTTCTTATTAATTTTTATGTTGTGTTACATTCTCCCCCCTTAAAAAGGATTTCGTTCTCGAAATGCCTAAAGGACGGACAGCGTAACGCGCATTAAGCATCCATGTTACAAGATCAAGTGATCTACACAACCATCTACTCAACCAATAGTGCAATGTGATTATGTATGCAGACATACTATAGGTGAGATCAATCCTAGCATGAATGCAAGTGTCATGTGGAAACCATCCTCTACCATCCAATCTAGCAACCACGATGCAACCAAAACCTCACTTTGGGGAGAAATGTTTACCAATGAAAAGCTTAGGATGAGAAGTCATCATCTTCTCTTTAATTTCCATGAGCTTTCCATCGGATTATCTCCTCATTATACTTGAACCAGACTAATTTCTTTGTCGCGGAGCTTCCAAGTTCCATGCTCCACAATGCGTGCGGTGGTACAGGATGCTATCGGCTCTGTCTCAATATCTCTTAATTGATCAGGCTCTACCACGATGGCTATGCAACAAAGACATTTCCACAATTGTGAAATGTAAAAAACGTCATAGACTACTGCTAGCTTATCTGTTTGCTCTAGACAACAAACAAGTATTCCTATCCTTTTCAAAATTGGGAAAGGCCTAATAAATCTTTGTGCCAACATCCTCGACTTTCCAAATCTTACGACCTTCCTAAAAAGGAAACTTTAACAAACACCATCTCCCCTACCACGAACTCCAACTCCTTTCTTCGCTTGTCCGCATAAGATTTCTGGCGATTTTGTGTGGCCTTCATTCGCTGCCTAATCAATTTTACCTTCTTGAAGTCTCGTGGATTAAATCTGGTTCGAAAAAAATTTTGTTGATGGTTTCCCACCAACAATTGGGCGATTTGCATGGCTTCCTATTAAGCACTTTGTAGGGTGTCATACCAATTGTTGCTTGGTGACTATTATTATGCGCGAATTCGACTAAAGTTAAGTGCTGCTCGTAGTGTCCTCTATAGTCCAGGATGCAAGCTCCCAACAAATCTTCCAAGATATTATTCACCCTTTCAATTTGACCATCGGTCTGTAGATGGTATGCGGTGCTAAGATTTAACGAAAGTAACCCCCCGTAATTTGGTGTTAGTTATTTAATTAGTTAGTTAGTTAGTTAATTAATAAGCTTCAAAAATGGAATTTGTACAAATGATAGAATTTGACCATAATATTTACACCATTGCGTTCGTGGTGAAACTCTAAGCATCTTTAATATTTGGAGTTTTGCGATTGGAGTCCAAACAAAGAAGTTACGGATGAAAAAGAATTCAGAATGGAAATAATTCGATTAGGAAAATTGACCTTTTTATATTAATTGTTCGGGCACACATGCCAACCCGTTATTAGGGTCGGTCGAACCCTAGCGGTCGACCGATGGCGACCTAACGGCTGCAATAAACCTAGGCCATAATGGCTCGGATTTAATATTTTAAATTGAACGGCTGTGGTTGATTCTAGCGTCTATAAATTCAAGCCTAACTCTCTCTTCTCTTCTCATATTTTTTCTGGAAGCAGTAGCGATGCTCTGCCATTTTCTCTTCTCCACTATTTTCTAAATTATAAAATAAATATTTATATTTGTATATATGCAAATTGGAGAAGAATAGAAATCAAATAAGAGAAGAAGAAGAGCGAATAAACACACGCGATAAGTAGTTATATATATATATATATATATTTGTAATTACATATTTATATTTTCCTTCAATTACAAATCTCTTCTCAGATCTATAATTCTAATGTATGGATATACGCATTTCATACATATTTCTTGGATCAATAAGGATTTAGAGATGAATTTAAGGTTCTACTTTAGTTCTGGAGATTTGGATCGCTTTTAAAAGGTGAGTGGAAAATTTTATATAATGTTTATGATTTTAAATCTATTTCATTCGCATGCGTTTGATTTTTATGCCTAAATCAATTTTATTTGTGAATTGTAGGCTTAAATTAGTGTAGAAAACTATTGTCCACATATTCTTGTTTTAGATCAAATTTGAAATATGTTTACTTCTTTATCTGAAAATCAGTCTAAATTTTAGAATTTGAATGTTGTATATTTTTATTCTAGATCTGTATATGGGTGTAAAACAGGATTCTTGGATTATGCCTAAATTTATGCTAAGTTGTAGATTTTCCATAGTCTAATTTATGGGAAGAACATCCATTTGATTTTTATTTGTTTACTTTTTCCACTTTTGATTCAAAAGGGCGATGTTTGATTTAATGAGGAATACCTACAAACAAAAAGGGAAGAGATGTGTAAAGTATAGATTTATCCTCCGTAGTTTACACTATCTATTCCAATTAAAAAGAAATTATCCATTCCTTATAATTTCAAACTGAGTCTATCTTTCTAGTTTATGGAAATCATAGTGGAAAATCTCCCTAAGGAATCTAATGCTAGCAAATTAAAAGTGGAAAGCATATTCTAGTTAAATGTTTATGACTAGAATATATTTAGATAAGAATAGGTAGTTTTATTAGGTAGCTTATACGTATTTATTGCGTTAATAAAGAAGAACATTGTTTATTCGTGCGTTATTTATGTGTAATGTTCGTTAGTTATTATTATATTTAGGGAAGAGAATAGGAATAATTAGGAAATGTAGTAATTCCTATTAATGGGAAATAAATTAGGAATTCCTATTATTTAATTAATAGGAAATGAAAGATTGTAACTTAAATTAATGGGCAAATAATAAGAAATGGATAGTATTAAATTGAGGATTACAATTAATAGAGACAAATGGATTGATGAAGTGATAAAATGGAATAGATATAGAAAGGTTACTAATTTGAAATTAGTAATCATACATAAATGCCTTAGGAAATGTCCGTTAGGATTTTATGGATAAATTGACATTTATGAGCATTAAAAGAAAATTTATGGGTAGATAAATATTTAAGATAAATCTTATTGCCTTAAATAAAAAGAGAATTAGTAAGCTAAGTCTAATCTCTACATAAGATAATATAAGTAAAGACTTAGGATGGTTAATTGGACTTAGTAGGTTAGTGATGTGAGGTCAATAGAGTCACTCGATGGAAGACTGCCCTTCACATTGAGGCTATCAGTAGTCTGATGCACTTATTACTGATGTGAGATATCACTAATCCTAGGACCCATGATGGCGTGAGAGTTTGGATCCGCTTTCTTAATTGAAAAGTGTTAAATGGTCCAAATTTGGAATTACAAGGGGTGAGGGATATCTCCATAGGGTTTCGCTTCTGGTTTAAGGTATTAAGTGGCTGCAGGGCCCGCCTCTCTTCTAAAAGGAAGTATTAAGTAACCTAGTAAGATTCCAAATAAATAAGGATACCTCCAAAAAGGTTCACTTCAGTGTTGAGGTATTAAGTCGTTATTGCAAGGCCCGCCTCCCTATCCAAAGAAGTAATCTAATGAGATTCCATATTTATAATAGTGACACTGGATCTCTCGAGAGATGTTCACTTCAAGTTTGAGGTACTAAACTGTTGTAAGGTCTGCCTCTTTCCTATAAAAGAAGTATTAAGTAACCCAATGAGATTTCCAAGAAATGTCAGCTAGATAGTACCAGTGAGGAGTCTGCATTGGGGTTAGGTATTAAATGGCAAAGTCCTACCTATAAATAGGTGTTAAATGGTCAGAGACCTGCCTAGTCCTTATTAATAAGGTATTAAGTGGATTGGGTACGGTCTCTCATATTTCTAAGACTTTAATAACGATATATGCGCTAGTGGTATGGCTATTATAAATTATAAGGTCATATATAGTGGTCAAAGGTCTCTGTAGTTAGGACCAATAGACCAATAATGACGACGCTAGAAGTCCACCTTGGGAAAGGTCTTAAATGACGGAGTCTACCTTAATTAAGGTCTTAAATGGCAAATTCTGTCGATCTCTCTTTTAAAAGTATTATGTGGCGATAGTAGAAGCCCGCTTCATATTTAGAAGTATCAAGTGGCTAATGGACTTTGAAGTATTGGGTGGTTGATAAGGCTTCGTCGGTATTTCATACCGTGGGAATGGATAGGTAAGTAATCGTGTGTGCAATGCAAGGTTGGATTAGAATTGCTAACCTTAATAGACATAACAATTAAATGGAAACCAATAGGTATAAATTTATGTTATTGACAGTTCATAGATTTTCCAGTCACCAAAACGATGTTCTGACCCCCTCCTCAATACAACTTATAGAATAGATTTAGAGGAACAAGTTACTGGAGCTGGATGTGTTTAGTTATGGAGAAGTATCCTTTTCTCCCATGCTCGATGCTGATGTGACAATCTGCTATCCAAGGAATACCATTAATTCCATGTACCAATCTTAATCAATATTCTTATCCAATTATTGTTTCCGCTGTGAGTTTAGATTCTATCAATCTATGATAATGCTCACGCTTATTTGCAGGTACCAAATCCAACGATCTGTGCTTTAATGGACTTGGGTTTCGATTTTGTCGAAATAGGCCCATTAAGATATGGGTTGTTACATTTGGTATCAGAGCCTAGGTTAGTAGATCAGAGGAATTAGGATAAATTAAGAGAACACATTCGTACTTTCCTATCTAGTATTATTATATTTTACGTTAGCTTCTAAGAATCCCGACCATAGAAGTAGTTGTAGTTCCACGACTCTGAAGTACCCCACGGAGTGCTGACGATGCGTAAGGCGCTATTGATAAAGAGCATGAGTACGACATATGGTTGAATCTCGAAGACTGGAGGTGTTCGACTTGATGGTTGAGATCTAGCTACCATGTGATTTTGGATTTTGATAATGAGTTCCAGTCGGAGACACACATTTATTCCAGATGAGTGGGAAATTAGAATATGTATGTCGCAATTGTCTGAAAGCAAGTTTTTGCTAGGGTGCATCCATTGAGCACCTCTTTAATGGCAAATCGGATTTTCATTTGGAAGCTTAATGTCAATTCCTTAGTCTGAAACCTATGAGAGAATTTTTATAAAGTATATTTTGGAAATGCCTTAGATTTTGAAAAGGGGTTTTCAAAGGATTCTTTTCCCAAAGATTTATTTTAGAATTTTTTTTTGGGAAAGTTTTGAAATATTAGTTTTCAAAGAAACACATATATTACTACGTTTATCGTGTTAAGAAATTTTTAGTTTATAAAAGATTAATTTTTGAAATCCTTAAATATTTATATGTATATACAAGTAAAGTCTTGATTTTGATTTTTGGCAAGGAAATAGTATTCTAATTTGGGGAATTTGTGTTTAAAAAATGGTTTTTTGGAAACCCTGAAATATATAAGTTTGATTCTTAAGAGAAGTTTTGGTATGAAATAGTTTTTATTATTTAGAAACAAGTATAAAGGAGCATGTAATTAGCTCGATGATTTTTCGGTTTATAAAATCGAGGTTTTTAAAATCTACTCTCTTTAAGGTACATACAAAATTGGAAGGACATTCAATTTTATTAGGGTATATAGTTTGAAGTGTTGTTGTTTCACTAGCTGTTAGAAGAAATATTTTAGTGCGAAGTACGCAGGATGTAACGACCCGTAAATTTCAACTGTTTTAATAACGTAATTAGTTGAAATTTTGTGAAAATTTTAAACGATAAAATTTTGAAATAAAAATTTAATATTTGGAATACGTCTAGTTAAACATAGTAACCGGTAAATTTTCGTCCGAAAATACGAAAGTTTATTTCACGCGTAAATTTACTTCAATTTAATCAGTTAAAAAGCGATGAAAATAAAATGTTTCCAAAACCTAAATATTTTTACATAGAAAATTCTAAACCATCTTCTGAGCAAGATGCCAGTTTGTCGTTTTTCAAAATTCGGACATCTTTGGCTCCGTCGATCTTATTTTTCAGTGTTTTTCTTGCATTTTCCGTAGTAGAAAAATTAGAATTTTTATAATTCAATCGTACCACTGATATCTGTATATCGTTTTGATCGTCTCGTCATGCTGATCTCTACGGTATATTCGATTGTCAAATTCGGAGTCCGGTGCACGTTGCACTTTGCATAACGCCTACCGTACCAATACCGGTTTAGGTCTTTTGAATCCTTGTGTCTTTTCATTTTTCAATGCATAAACTAAACCTTTGTTTTGCATTTATATTTTCAGAATTCGCGTGCTTTACTTTCACTGGTTCCAATATTTCAATCGGTTCAATATTTCACCAGTTCCAAAATTGTAGCTTCCCATAATCTTTCATATTCCACTGTGCAACCATTAGTTATTGCTTTTCCAGCTGTTAAACTTTTGACCTTCTCTATTCTACGGGTTTTCATTTATGCGATGGTTCGTTTGCATATTTCCTTCTTTTGTTTTGTGTGTTATGGCATTCCATAAATTTAATATAAAAGCATGTGAGCGGCACGTCTATTTGTTTCTGAAACCCATCTTCCTTTTCACCTTCAACCTGCATCATCTCATTTCCTTCCATTCTCTCAGCCAATCTCCTCCACATGAACGCCACCCTGCCCCTTGCCATGGCCGCACCACCTCAAACGCTCCACCACCGCTCTCCACTTGAACCCAGCCCATCACCACGCAAGCACGCGCCACCCGAGAACAACCACCACCTTAAACATCCCTCGTCCGCCACTTCTCTCTCCCTTCCACCCACATCGCGGCCTCTCCCTGACCTCGCCTACAACCATCAGCAACCCGAGATCTACGGCCATGCCTTCCCTCTCCCGCAACCCACCGCTTCTCCGTTTGTCTCCCTCCTCCACAGCCACCTCCCTCCTCTGATCCGCCAGCATACAATAGCGTAGCCACCATCACCACACCTAAAACTTCCACCTGCCCATGTCCATTCACTTTCTACCATGCAGCTCCATGCCTTAGCCATTGTTCCATCACGTGACAGCACACCATTTCCACCCGTCACTCCATCTTTTTGCCCTACATAGCAGCTCCTTGGCCATTGATAGCCTCCGCATCACCCATAGACTCTCTCACCCCACCAGACATCCGCGCATTGCCTCTGCATCACCTCCGCATGACAGCCCAGCCACCTGTGCCTCCTTCATGCTGTGTCAGCCGAGCCCAATACCCGAGCACCACTTCATCTTGTCGTTGCCAAATGTTTCTCCGTTCACCTAAAAGATCCAAACACTCTATCTCCTGCACCTCTTACTACTAAGGTATATATTTTATAACTTATATATTAATAGTTGATAAGCATGGGTTTATTTATATTATGTTTACATAAACACTGATTTTATATTGAGGCTGTTATATATGAACAGATAATACTTATTTCTTTTATATGTTAGTTTTTTATAAGTTTGTATAGATTTCATGTAAGTCATACTAGCTTGCATACATTAAATATATATCAGTATACACGCGTGTTGTTGTGCAACTACATGGTCTGCATGATCATACATAAGTTTGCATAAGTTGTAGATAATTGTGGTCTGCATGTAAGTTGTATAAATTTTCAGCGCATGTTATATATATAAGTTGCAGTCCGCATGTATATGCATTTGAGTTAGTTTACTTGTTTTGAAAATTTGCTTGTATTTTCAGATTTGTGTATATGAGTGTCATAAATTTTAATCCACTGTAGTTTATGGGTACATCCTTTGTCAAAAGAAGTATCATATATTATATTTTAAGTAGTTTTATATTTAGTACTGTAAGTTGTACAAGTGGTATGCGATAGTTGTTGTTGCGCGTACACAAGTTTCTCAAGCCCATATTATATTTTATTTATATATGTGTATATAAATTATAAGAGTCATTTATGCTGTTAGTTGAGTGCGGTGTATAATATTATAGGGTAATGTATTTTATTTCAAAACTGTAGTATACTAGTTATACATACTGAATATTATTATGTAAGCATTGTATAAATATGAATATTTAGTTATAAATTTAAATTTTGACATGTATTTGTTTCGTACATATATTGCTGTTAGTGTATTATATAGGTTAGTGCATTTATATTTTTATATTTTTGATATGATCTGTTTTGTAGCGTGTGTATATATATATATATATATTATAAAGTAAGTTATAAATTTTGCATGGAAGTGTGGGTAGGAGTCTGCATAAGTGGGTTAGTTATATAAAATTCAGGCTGGTTATATATATATAAGTCCGCTTTTGACAATTATCTTCATTGATCCAGTTCTGATTTTATTCCGTTCATTTCTGTTCATCAGTTTTGTTCGTCGATTCGTGCCAATCTCGCTTTACTTTGGAATTTATGCTTGGATCCGTAACTTATTCCATTGTCTTTTCGTCTCTAGCCTCGAAAGGTGAGCAATCACTCACGATTAATGTTCTTTTATTTGTTAAATTTGATTTCAATTGAAACAACAATTGAAATATGCTGCTGTTAGTTAATTACACTGTTATATATGCTATTACCTGTATCAGTTCACCTGTGACATCTGACACCATTATCTGTTATTATTTATGCGATGATAATACAGTTTGGCTGATAATTGATTGATTGTTGATGTTTATATTGGACGTTAAATTGTTAATGTTAAAATGATAAATAGTATGCAATTGAAATTGATATAGGATAGTTAAATGTTAAATTTGATTAAATGACATTTGTATAATATGACCCATTTAACTGTCAAAATTTATTGACACGTAGGATTTGTTTAATTACAACTTGAACCACTGAATGTATGTTGTTAAATTGATGATGTATGAAATTGTAAATAGATGACAAGTGGAAAACTGTAATGCAATAATCTTTAATCTACATGAAGTGATAGTGTAGATTCTAGAAATAATTATATTAATTTACACAAATAACAATGTGAATTAATATGATTATTTCGAGATTATTTGAATTGATTATTGGATTGATATTGGTTGTTGTTATTGCTTGTTTATTTACTTTGACACCATCCCAGCTATCACACTGCAAGTTCCCTTTGTTATGCTTTGATTTTTGAATTGAATTGGAATCGGGTTGAAATGATAAATACCCAAATTGAACTTTGAATTAGGATAGAAAATTAAATAAAACCCGATTGGTCAATAATTTGATTTAAAAATAAAACGAAGATTTTATTTGAATAAATAATATGGTTTTGAAATGAAGTTGAAATTTGAATTTTCAATGAAAGGAAAATGTTAATATTTAAAAATCTGAAACAAAATATTAACGATGTAATTGATGAAAGAATGATGTTTAATTTAAGAAATGATTGAATAAACTTTGAAATGATTTAATAATTAAGTTTGAAATTATAATTACGTTTGAAATTATTAAACTTTGAAATGATTTAATAATTAAGTTTGCAATTATAATTAAGTTTGAAATTATTAAACTTTGAAATTATTTAATAATTAAGTTTTGAATTATTTAATAATTAAATAAGATTGAATTATTTAATGATTAAATTGAATTGGATCCTTTAATAAGAAAAATTGAACTTTTGAATAAGTGAATTTTACTTCGTAAATAATTGAAATTGAGTTTTGGAAAATTATTTAAGAAAGTAAATAAGTGAAATTGAATTTCTTTAACAAGAAATGAAAATGTGATATTTTTGGAATTAATGTAAGACTTGTAATTGAAAGAATTGATTTGACGAATTTAATTTAATTCAAAATTGTAAGTTTTGATTTAATGAAGTTGAACTTAAGAAATTGATTTAATGATTTGGAAATTTAATAGAAATTGTTTTGAATGATAAAGTAACTTAACGAATATTGAATGAAATCGATAAATGAGTTTAAATTGTTTTGAATGTTAAATAAAATTTATTTAAATGATTTCGGAATGAAACTTATATACGAATTTGAATCGATATTTGAATTGTTTTAAATAGAAATTGAATTTGAATTATAAGATTTTGAAATGGTAATTTGGATGTTTTGAAATGTAAATCATGGAAATTGATTTGGAAAGACAAATGAAATGTTGGTTTATAAATCCTAATTGGAATTGAATTTGATTTGGTTTTGAAATTTATTAAACGACCAATCGGTGTAATAATTACGAAAGTTATTAAAGAGACCGGAATCAGTTATGGATATACTCTCTATCTAAACCGAAAACCACTTTAATAACTATACGTGGAGTGATGATCCAGAATGAAGTGGTTGGAATGATGTTCGTGTTGACTGAAGAAAGAGAACGATAATGGATAGCCTTGACACTTGTGTCAAATTGGAAATGACTAAAACAGGAGCCGTGCCGGGCCAATGGAGGATTAGCTACCTCAAGTGGACACACTTCTTCGAACTACTCATTACTTGTTGTCGATTGGTGCACCCTTGATTTTGGGAGTGTTGTTTCACGGTGTTGCGGGCGCTGCGGCGTTGCGTTCTCACCAGTCCGGATCAGGCAAACGGTAGTATCACTACCTTGGGTATTGCCTCATGTTCCTTGTCATACTTGTATCCCTTTATTCGCGACCACTACGATTTTGGTTTGTACCTTTAGTATATGGATTGCCCTCTGGTGACTTCCGGTTTTGGGGAAACTACGGTCTTGTATATGCTTTTGGGAATAAAAATGTGTTAAGGGGGATAATGGTAACGCCTTAACACTATTTTGATATCTTTATATTACTGATAGACATTATCTACTTATCGTACATTACTACATAGTAGATAGTTTGACGGATCCTTAAAGGATGGTTATTCCAAACATCCTTTGAGTTACTTGTATTTCAAATTGCTATTTCACTTGAGTTGGATTTATTTATAAAAGAATGTTAATCCTGACTCGAGTGTTTTGTGTTTTTCCTTTACGCTCGGGTCAGACTGAGTGTACCAGTATTCGAGACTCACCTTTGAAGTTGGAGCTTTACTTGAAGATCCAGCCATCTATTCTGCTTTCAGTATTCGATGATTCCAGTGATGTATTCTGATTTGTATCTGATGTATTGTATTACTCTTCCGTTGTATCTATTCTAACTCTGATGTAACTTATACATTTATATAGTAGCTTCATGAACTACTATCTCTTTTATTTCCGCTGCATTTATTACTCTGTGTCTGTGATCTGTGATTATTTATTTACTGTATATGTTCAGTTTTGCCAAATTCAAATTAACAACGCGGTATTTTGAGCAATTCAATTCCGGCATAAGTGTCTACCTATACACTTATAATGGATGTGAATCGTCCAAAATATCGGGTCGTTACACAGGAAATACAAGTTGGAATATTTTTCGCGTTCGAAAATCAACATTCGTACTTCACATTGTACTAGAATGCCGCAGATTCGACCATTCAAATCCGATTCGCCGGAGCTTATAACACCATTAAGTAAACAACACAGCGGAAAAGAAAAAGAATATAGATATACAACATCTGATACAATATCCAGATACAACAATGATATAATGAATATCTATATACATCAGAGATATGATACAAAAAATAGCAGCGGAAAGAAAATAGATAACACCGGCAGCGGATAGAATATCTCCAATCCATAGCTAGCTCGAAACACCAACCAATGCACTAAGATAAGCAAGATCAGACGTCCAAGGACTGAACCAGCTCCAGATAATCTACTCAACCTGGATATCTGAGAAACCCAACTCTAGACTGCCCGTGTGGAAAAATTGTGGGCACCCAGAGTTTAGGAAGGGAACAATAAACTCCGGATCAGTCATGGGACTGGTGTGAGCAACAAAAACAGTTTATCTTTAAACAAACACAAAAGGCTTTTAAACATTGAAATCCGCAATGCTTTTCGAAAATGAAACTACCATAAGGCCTCCCACCACACACAATGCAATCACAGAATTGGAGGAGATTTCTCCTTATGATAGTCAAAAATGCTTACTATGCAAAATCATTCGATATTATTATCATTAGTGCATAGTGTCAAAAACCATTTTGAAAATATAATATTAATCTTAGCCAGCATACAACCATTGTTGTATGCCTACTATAGCTACTACGTTCAATAGCAGGTTACCGCCACATTCCATAGCAGGTAATACAACTAAAACCGTACAGGGTTCGTATTGTTTCTTTGGATTTTCAACAAATGATCAGGCTAAGGAACTTCCTTACCGAAATAGAAACGCCTCTGGAAAGACGCCCCGGATCCTAACCGGATCTCCGCAAACAAAAGGCCGACGCTACCTCACGCTGTACAGCTGTAACTAGGTAACTAACACACTGACGCTACCTCACGCTGTACAACTGTAACTAGGTAACTAACACACGAGTCATGTCATCCCCCGGTCGTTACCGACCTTTATCCGAGGATCCTCAATCATAAAGCAACAGCCACAAAGTATGATCAACATAGGTAAAATATCTGGGCTCCATACCATGATATCACCTTTTATCCAGAAGGAAATGACATACCCTAGGGGCGCTACCCCTACAAACCTTTGTCGCAACATTCCTGTTTCGACCATTACCGGGTTGTGAGGCTCGACGAAGTCTCGTCCACAAAGCAACGCTTTTTCACAAAGCCACGCTTCGATCAACAAATGATCAGCAGCACTTCGTATGCCACATTACCAAATTGGGAATGTATCACTAGTGACCATCAACTACATAACCTCTGAGCTCGTACGTCTCAGAGAAGGGTGTTAAGCTAAGAGAATAAATCCTCCGCCACCAACAGAAATGTATTTGATAGAAACCAGCTTTACATCTCAAAGTGTAACGTCAGACACACATCCATACAAGTCTGTTCCGGGTTCGAACAGAACCGAAGGCACTTCCAAAGAAGCCCTTGCAATCCGGGTATTCACAATCTCGATCGGATTTCCCATCACTTAGGAAATCTTTATACCGGCGCGACTCAGTGCAGAGACAATCGATAGGTCATCCTATCATTCTCGCAAATACCCGGTCTTCACCACCGGTCTTCAAATGCTATCCATATATGACGTATCATTATTCGGAATGGGTTATACGACACAAAGGTCCTCTCCCGGCTAAACCGAATAACGAGTGCAATTAAAAATCATATGGATACTGGGATCTCAGTTAAATCACAGCTTAAAAGCCCAAAACTTTTCATTCAAATGGTTAAAACAAATTACCATTTCCAATCTTTTAAACAAAAAGATTCATTTCAAAAAACCTTCAATGGTTAAACAATTTCCACACTTTTAATCTTTTAAACAAAAAGATTCAATTCACAAAGTTAACCCCATTCACAAAGATTCATTCATAGAATTTCAAATCGATTTCCATTTCAATTGAATTAACTCGTTAAATCTTTAAGTCAAGATTTAACTTATAGCTTTCAAAACTCGTTTCCAAAGATTCATTCATAGTCTTTCAAAACAATTCCATTTCAAGTTAGATTAACTCATCCGGTCTTTGAAATCAAAGACTCATTTCATAGTTTTCAAAACATTTCGATTACTTGAAACTGTTCAACACAAATTGGAAGTTCATTACTTATGTGAAAGCTTTTACTATTTGAAAACAAATAGTTTCATTTCAGAAAAATCTAGTTATATTTGCTCGATTTAAAGCCCTTGAATTTTATTCACATTCCAAAATAAATACTTTTAAAATAGTTTAATCCTTATATAACGATATAACATCTTTAATCCCTAGTTTCAAATCGTAGAATTCAATTTCAAATCTTGAATTTAAGTTTAAATCAAATTATTTAAACTTTCAAAACTCGATTAAGTTATTCAAAATAACTTTTATCTTTGAAATCTTATTTCAAAAGCTTTTCACTTTAAACCCAAATTTCCAATTTCAAAATTAATTGAAATTAAAATTTCAGTTTCAAAAACATTAAATTTACATCATCTATGACTTAACCGATTTCCACGTGAAATCCATATTTGTGTGTGTGTGGGTGTGGTCCAGGGATTTCACACAATAGTGCACAACATCAATCATCACAGATATATCGATAAGCGGTAAAATCGATAACGCTTATCTTCATTCACAGATTCATAGATAAAATAAATTTATCGGTCACAAAGATTCACTATTACAATTCGATGTGGGTTTTAGATAACCAACTGGAATCCGACACCCTGTCGCATCGAAATTCAAATATCGTTTATGGGTCAAGGGTTTTCATATTCACATAGTAATATATCACAGAAACAGATATATATCACAGATAATCAATTACAGATCACAACATAAATCAGGATGTATCACAAAACATCATATATCAGGAATATCAAACAATCAAATCAATAGAATCCAAACATTCATAAGTAAGATCAGTTAATTGTCTGATTAATTTAAATCATATTAATTTCTTATGAATTACTAGTCCTAGTTAATTACAAATCATTTTGATTAATTATTCTTTAATCATTTATTAATTAACCATTAATAATAAATTAATTAACCTTTTATTATAATTCATCAACCTTTAATTATTAAATAATTAACCTTTAATTATTTAATTCACCATTTAATTAATTATCTTTAATTAATAAATTAACCATCAATTAATCACATTGACAAATTATTCTTTAAGTAATTAAGTAAGTAACCTTAAATTAATTACCTTAATTAATTACTCTTTCATTGCCTCATTTATTATCAAAACCTTAATTAGATTAAGATAAAATTATTTCCTTTATTTGAGACCAAATCACATATTTAGTTAAAACATTTAGCTAGGACAGTGTTTTAAAAACTTGGTTAAGTTTTAATTCAAAACTGTTTTGATCGCCAACTTCCCAGACCCGAGACCCGCTTCGAGTCTTACCCGAGAAAAATACTCATTTACTTCGAGTCTTGTCGAAAGTTTACCCAAGTGCCAAAATTTCAACCTTAAAAATTTTCCAAGTATTATTATCCGCAACGTCAACATTTTTACTCGAGTTAAACTCGAGTTATCACGCCACTATCCCGAAGCTTGCTTCGAGTTTCTTTCTTCTCTTCCCAACGCTGATACACCAGACATGTCGTGCATATGCACAACTGCTCCAACCACCTCTGGTCGAGGCTACGATCATCGACCAGTCGACCATTATCCACTCGATTCATCGAAACACCCAGCATCTTGAATTTAACTCAAGAGCAAAATCGAGTCGTCTCGATCAAACGAACCCAACAGTACATCATCAGGAAACACCTCGTCCTCCCACCTTTGGCCATCGGAGGCCATGAATTTCTGACCGAAGCTTCTCCGATAACCCACGAACCCTTCCCCTCTGGTGCGATCGACTCAATCGTCCTGGTCTTATCGCAGTGATCTCGACAGTGCCGTGAATCAAAATGACCCCTAAAACCCTACATCAATCCAAATCGCCTTCCATGATGAAATAAAATTTTATCTCGCATTTTTCTCGAAATCATTCATCCTTCCAGCACCTACCGCCACGATCCCAAGATCCAATTCCTCTTTGATTGCCGTGGGTTTCCCCGAGTTCATTTTGCGTTCAACTTGAAACTGCTCGAGATTCCGCAACTTAAAAATCCAGAATCTTGTACTAAAAATCATATTTCTTGAAGGCGAACATGATTATGGAATCAAATCCTAAATTTTTTATCAATTGAATTTTAACAAAATTTATGTTCTACTGTGTTTTCATAGTTACCAGGAAAATAAATTTCAAATTTTGTTTGGTTTATTACTGAAGCATAGTGCAAGTTAAACCACACTTTAACTTGCTTTGCAATTCGATTTTCTTTCCAAAAGAAATGGAAGGGAGGAATTTCAATTTTCCCTATAACTAAAATGTTACAGGAAACAGAGAGCAGGAAACAATGTTTCCAAGAAAATCAAAACATAAGCACAGCCATTCATCCCTATGCAAAGGCTATCCACATCTATACAAGCATTCAACACAAAAGGAATAGAGTGAAGTATGAGTTTACTCACTTGGTCAAAACAAAGAAGTCTGGAAAAACAAAGTTGCTCACATTGATGGGAAGAAGCTGAGACAAAGAACAGGGAACAGAGAAGCATTTCATTTTTTTGTTTTAAGCCTGGAATTTGATACTTGAATCTGGAAACGAATCTTGCTTTCAGATCTTACATTTCACTTTGATCTTGCAGCTTTTGTTTCTTTTTTTTCTTTAGCAATTTGTTTTCAAGCTTGAATTTGTAAAGTATGATGTTTGCTTTTATTTTGTTTCAGCCATGCTATATTTTGGAACGAATTAAAGAAGATGATGCATATATGAAATGAGAAGTTTACAGTGTGTTCATTTGTTTAGTACTGGATGATAATATTATTTTATACAGGTTGTATATTTTTTCTTGTTTGTACAAGTTGATCAGTGATATTTTTCTTTTTATTGTTTGACTATGCAAATGCTTGGTGGCTGATGATGTTTTTCTCGTGTACTAAGGAGGCCAGCATTTATTGCTTTGTACAATATACTTATTCTTGACTTTCAAACTCGGCTGAGAGATGATGTTGTATTAGTTTTGTCAGTTTATTTTCAACTTTAGCTTTGCATTCTACCCTATAGGCTACATATTTTATATGCCTGGCAGCTCCCATACATTTTGTTTTTCGGCTGTAGCTATATTTTGGTGGGATGAAATGATTTGTATATGTACTTCTTTTGCTTGAAAGCTAAATATATGTAGATAAAGTTGTCTTATTTCTTTTAAACTTTGTTCTTGCCTTGTCTACTTATTTACAGGCTGTATACTTTATGTTTGTTTCTATACTTTGTTTTTATTACTTTATATTGTTAATATGGTAAACCATTTATTTGAAATTTAAACCCAAATCAATAAATTATCAATTTAAATTAAATTAAAATCTAGGGTCGTTACAAACTTCCCCCCTTAAAAGAATTTCGTCCTCGAAATTTGCCAAAGAGACACAAAGATGGATGAAGAATGTTTCATCAAATCAAACTGAATATTTATTCTGCATTTGTCTTACCAAATCAGAATATCAATAATAGATACAAGAACAAATCTGTTTTAACACTTCACAAGATACTCGGGTTATCCAGATCTACGAAATATGCAGTGGCATCGGTTAGTTCGAAGGAATAACTAACCATTCGTAGCACATATCGGGACCCAAAGAATAGATAGATATATGGATACTATTTAAAAATTTTCAGTTTAGAACTAGATTATACCTATCAACCATAGCAAACAAAGCAAACAATACATCCAAACAAACAATTTTGGTTCAGTTGGAGTTTATGTCCCATACAAATATATCGAATCTCTTCCTGGATCTACCAGGAACCATCAAAGGATTGAGAAAAGATGACGAAAAAAAGAGATTGATAGAGAAAAGATTATTTCCTTGTTGTTACAGAGTATCGACCATTTATAGTCATATTTCCCTGTCCCCTATCTCATCCTCTTCTTACACTCATACTTACTATCAGTGGATAGCAAGAGAATTTACTGAGGCATTCGAAAGGATATCTGAGGAATACTCATTCTAGGGTATACTTCACCCTATCTCTAATGAGCTACTTAATGTGTTATACTCCTGAGCTAAAGTTCAACCTTAGCTCTGATACCAAATGTAACGACTCGGATTTTGCTCTTGAGTTAAATTCAAGATGCTGGGTGTTTTGATGAATCGAGTGGATAATGGTCGACTGGTCGATGATCGTAGCCTCGACCAGAGGTGGTTGGAGCAGTTGTGCATATGCACGACATGTCTGGTGTATCAGCGTTGGGAAGAGAAGAAAGAAACTCGAAGCAAGCTTCGGGATAGTGGCGTGATAACTCGAGTTTAACTCGAGTAAAAATGTTGACGTTGCGGATAATAATACTTGGAAAATTTTTAAGGTTGAAATTTTGGCACTCGGGTAAACTTTCGACAAGACTCGAAGTAAATGAGTATTTTTCTCGGGTAAGACTCGAAGCGGGTCTCGGGTCTGGGAAGTTGGCGATCAAAACAGTTTTGAATTAAAACTTAACCAAGTTTTTAAAACACTGTCCTAGCTAAATGTTTTAACTAAATATGTGATTTGGTCTCAAATAAAGGAAATAATTTTATCTTAATCTAATTAAGGTTTTGATAATAAATGAGGCAATGAAAGAGTAATTAATTAAGGTAATTAATTTAAGGTTACTTACTTAATTACTTAAAGAATAATTTGTCAATGTGATTAATTGATGGTTAATTTATTAATTAAAGATAATTAATTAAATGGTGAATTAAATAATTAAAGGTTAATTATTTAATAATTAAAGGTTGATGAATTATAATAAAAGGTTAATTAATTTATTATTAATGGTTAATTAATAAATGATTAAAGAATAATTAATCAAAATGATTTGTAATTAACAGGACTAGTAATTCATAAGAAATTAATATGATTTAAATTAATCAGACAATTAACTGATCTTACTTATGAATGTTTGGATTCTATTGATTTGATTGTTTGATATTCCTGATATATGATGTTTTGTGATACATCCTGATTTATGTTGTGATCTGTAATTGATTATCTGTGATATATATCTGTTTATGTGATATATTACTATGTGAATATGAAAACCCTTGACCCATAAACGATATTTGAATTTCGATGCGACAGGGAGTCGGATTCCAGTTGGTTATCTAAAACCCACATCGAATTGTAATAGTGAATCTTTGTGACCAATAAATTTATTTTATCTATGAATCTGTGAATGAAGATAAGCGTTATCGATTTTACCGCTTATCGATATATCTGTGATGATTGATGTTGTGCACTATTGTGTGAAATCCCTGGACCACACCCACACACACACAAATATGGATTTCACGTGGAAATCGGTTAAGTCACAGATGATGTAAATTTAATATTTTTGAAACTGAAATTTTAATTTCAATTAATTTTGAAATTGGAAATTTGGGTTTAAAGTGAAAAGCTTTTGAAATAAGATTTCAAAGATAAAAGTTATTTTGAATAACTTAATCGAGTTTTGAAAGTTTAAATAATTTGATTTAAACTTAAATTCAAGATTTGAAATTGAATTCTACGATTTGAAACTAGGGATTAAAGATGTTATATCGTTATATAAGGATTAAACTATTTTAGAAGTATTTATTTTGGAATGTGAATAAAATTCAAGGGCTTTAAATCGAGCAAATATAACTAGATTTTTCTGAAATGAAACTATTTGTTTTCAAATAGTAAAAGCTTTCACATAAGTAATGAACTTCCAATTTGTGTTGAACAGTTTCAAGTAATCGAAATGTTTTGAAAACTATGAAATGAGTCTTTGATTTCAAAGACCGGATGAGTTAATCTAACTTGAAATGGAATTGTTTTGAAAGACTATGAATGAATCTTTGGAAACGAGTTTTGAAAGCTATAAGTTAAATCTTGACTTAAAGATTTAACGAGTTAATTCAATTGAAATGGAAATCGATTTGAAATTCTATGAATGAATCTTTGTGAATGGGGTTAACTTTGTGAATTGAATCTTTTTGTTTAAAAGATTAAAAGTGTGGAAATTGTTTAACCATTGAAGGTTTTTTGAAATGAATCTTTTTGTTTAAAAGATTGGAAATGGTAATTTGTTTTAACCATTTGAATGAAAAGTTTTGGGCTTTTAAGCTGTGATTTAACTGAGATCCCAGTATCCATATGATTTTTAATTGCGCTCGTTATTCGGTTTAGCCGGGAGAGGACCTTTGTGTCGTATAACCCATTCCGAATAATGATACGTCATATATGGATAGCATTTGAAGACCGGTGGTGAAGACCGGGTATTTGCGAGAATGATAGGATGACCTATCGATTGTCTCTGCACTGAGTCGCGCCGGTATAGAGATTTCCTAAGTGATGGGAAATCCGATCGAGATTGTGAATACCCGGATTGCAAGGGCTTCTTTGGAAGTGCCTTCGGTTCTGTTCGAACCCGAAACAGACTTGTATGGATGTGTGTCTGACGTTACACTTTGAGATGTAAAGCTGGTTTCTATCAAATACATTTCTGTTGGTGGCGGAGGATTTATTCTCTTAGCTTAACACCCTTCTCTGAGACGTACGAGCTCAGAGGTTATGTAGTTGATGGTCACTAGTGATACATTCCCAATTTGGTAATGTGGCATACGAAGTGCTGCTGATCATTTGTTGATCGAAGCGTGGCTTTGTGAAAAAGCGTTGCTTTGTGGACGAGACTTCGTCGAGCCTCACAACCCGGTAATGGTCGAAACAGGAATGTTGCGACAAAGGTTTGTAGGGGTAGCACCCCTAGGGTATGTCATTTCCTTCTGGATAAAAGGTGATATCATGGTATGGAGCCCAGATATTTTACCTATGTTGATCATACTTTGTGGCTGTTGCTTTATAATTGAGGATCCTCGGATAAAGGTCGGTAACGACCGGGGGATGACATGACTCGTGTGTTAGTTACCTAGTTACAGTTGTACAGCGTGAGGTAGCGTCAGTGTGTTAGTTACCTAGTTACAGCTGTACAGCGTGAGGTAGCGTCGGCCTTTTGTTTGCGGAGATCCGGTTAGGATCCGGGGCGTCTTTCCAGAGGCGTTTCTATTTCGGTAAGGAAGTTCCTTAGCCTGATCATTTGTTGAAAATCCAAAGAAACAATACGAACCCTGTACGGTTTTAGTTGTATTACCTGCTATGGAATGTGGCGGTAACCTGCTATTGAACGTAGTAGCTATAGTAGGCATACAACAATGGTTGTATGCTGGCTAAGATTAATATTATATTTTCAAAATGGTTTTTGACACTATGCACTAATGATAATAATATCGAATGATTTTGCATAGTAAGCATTTTTGACTATCATAAGGAGAAATCTCCTCCAATTCTGTGATTGCATTGTGTGTGTGGTGGGAGGCCTTATGGTAGTTTCATTTTCGAAAAGCATTGCGGATTTCAATGTTTAAAAGCCTTTTGTGTTTGTTTAAAGATAAACTGTTTTTGTTGCTCACACCAGTCCCATGACTGATCCAGAGTTTATTGTTCCCTTCCTAAACTCTGGGTGCCCACAATTTTTCCACACGGGCAGTCTAGAGTTGGGTTTCTCAGATATCCAGGTTGAGTAGATTATCTGGAGCTGGTTCAGTCCTTGGACGTCTGATCTTGCTTATCTTGGTGCATTGGTTGATGTTTCGAGCTAGCTATGGATTGGAGACATTCTATCCGCTGCCGGTGTTATCTATTTTCTTTCCGCTGCTATTTTTTGTATCATATCTCTGATGTATATAGATATTCATTATATCATTGTTGTATCTGGATATTGTATCAGATGTTGTATATCTATATTCTTTTTCTTTTCCGCTGTGTTGTTTACTTAATGGTGTTATAAGCTCCGGCGAATCGGATTTGAACGGTCGAATCTGCGGCATTCTAGTACAATGTGAAGTACGGATGTTGATTTTCGAACGCGAAAAATCCGGGACGTTACATGTGGTATCAGAGCTAAGGTTGAACTTTAGATAATCAACATCCGGGACGTTACGCGAAAAATTCGGGGTCGTTACAGATCGGGTTGATTTTCGAACGGTCAATACCCTGTAACAGTGGAAATAACCTTCTTATCAATCTTCTTTGATTCGTTTCCAAATTCTTTTGATTTCTTCGTACCAGCTACAAGAAGGAATTTCGGTGTGATGATGGCTCTACGAATCGTTGTAGAAAATTTTTACTTCGTATCTTCATCGGTTTCTTATCAGCTTTTTGATTTAAACCTTATTGAATTTGAAATTGGAAATTTTAATTTAAGGTAAATTGATTAATAGAATATGAAGCTAAAATTTAAATTGTATCAATAAAACGATACCGTTTGAAACCAAATTTTGATATTCTGATTTGGTAAGCCAAATGCAGAATAAATGTTCAGTTTGATTAGATGAAAAATTCTTCATCTGTCTATCTTTGTGTTATTTTCGTGCCTGTGAATTTCGAGGACGAAATTCTTTTAAGGGGGGAAGTCTGTAACGACCCCGAATTTTATAAATATTTAAAATGATAATTTATTAATTTTTGAATTAAAATATTTGAAATAAAACGGTAAATAAATTGCGAGTTTCCTCGAAACGAATAAATGTTTGTTTCGAACAAATATTTTAAACAAATTTATAGTTATATAAAATAGAGTTTGAAAAACAAATGCACTTATAAAATAAATATATATATATAGAAATATAAGTATTAAAGTAAAATTTATAATAGAAGTTTATCTATATTGTAAAGTAATATTACAAAACATAAGTGTAGAATAAACATATACCTTCAAACAAATGAACTAAGTATAGGCTGGTAAACCAAACAAAACAAAATACAAAGGATAAATTATATTCAAGTATGTAACTATATAAAGCAAAAGAAGATAGCAAGGAAAAAAAATAGAACTCAAGTGTACTGCAAAGTGATAAGGCCAAAGCAAAACAAATATATGTGTTAGCTTGCAAAGGAAGCCAAATAAAATCATCTTCATTTTTGTACAGCCGAAGGAAATAAGAAAAAGTTGATATTGTACAAGCTAATTAATGAAGCCATCAGCAACACTATCTATCAGCCTCCAAAGAAATGAAATATCTCTGACCAAACCCAATATCACTTGTACAAAATATAATAACCCTGTAACTTCTCTTCCTTGTATCAAGCCTCTCATTTCATTTCGTCCATTTAAAAAACTGAAAGGAAAAGAAAAATGAATGAAGTAAAACCATTTTATACTTAAAACAAAGCTTCAGCTGAAAACAACAACACAAATTCAAATGCAAAACCAGAGATCAAAGTGGAAGATTTCAACCAGGAAGTTTAAACTGCTGTTTCAAGAAAATATGCTCTGTTCTTTCTTTTGACCACGGTGAGCAACTCCTATTTTAATAGCCTGACTTGTTTTGAAAATTTAAATCTAGATTATTGGTTCAAGAAAATATTATGCTGTTATGTATTTGTTCTGAGAAGTTGCTGTTTTACTGGAAGTCTGTTATATGATGTTCTTCAATATTTCAAATCTTTGAGCAAAGAAAACGTAAAGAAACTCATACATCTTCATATATAACATCTTAAGCTTAGAGTTCATAACCAAATAGGTTGTTTTAAACTTAGATTTTAACCTGGAAATGGTTTCAAGCATGCAGTGGAATTTAGAAACTGTTTATACAGATTTTAAGTAAGAAAGAAATCCAAAGCTAAAAATTCGAATGTTTTAATTGGAAGATTTGATCCCATATCTTGATTTAACATACAAGATTAGGATTTTTAAAATAGAAACGATGATATTTTGATCAATATTGAAGGTGTAGTTTGGGTATGAACAAAAGTAGCATTTTTGTCAATATCGGTTGATTCGATTAATTTTAATTGTTGAAATTTATTATGAAGCAACCTTGAAGATGTATTAACATAGGAAAAATGCTAAATAATTTTTCTAATGCAAGTACGTTTGTGACGAATTGGAAGTAGGGTTTTGTTCGAATGTTTTTCGATGCTCTGTAAAAACTTGTTTTCGTCGCCTAATCGTGATCGAGTGTCACAAGCATTTGGGGGATGGAAGAATTACGTGTTGTCGTGACGTGGCCGGGGTCTTGTGGCGTCTGATGGTCGGGGGAGGGGGATCGAGATGGTTTCTGGTAATAGCTGCTGTGTTTATTTTGATCGAGGCAACTCGATTTTGATTGGTTGGGTTATTCGAAAACCTGGGTTGTCGAATTTAGAGTCGAGATCATTGTCGACTTGCTGGAACGAGTGGCGATGGCCAGAGAGTCTCCGACCAAGTGTGCACGTGCACGCGAGACGATATGTATCTGTTGCGTTCGAATTTGGGGAAGACGAAGTTAGCTGGGGGGATGCTCGAAGGAAATTGCGAAATACTCAAGGGAGAGGGTGCCTGGCTTCGGGGAGGAACTCGCGTATGCGAGTGAACTTCCTGTCGTCTTCGTTGAACATTTAAGTATAAGTTGAAAAAAAAAGGAAAGAAAAAAAACAGGGAGAAGGAGGTTGGGAAAAAAATGTGCAGGGGAATGATGCTGGGAAATTCTTAGGGAAACTCGAGTGCTACTCGAGCTATTATCGAGTTGCTCGGGTGAGTTATGTAAATGGGTTAAGCCCAAATTTTTATAAAGTTTAAACTATTAAACTAAACCATGTTGTATAATCTTAAGTAAAAAGTTTGTTTTAAGTTATTTACTAAGTAAGTATATAAATATCAATGTTTATAAAACCTTAAGTATTATATAAATGAAGAAATTGAATTTAAAGATAGGAATTGAAGTAAATTTACATTAAAATTTTCGATATATCAAATAATTGATTTTTAATGTGTAAAGCAGAGTTTCAAATGATAATTAAGGTAAACAATTTTTATTAATAATTTTGAAAGGTAATTAAAGAATGATTTATTTATTTAAATAATCAATTATAAAATTTTTTAAATACTTAATGAAAGTAATTAAGGATTAATCACTTATTGTAATCAATTATGGATATTTTGATTTATTCAAGTTAATTAATTTAAGAAAATCATTAGATAAATTGGTAATTAATGATTTGTAATTAATCAATCAGAATTTGATAATAAATTCATTTAACTGGAAAATTAATTGAATTAATTAGGATTAAACGATTAATTTATCATGTTTATAAATGATTATTAAATGCTTGACCTTACTTATGAATATTTGGATTCTATTGGATGATTTA
The DNA here is from genome assembly GCA_030737815.1 of Allium fistulosum. Taxonomy (NCBI): domain Eukaryota; kingdom Viridiplantae; phylum Streptophyta; class Magnoliopsida; order Asparagales; family Amaryllidaceae; genus Allium; species Allium fistulosum. The sequence continues at coordinate 452,568,982 of CM060901.1, read as the reverse complement.
ATTGTTTGATATCCCTGATATATGATGCTTTGTGATACATCCTGATTTATGTTATGATCTGTAATTTACTTATCTGTGATGTATATATTGTTATGTGAATATGAAACCCTTGGCCCGTAAAACGACACTTGAATTTCGTTGCGACAGGGAGTCGGATTCCAGTTGGTTATCCGAAACCCACATCGAATTATAATAGTTAATCTTTGTGACCGATAAATTTTTTTATCTATGAATCTGTGAATGAAGATAAGCGTTATCGATTTTACCGCTTATCGATATATCTGTGATAATTGATGTTGCACTATTGTGTGTAAAACCCCGGACTACACTCTTACACACACAAATATGGATTTCACGTGGAAATCGGTTAAGTCACAGATAATTTAAATTTGATATTTTTGAAATTGAAATTTTAATTTCAATTGATTTTGAAATTTGAAATTCGGGTTTAAAGTGAAAAACTTTTGAAATAGAATTTCAAAGATAAAAGCTATTTTGAGTAACTTAATCGAGTTTTGAAAATTTAAATAATTTGATTTAAATTTGAATTCAAGTTGGGAATTGAATTCTATGATTTGAAACTAGAGATTGAAAATGTTATAAATGTGTTTATCTGAATTTAAACCATTTAAAAATGTAATTTTGAGAATTTGGATTTAACCCAAAGACTTTAACTTGTGTAAATGAATCAGACTTTCTGAAATGAAACTATTTGTTTTTAAAAGATAAAAGCTTTCCGATAAGAAATGAAATTCCAGTTTAATTAAAGGAATTTCAAGATTGAATTGAAAAGTGGTTTTCCAAGTTATGAATGAATTGTTTTGAAAAGCTATGATTTGAATCTGTTATCTTTAACAGATTTAAAATAATGATTGGTTTAAATCTTTTGAAATGGGATTGTTTTGAAAGCTATAAGTAAATCTTGATTTAAAGATTTAACGAGTTAATCAAATTGAAATGGAAATTAATTTGGAAAATCTGTGAATGAATCTTTTATTTAAAAGATTAAAGTGTGGAAACTGTTTAAACCGTAAAGGTTGAATCTTTTTGTTTAAAGATTTAAAATGGTAATTTGTTTAATCATTCGAATGAAAAGTTTTGGGTTTTAAGCTGTGACTTAATTGAAATCCCATATCCATATGTTTTTAAATATTTCGCTCACTATTCGGTTTAGCCAGGAAAGGACCTTTGGGTCGTATAACCCATTCCGAATGTGTGATACGACGTATATGGATCGCATTTGAAGACCGGTGTTGAAGACCGGATATTTTTGAAAACGGAAGGATTACCGTCGAGTTACTCTGCATCGGCTGATCCCCGATATAGAGGTTTTATCACCCTTAGTGACGGGAAGTCCGGACGTGATTGGAAATTATCCGGATTTGCAAGGGCTTCGTGAGAAGTGCCTTCAGTTCTGTTCGATCCCGGAACAGACTTGTATGGATTGTATGTCTGACATTACACTTTGAGATATAAAGCCGATTTCTTTCAAATACATTTCTGTTGGTGGCGGAGAATTTATTCTCTTAGCTTAACACCCTTCTCTGAGACGTACGAGCTCAGAGGTTATGTAGTTGAAATTTATCAGCGATATATTCCCAATTTGGTAATGTGGCATGCTGAGTGTTGCTGTGTGATGATCAGTGTTTGATCATTTGTGATATGATCATTTGTTTGATCATTTATCTTTGTGATCATAGGTTGATCATCTGTTGACTCAAAGCGTGGCTTTTTGAAAAAGCATAGCTTTGTGGACGAGACTTCGTCAGAGCCTCACAACCCGGAAATGGTCGAAACAGGAATGTTGCGGCAAGGTTATGAGGGTCGCGCCCTTTAGGGTATGTCATTTCCTTCTGGAAAGGGGTGGTATTATGGTATGGAGCCCTGATACTTACTCATGTGGATACACTTTCTTTATGATGTGTGATGTTGGATATCGAGCGCTCGGATAAAGGTCCCAAAGGACCGGGTGATGACATATTCGTGAGTTACCTGTTACAGGGGTAACCCGGCCTTGTTTGGCAGAGAGCAGTTTGTCTCTCGGGGCGTCCCGCCAGAGGCGATCCCATGCGGCGGAAAGGAAGTTCCTTAGCCTGACCATTTGTTGGAAAATCCAAAGAAACAATACGAACCTTGTACGGTTTTAGTTGCATAACCTGCTATGGAATGTGGCGGTAACCTGCTATTGAACATAGTAGCTATAGTAGGCATACGATACTGGTCGTATGTTGGCTAAGATTAATATTATACTTTCGAAATGTTTTCTGCACTATGCACTAGTAATAATATCCAATGATTTGCGTAGTAAGCATGTTTGACTATCATAAGAAGAAATCTCCTCCAATTCTGCGTTTGCATTGTGTGTGTGGCGGGAGGCCTTATGGTAGTTTCATTTTCCCAAAAGCATTGCGGATTTCAATGTTTTAAAACTCTTTGCTGTTGCTTAAAGATAAACTGTTTTTGTTGCTCACACCAGTCCCATGACTGATCCGGAGTTTATTGTTCCCTTCCTAAACTCTGGGTGCTCATAATTTTCCACACGAGCAGTCTAGAGTTGGGTTTCTTTTCAAATATTCAGGTTTAGTAGATTATCTGGAGCTAGTTCATTCATCGGAGTTGCTTATCTTGGAGTTGTGGATTCATTCTTGTCTGAAGATCATTTTGGAGTTATCACTTCTATTGATATTGTTCCGCTGCTGATGTTATCTTTTCTTTTCCGCTGCTATTTCTTGTGTCATATCTCTGATGTATATTGATATTCATTGTATCACTCTGTTGTATCAGATAATATATATCAATGTATTATTCTTTTCTTCCGTTGTGTTATTTACTTAATGGTGTTATAGCTCCGGCGAATCGGATTTGAACGGTCGAATCTGCGGCATTCTAGTACAATGTGAAGTACGGATGTTGATTTTCGAGCGGGCAAAACCCGATCCGTTACATATTGTTATCTAATCAAACCCGATCTGTAACGACCCCGAATTTTATAAATATTTAATTGATAATTAAATTTATTTTTGAATAAAAATTTGTGAAATAGATGGTTAAAGAGATGCGAATTTCCCCGATATCCAAGTATATCTGAATAAATCGTTTAAAAATTTAAATTCTTGTATATATGAGAATATATATATGTATTCGAACATATCTGAGTAAATTTGAAATAATATAATATGTATTTGATCTGACTTTAAAATGTAAGTAAATGGTTTAAGAAATGAAAATATATAAGATGTTAGAATATAAAGTTAAGATATATATCTTAATCTCGTGTTAATAAACTATGTAATGATATAAAATAACACATTGGTTAAATAAAATCCAACAACATGATAAAAATAGAAATGTATTCACTTATATTATAAAAACAAATAGAATACAAACATTAGTATGTATTCATGTTTGAACACTTGCAAAAGAAGATGCTAGTATAAATATCTATGTACAAAATCAAATTGGGTAAGTATATTTGTACAGCCAAAATAAAGTCAGAGGACAAAGCAAAAGAAACAAATACAAACTGAATTGAAAAGAATATGACAGCAAATATCTCAAGTATAGATTAACAAAGAAGACATAAAGTACCATGGCAATAAATGCCAATATCTTTAGCCACCAAATTATAGAAACCATCAGCCGAAATGAAGATAAGTTGTACATGTCAATTTAATACCATCATCTTTAGTACACAAGATAAATCTTACCATAGCCTACAAAACTTAGAAAATCTCTGATCAAAGATTTATAAAACAATTTCCAGTACAAAACCCAATCCGTTACATGTGGTATCAGAGCTGAGGTTGAACTTTAGCTCAGGAGTATAACACGTTAAGTAGCTCATTAGAGATAGAGTGAAGTAAACTCTAGAATGAGTAATCTCTCAGATATCCGTTCGAATGCCTCAGTAAATTCTCTTGCTATCCACTGATAGTAAGTATGAGTGCAAGAAGAGGATGAGATAGGGGACAGGGAAGAGACTATGAAATGGTCAATATCCTGTAACAACGAGGAAGCGATCTTTTCTCTATCAATCTCTTTTGTTCGTCATCTTTTCTCAATTCTTCCATGATTTCTGGTAGATCCAGGAAGAAATTCGATATATAAAAATGGGACATAAACTCCAACTGAGCCAAAATTGTTTGTTTGGATGAATTGGTTGCTTTGTTTGCTATGGTTGATAGGTATACTTTAGTTCTAAACTAAAATTTTTGAAATTGTATCTATATATCTGTCTATTCTTTTGGGTCCCAATATATTCTACGAATGGTTAGTTATCCTTCGAACTAATCGATGCCACTGCATATTTCGTAGATCTGGATAACCCGAGTATCTTGTGAAGTGTCAAACAGATTCATTCTTGTATCTGTTATTGATATTCTGATTTGGTAAGCCAAATGCAGAATAGCTGTTCAGTTGATTTGATGAAACTTTTTTTCATCTATCTTTTTGTCTCCTTGGTAATTTCGAGGACGAAATTCTTTTAAGGGGGGAAGTCTGTAACGACCCCGAATTTTATAAATATTTAATTGATAATTAAATTTATTTTTGAATAAAAATTTGTGAAATAGATGGTTAAAGAGATGCGAATTTCCCCGATATCCAAGTATATCTGAATAAATCGTTTAAAAATTTAAATTCTTGTATATATGAGAATATATATATGTATTCGAACATATCTGAGTAAATTTGAAATAATATAATATGTATTTGATCTGACTTTAAAATGTAAGTAAATGGTTTAAGAAATGAAAATATATAAGATGTTAGAATATAAAGTTAAGATATATATCTTAATCTCGTGTTAATAAACTATGTAATGATATAAAATAACACATTGGTTAAATAAAATCCAACAACATGATAAAAATAGAAATGTATTCACTTATATTATAAAAACAAATAGAATACAAACATTAATATGTATTCATGTTTGAACACTTGCAAAAGAAGATGCTAGTATAAATATCTATGTACAAAATCAAATTGGGTAAGTATATTTGTACAGCCAAAATAAAGTCAGAGGACAAAGCAAAAGAAACAAATACAAACTGAATTGAAAAGAATATGACAGCAAATATCTCAAGTATAGATTAACAAAGAAGACATAAAGTACCATGGCAATAAATGCCAATATCTTTAGCCACCAAATTATAGAAACCATCAGCTGAAATGAAGATAAGTTGTACATGTCAATTTAATACCATCATCTTTAGTACACAAGATAAATCTTACCATAGACTACAAAACTTAGAAAATCTCTGATCAAAGATTTATAAAACAATTTCCAGTACAAAACCCGATCCGTTACAGTGTTGTTGGTCGCAGAAGTTTTATTGGGACTACTGTGAATTGCTGGAGCATGGTTCAGGACTACGCGGTAGGCTTTGACACAGCAGCAATGAGGACAGGAATTTTTCGGATCGGGTCGAATTGAAGGAGACGGCACGAAAACGATTATATTATTTAATCCGACCCTAATTGGGTCTAGGTTCAATTAACGCCCAAAGCCCATCTAACGGTGACCATCTAGTGGTAAACCTAGAGTGGTATGCCAGTTAAAGAGTTTTGGCACAACTTGAACATGGAATGGGACTATAAAATTCGCATCTGAATTTCTCCAATTGCATTCTTTCGTTCCTTCTTCCTCAATCAGCTGAACCAATTCTTCATCCTCCTCCTCCTCCAAGTATCCCTTATGTTCCTCCCTTAAGCGACGCCGTTTTTCCATAGGAGCAGCAGCCTCGCCTCCCCCTCGTGCTGGTTTTGCACGTTAGATCTTGCCCCACCACCATTCTAGATCTAAACCCTATTTCCTCCCTCCAACCACTCCTTAGCCCAAGACACTTTTCCACACTGTCAGTTTTTCCTTGCAGCATTATGGTCTCACCCTCTAGAAGCCACTTGGCTGGACCGGAATAAGCAAAAGGTTTCGTCGCTTTTGGGCTAGAAGAGCTATTCATCGCGGTAGGATTTGCACTGATCCTCTGCTTCAAGACCTTTAAGCGGGAATGTTATCTATGCTGCCTTTTTGATGTCCTGTTGGTATAGAATTTCGATGAAGGCAACAGTTTTATTTATTCGGCGATGAAGAGTGTCTTGATTGAGCTGACAAATATGATCTCACTGAGATTTTGGAGGCCTTCACGAAGGACATGGACTTAGATGATTTTGAAATGACCGACTCAAAGATTTTGCAGCAGATCTTTTCCCAGGATGTCGGTGTTAAGAAGACGAATAATATACGTCTAACTGCTTGTCAGATTGTGCGCATCTTTCGACATAACGTCATCCCTAAGACGGGAAATTATGACTGAATTTATCCCATGGTGCATAAGACCACCTATGCTAGTATTGGCAGCATCACCGTCAATTGGACCCGCACCCTTATGATGCAATTTTTTGATCAAGGATTAGCACTCCACAGAGTCACTTTTTGTATTTTCACCTATCCACTCTCATCTTTGGGTAATACGGGTGAACCTCCATGAAGAGGCGATTTAGTAGAAGGTTCCTACTGCGATCATTAGATCCTTCCTTAGGAAATGTCAATTCCAAAGCAGTCAGCAACACCTGCTGGCTACGCTAGCGGCACGGGATTGGGTGTATAGCGCCATGCTATGACTATTCAAGAGTGGCAGCAATCGATCGAGCTTCAGCCATGGAGCAAGGCGTCTCGTAGTCTGTCGGCATTATTTAGGATTTATGGTGTTGTTGTCTTTTCCCTTCCATCATTTTTTCTTTTCTTTTAGGTTGTTTAGGTTTAACTGTTAGTTGTCTCTTGTAAAAGATACGCACGATATTATGAGTTCCTATTTATTTACTATGTTATTGTTTCTGGACGTACAAACCGCTCTTATATACGCATAGTGAAGAAGTTGTATAAATATGGAAATCTCATAAAAGACACTTAACTAACGGTAAATGCAATATAAGATTGGAAATTTAGAATAATTGATTTTTTTAGCGAAGGGCATGATAAAGTTTCTTTGGTATCACGAGTCATTGTTCATGTCCCTTAAAAGCTGAAATTTTTGAATAATAGACATGTTGACATTTTCTTTATATAAAATGTCAAGTTTTATGAGTAAATGTTAGTTGTAGAATTTTAGAATTTGGTTTATGCATTTAGCGCATAACCAACTTCTAACTAAACTGAATTGTGGCTTGATTTATCAAAAAATTTGAGAAGGAAAATATTTTGAAAAGTTTCTCTTTTAAAAAAAAGTTTCAGGTTTTAGTTATTTTTGACTCTTAAATTATTTTTAGAATTTTTGTCCAAAAATTTGATTTCAAGGGAAAATGTGGATCTAAATATTTTGAGATTTTATTTTTCCGATGACTTACAAATTTGAAAAGTGAGAAAGACTTTTGTGAATTATTTGATTTTAAAGGCCACATGTTAAGCGTAGGGAAGGAAAATAGAGTTAGAATTTGCGGATTTAGCGGTGCATTCGGATCGACGATGCGATAAACACAAGCTGTAACAAGTGAAAAGCTATTTTTTCTTGGAATTTCTATTTCCATACCTCATCGATGACGTGCGCGAGTCTATTTTTAGACTCATTTCTGTTTCAGAGCTTGAAAATAAGCCTTCTTATGTATTTTGTATGTAGAAAATTTGGAGTAAATCTGGAGCAGCGGGGAAAATTTCACTGTACTATGGAAATGGGAATTTTTTAGAGTGGTAAGAATGATAAATACTCCACCTAAATTCCTTTTTCCGACATAGGAGTAAAGTTTAGGAAGAAATTTTTTTCGATGCGTTAAATTATTGGATGGTAGGAAGTGGAAGCAAATTTGTTGCTTCATACCTCTATTCGTAGGAGTATGGGGTTTTGGTTGAAAATATTTTTCAAAAAGCTGCATACATATAGAACAGCCAGCATATATCTAGGTTGCTTGCATCATGTTTCCAAAAATGTTTTCAAAAGAAATGCAGTCGTATAGGAGGATCCGATTTAGAATGATTTTGCATGCATATTTTCTATGTAGTGATACGTAATACACTATGCACTTGTGCACGTTAGTTGCAAAATTGGTTGTACACTCATTGGTTGTGTAGTTTAGGATAATTAGGAGCAAAAATCATGACTTATTCATTGGTGAAATTTCGGCGACGAAATTTTTTTAAGGGGGGAAGAATGTAACACCCCGTAGTTTGGTATTAGTTATTTAATTATTTAGTTAGTTAGTTAATTAGGCTCCAAAAATGAAATTTGTACAAACGACGGAATTTTACCATGAAACTTGCACAATTGCGTTCGTGGCAAAATTCTAAACAACTTTCATATTTGGAGTTGTGTTGTCGGAGTCCAAACGAAGAAGTTAGGATGAAAAATGAATTCGGAACGGAAATAATTCAAGTAGGAAAATTAAGCTTTTCATATTAATTGTCCGGGCCCATAGGCCGACCCGTTATTGGGGCTGGTCGACCCCTAACAGTCGACCGGTGACCCATAGGAGGTTGACCGACGGTGACTTGGCGGCTGCAACAAAACCTAGGCTGTAACGGCTTGGATTTAAAATTTTAAATCGAGAGGCTATGGTTGATTCTCGCGTCTATAAATTTAGGCCTAACCCTCTCTTCACTTCTCATATTTTTTTCTGAAAGCAGCAGCAAAGCTCTACCATTTTCTCTTCTCCACTATTTCCTAAATTATAAAATAAATATTTATATTTTTATATATACAAACTGGAGAAGAATAGAAATCAAATAAGAGAAGAAGAAGAGTGAATCAATACTACGCAATAACGAGGTTATATATATATATTTGTAATTATATATTTGTATTCCCCTTCAATCCCAAATCTCTTCTCAGATTAGTGATTTTAATTTATGTATATACCCTTTTTATATATATTTCTTGGATTAAAAAGGGTTGGGAGATGAATTTAAGGTTCTACTTTAGATCTAGAGATTTGGATCGCTTTTAAAAGGTGAGTGGGAAATTTATATATTTTTTATGATTTTAAATTTATTCCATTGGCATACGTTTGAATTTTATGCCTAAATCAATTTTATTTGTGAATTGTAGGCTTAAACTAGTGTAGAAAACTGTTGCCTACGTATTCTTGTTTACATCAAATTTGAAATATGTTTACACCTAGATCTGGAAATCAATCCCAAAGATTTTAGAATTTGAACGTTGTATATTTTTATTCCAGATTTGTACTTGGGTGTAATAAAGGATTCTTGAATTATTGCTCGTGCTAAGTTGTAGATTTTTTATTGTCTAATTTATGGGAAGAATATCCGTTTGATTTTTATTTGTTTTATTTTTCCACTTTTGATTCAAAAGGACGATTTTTGATTGAACGAGGAATTTCTATAAATAAAAAGGGAAGAGATGTGTAAAGTATATATTTATCCTCCGTAGGTTACACTATCTACTCTAATTAAAAAGAAATTATTCATTACTTGTAATTTCAATTAGAGTCAATCTTTCTAATTTATGAAAATCATAGCAGAAAGTCTCCATAAGGAATCTAATTCCAACAAAATAAATATGGAAAGCATATTCTAGTTAAATATTCATGACTAGAATATATTTGGATAAGAATAGTAGTTTTATTAGGTAGTTTATACGTATTTATGGCGTTAATAAAGAAGAACAACATTTATTCGTGCATTATTTATGTGTAACTTTCATTAGTTATTATTATATTTAGGGAAGCGAATAAGGAGAATTAGGAAATGTAGTAATTCCTATAAATGAGAAATAAATTAGGAATTCCTGTTAATTAATTAATATGAAACGAAATATTCTAACCTAAATTAATGAGCTAATGAGAAAGAATGGATTGTATTAAATTAAGGGTTACAATTAATAGAGACAAATGGATTGATAAGACTGATAAAAACGGAATAGATATATAAAGGTTACTAATTTGAATTAGTAATCATAGATAATTGTCTTAAGAAATGTCCGTTAGGATTTTATGGACAAATTGACATTTATGAGCATTAAAAGATTATTTATAGGTAGATAAGTATCTAAGGTAAATCTTATTTCCTTAAATAAAAAGGGAATTAATAGGCTAAGTCTAATGTCTAACTAAGATAATATGAGTAAAGACTTAGGATGGTTAATTGGACTTAGCAGGTTAGTGATGCGAAGTGTAACGACCCTGAATTTTTGAAATTTGAAATGTGAATATTTAATTGAGTTTAAATATTCGAATGATAGTTTAATTTGAAATTCATTATATCAGAATGAATTTGGCGATTTAATTATTGAATTTAATTTACTGAAGTTGGGTAAAAAATTTAATCTTCAGTTTTGAGCTGATTAAAAATAATATAAAGTCTTGGAAAATTCATATTAATAATATTGAAGGTAATAGAAGCTTCAGAATTGAATTTGAAACTGTTTTGTTCAGTTTTGAATTTTATCGTTCAAATCGATATTTAAAAATAGCCTTTCGAGGCACAGTCTTAGAATTCGACGAAACCAGTTCCATTGGATCCGTAATATTGTATTATTATCGGATTTCAATTTTCGTAATGTTTGGAGTGATCGTTTGGCCGTACGATAAGCAAACGCGCTGAAATTTAATCGAAAATTTAATATAATAGCTGGTCCAAAAAGCTATCTTCTCCATACGATCGAATTTGGACTAGGAACCTTTTCCATTGCTGTGATATCCCGGAATTTTGGCAATATCAATTTAATAATCTTTATAAATAATTAAATTGATTTGTTGATTTATTTTATAAATTGACAAGTTTATTCATTTTAAAAGGTTAATAACATTTTAATTGGCAAGTTTATTTCTTTAAAAACTAATAACATTTTAATTTGGGAATATCTTTTCTAACAATTTTAAATTGGGAAGATTTATCTTTCTAAAACTTATATATAAATGTTTTATATTTATAATGTATATATATATAGGTATATATATTATAAATAGGGAGTCTTTTAAAACTATGTTTTCAAATTATAATATATATGTATATATATATATTGTGATTTGGAGTTATGTATTAAATTCAATATAGTAATTATCAAAGCTAATGTTAAAAGTATTTCCATTTAGAATATATATAATTGTATATATTGAAATGGAAAGAATATTGAATTTGAATTTAATAAAGTATTTTCAAACTTTAATATTTATATAATTTGTAATTTGGAAATTTGTAATTTAACTTAATACTTTTGAAAATGATATTTATGATTTAAATAACAAGAATAATTTCTTATTTAAAAATATATATGTAAGCTTAAGTTTAAATAAGATTTAAATAAGAAGTTCATTTATTTTAATAATCTTTTCTCTTTTAAAATTCAAAATGGTTTGTAAAAATATATATATAGTTAAGCTCAATTTCTCAAGCATATATAAGTATGTTATATTTAATTGATATAAGCATAAGTTATTTTAAATAATTGTTTTTCACATTTGTATATTTATTAAAATCTAAAAGCTTAAATTATAAAAAGAGATAAATACATTATATACTTATAAATATTTCATAAAACATATAAATGTCTTAAATAAATTTATTAAAAACAAGAATAACACTTGTTAGCATATTAGAGTGGTTTAGTGACATTTGTAAAGATGTAAGCCTATGTGTAAGCTAATTAAAGAGACAAGTGGCTATATTTTAATTTAAGTTTTAAAATAAATAAAAATTAGTATGTAAGAAGAAATATCTGTTTTCATTTTTCAGTTTAAGATTATCTTCATTTCTTTCTCCACAAAAAAAAATACAATTAGAATCTAAAGATAAGTAAAATCTGAAATCAAATTGCAAAGAAGAAATGTAAAAAACTGGAAATTCTAATGCAAACTTAAAGGAGATCAAAGGCAATTCAGTAGCAGTTCCAAATCAATCAACAAGCAAATAACCAGAAATCAAACAGCAAGATTTAAAATTTAAAAAGCAAAAACAAAGGAGGTTCAAAAATCAAATTCAAAAATCTGGAAAGCCTGGAAACAAACTGTTCTCTGTCTTTATTCTCTGTTTCTACATGTCTAGTGAGTAAATACATTTTAAAAACAGTTTAATTATGGATTTCATTTAGATGTTGTGAATGACAATTATCCTGTTATCTGAAATGCTTGGAATTAAATGTATGCATGTATGTGCATTAGTGATGAATGCCTGTATAAATGCCTGTAAGTGCACAAATATAAGTTCTGTTGTTTATTAGAGTTTGATTTTCTGTTAAAATCCAATATCTCATATTTGAATCATAATTAGCTTATGATTTGTAAATGGAAAATCTTTGAAATCATGTAACATAACTCCTAAAAATAATTACAGGAATTTAAAGGGAATATTGGCCTCGAGATTTTATAAAGAACAGTGAAAATGCAGATTGGGACTAAATTTTATTAATTCAATTTTAAGTTTTGATTGCATGTTTGAATTCGTAGTTGAAAATCATGAATTTTAAAGTGTATATCACGATTTTTAGTTTTGAAATGATTGAGTATTGTCGAGATGAACATTTGGGCTTTCTCGAGCAAATTCTATCGATCAACGACGAACTGGAAGTCGTGGTTGGTTTTGAAGGAAGATGGTATGATGGAGTTCCTGGGAAAAATAGTATAGGGATTGATAGATGATCGTGGTGATCGGAATTTGATGGAGTAGAGTTTATTGGTCTGTGTTTAACGTGGATGTTCAAATGGGTTTCGCGTTTTCGAAATGAAACCGGAGTTGATCGCTTGACGTTCTGGAGATGCAGGAAGATGAGGTAGCGCTACGGTGAAAGTGGAAGAGTTTCTCGAGGCTGGGATCATCGGAGACGAACGTTTCTGGTGATATGCGTTTTGGAGCTGATGGGTTAAATGCTCGTTTTCGTTTCTCACACGAATCGAGGAAGATGGGTTGGTCGATAGTGGTCTCGTGGTGGAAGACGACTCGTCAGAGGCCAAGGTGGAGTTCGTCGACGTCCGGTGCAGTCGTGCACGTGCACGAGCACGATTGCGTGCATCTGGAAGTTTTGGCTTTGGGAAGGAGCTTTCGCTCGGGTTTTTGTTCGGGAATGTCTGGGTTTGACTCGAAGAAAGGTGAAGGGTTTTTGTTTCGAGTTTGCTTCGAGATTTCTACGAGTTTACTCGGGTTTGGGATTAGCTAGTTTTTAGAATTTTCCAGGAAGTGTTTTAAAGTTTTTAAAACAAAAGAAATTTATATTGTAGTGTTTTCTGAGTTTTAAAATAAAGTTAAACCAAGATTTTAACTACTAAACAAAATTGTTTTCTAGAATAATTGTTTTAACAAGTTTAAAATAATTTAAATAAATAAGTTTAAAAGAAGAATAGGAAAATAGATTTTCAAATGATCTTTGTATTAAAATTTATTTAATAACTTTGAAAAGTTTCAAAGATTTTAAAGGTTAAAATTTAAATGTTGTAATTGTTTAATTATAATAAAGATTTTACCTTAAGTAATTAAGATATTGATTTATTAAGGAAATTAATATGTGAAATAAATAAGGATAATTCATTTATTGAAAATAATTTAAGGATAGATAACAATTTGATTAAGATAAATGGTTTTTCTTAACTAAGATCTTTAAGTATAAAAAGTTAGGAAATTATTTAATTAAATTTAAATAATTAGTTAAATAATTAACTGAGTAATTAATTAGTGATTAATTTGAGATAATCACTTATAAATTAATTAAGTATAATTACTTGATGAAGTAATTAAGGAATAATTACTGAATGTAATTAAGTAAAAGGAAAGTTATTTAATAAAGTAATTAGAGGATAATTATTTATGAAAGTAATTAAATAAGAAGTGATTAAGGTTAATTACCTAGTGTTATTAATTAAATAATTTATTTAATTAAAGGATTAAGGTTAATTAATAAGGTAATTAATTATTTGTTAAGGTAATTAATTAAAAAGTAATTAATAAATGGAAGTAATTAAGGGAAGTTAATTACTGGATTATATTAATCAAAGGTGATTAATAATTATGATTAATTAAGAATAATTACTTAATGTAATTAATAAAATAATTAAAGGTGTAATTAGGGATCATTAGTTTATAATTAATGATTTAATTAAGAATTGATTAATTAAGATAAATTAATCAAATGATAGGTGATTAATTGAAATTAATTAAGAATTAAAGTAATTGATTATAATTATAATTAATTAATTAATGAAGTAATTAAAGGTTAATTACTGTATTAAATTAAGGATAATTAATTTGTGAAATTAATTAAAGATAATTACTTAAATGTAATTAAAATATAATTAATCAAGGTGATTAATTAAAGTGGATAATTAGAGAATGATTAATTAATTTATTTAATTAATGATTATATAAGTAAGATTTATAATGAAGTAATTAATTTAATTCACTTTAAATTAATTAAAGATAAAGATAGTTAATTTAATTCATTTTAAATTAATTATATTGTGATTAAGTAAATCATTGCTTATATAAGAATGGATGACATTTATTTGTCTTGAATGGATGTAATCTCAGAAATGAGATAAGTAATGTGGTGTGATATGAATGCTTGGTTGCATTATGATGGTAATATAGATTAACTATTGTGATGTTGATATGGATTACCTATTTTGTTATGAATCATTTGTTTATTTGATAATGTGATTATCAATTGTGATTTGTGAATTATCTATCTGTATGAATATAGATAAGTTAAATTGTTTAAACCTTTAAACAACTTGGCCTTAAAAGATACGTTTTGGATTTCGATGAGACCGGGATCGGGTTTCCGTATACCGGGATTCCAGGTCTGGAGACCCGAATACCACATCGATCCAAATTTACGATAGGTCGTGAATCTCAAGTGAAGATGAAGATTCAGAGTGCAAGGGTTATTGTCGTTAACTCTGAGGGTGATTCCAAAACGAGTGTAACGAGATAATGCCTTCGGTTTCGTTCGAACCCGGAACGAACTTGTATGGATTGAATGCTTTCAGCACATCGTCAGGCGGACGATGAGCATTCTAAGTGATATGTTCTGATTAAAGGTAATCGTAACCTCAAGCCTCATCAACCGGGAATGGCTAAAACAGGGGAGGTGCAGCAAGGCTTCGTGGGTAGCACCCACTGAGAGCAAGATAGATCCCTGTCTAGAGGTCCCTTTTCTTTTTATTCGGCTTAGTGTGTGGTTGGTCGCGCCAACTACGGGGTTATCTTGTTCGGAATTATCCAGTAAGGGATGGTTCCGGCTTTGTGTTGCAGGGGAGCGGGCGTACTCCTCGGTACGGTGATCTAGGCCACGTACTGTGACGGGCGGTACCCCAGTAGCCCTGCCATTGTATGGAATCCAAACTCCAATAAGTGCCGTACGTATTAGTTGTGCCCAACTATGTTGGAATGTGAGATGTAAGCATTTCAGCTATTTCTGTATTTTACTTGGAAACCCTAGACCCTATTATAATATAACTGGATTTCCTATCAAATGTTTTAGTTAGCGTAAGGTAAAAACTTACCCATGTTTATGTGTGGGGAGTCTTACGTGATACTTTTGTTTTCAAAGGTTTTCAAAGTTAAGCAATTTAAACCGTTTACTCACACCAGACCCATGTCTAACCCAAGTGTTTATTTTCTGTTTTATTAAACTCTTGGGTACTCAATATTGTATTGAGTAGTCGAGGGATTCAGGTTAGTCTTGACGAATACTGGAGGAGCTGAGGAGCAGGAGGCTTCAGCGTGTAGATATATAGAGTTTCCGCTGTGTATGTTGTATTGTACTGATGTACTTGTGTTGTATAATAGACAAAAATTTATAACTGTCTATTCTGTGATGTATAAATTGTGTACTCTGATGTATATGATACTATGTAATATCTTATGTGATATAATATATTTCTCGTTCCGCTGTGAGATTTCTGATGTGTTGTTGTTCTTTCTTCTTTTCTTTTCTTCTTCTATCCCTTTCTTTCTTCATAACGATGCGTTTTCCTGGGCATAGGAAGGCGGGTCATTACAGTGGTATCAGAGCGGTAGGTTGAGTGAATACCTAAGCTCTGGAGTGGTGTCTATCTTGAGAGCGCGTAATTGTTAGTTATATAAAAATGGTTTTATATTGTGTTAATTGATCGGTTGAGTGGTATATGGATTCTGGTCAATACGAGTAGCTAACGTTATTGATAGGGATCTCTAAACACTAGAACCAGGTCAACGGACACAATATTGTTTTAAAAAGGTAAATGAAATAATTTTACCCAGAAATAATTTCTATATAAAAAGTATCATTTTAAATATATATATATATATATATATGTATTTCTACCTATTTGTTGGGTTACCTGTTCGGGTTTTCCAATATGAGTTATAAAGGTAGATAAGGTGGTGGTGTATGTAACACGACTACCAATGGTTGGAGTTTGAATGTTGAGGTTGGAAGTGTATTTGTCGAGACTGTAGACCCAATACTGTCTCGAGTGAGCTTTGTTGTGGTGTAAAGATTTCACCGATCTCTGAAGGAAACCTGTTAAGGTTCGGAGTTTATCTTTGAAATTGGATGAGCAAAAGCGAATGATGGTATCTTGGTAACTTCTGGAAGAAGTAGCTGTGTGGTGAGACGCAGTGACTATGGATGTTTCCGAAGATGTTTCTTCTGGAGCAAGTTTTAGGAAGTATGTCTGTTTCGGTGTTGTGGTTGAGTTCAGCATGGTGTTTCTGTTTGGTTTGAGGTCCGAGTTTCTCGAAGAGCTTTGTTTTGAGAAGTCTTTGGCATCTGTGTCAGCGGTGCAACTCGGAAGTGTTCTGTGTGTTGGCAGGAAGTTTCTGGCTGGGTAGTTTTTCTGAAGGTGGAGTCCAGAAGCAGCAGAGTGGATCCATTTCTTCGATGGATTGGTTAGTCAAGTATAAGCTGTTCTGATTAGTGAAGAGAGAACAATATCTTTGGAAATTAGGTTGAGTTGATCGCAAAAGTGACTTGCGATAGTTTGAGTGTTCTTTTGGGTTATTGGAGATTGAGATTCCGTATCAACTTGGTTAGTGGAGTTACCTGTGGTTTAGCTTGATAGAAGGATGTCTCCTAGAGAAGAATTTGGTGAAGCAGCTCAGGATTCTTTGGAGAGGGATTGATCACACCTAGTTTTCTAATTAAGATTCTGCTGAGGTGTTTTTGACCAAGTGGAATGGTTCACTAAGATTTTATGGATATGGTGAACTATGTATGGATGGTCAAGTTTGTGCTCGAGTTCTCCGATGGCATTCTCATCTATTCCAGATCAGAGTTGTGCAGCGAAAGCAAGATAATAACTATTCTAGAGTGGGAGCAACCGGAAGTGAAATTTTCTTGGAATAGAGGATTTCTATAGGAAATTCAAGTATACCTCTAAGTATGAAGGATTTTTCAGGATTTGGAGGTAAGGTTGTCAAGTGCAACTGTTTGGCTATTTCAGAAAGGAGAAGTAGTTCGAAGTGCTCTAATGTTGTGGAGTAGAGTTGTGTTCTGGATTTCGGTGAATTTTTTGAGAACCATTTTGTTGAGTAGGATCCGGAAATTGGTTTGATGTTGGTCTAGATTATTTCAAGAAGCATCAGCAAGAGTTAAGCTGATCAGGAAGGATGAAGTGACTCAGGATCGTCAGGAGAGTTATACAGTTAAGATTTTTGGAAATTGAAGTTAAAATTGGATATTGTTTAAGTTTTTCTCCGATCAAAGGAGATATAAGAGTTGGTAGGATGGGAAAGCTAGCTCCGGAAGTATTATGAGATTTTTCTGTGTTCTCAAGAGAATTAGTTCCTTGATATATAGGATTGAGTTGCTAGTTCGGATAACTGGAATTCATTTTATTTCACGTATCTCTGAGGGAATACGTGTTTGATCTGTCATTGGTTGTGGGATCAGCAGTTCAGAAGGATTTGGTAGTTGAGATGGTTTTGAGTTTAGTCTGATATTGTTCAGATTTATAATCTAGATGGGAAGGAGTTCTAGATTATTGTAGATAGTTAGTTAAGATCCTGTAGAACGAGTATCCCGGTATATATATACTTGGGGAAACTCGAGGAAATTCTATCCAGAATTTGTCTGGATAGTTAAATTTGTTTGATTAAATTGTTTGCTATGATTGTTAGAATATGATTGATATGTATGGTTGCTGTTTGAAATTAAAATTAAAATTTTGCTGGGTTATTAAATTATCTTTGCTTTTAAATTTCGGGGATGAAATTATTTTAAGGGGGGAGGAATGTGATATCCCGGAATTTTGGCAATATCAATTTAATAATCTTTATAAATAATTAAATTGATTTGTTGATTTATTTTATAAATTGACAAGTTTATTCATTTTAAAAGGTTAATAACATTTTAATTGGCAAGTTTATTTCTTTAAAAACTAATAACATTTTAATTTGGGAATATCTTTTCTAACAATTTTAAATTGGGAAGATTTATCTTTCTAAAACTTATATATAAATGTTTTATATTTATAATGTATATATATATATAGGTATATATATTATAAATAGGGAGTCTTTTAAAACTATGTTTTCAAATTATAATATATATGTATATATATATATATATTGTGATTTGGAGTTATGTATTAAATTCAATATAGTAATTATCAAAGCTAATGTTAAAAGTATTTCCATTTAGAATATATATAATTGTATATATTGAAATGGAAAGAATATTGAATTTGAATTTAATAAAGTATTTTCAAACTTTAATATTTATATAATTTGTAATTTGGAAATTTGTAATTTAACTTAATACTTTTGAAAATGATATTTATGATTTAAATAACAAGAATAATTTCTTATTTAAAAATATATATGTAAGCTTAAGTTTAAATAAGATTTAAATAAGAAGTTCATTTATTTTAATAATCTTTTCTCTTTTAAAATTCAAAATGGTTTGTAAAAATATATATATAGTTAAGCTCAATTTCTCAAGCATATATAAGTATGTTATATTTAATTGATATAAGCATAAGTTATTTTAAATAATTGTTTTTCACATTTGTATATTTATTAAAATCTAAAAGCTTAAATTATAAAAAGAGATAAATACATTATATACTTATAAATATTTCATAAAACATATAAATGTCTTAAATAAATTTATTAAAAACAAGAATAACACTTGTTAGCATATTAGAGTGGTTTAGTGACATTTGTAAAGATGTAAGCCTATGTGTAAGCTAATTAAAGAGACAAGTGGCTATATTTTAATTTAAGTTTTAAAATAAATAAAAATTAGTATGTAAGAAGAAATATCTGTTTTCATTTTTCAGTTTAAGATTATCTTCATTTCTTTCTCCACAAAAAAAAATACAATTAGAATCTAAAGATAAGTAAAATCTGAAATCAAATTGCAAAGAAGAAATGTAAAAAACTGGAAATTCTAATGCAAACTTAAAGGAGATCAAAGGCAATTCAGTAGCGGTTCCAAATCAATCAACAGCAAATAACCAGAAATCAAACAGCAAGATTTAAAATTTAAAAAGCAAAAACAAAGGAGGTTCAAAAATCAAATTCAAAAATATGGAAAGCCTGGAAACAAACTGTTCTCTGTCTCTGTTCTCTGTTTCTACATGTCTGGTGAGTAAATACATTTTAAAAACAGTTTAATTATGGATTTCATTTAGATGTTGTGAATGACAATTATCCTGTTATCTGAAATGCTTGGAATTAAATGTATGCATGTATGTGCATTAGTGATGAATGCCTGTATAAATGCCTGTAAGTGCACAAATATAAGTTCTGTTGTTTATTAGAGTTTGATTTTCTGTTAAAATCCAATATCTCATATTTGAATCATAATTAGCTTATGATTTGTAAATGGAAAATCTTTGAAATCATGTAACATAACTCCTAAAAATAATTACAGGAATTTAAAGGGAATATTGGCCTCGAGATTTTATAAAGAACAGTGAAAATGCAGATTGGGACTAAATTTTATTAATTCAATTTTAAGTTTTGATTGCATGTTTGAATTCGTAGTTGAAAATCATGAATTTTAAAGTGTATATCACGATTTTTAGTTTTGAAATGATTGAGTATTGTCGAGATGAACATTTGGGCTTTCTCGAGCAAATTCTATCGATCAACGACGAACTGGAAGTCGTGGTTGGTTTTGAAGGAAGATGGTATGATGGAGTTCCTGGGAAAAATAGTATAGGGATTGATAGATGATCGTGGTGATCGGAATTTGATGGAGTAGGGTTTATTGGTCTGTGTTTAACGTGGATGTTCAAATGGGTTTCGCGTTTTCGAAATGAAACCGGAGTTGATCGCTTGACGTTCTGGAGATGCAGGAAGATGAGGTAGCGCTACGGTGAAAGTGGAAGAGTTTCTCGAGGCTGGGATCATCGGAGACGAACGTTTCTGGTGATATGCGTTTTGGAGCTGATGGGTTAAATGCTCGTTTTCGTTTCTCACACGAATCGAGGAAGATGGGTTGGTCGATAGTGGTCTCGTGGTGGAAGACGACTCGTCAGAGGCCAAGGTGGAGTTCGTCGACGTCCGGTGCAGTCGTGCACGTGCACGAGCACGATTGCGTGCATCTGGAAGTTTTGGCTTTGGGAAGGAGCTTTCGCTCGGGTTTTTGTTCGGGAATGTCTGGGTTTGACTCGAAGAAAGGTGAAGGGTTTTTGTTTCGAGTTTGCTTCGAGATTTCTACGAGTTTACTCGGGTTTGGGATTAGCTAGTTTTTAGAATTTTCCAGGAAGTGTTTTAAAGTTTTTAAAACAAAAGAAATTTATATTGTAGTGTTTTCTGAGTTTTAAAATAAAGTTAAACCAAGATTTTAACTACTAAACAAAATTGTTTTCTAGAATAATTGTTTTAACAAGTTTAAAATAATTTAAATAAATAAGTTTAAAAGAAGAATAGGAAAATAGATTTTCAAATGATCTTTGTATTAAAATTTATTTAATAACTTTGAAAAGTTTCAAAGATTTTAAAGGTTAAAATTTAAATGTTGTAATTGTTTAATTATAATAAAGATTTTACCTTAAGTAATTAAGATATTGATTTATTAAGGAAATTAATATGTGAAATAAATAAGGATAATTCATTTATTGAAAATAATTTAAGGATAGATAACAATTTGATTAAGATAAATGGTTTTTCTTAACTAAGATCTTTAAGTATAAAAAGTTAGGAAATTATTTAATTAAATTTAAATAATTAGTTAAATAATTAACTGAGTAATTAATTAGTGATTAATTTGAGATAATCACTTATAAATTAATTAAGTATAATTACTTGATGAAGTAATTAAGGAATAATTACTGAATGTAATTAAGTAAAAGGAAAGTTATTTAATAAAGTAATTAGAGGATAATTATTTATGAAAGTAATTAAATAAGAAGTGATTAAGGTTAATTACCTAGTGTTATTAATTAAATAATTTATTTAATTAAAGGATTAAGGTTAATTAATAAGGTAATTAATTATTTGTTAAGGTAATTAATTAAAAAGTAATTAATAAATGGAAGTAATTAAGGGAAGTTAATTACTGGATTATATTAATCAAAGGTGATTAATAATTATGATTAATTAAGAATAATTACTTAATGTAATTAATAAAATAATTAAAGGTGTAATTAGGGATCATTAGTTTATAATTAATGATTTAATTAAGAATTGATTAATTAAGATAAATTAATCAAATGATAGGTGATTAATTGAAATTAATTAAGAATTAAAGTAATTGATTATAATTATAATTAATTAATTAATGAAGTAATTAAAGGTTAATTACTGTATTAAATTAAGGATAATTAATTTGTGAAATTAATTAAAGATAATTACTTAAATGTAATTAAAATATAATTAATCAAGGTGATTAATTAAAGTGGATAATTAGAGAATGATTAATTAATTTATTTAATTAATGATTATATAAGTAAGATTTATAATGAAGTAATTAATTTAATTCACTTTAAATTAATTAAAGATAAAGATAGTTAATTTAATTCATTTTAAATTAATTATATTGTGATTAAGTAAATCATTGCTTATATAAGAATGGATGACATTTATTTGTCTTGAATGGATGTAATCTCAGAAATGAGATAAGTAATGTGGTGTGATATGAATGCTTGGTTGCATTATGATGGTAATATAGATTAACTATTGTGATGTTGATATGGATTACCTATTTTGTTATGAATCATTTGTTTATTTGATAATGTGATTATCAATTGTGATTTGTGAATTATCTATCTGTATGAATATAGATAAGTTAAATTGTTTAAACCTTTAAACAACTTGGCCTTAAAAGATACGTTTTGGATTTCGATGAGACCGGGATCGGGTTTCCGTATACCGGGATTCCAGGTCTGGAGACCCGAATACCACATCGATCCAAATTTACGATAGGTCGTGAATCTCAAGTGAAGATGAAGATTCAGAGTGCAAGGGTTATTGTCGTTAACTCTGAGGGTGATTCCAAAACGAGTGTAACGAGATAATGCCTTCGGTTTCGTTCGAACCCGGAACGAACTTGTATGGATTGAATGCTTTCAGCACATCGTCAGGCGGACGATGAGCATTCTAAGTGATATGTTCTGATTAAAGGTAATCGTAACCTCAAGCCTCATCAACCGGGAATGGCTAAAACAGGGGAGGTGCAGCAAGGCTTCGTGGGTAGCACCCACTGAGAGCAAGATAGATCCCTGTCTAGAGGTCCCTTTTCTTTTTATTCGGCTTAGTGTGTGGTTGGTCGCGCCAACTACGGGGTTATCTTGTTCGGAATTATCCAGTAAGGGATGGTTCCGGCTTTGTGTTGCAGGGGAGCGGGCGTACTCCTCGGTACGGTGATCTAGGCCACGTACTGTGACGGGCGGTACCCCAGTAGCCCTACCATTGTATGGAATCCAAACTCCAATAAGTGCCGTACGTATTAGTTGTGCCCAACTATGTTGGAATGTGAGATGTAAGCATTTCAGCTATTTCTGTAGTTTACTTGGAAACCCTAGACCCTATTATAATATAACTGGATTTCCTATCAAATGTTTTAGTTAGCGTAAGGTAAAAACTTACCCATGTTTATGTGTGGGGAGTCTTACGTGATACTTTTGTTTTCAAAGGTTTTCAAAGTTAAGCAATTTAAACCGTTTACTCACACCAGACCCATGTCTGACCCAAGTGTTTATTTTCTGTTTTATTAAACTCTTGGGTACTCAATATTGTATTGAGTAGTCGAGGGATTCAGGTTAGTCTTGACGAATACTGGAGGAGCTGAGGAGCAGGAGGCTTCAGCGTGTAGATATATAGAGTTTCCGCTGTGTATGTTGTATTGTACTGATGTACTTGTGTTGTATAATAGACAAAAATTTATAACTGTCTATTCTGTGATGTATAAATTGTGTACTCTGATGTATATGATACTATGTAATATCTTATGTGATATAATATATTTCTCGTTCCGCTGTGAGATTTCTGATGTGTTGTTGTTCTTTCTTCTTTTCTTTTCTTCTTCTATCCCTTTCTTTCTTCATAACGATGCGTTTTCCTGGGCATAGGAAGGCGGGTCATTACAGTGGTATCAGAGCGGTAGGTTGAGTGAATACCTAAGCTCTGGAGTGGTGTCTATCTTGAGAGCGCGTAATTGTTAGTTATATAAAAATGGTTTTATATTGTGTTAATTGATCGGTTGAGTGGTATATGGATTCTGGTCAATACGAGTAGCTAACGTTATTGATAGGGATCTCTAAACACTTGAACCAGGTCAACGGACACAATATTGTTTTAAAAAGGTAAATGAAATAATTTTACCCAGAAATAATTTCTATATAAAAAGTATCATTTTAAATATATATATATATATATATATATATATGTATTTCTACCTATTTGTTGGGTTACCTGTTCGGGTTTTCCAATATGAGTTATAAAGGTAGATAAGGTGGTGGTGTATGTAACACGACTACCAATGGTTGGAGTTTGAATGTTGAGGTTGGAAGTGTATTTGTCGAGACTGTAGACCCAATACTGTCTCGAGTGAGCTTTGTTGTGGTGTAAAGATTTCACCGATCTCTGAAGGAAACCTGTTAAGGTTCGGAGTTTATCTTTGAAATTGGATGAGCAAAAGCGAATGATGGTATCTTGGTAACTTCTGGAAGAAGTAGCTGTGTGGTGAGACGCAGTGACTATGGATGTTTCCGAAGATGTTTCTTCTGGAGCAAGTTTTAGGAAGTATGTCTGTTTCGGTGTTGTGGTTGAGTTCAGCATGGTGTTTCTGTTTGGTTTGAGGTCCGAGTTTCTCGAAGAGCTTTGTTTTGAGAAGTCTTTGGCATCTGTGTCAGCGGTGCAACTCGGAAGTGTTCTGTGTGTTGGCAGGAAGTTTCTGGCTGGGTAGTTTTTCTGAAGGTGGAGTCCAGAAGCAGCAGAGTGGATCCATTTCTTCGATGGATTGGTTAGTCAAGTATAAGCTGTTCTGATTAGTGAAGAGAGAACAATATCTTTGGAAATTAGGTTGAGTTGATCGCAAAAGTGACTTGCGATAGTTTGAGTGTTCTTTTGGGTTATTGGAGATTGAGATTCCGTATCAACTTGGTTAGTGGAGTTACCTGTGGTTTAGCTTGATAGAAGGATGTCTCCTAGAGAAGAATTTGGTGAAGCAGCTCAGGATTCTTTGGAGAGGGATTGATCACACCTAGTTTTCTAATTAAGATTCTGCTGAGGTGTTTTTGACCAAGTGGAATGGTTCACTAAGATTTTATGGATATGGTGAACTATGTATGGATGGTCAAGTTTGTGCTCGAGTTCTCCGATGGCATTCTCATCTATTCCAGATCAGAGTTGTGCAGCGAAAGCAAGATAATAACTATTCTAGAGTGGGAGCAACCGGAAGTGAAATTTTCTTGGAATAGAGGATTTCTATAGGAAATTCAAGTATACCTCTAAGTATGAAGGATTTTTCAGGATTTGGAGGTAAGGTTGTCAAGTGCAACTGTTTGGCTATTTCAGAAAGGAGAAGTAGTTCGAAGTGCTCTAATGTTGTGGAGTAGAGTTGTGTTCTGGATTTCGGTGAATTTTTGGAGAACCATTTTGTTGAGTAGGATCCGGAAATTGGTTTGATGTTGGTCTAGATTATTTCAAGAAGCATCAGCAAGAGTTAAGCTGATCAGGAAGGATGAAGTGACTCAGGATCGTCAGGAGAGTTATACAGTTAAGATTTTTGGAAATTGAAGTTAAAATTGGATATTGTTTAAGTTTTTCTCCGATCAAAGGAGATATAAGAGTTGGTAGGATGGGAAAGCTAGCTCCGGAAGTATTATGAGATTTTTCTGTGTTCTCAAGAGAATTAGTTCCTTGATATATAGGATTGAGTTGCTAGTTCGGATAACTGGAATTCATTTTATTTCACGTATCTCTGAGGGAATACGTGTTTGATCTGTCATTGGTTGTGGGATCAGCAGTTCAGAAGGATTTGGTAGTTGAGATGGTTTTGAGTTTAGTCTGATATTGTTCAGATTTATAATCTAGATGGGAAGGAGTTCTAGATTATTGTAGATAGTTAGTTAAGATCCTGTAGAACGAGTATCCCGGTATATATATACTTGGGGAAACTCGAGGAAATTCTATCCAGAATTTGTCTGGATAGTTAAATTTGTTTGATTAAATTGTTTGCTATGATTGTTAGAATATGATTGATATGTATGGTTGCTGTTTGAAATTAAAATTAAAATTTTGCTGGGTTATTAAATTATCTTTGCTTTTAAATTTCGGGGACGAAATTATTTTAAGGGGGGAGGAATGTGATATCCCGGAATTTTGGCAATATCAATTTAATAATCTTTATAAATAATTAAATTGATTTGTTGATTTATTTTATAAATTGACAAGTTTATTCATTTTAAAAGGTTAATAACATTTTAATTGGCAAGTTTATTTCTTTAAAAACTAATAACATTTTAATTTGGGAATATCTTTTCTAACAATTTTAAATTGGGAAGATTTATCTTTCTAAAACTTATATATAAATGTTTTATATTTATAATGTATATATATATATATAGGTATATATATTATAAATAGGGAGTCTTTTAAAACTATGTTTTCAAATTATAATATATATGTATATATATATATATATATATATTGTGATTTGGAGTTATGTATTAAATTCAATATAGTAATTATCAAAGCTAATGTTAAAAGTATTTCCATTTAGAATATATATAATTGTATATATTGAAATGGAAAGAATATTGAATTTGAATTTAATAAAGTATTTTCAAACTTTAATATTTATATAATTTGTAATTTGGAAATTTGTAATTTAACTTAATACTTTTGAAAATGATATTTATGATTTAAATAACAAGAATAATTTCTTATTTAAAAATATATATGTAAGCTTAAGTTTAAATAAGATTTAAATAAGAAGTTCATTTATTTTAATAATCTTTTCTCTTTTAAAATTCAAAATGGTTTGTAAAAATATATATATAGTTAAGCTCAATTTCTCAAGCATATATAAGTATGTTATATTTAATTGATATAAGCATAAGTTATTTTAAATAATTGTTTTTCACATTTGTATATTTATTAAAATCTAAAAGCTTAAATTATAAAAAGAGATAAATACATTATATACTTATAAATATTTCATAAAACATATAAATGTCTTAAATAAATTTATTAAAAACAAGAATAACACTTGTTAGCATATTAGAGTGGTTTAGTGACATTTGTAAAGATGTAAGCCTATGTGTAAGCTAATTAAAGAGACAAGTGGCTATATTTTAATTTAAGTTTTAAAATAAATAAAAATTAGTATGTAAGAAGAAATATCTGTTTTCATTTTTCAGTTTAAGATTATCTTCATTTCTTTCTCCACAAAAAAAAAATACAATTAGAATCTAAAGATAAGTAAAATCTGAAATCAAATTGCAAAGAAGAAATGTAAAAAACTGGAAATTCTAATGCAAACTTAAAGGAGATCAAAGGCAATTCAGTAGCGGTTCCAAATCAATCAACAGCAAATAACCAGAAATCAAACAGCAAGATTTAAAATTTAAAAAGCAAAAACAAAGGAGGTTCAAAAATCAAATTCAAAAATCTGGAAAGCCTGGAAACAAACTGTTCTCTGTCTCTGTTCTCTGTTTCTACATGTCTGGTGAGTAAATACATTTTAAAAACAGTTTAATTATGGATTTCATTTAGATGTTGTGAATGACAATTATCCTGTTATCTGAAATGCTTGGAATTAAATGTATGCATGTATGTGCATTAGTGATGAATGCCTGTATAAATGCCTGTAAGTGCACAAATATAAGTTCTGTTGTTTATTAGAGTTTGATTTTCTGTTAAAATCCAATATCTCATATTTGAATCATAATTAGCTTATGATTTGTAAATGGAAAATCTTTGAAATCATGTAACATAACTCCTAAAAATAATTACAGGAATTTAAAGGGAATATTGGCCTCGAGATTTTATAAAGAACAGTGAAAATGCAGATTGGGACTAAATTTTATTAATTCAATTTTAAGTTTTGATTGCATGTTTGAATTCGTAGTTGAAAATCATGAATTTTAAAGTGTATATCACGATTTTTAGTTTTGAAATGATTGAGTATTGTCGAGATGAACATTTGGGCTTTCTCGAGCAAATTCTATCGATCAACGACGAACTGGAAGTCGTGGTTGGTTTTGAAGGAAGATGGTATGATGGAGTTCCTTGGAAAAATAGTATAGGGATTGATAGATGATCGTGGTGATCGGAATTTGATGGAGTAGGGTTTATTGGTCTGTGTTTAACGTGGATGTTCAAATGGGTTTCGCGTTTTCGAAATGAAACCGGAGTTGATCGCTTGACGTTCTGGAGATGCAGGAAGATGAGGTAGCGCTACGGTGAAAGTGGAAGAGTTTCTCGAGGCTGGGATCATCGGAGACGAACGTTTCTGGTGATATGCGTTTTGGAGCTGATGGGTTAAATGCTCGTTTTCGTTTCTCACACAAATCGAGGAAGATGGGTTGGTCGATAGTGGTCTCGTGGTGGAAGACGACTCGTCAGAGGCCAAGGTGGAGTTCGTCGACGTCCGGTGCAGTCGTGCACGTGCACGAGCACGATTGCGTGCATCTGGAAGTTTTGGCTTTGGGAAGGAGCTTTCGCTCGGGTTTTTGTTCGGGAATGTCTGGGTTTGACTCGAAGAAAGGTGAAGGGTTTTTGTTTCGAGTTTGCTTCGAGATTTCTACGAGTTTACTCGGGTTTGGGATTAGCTAGTTTTTAGAATTTTCCAGGAAGTGTTTTAAAGTTTTTAAAACAAAAGAAATTTATATTGTAGTGTTTTCTGAGTTTTAAAATAAAGTTAAACCAAGATTTTAACTACTAAACAAAATTGTTTTCTAGAATAATTGTTTTAACAAGTTTAAAATAATTTAAATAAATAAGTTTAAAAGAAGAATAGGAAAATAGATTTTCAAATGATCTTTGTATTAAAATTTATTTAATAACTTTGAAAAGTTTCAAAGATTTTAAAGGTTAAAATTTAAATGTTGTAATTGTTTAATTATAATAAAGATTTTACCTTAAGTAATTAAGATATTGATTTATTAAGGAAATTAATATGTGAAATAAATAAGGATAATTCATTTATTGAAAATAATTTAAGGATAGATAACAATTTGATTAAGATAAATGGTTTTTCTTAACTAAGATCTTTAAGTATAAAAAGTTAGGAAATTATTTAATTAAATTTAAATAATTAGTTAAATAATTAACTGAGTAATTAATTAGTGATTAATTTGAGATAATCACTTATAAATTAATTAAGTATAATTACTTGATGAAGTAATTAAGGAATAATTACTGAATGTAATTAAGTAAAAGGAAAGTTATTTAATAAAGTAATTAGAGGATAATTATTTATGAAAGTAATTAAATAAGAAGTGATTAAGGTTAATTACCTAGTGTTATTAATTAAATAATTTATTTAATTAAAGGATTAAGGTTAATTAATAAGGTAATTAATTATTTGTTAAGGTAATTAATTAAAAAGTAATTAATAAATGGAAGTAATTAAGGGAAGTTAATTACTGGATTATATTAATCAAAGGTGATTAATAATTATGATTAATTAAGAATAATTACTTAATGTAATTAATAAAATAATTAAAGGTGTAATTAGGGATCATTAGTTTATAATTAATGATTTAATTAAGAATTGATTAATTAAGATAAATTAATCAAATGATAGGTGATTAATTGAAATTAATTAAGAATTAAAGTAATTGATTATAATTATAATTAATTAATTAATGAAGTAATTAAAGGTTAATTACTGTATTAAATTAAGGATAATTAATTTGTGAAATTAATTAAAGATAATTACTTAAATGTAATTAAAATATAATTAATCAAGGTGATTAATTAAAGTGGATAATTAGAGAATGATTAATTAATTTATTTAATTAATGATTATATAAGTAAGATTTATAATGAAGTAATTAATTTAATTCACTTTAAATTAATTAAAGATAAAGATAGTTAATTTAATTCATTTTAAATTAATTATATTGTGATTAAGTAAATCATTGCTTATATAAGAATGGATGACATTTATTTGTCTTGAATGGATGTAATCTCAGAAATGAGATAAGTAATGTGGTGTGATATGAATGCTTGGTTGCATTATGATGGTAATATAGATTAACTATTGTGATGTTGATATGGATTACCTATTTTGTTATGAATCATTTGTTTATTTGATAATGTGATTATCAATTGTGATTTGTGAATTATCTATCTGTATGAATATAGATAAGTTAAATTGTTTAAACCTTTAAACAACTTGGCCTTAAAAGATACGTTTTGGATTTCGATGAGACCGGGATCGGGTTTCCGTATACCGGGATTCCAGGTCTGGAGACCCGAATACCACATCGATCCAAATTTACGATAGGTCGTGAATCTCAAGTGAAGATGAAGATTCAGAGTGCAAGGGTTATTGTCGTTAACTCTGAGGGTGATTCCAAAACGAGTGTAACGAGATAATGCCTTCGGTTTCGTTCGAACCCGGAACGAACTTGTATGGATTGAATGCTTTCAGCACATCGTCAGGCGGACGATGAGCATTCTAAGTGATATGTTCTGATTAAAGGTAATCGTAACCTCAAGCCTCATCAACCGGGAATGGCTAAAACAGGGGAGGTGCAGCAAGGCTTCGTGGGTAGCACCCACTGAGAGCAAGATAGATCCCTGTCTAGAGGTCCCTTTTCTTTTTATTCGGCTTAGTGTGTGGTTGGTCGCGCCAACTACGGGGTTATCTTGTTCGGAATTATCCAGTAAGGGATGGTTCCGGCTTTGTGTTGCAGGGGAGCGGGCGTACTCCTCGGTACGGTGATCTAGGCCACGTACTGTGACGGGCGGTACCCCAGTAGCCCTACCATTGTATGGAATCCAAACTCCAATAAGTGCCGTACGTATTAGTTGTGCCCAACTATGTTGGAATGTGAGATGTAAGCATTTCAGCTATTTCTGTAGTTTACTTGGAAACCCTAGACCCTATTATAATATAACTGGATTTCCTATCAAATGTTTTAGTTAGCGTAAGGTAAAAACTTACCCATGTTTATGTGTGGGGAGTCTTACGTGATACTTTTGTTTTCAAAGGTTTTCAAAGTTAAGCAATTTAAACCGTTTACTCACACCAGACCCATGTCTGACCCAAGTGTTTATTTTCTGTTTTATTAAACTCTTGGGTACTCAATATTGTATTGAGTAGTCGAGGGATTCAGGTTAGTCTTGACGAATACTGGAGGAGCTGAGGAGCAGGAGGCTTCAGCGTGTAGATATATAGAGTTTCCGCTGTGTATGTTGTATTGTACTGATGTACTTGTGTTGTATAATAGACAAAAATTTATAACTGTCTATTCTGTGATGTATAAATTGTGTACTCTGATGTATATGATACTATGTAATATCTTATGTGATATAATATATTTCTCGTTCCGCTGTGAGATTTCTGATGTGTTGTTGTTCTTTCTTCTTTTCTTTTCTTCTTCTATCCCTTTCTTTCTTCATAACGATGCGTTTTCCTGGGCATAGGAAGGCGGGTCATTACAGTGGTATCAGAGCGGTAGGTTGAGTGAATACCTAAGCTCTGGAGTGGTGTCTATCTTGAGAGCGCGTAATTGTTAGTTATATAAAAATGGTTTTATATTGTGTTAATTGATCGGTTGAGTGGTATATGGATTCTGGTCAATACGAGTAGCTAACGTTATTGATAGGGATCTCTAAACACTTGAACCAGGTCAACGGACACAATATTGTTTTAAAAAGGTAAATGAAATAATTTTACCCAGAAATAATTTCTATATAAAAAGTATCATTTTAAATATATATATATATATATATATGTATTTCTACCTATTTGTTGGGTTACCTGTTCGGGTTTTCCAATATGAGTTATAAAGGTAGATAAGGTGGTGGTGTATGTAACACGACTACCAATGGTTGGAGTTTGAATGTTGAGGTTGGAAGTGTATTTGTCGAGACTGTAGACCCAATACTGTCTCGAGTGAGCTTTGTTGTGGTGTAAAGATTTCACCGATCTCTGAAGGAAACCTGTTAAGGTTCGGAGTTTATCTTTGAAATTGGATGAGCAAAAGCGAATGATGGTATCTTGGTAACTTCTGGAAGAAGTAGCTGTGTGGTGAGACGCAGTGACTATGGATGTTTCCGAAGATGTTTCTTCTGGAGCAAGTTTTAGGAAGTATGTCTGTTTCGGTGTTGTGGTTGAGTTCAGCATGGTGTTTCTGTTTGGTTTGAGGTCCGAGTTTCTCGAAGAGCTTTGTTTTGAGAAGTCTTTGGCATCTGTGTCAGCGGTGCAACTCGGAAGTGTTCTGTGTGTTGGCAGGAAGTTTCTGGCTGGGTAGTTTTTCTGAAGGTGGAGTCCAGAAGCAGCAGAGTGGATCCATTTCTTCGATGGATTGGTTAGTCAAGTATAAGCTGTTCTGATTAGTGAAGAGAGAACAATATCTTTGGAAATTAGGTTGAGTTGATCGCAAAAGTGACTTGCGATAGTTTGAGTGTTCTTTTGGGTTATTGGAGATTGAGATTCCGTATCAACTTGGTTAGTGGAGTTACCTGTGGTTTAGCTTGATAGAAGGATGTCTCCTAGAGAAGAATTTGGTGAAGCAGCTCAGGATTCTTTGGAGAGGGATTGATCACACCTAGTTTTCTAATTAAGATTCTGCTGAGGTGTTTTTGACCAAGTGGAATGGTTCACTAAGATTTTATGGATATGGTGAACTATGTATGGATGGTCAAGTTTGTGCTCGAGTTCTCCGATGGCATTCTCATCTATTCCAGATCAGAGTTGTGCAGCGAAAGCAAGATAATAACTATTCTAGAGTGGGAGCAACCGGAAGTGAAATTTTCTTGGAATAGAGGATTTCTATAGGAAATTCAAGTATACCTCTAAGTATGAAGGATTTTTCAGGATTTGGAGGTAAGGTTGTCAAGTGCAACTGTTTGGCTATTTCAGAAAGGAGAAGTAGTTCGAAGTGCTCTAATGTTGTGGAGTAGAGTTGTGTTCTGGATTTCGGTGAATTTTTGGAGAACCATTTTGTTGAGTAGGATCCGGAAATTGGTTTGATGTTGGTCTAGATTATTTCAAGAAGCATCAGCAAGAGTTAAGCTGATCAGGAAGGATGAAGTGACTCAGGATCGTCAGGAGAGTTATACAGTTAAGATTTTTGGAAATTGAAGTTAAAATTGGATATTGTTTAAGTTTTTCTCCGATCAAAGGAGATATAAGAGTTGGTAGGATGGGAAAGCTAGCTCCGGAAGTATTATGAGATTTTTCTGTGTTCTCAAGAGAATTAGTTCCTTGATATATAGGATTGAGTTGCTAGTTCGGATAACTGGAATTCATTTTATTTCACGTATCTCTGAGGGAATACGTGTTTGATCTGTCATTGGTTGTGGGATCAGCAGTTCAGAAGGATTTGGTAGTTGAGATGGTTTTGAGTTTAGTCTGATATTGTTCAGATTTATAATCTAGATGGGAAGGAGTTCTAGATTATTGTAGATAGTTAGTTAAGATCCTGTAGAACGAGTATCCCGGTATATATATACTTGGGGAAACTCGAGGAAATTCTATCCAGAATTTGTCTGGATAGTTAAATTTGTTTGATTAAATTGTTTGCTATGATTGTTAGAATATGATTGATATGTATGGTTGCTGTTTGAAATTAAAATTAAAATTTTGCTGGGTTATTAAATTATCTTTGCTTTTAAATTTCGGGGACGAAATTATTTTAAGGGGGGAGGAATGTGATATCCCGGAATTTTGGCAATATCAATTTAATAATCTTTATAAATAATTAAATTGATTTGTTGATTTATTTTATAAATTGACAAGTTTATTCATTTTAAAAGGTTAATAACATTTTAATTGGCAAGTTTATTTCTTTAAAAACTAATAACATTTTAATTTGGGAATATCTTTTCTAACAATTTTAAATTGGGAAGATTTATCTTTCTAAAACTTATATATAAATGTTTTATATTTATAATGTATATATATATATATAGGTATATATATTATAAATAGGGAGTCTTTTAAAACTATGTTTTCAAATTATAATATATATGTATATATATATATATATTGTGATTTGGAGTTATGTATTAAATTCAATATAGTAATTATCAAAGCTAATGTTAAAAGTATTTCCATTTAGAATATATATAATTGTATATATTGAAATGGAAAGAATATTGAATTTGAATTTAATAAAGTATTTTCAAACTTTAATATTTATATAATTTGTAATTTGGAAATTTGTAATTTAACTTAATACTTTTGAAAATGATATTTATGATTTAAATAACAAGAATAATTTCTTATTTAAAAATATATATGTAAGCTTAAGTTTAAATAAGATTTAAATAAGAAGTTCATTTATTTTAATAATCTTTTCTCTTTTAAAATTCAAAATGGTTTGTAAAAATATATATATAGTTAAGCTCAATTTCTCAAGCATATATAAGTATGTTATATTTAATTGATATAAGCATAAGTTATTTTAAATAATTGTTTTTCACATTTGTATATTTATTAAAATCTAAAAGCTTAAATTATAAAAAGAGATAAATACATTATATACTTATAAATATTTCATAAAACATATAAATGTCTTAAATAAATTTATTAAAAACAAGAATAACACTTGTTAGCATATTAGAGTGGTTTAGTGACATTTGTAAAGATGTAAGCCTATGTGTAAGCTAATTAAAGAGACAAGTGGCTATATTTTAATTTAAGTTTTAAAATAAATAAAAATTAGTATGTAAGAAGAAATATCTGTTTTCATTTTTCAGTTTAAGATTATCTTCATTTCTTTCTCCACAAAAAAAAAATACAATTAGAATCTAAAGATAAGTAAAATCTGAAATCAAATTGCAAAGAAGAAATGTAAAAAACTGGAAATTCTAATGCAAACTTAAAGGAGATCAAAGGCAATTCAGTAGCGGTTCCAAATCAATCAACAGCAAATAACCAGAAATCAAACAGCAAGATTTAAAATTTAAAAAGCAAAAACAAAGGAGGTTCAAAAATCAAATTCAAAAATCTGGAAAGCCTGGAAACAAACTGTTCTCTGTCTCTGTTCTCTGTTTCTACATGTCTGGTGAGTAAATACATTTTAAAAACAGTTTAATTATGGATTTCATTTAGATGTTGTGAATGACAATTATCCTGTTATCTGAAATGCTTGGAATTAAATGTATGCATGTATGTGCATTAGTGATGAATGCCTGTATAAATGCCTGTAAGTGCACAAATATAAGTTCTGTTGTTTATTAGAGTTTGATTTTCTGTTAAAATCCAATATCTCATATTTGAATCATAATTAGCTTATGATTTGTAAATGGAAAATCTTTGAAATCATGTAACATAACTCCTAAAAATAATTACAGGAATTTAAAGGGAATATTGGCCTCGAGATTTTATAAAGAACAGTGAAAATGCAGATTGGGACTAAATTTTATTAATTCAATTTTAAGTTTTGATTGCATGTTTGAATTCGTAGTTGAAAATCATGAATTTTAAAGTGTATATCACGATTTTTAGTTTTGAAATGATTGAGTATTGTCGAGATGAACATTTGGGCTTTCTCGAGCAAATTCTATCGATCAACGACGAACTGGAAGTCGTGGTTGGTTTTGAAGGAAGATGGTATGATGGAGTTCCTGGGAAAAATAGTATAGGGATTGATAGATGATCGTGGTGATCGGAATTTGATGGAGTAGGGTTTATTGGTCTGTGTTTAACGTGGATGTTCAAATGGGTTTCGCGTTTTCGAAATGAAACCGGAGTTGATCGCTTGACGTTCTGGAGATGCAGGAAGATGAGGTAGCGCTACGGTGAAAGTGGAAGAGTTTCTCGAGGCTGGGATCATCGGAGACGAACGTTTCTGGTGATATGCGTTTTGGAGCTGATGGGTTAAATGCTCGTTTTCGTTTCTCACACAAATCGAGGAAGATGGGTTGGTCGATAGTGGTCTCGTGGTGGAAGACGACTCGTCAGAGGCCAAGGTGGAGTTCGTCGACGTCCGGTGCAGTCGTGCACGTGCACGAGCACGATTGCGTGCATCTGGAAGTTTTGGCTTTGGGAAGGAGCTTTCGCTCGGGTTTTTGTTCGGGAATGTCTGGGTTTGACTCGAAGAAAGGTGAAGGGTTTTTGTTTCGAGTTTGCTTCGAGATTTCTACGAGTTTACTCGGGTTTGGGATTAGCTAGTTTTTAGAATTTTCCAGGAAGTGTTTTAAAGTTTTTAAAACAAAAGAAATTTATATTGTAGTGTTTTCTGAGTTTTAAAATAAAGTTAAACCAAGATTTTAACTACTAAACAAAATTGTTTTCTAGAATAATTGTTTTAACAAGTTTAAAATAATTTAAATAAATAAGTTTAAAAGAAGAATAGGAAAATAGATTTTCAAATGATCTTTGTATTAAAATTTATTTAATAACTTTGAAAAGTTTCAAAGATTTTAAAGGTTAAAATTTAAATGTTGTAATTGTTTAATTATAATAAAGATTTTACCTTAAGTAATTAAGATATTGATTTATTAAGGAAATTAATATGTGAAATAAATAAGGATAATTCATTTATTGAAAATAATTTAAGGATAGATAACAATTTGATTAAGATAAATGGTTTTTCTTAACTAAGATCTTTAAGTATAAAAAGTTAGGAAATTATTTAATTAAATTTAAATAATTAGTTAAATAATTAACTGAGTAATTAATTAGTGATTAATTTGAGATAATCACTTATAAATTAATTAAGTATAATTACTTGATGAAGTAATTAAGGAATAATTACTGAATGTAATTAAGTAAAAGGAAAGTTATTTAATAAAGTAATTAGAGGATAATTATTTATGAAAGTAATTAAATAAGAAGTGATTAAGGTTAATTACCTAGTGTTATTAATTAAATAATTTATTTAATTAAAGGATTAAGGTTAATTAATAAGGTAATTAATTATTTGTTAAGGTAATTAATTAAAAAGTAATTAATAAATGGAAGTAATTAAGGGAAGTTAATTACTGGATTATATTAATCAAAGGTGATTAATAATTATGATTAATTAAGAATAATTACTTAATGTAATTAATAAAATAATTAAAGGTGTAATTAGGGATCATTAGTTTATAATTAATGATTTAATTAAGAATTGATTAATTAAGATAAATTAATCAAATGATAGGTGATTAATTGAAATTAATTAAGAATTAAAGTAATTGATTATAATTATAATTAATTAATTAATGAAGTAATTAAAGGTTAATTACTGTATTAAATTAAGGATAATTAATTTGTGAAATTAATTAAAGATAATTACTTAAATGTAATTAAAATATAATTAATCAAGGTGATTAATTAAAGTGGATAATTAGAGAATGATTAATTAATTTATTTAATTAATGATTATATAAGTAAGATTTATAATGAAGTAATTAATTTAATTCACTTTAAATTAATTAAAGATAAAGATAGTTAATTTAATTCATTTTAAATTAATTATATTGTGATTAAGTAAATCATTGCTTATATAAGAATGGATGACATTTATTTGTCTTGAATGGATGTAATCTCAGAAATGAGATAAGTAATGTGGTGTGATATGAATGCTTGGTTGCATTATGATGGTAATATAGATTAACTATTGTGATGTTGATATGGATTACCTATTTTGTTATGAATCATTTGTTTATTTGTTAATGTGATTATCAATTGTGATTTGTGAATTATCTATCTGTATGAATATAGATAAGTTAAATTGTTTAAACCTTTAAACAACTTGGCCTTAAAAGATACGTTTTGGATTTCGATGAGACCGGGATCGGGTTTCCGTATACCGGGATTCCAGGTCTGGAGACCCGAATACCACATCGATCCAAATTTACGATAGGTCGTGAATCTCAAGTGAAGATGAAGATTCAGAGTGCAAGGGTTATTGTCGTTAACTCTGAGGGTGATTCCAAAACGAGTGTAACGAGATAATGCCTTCGGTTTCGTTCGAACCCGGAACGAACTTGTATGGATTGAATGCTTTCAGCACATCGTCAGGCGGACGATGAGCATTCTAAGTGATATGTTCTGATTAAAGGTAATCGTAACCTCAAGCCTCATCAACCGGGAATGGCTAAAACAGGGGAGGTGCAGCAAGGCTTCGTGGGTAGCACCCACTGAGAGCAAGATAGATCCCTGTCTAGAGGTCCCTTTTCTTTTTATTCGGCTTAGTGTGTGGTTGGTCGCGCCAACTACGGGGTTATCTTGTTCGGAATTATCCAGTAAGGGATGGTTCCGGCTTTGTGTTGCAGGGGAGCGGGCGTACTCCTCGGTACGGTGATCTAGGCCACGTACTGTGACGGGCGGTACCCCAGTAGCCCTGCCATTGTATGGAATCCAAACTCCAATAAGTGCCGTACGTATTAGTTATGCCCAACTATGTTGGAATGTGAGATGTAAGCATTTCAGCTATTTCTGTATTTTACTTGGAAACCCTAGACCCTATTATAATATAACTGGATTTCCTATCAAATGTTTTAGTTAGCGTAAGGTAAAAACTTACCCATGTTTATGTGTGGGGAGTCTTACGTGATACTTTTGTTTTCAAAGGTTTTCAAAGTTAAGTAATTTAAACCGTTTACTCACACCAGACCCATGTCTGACCCAAGTGTTTATTTTCTGTTTTATTAAACTCTTGGGTACTCAATATTGTATTGAGTAGTCGAGGGATTCAGGTTAGTCTTGACGAATACTGGAGGAGCTGAGGAGCAGGAGGCTTCAGCGTGTAGATATATAGAGTTTCCGCTGTGTATGTTGTATTGTACTGATGTACTTGTGTTGTATAATAGACAAAAATTTATAACTGTCTATTCTGTGATATATAAATTGTGTACTCTGATGTATATGATACTATGTAATATCTTATGTGATATAATATATTTCTCGTTCCGCTGTGAGATTTCTGATGTGTTGTTGTTCTTTCTTCTTTTCTTTTCTTCTTCTATCCCTTTCTTTCTTCATAACGATGCGTTTTCCTGGGCATAGGAAGGCGGGTCGTTACAATTGCGTTCGGAATAGGCGTATAACATTATAAACGCCTAGAGGCACGCCTCGATAGGAAGTCGATATTTTGAGTTGTGATTCCCGAGACAATTTGAATTTGAATTCAAAATATATGTATTTTTGGACTGGTCAATATAATTCATATCATTTGTTTTTCTATCACATCCAAATCACTGTAGCTAGGTGAATTTTTCACGCAACCCATCTTCTCACGTTCAGAATCACGTACTCTTGTCTCCCCTTCCTCCTCTGTTAAAATGCACGAGATAAAAAAAATATAAACGAAACCTTTCTTCGTTCTAAAAATAGGGATGGCCGAGCTATGTTTAAATCCCTCTCCTCTCAAATCTCATTTCGTTCAAATCGAAAATTTAAATGGCCGCTACCCTTTAAAATTTTCAAATCAAATTCGTCGACAAAGCATGGCTTGGCGATCGATTTCGGGGCCGCGCGATTTCGCGAGTTGAGGGAGTGAGTTCGTCTTCTTACTGATGGTGGGTGGCGACTTTGAAGGTCGCGACTGAAGGGTTGCATGACTTGGAATCGTGTGGCGGCGTCGTGATGGTCGCATGTGGGGGAAATCAAGTCGCGAGGCGTCGCGATAGTCAGAGCTCGAGTGGAACGAAGTCGATGGCGACGAGTTGGGGTTCGGAGGCAGACGAAGTCGAGCTCAAGTTCGAGCAAATCTGGGCAAAGCAATGGCTCGCACGCGCATTGTAATCGAGCATCTGAGCGAGGGTTGTGGCGAGCGACACCACGTGGTAGCGACATCGGCGAGATCGATTTCGAGATGTCATGTTCAGGGCATTGTCTGAGTGGGTCGACGAAGAGGTATTGGGTCTTCGTCTTTCTCGTTTTTTTTCTTGCTGGTATATTTATATCCAGATTTAAATTTTTTATAGCCTAAACAGAAATATATATATAAACTTGCAGAAAGAAAAAGCAAAAAAAAATTTCGGTAAAGGATGACTGCAGTTTATATTTTTAATATATATGTATATATATGCAGAAAAGATTTAAATTTAAAATGAGGATATTAAAGGTAGTTTGAAATCATGACAATGTATTACGATGATTTACTTGTTCAATTATTTTATTTACTGAAAATAAATTTATAGAGGAAAAAAGAAAATTTATTTAAAATCATTTGTTAAGTAAATTATTAAATGAGGGTTTGATTGTCCGGTTGGTCGAATACTAATAAATTGTATATAATTGTTTATACAAGGTTTAAAATCAAGAAACAGCCGAAAATGGAAAGTGGATTGCAAAATATAAAAAAAAGCAAAGGTGAGATCTTCTCACCCAAAATGAAAATTTTGATTTTGCAGTTATTGATTGATTGACTATTTGGATGTGATATATTATATATAGTAGTATATATATAGCAATATATATATATTGGAATATGTATATATTGGAGTTGTTGATTTCCCGCATTATATAGCGGATGAGACCCTATGTGCCGCATAATAGCGGATGATATTTTATAAATCCCATATACCGCGATATTCCACTTCGAAGTGGAATTGGTATTGTGCTAACATTTGTGGATGCAGGGAAACAGGTTGGAGGGATCCAACAGGATTCCTCAAAACATTTGAATTTGTTTCATATGTTGTGTGATGATTTATTTATAATCTGTGTATGATTGTACCTGTGATTGAATTTGTTGAAGGCTATAATTTAGTCGAATGTATTTTTGGTATTGTTGGATACCAGAAATAAATAAATTGGATTTTTGAAATTAAAGTTGGAAATTTTTAGTAAATTCTTTTTGAAAGAATTGAGTGAATTTAAAAGAAGGAATTTTAAAACCATAGAGTTGATTTTTGTAATCTTATCGAATTATTTCCAAAAATATGGGAAAAGATTTTTTTATAAATGGATTTTGAATAGTATTATTCGGAAGTTGGAAAATTTATTTAAAATGGGATTTTAAATGGTTTGGAAGAATAAAGGAATTTACTTTGAAAAGGTGATAAATTTGTTTGAAATCCAATTGATAATTGATTTAGTATTTGAAGATAAATCTTTGGGAAATTGATATGAAAATTTATTTGATGATTGAATGAAAATAGATTTTGTGTTGAAATAAATTGGGAAATCGATTTGTAAAATGATTTGGGATTTGAAATAAACTTAGAAATCAATTTGTAATTGATTTGGTGTTTTGAAATAAATGTTTGGAAAAACAATTTGGGATTGGAAATAAATTTGGAAATCAATTTGAAATTGATTTGGTATTGAAATAAAATTTGAAATCAATTTGGAAGTTGATTTGGGGTTAAAAGTGAATATTTAGGAATGTAAATTCAAATTGGAATTTATGAAATGAAAGGGAAATTTGTTTTAAAAATAAACACTGATTTATTTTTGAAGTGTGGAAATAAATTTACAGATTTGGGATGTAAATTTGAAATAAATCGATAAGGATTTATTTAATTGGTTTAAATGGACCATTTTGAGATGAAGTGTGAAAATGTGATTTAAAATTGGTTTTCAAATTGTTGAAGTGTGGAAAATATATATCTTGTGAAGATATTTTGAAATTTAATAATTTGGGAAAAATTATTTAAATTGGTTGATTGTTGTGAATGTTGTTGATAGTTAAATAACCGACTATCAATATTTGCCTTTGAAATGGCACTTGAATTTGTTTTTTTTAAAACAAACGCTCACTATTCGGGTTAGCCGGGAAAAGACCTTTGTGTCATATTACCCATTCTGAATAGTGATACGTCGTGAATGGATAACATTTGAAGACCGGTGTGAAGACCGGGTATTTTCGAAAATGAAAGGACAACCTGTCAAATGTCTCTGCACCGAGTTGTTCCGGTATAGAGATTTATATCACTCTTCTTGTGATGGGAAGTCCGGACGTGATTAGTGAATATCCGGATTGCAAGGGCTTCTTTGGAAGTACCTTAGGTTCCGTTCGATCTCGGAACGGACTTGTATGGATGTGTGTCTGACGTTACACTTTGAGATGTAAAGCTGGTTTCTATCAAATACATTTCTATTGGTGGCGGAGAATTTATTCTCTTAGCTTAACACCCTTCTCTGAGACGTACGAGCTCAGAGGTTATGTAGTTGATGGTTACTAGTGATACATTCCCAATTTGGTAATGTGGCATACGAAGTGCTGTTGATCAAAGCGTGGCTTTGTGAAAAAGTGTGGCTTTGTGGACGAAACTTCGTCGAGCCTCACAACCCGGTAATGGTCGAAACAGGAATGTTGCGGCAAAGTTTTTTAAGGGTAGTGCCCCTAGGGTATGTCATTTCCTTCTGGATAAAAGGTGATATCATGGTATGGAGCCCCGATATTTTACTTATGTTAATGCCGCTGATTTATTATACTTTGTGGTTGTTGCTTTGTGGTTGATGATCCTCAGATAAAGGTCGGTGACGACCGGGGGATGGCATAGCTCGTGTGTTAGCTACCTAGTTACAGCTTGGTTAAAGCGTGAGGTAGCGTCGGCCTTGTGTTTGCAGAGATCCGGTTAGGTTCTCGGGGCGTCTTTCCAGAGGCGTTTCCATTTCGGTGTAAGGAAGTTCCTTTGCCAGACCATTTGTTGGAAATTCAAAGAAACAATACGAACCCTGTACGATTTTAGTTGTATTACCTGCTATGGAATGTGGCGGTAACCTGCTATTGAATATGGTAGCTATAGTAGGCATACAATAATGGTTGTATGTTGGCTAAGATTAATATTATACTTTCGAAATGATTTTGACACAATGCACTAGATATAATATCCAATGATTTGCGTAGTAAGCATGTTTGACTATCATAAGGAGAAATCTCCTCCAATTCTGCGTTTGCATTGTGTGTGTGGCGGGAGGTCTTATGGTAGTTTCATTTTCCAAAAGCATTGCGAAATTGTTTTATTCTCTTTGTGAAAAACACTGTTTTACGATCTCACACCAATCACCATGACTGACTCGGAGTTTATTGTTTCCTTTCTAAACTCTGGGTGCCCATAATTTTCCACACGGGCAGCCTAGAGTTATGTTATCAGGATATTCTGGATATTCTGGAGCTTTGGAGATGAGCTGGATGGCGAGACGTACACTCGTACTGATATAGTCTGTATGAGGACAAGTTTATATAACTGTCCATTGTTGTATTGAGTTGTATATTGACTCTGATTGATGTA
Organism: Allium fistulosum; assembly: GCA_030737815.1. Classification (NCBI taxonomy): domain Eukaryota; kingdom Viridiplantae; phylum Streptophyta; class Magnoliopsida; order Asparagales; family Amaryllidaceae; genus Allium; species Allium fistulosum. The sequence continues at coordinate 452,526,306 of CM060901.1, read as the reverse complement.
TGTATAAACTGATATAGTCTTTTGTTTAAAGATTATTGATTCATCTACTGTATATTATTCCGCTGCGAATGTGAGATTCTGATATTGTTTCTGTTTCTGTTTTTCTTCTTCTTTATTTTCTTCTGTCTTCTTCTACCTCTTCTTTTTAACCCTAATGATTTGGTTTTCCAGCATTCGATTGCGCGACATTTGATACAGTGGACGTATTAATGTCGACTTTCGAGCGTCGAAAGATCGCAACCGTTACATGTGGTATCAGAGCTGTTGGTTAAGCGACAACCCTGGCTCTGTTGGGTGTTACTCATTAGAGATAGAGTTAGTATTACTCTAGAATGAGTGTGAGTGTAATAATAGATATGAGCGCGTATTTGTTAGTGGATACAAAATTTGTTTTGTATTGTGTTGACTTATCGGTTGATTGTTTATAGATTCTGGTAGGTGTAGTCTGGCCAACTGTAATCGATAGGGGTTTCTAAACTCTTAAACAAGATTAACTGACACATTATTGTTTTAAATGGGGTAAATGAAATAATTTTGCCCAAAACTATTTTTGTGTAGAAAAGAAATCATTTTCTATGAAATATTATAGTATATGGATGCTTGGTTGTTAGGAAGTGATAATATTGAATTATTATCATTGCTATATGGAATTGAATAAAAAAATAATGGTATAACCAAAGATTTGGAGATAAATTCATTAACAAATGAAATTTATAAATATGAATTGAAGATAAGGAAATAAAATTCATATATGAATGGGATTTGTAAAATGTAAATTGTAAATGTGATTTATAATTGGAAATAGAATTCCAGAAAAATAGTGAAAATAAAATTTATTAAAGGAATGAATTTATGAATGAACAAATGAAGCTAAATTTGTAAATAAATGAATTGGAAATTGAATAATGTAATGAGATTTGATTTGAATTTGTATATAAATTCAAGTAGTAGAAACAAATTGAAAATTTCCTTGTTATTGATAAAATAAATTCGAGATGAATTGAATATGGAAATTTGGAAATTTAAAATGGATAAGTGAATATATTAATTGAATTAAATTAGTAGATGGAATGGAATTGATTAAATGAAGAATCAAATCAAAGATTTAAATTGGAAATTGTTTACAAGGAAAATAGAACTTGAGTTTGAGTTGAAATGACTTAAGAAATATTTTGACAAAAGCGTTGTTGTCGAGTTTTGTGAAATGGTTTCAAATGAAATGAATGTGAATATGGAATGTAAATTAAATTGAATGGAATCAATTGGAAACAAAGTGGAATTAAAATAAATTGAGATGGTATCAATTTAAATTAGTTATAAATTAGAATGGATATTCTATTAAGTGAATATCGTTGAATTTGCATAGAAATGGTTGTCGTTTGACGCAAACAAGATTGTATAAAATTATATGAGTTAATGAAAGCTAATAAAATTGATTTTAGAATCAATTGAAATGGATGTGAATTCGTTTCACTTAAAAATGAATAGAATGTAAGAAAGTGAGTGTAAATCACTTGAATTGAATTAAAATGATGTGTGATTTAGTTGTAAGCAACAAAATTCGTATTGAAACCATATAAAGTGCTAATGGGATTTATTTTGAATGTATGGCTTATGAAATCTATGTGTTTACTATTGAGAATAAGCAAAATGTTAATAGATTTCCTATATATGTCACTTACGTGTTTAAACTGAGTAAGTGCAGATTTTTGGAAGCCGTTTAGCTGCATTTTGGGTTGCGCAAATGCTAAAAATAAACCGTTTTGCTTAAAATGCTAAAAAAGGTACGCCTACGCAATACAAAAATAGGAAATATGAACTATTTTTGCTTTTCCGACCGAGTCGGTCGATGCATATATATTTATATCTTTTGTCAAATTGCAAAAGCTCCTCCGTACAAAGGAGACTCCGCCAAAATTTTCTGAAAATTTTGGGAGTTAGATTTTTTTTTGAAAATTTGGAAATTTTTGTTAACGGAAAATTGATTTTCAAATTGTAACGGAAACGTAGGAAATTGAACTAGAAAATGAAAACCATTGTTTTGGGTTGAAGCTGAAAGCTTTGGAAAAAGTGAATATCAAATTTCACTAAGTGAAATTTTAGTTTTTGAAGATAAAATGAATTCAAATAGAATTGAAATTGTAAATTGAATTCAAATGGAATTGAAAATGCAAAGTTGAATGGAAATGAATAAATAACTTTGTTAGTGAAGTGAAAATGAATATAAGAAGTATGTAGATACTTATATTGAACATAAAGAATAAAATTCTTAAGTAAATGGGTATTTGGAATCCAATAAGTAAATTTGGATATTGTTGTTAAGTAAAATATACAAGGGGTATAAAGGAAAATGGAATTGGATTTTGATTTCGAAGATGAATTTGAATTTCTCAACAAAAGGTATGTGTTTAAATTTCAGTATGAAATTTGATGAGTTTCTGATTTTGCCACTTGGCATTTTGTTTTCTATTGGGATTTGGGAGTCCGTAGGGACATTTTGTAGTAGTACCGAGCTAGCCGCGCAAAGGAGTCGCTGGCGGAATATTTCGAAAATTTAGAGAGTTAGAAAATTTTGAATTCAAAATTTGAATTTGAATTTGAATTGTTAAGAAAACCATATTATTTGGAACTATGGTTAAGATTTGGAAAATTAGTTAAAGTAATAATGGATCTTTAATAAAAAGATTCAGGTTGATAAGTTGATAAAAATGTTTGGATTTAAGAAAATAGTTAACGGGGATTGGAGCATTTTTCTTAACTTGTAATTTCGGGACGAAATTCTTTTAAGGGGGGAAGATTGTAATGACCCTGAATTTTTGACATTTGAAATGTGAATATTTAATTGAGTTTAAATATTCGAATGATAGTTTAATTTGAAATTCATTATATCAGAATGAATTTGGCGATTTAATTATTGAATTTAATTTAATGAAGTTGGGTAAAAAATTTGAATCTTCGGTTTTGAGCTGATTAAAAATAATATGAAGTCTTGGAAAATTCATATTAATAATATTGAAGGTAATAGAAGCTTCAGAATTGAATTTGAAACTGTTTTGTTCAGTTTTGAATTTTATCGTTCAAATCGATATTTGAAAATAGCCTTCCGAGGCACAGTCTCAGAATTCGACGAAACCAGTTCCATTGGATCCGTAATATTGTATTATTATCGGATTTCAATTTTCGTAATGTTTGGAGTGATCGTTTGGCCGTACGATAAGCAAACGCGCTGAAATTTAATTGAAAATTTAATATAATAGCTGGTCCAAAATGCTATCTTCTCCATACGATCGAATTTGGACTCGGAACCTTTTCCATTGCATTCGGAATAGGGGTATAACATTATAAACGCCTAGCGGCATGCCTCGATAGGAAGTCGATATTTTGAGTTGTGATTCCCGAGACAATTTGAATTTGAATTCAAAATATATGTATTTTTGGACTGGTCAATATAATTCATATCAGTTGTTTTTCTATCACATCCAAATCACTGTAGCTAGGTGAATTTTTCATGCAACCCATCTTCTCACGTTTAGAATCACGTACTCTTGTCTCCCCTTCCTCCTCTTTTAAAATGCACGAGATAAAAAAATATAAACGAAACCTTTCTTCGTTCTAAAAATAGGGATGGCCGAGCTATGTTTAAATCCCTCTCCTCTCAAATCTCATTTCGTTCAAATCGAAAATTTAAATGGCCGCTACCCTTTAAAATTTTCAAATAAATTCGTCGACAAAGCATGGCTTGGCGATCGATTTGGGGGCCGCGCGATTTCGCGAGTTGAGGGAGTGAGATCGTCTTCTTACTGATAGTGGGTGGCGACTTTGAAGGTCGCGACTGAAGGGTTGCGCGACTTGGAATCGCGTGGCGGCGTCGTGATGGTCTCATGTGGGGGAAATCAAGTCGCGAGGCGTCGCGATAGTCAGAGCTCGAGTGGAACGAAGTCGATGGCGACGAGTTGGGGTTCGGCGGCAGACGAAGTCGAGCTCGAGTTCGAGCAAATATGGGCAAAGCAATGGCTTGCGCGCGCGTTGTAATCGAGCATCTGAGCGAGGGTTGTGGCGAGCGACACCACGTGGTAGTGACATCGGCGAGATCGATTTCGAGATGTCATGTTCAGGGCATTGTCTGAGTGGGTTGACGAAGAGGTATTGGGTCTTCGTCTTTCTCGTTTTTTTTCTTGCTGGTATATTTATATTCAGATTTAAATTTTTTATAGCCTAAACAGAAATATATATATATACTTACAGAAAGAAGAAGCAAAAAAAATTTTTAGTAAAGGATGACTGCAGTTTATATTTTTAATATATATGTATATATATGCAGAAAAGATTTAAATTTAAAATGAGGATATTAAAGGTAGTTTGAAATCATGACAATGTATTACGATGATTTACTTGTTCAATTATTTTATTTACTGAAAATAAATTTATAGAGGAAAAAAGAAAATTTATTTAAAATCATTTGTTAAGTAAATCATTAAATGAGGATTTGATTGTCCGGTTGTTCGAATATTAATAAATTGTATATAATTGTTTATACAAGGTTTAAAATCAAGAAACAGCCGAAAATGGAAAGTGGATTGCAAAATAAAAAAAAGCAAAGGTGAGATCTTCTCACCCAAAATGAAAATTTTGATTTTGCAGTTATTGATTGATTGACTATTTGGATGTGATATATTATATATATGTATATATTGGAGTTGTTGATTTCCCGCATTATATAGTGGATGAGACCCTATGCACCGCATAATAGCGGATGATATTTTATAAATCCCATATACCGCGATATTCCACCTCGAAGTGGAATTGGTATTGTGCTAACATCTATGGATGCAGGGAAACAGGTTGGAGGGATCCAACAGGATTCCTCAAAACATTTGAATTTGTTTCATATGTTGTTTGATGATTTATTTATAATCTGTGTATGATTATACCTATGATTGAATTTGTTGAAGGCTATAATTTAGCCAAATGTATTTTTGGTATCGTTGGATACCAGAAATAAATAAATTGGATTTTTGAAATTAAAGTTGGAAATTTTTAGTAAATTCTTTTTGAAAGAATTGAGTGAATTTAAAAGAAGGAATTTTAAAAGCATAAAGTTGATTTTTGTAATCTTATCGAATTATTTCCAAAAATATGGGAAAAGATTTTTTTATAAATGGATTTTGAATAGTATTATTCTAAAGTTGGAAAATTTATTTAAAATGGGATTTTAAATGGTTTGGAAGAATAAAGGAATTTACTTTGAAAAGGTGATAAATTTGTTTGAAATCCAATTGATAATTGATTTAGTATTTGAAGATAAATCTTTGGGAAATCGATATGAAAATTTATTTGATGATTGAATGAAAATAGATTTTGTGTTGAAATAAATTGGGAAATCGATTTGGAAAATGATTTGGGATTTGAAATAAACTTAGAAATCAATTTGTAATTGATTTGGTGTTTTGAAATAAATGTTTGGAAAAACAATTTGGGATTGGAAATAAATTTGGAAATAAATTTGAAATTGATTTGGTGTTGAAATAAAATTTGAAATCAATTTGGAAGTTGATTTGGGGTTAAAAGTGAATATTTGGGAATGTAAATTCAAATTGGAATTTATGAAATGAAAGGGAAATTTGTTTTAAAAATAAACACTGATTTATTTTTGAAGTGTGGAAATAAATTTACAGATTTGGGATGTAAATTTGAAATAAATCGATAAGGATTTATTTAATTGGTTTAAATGGACCATTATGAGATGAAGTGTGAAAATGTGATTTGAAATTGGTTTTCAAATTGTTGAAGTGTGGAAAATATATATCTTGTGAAGATATTTTGAAATTTAATAATTTGGGAAAAATTATTTAAATTGGTTGATTTTTGTGAATGTTGTTGATAGTTAAATAACCGACTATCAATATTTGCCTTTGAAATGACACTTGAATTTGTTTTTTTTGAAACAAACGCTCACTATTCGGGTTAGTCGGGAAAAGACCTTTGTGTCATATAACCCATTCCGAATAGTGATACGTCGTGAATGGATAACATTTGAAGACCGGTGTGAAGACCGGGTATTTTCGAAAATGAAAGGACAACCTGTCGAATGTCTCTGCACCGAGTTGCTCCGGTATAGAGATTTATATCACTCTTCTTGTGATGGGAAGTCCGAACGTGATTAGTGAATATCCGGATTGCAAGGGCTTCTTTGGAAGTGCCTTCGGTTCCGTTCGATCCCGGAATGGACTTGTATGGATGTGTGTCTGACGTTACACTTTGAGATGTAAAGCTGGTTTCTATCAAATACATTTCTATTGGTGGCAGAGAATTTATTCTCTTAACTTAACACCCTTCTCTGAGACGTACGAGCTCAGAGGTTATGTAGTTGATGGTTACTAGCGATACATTCCCAATTTGGTAATGTGGCATACGAAGTGCTGTTAATCAATTGTTGATCAAAGCGTGGCTTTGTGAAAAAGCGTGGCTTTGTGAAAAAGCGTGGCTTTGTGAAAAAGCGTGGCTTTGTGAAAAAGCGTGGCTTTGTGAAAAAGCGTGGCTTTGTGAAAAAGCGTGGCTTTGTGAAAAAGCGTAGCTTTGTGGACGAAACTTCGTCGAGCCTCACAACCCGGTAATGGTCGAAACATGAATGTTGCGGCAAAGGTTTTTAGGGGTAGCGCCCCTAGGGTATGTCATTTCCTTCTGGATAAAAGGTGATATCATGGTATGGAGCCCAGATATTTTACCTATGTTGATGCCGCAGATTTATTATACTTTGTGGTTGTTGCTTTATGGTTGAGGATCCTCGGATAATGGTCGGTGACGACCGGGGGATGGCATAGCTCGTGTGTTAGCTACCTAGTTACAGCTTGGTTAAAGCGTGAGGTAGCGTCGGCCTTGTGTTTGCAGAGATCCGGTTAGGTTCTCGGGGCGTCTTTCCAGAGGCATTTCCATTTCGGTGTAAGGAAGTTCCTTTGCCTGACCATTTGTTGGAAATCCAAAGAAACAATACGAACCCTGTACGGTTTTAGTTGTATTACCTGCTATGGAATGTGGCGGTAACCTGCTATTGAACATGGTAATTATAGTAGGCATACAATAATGGTTGTATGTTGGCTAAGATTAATATTATACTTTCGAAATGATTTCGACACAATGCACTAGTAATAATATCCAATGATTTGCGTAGTAAGCATGTTTGACTATCATAAGGAGAAATCTTCTCCAATTCTGCGTTTGCATTGTGTGTGTGGCGGGAGGCCTTATGGTAGTTTCATTTTCCAATAGCATTGCGAAATTGTTTTATTCTCTTTGTGAAAATAACTGTTTTACGATCTCACACCAGTCACCATGACTGACTCGGAGTTTATTGTTCCCTTTCTAAACTCTGGGTGCCCATAATTTCCACACGGGCAGCCTAGAGTTATGTTATCAGGATATTCTGGATATTCTGGAGCTTTAGAGATGAGCTGGATGGCGAGACGTACACTCGTACTTGTTTATTTATTCCGCTGTGTATTCTGTATGAGGACAAGTTTATATAACTGTTCATTGTTGTATTGAGTTGTATATTGACTCTGATTGATGATGTATAAACTAATATAGTCTTTTGTTTAAAGATTATTAATTTATCTATTGTATATTATTCCGCTGCGAATGTGAGATTCTGATATTGTTTCTGTTTTTGTTTTTCTTCTTCTTTATTTTCTTCTATCTTCTTCTACCTCTTCTTTTTAACCCTAATGATTCGGTTTTCCGGCATTCCATTGCGCAGCATTTGATACAGTGGACGTATTAATGTCGACTTTCGAGCGTCGAAAGATCGCAACCGTTACACGAGGTCAGTAGAGTCGCTCGACGAAAACTACCCTTCACTTTGAGGCTATCAGCAGTCGGGTGCACTTATTACTGATGCGAGATATCACTAATCCTAGGATCTGTGATGGTGTGAGAGTTTGGACCTGCTTTCTTAATCGAAAAGTATTAAATGGTCCAAACTTGGAATTAGGAGCGGTGAGGGATAACTCTATAGGAGTTCGCTTCTGCTTTGAGGTATTAAATGGTTGCAGGGTCCGCCTCTCTATTAAAAGGGAGTATTAAGTAATCTAGTAAGATTCCAAACAAATAAGGATACCTCCAAAAAATTTCACTTCGGCCTTGAGGTATTAAGTGGCTATTGTTGGGCCCGCCTCCCTACCGAAAGAAGTAATCCGATGAGATTCCATATTTATAAGAGCGATACTGGATATCTCGGGAGAGGTTCACTATAGGTTTGAGGTATTAAGCGGTTGTAAGGTCTGCCTCTTTCCTATAAAAGAAGTATTAACTTGCCTAGTGAAATTTTCAAGCAATGTCAGCTAGATAGTTCCAATGAGGAGTCCAACTTAAGGTTAGGTATTAAATGGCAAAGGCCTACCTATAAATTAGTGTTAAATGTTCAGAGGCCTGCCTAGTCCTTATTAATGAGGTATTAAGTGGCTTGGGTATGGTCTCTCACGTTGCTATGACTTTAATAACGATAGATGCACTAGTGGTATGGCTATTATAAGTTATAAGGCTATATAATGGTCAAAGGTTCTGTAGTTAGGACCAACAGACCAATAATGACGACGCGAGAAGTCAACCTTGGGAATCGGTCTTAAATGACGAGTCTACCCCGATTGAGGTCTTTAATGGCAAAGTCTGCCTATTTCTTTTTAAAAAGTATTATGTGGCGATATTGGAAGACCGCTTCATATTTAGAAGTATCAAGTGGCTAATGGACTTGGAAGTATTGGATGGTTGATAAGGCTTCGTCAGTATTTTGTACCTTGAGAATGGGTAGGTAAGAATCGTGTGTGCAATGTAAGGTTAGATTAGAATTGCTAACCTTAATAGATATAATAATTAAATGGAAACCAATCGGTATAAATTTATGTTATTGATAGTTCATAGATTTTCCAATCACTAGAACGATGTTTTAACCCCCTCCTCATTACAACCCACAGGATAGATTTATTGCCCTTGTTGACCCCTAGGCGTCTCATATATAATGTCTATTGATATATGCTTTGATTTCCAAGTTGGCACCTCAATTGGAAATAACAATCCTCCAAGCTTCCCATGCTCAGCCATTATCCTTTGGCACGCCAAACATTTGGTAACAAACTCAACTACCCTCTTCTTCACCCCTGGTCCATAAAAAATCCTCTACATATCCATAAACATCTTATCTCCTTCGTGGTAAATGGTCATCCTAGAATGGTTACACTCTACTGATACTTTTTCTAAAATATCCTCAACTATAAGGACACAAAGGCGTCCATCTCTCCTCAAACATCTTATTTCGTCTACTACATAACTACTAATATGGGGAAATGTTTTCCTCTACTCAGCTTACCAAAAATATCCACTATCCCTTCATTTTTCTTTAGCTCAAGTCCAATGTAGTGTACTAGTGCTGACCTAACCACTAATGCACCGAGTAGCCTAGAGTGGGTTCGATTGGAAATTGAAATTTGAGAGAAACTCGTATTATCGCTAGTTAAGTGTCCTTATGAAATTTCCTTATTTACATCGTTTCTCAATATGTGTATATTTATCTTGCGGTCTAATCCCACCCATAATATCTACCCAATGATAAAATATGAACATATTTTATATCATATCGTACGCTTTTCCAATAAACTAAGGGAGGCAACTAGCGATTACAAACCAAAAACTCTAAAAGAAAATTTTGCTGGAAGATGTCATTCATCATCAACTAGTGTTAATAATGTTGTGGTACTAACACTCCTTACTAAATTAAGATGGACATTCCTAGTATGTCATTCCTACTATCATCCACGTTCCTTAATTCTCCTTCTTAGGTTCTAATAAATGCGGTACATCTATTACTTCAGTTAATATACTTGATTATGGGATAAACGGTGCATCCCCATAAATTCCGTATTAAATTCTCCAATCAGTCCCCATTTAATTCCTTTTAACGATCTATTAATTACAAATTTATTGTCCATTAAATCTGTAATTAATGCCCTAAATCACAGTCCTATAGTTACTACGTTGTTAATAACTAATACGAATATCATCGTAAATTATGCTATTTATATTTTTTATTTTTGAACATTAAGCGTAGTTATACGTGTTTATTTATTGAATTATAATTCTAACTATTAATTTCTAAACTAGAACATTTCTTGCCGCATTTTAATTTATCAAGGCTGCCTTTTCAAATAGGACTACCATTATAACTTTCCATAAATTAACCAAAAGTAAGATTTTTACTTAGTTTGAAATTACAGGGAATCATTTCTTTTCTTTTATTGAAATAGACAGTGTAAACTACAGAAAAGAATATCTATATCTTACACATCTCTTTCCCTTTTAGTATATCCCTTGTTAATTCAAACAACACGCTTTTATACATATATTGGAATTGGATAATTTATGAAAATTACACGGAATCCGCTCCAAATAGTTCAAAACCTTAATTTCACAAACATAAAGTACCTAATCTAAAACCTTAATCTTTAAAAATATAAACTTAGAAACCCCATTTTTTCATTTTTTTTTCAAAAATTAAAACATTGCTTTGCAAAATAATTTCCCTCCTCAAAGCCTTTCTACCTCAATGACTTACTTCTTTAAAAGTAGGATTTTTAATCCAAAACATTCAAAAACTCAATTATCATACCAATTAATCATTTTTTCAAAAACATCTTCAATAACTTTCAACGATTAAAAGTAGAGTAGACAAGGATAACTTATGTCCTATCATTTTCCTATCCTATTCCTATTACTTCTCTCTTATATTATTTCTAACTAGATTACTAATCCTATTTTATACTGTCGAAACTGGACCGGCTCACAACGGAAGTTGTGAGTGAATTTCAAAAAGATTTTTCCCTTATTTGATCTATATTGGGCATATAAAGTCTAATTTATTTAGAACATTTTTAAAATTTTATTTAAATAAACTCTCTTATTTATTTAAATTTATAAATTATATACAATTTTAAAAAAATTATCTTTTGGGCATATATAAGTACATATATGTATAATATACATATATGTATGTGTGTGCACGTGTAACATGATAAGCCACGTAACGTATAACATGCCCATATATTAATGTTGGAATTTACATCGCAACGGATATGTTACCTCATATGATATGTATTGTATGTTGTTGGAATATATGTATGTATGTAAATTTTTTATTTATATAAATATATTATAAATCTACATATATATACGCGTATATATATCTTATATATATAAGTAAAATATTAATTATTTATATATACTTGTGTTATTGTAATAAATATTAAAATAATATATATATATATACACACACATAATATTAAAACAATAATTATGAACTGTATATATGTATTACAAAGAATAAATTTTTTATATATAAGCATATTTATAATACACACACAAATATATATGTATGTATGTATGTACTAATAGAATTAAATAGTAAATTTATTTTAATTTTTTTAAACACTTGCATATCTTATGCACAACAAAATTTTATTATATTAATATATATATATATATTGATTATAGTCGGAAAAAAAATATTAATAAAAATATTTTCGAGATATATTATTCAAATTTTAGAATTATCAAAAAATCTTCCATGATATTTGAAGTTTTGGAAAAAGTTTCCATAATTTTTCTTAGTCAAAATTTATTTTTTATTAATTAATTGTTTTTCGACCATATATTATAATATATTTAAAAAATATTTTTAAATTCTCATTTTTTGATCGAGTGTTTATTTCATGATAAAATAACTTTATAAAATTTAAAAGTTAATTTTTGAAACATATCTTATTTTTTATAATTATTTAGATAGTGCATTGATTTGAATAATATTAAATAATTATTTAAAAATAATATACAGCTACCGAAAATTATAATTAATGCAAATATACATATATAAAATATGTGTTCAATTATTAGCATGAAATGATGATATAATTAAACACAAACCATATAATCCTAATAAAATGACATAGTAATATGCATATATTAATTAATAAAAGAATAATTACTGTAAATAAAATATTTGTTGGCGCATATCTGATCAATATGTAAAAAAATTAATGAATATATACATATAACCAATGTAGTATGTGACAACATCAATACATATAAGAATCGTTACCCAACTAACAATATAATGTATGAATTCAAATATTATTTAAAATTATAAACTATATAATACAGGAAAAACATGCCTAAAACTAATGCCTTAGAGCATGCCTAGTAATGATGAGCACACACTCTAAAAGCTTTTCGATTTGACAGACTGCTAATCCCCGAATCGTAGAACTTTGACTATCAAATAGCAATTGTCTTTTGATTTAATTTGAGTTGGATTTGCTTGAGCTCCTAAGGGATGATATCGGCAAGCAATGGAGGGGATAGTGACAGCAGTAAAAAAATATCTAATCAATTTTGGATTTGAGGTCTTTAACCAGTAGATGAAAGAGATGAAGTTATGAATCATATAGTATAACAATTCTCACTAAATTTAAGCCATTTGTTTCTAACACCTCTAGCCGATTTTAGCCACCCCCTATAGTCCTCATTACAGCTGAAATTATCAACCTATCATCATGGCCCAATATCCTATTTAAGCCTAAAGAAATATTATTAATTAAATCTAGTTTAATTGCTTATCTATATCGCATATCGACCGATATATTTATAACTATTTACAAATATATTAAATAATATTCATTCCTCAAATAATATTTAAAATTTTATAATTAACATTTCATAAATATTAATTAATTTGTAACAATTATAAACTAATTAAATCGTTTAGTCTAAAGAGAATTCATCATTTTGGTTATGTGACTCATCGAGCGTAAATTGGGTCCGCGATTAACATCGTACTATTCGAGTATTAAGGTTCACACTTCATTTAGCAGGTGGTGTGACATTTTGGCCAAATTTATCGCTTACTTAGTTTCGGTAAAATCCAATTTCACTTTGCTAAGCGTTACCCAGTTGTGACTGTATTTTACACCAATTATCTTCGTCAAAACCATATCACATTGAACTTATGGAATTTGATAATGGTTAAATTTCCAATGTCATCCATATTTAACTCTATAGTCCAAACACAAAGTCGTTGATTCAGTAATAACAATTATTATTAACCGAACTGCTGTGGCTAAAGAATTTGACTTTGAGTTGACCTACATTTGAAAAGCATTACATACTGTAGTCTCAATGGATACATCGATATCCAGTCTCGATGCATCTTAACTAGGAACATTTATGGATTTTCTATTAAATATACTTTTAATTAAATTAATTAATTAATACAACACAATATAAAGCGTATAATAGAAAGAAAAGACCTTTATTTTGAACAAGATTAGTCAATGAGTTAGATACATGTAATGAATTATATAATTTCCCTAAGGGCATACCCTTAACTCTATCAATCTCCCACTTACACTTGGGGTCAATTATGGAATCTTATTCCAACTTATCCAATCGGTTTTATCAAAACCAATTAGGTCAGTCCCTTAATGAATGAGTATGCTATTATGTTTCAAATATCCACTCTGTCAATCAACTCTCTCCGACGTTGATAAACTACATATATCATATGGAACAATTCAGAATTTGTTCCTCGACTTCCAGTGAGCTTTAAATTCTGTTATGAACTATATCATTACATTATCATGATATAACAATGTTATGGTATTTTCAGCATTTGGAACCACCCTCGGCTCAGTTTTAAATTTGTGCATTTATATTTGTATACATTTTTTATTTCATCGTTATTCAAGGCAATGTACTTAGCCTTTTTTATTGAATCGGCCACATTCTTTCATTAGGAATGTTTCCCACTTAAATATTCTTAACTCAAATTTATTATTGACATATTATACTTAATATCACTTATGATACTCCTTCATAAGAAGTTTGTTGCTTCTTTAAACAATCCTCTAGTATTTCATAAATACACAAGAACACATCAAACAACTATTTAGCAATATCAATTTAGATTTGATATTTGCTTATGTATCAAATACATAAACAGATCATGATATCGTGGACATTATAACATGTATGATAATTCCTATTGCCAACACATAAGGAATCCATCTTACATTTTCGTATTAAACATTTTAACAAGGTGTCCTTACATATAGTTTTGGGACATTCCCATATCTTTTATACTTACCATAAAAGAGATCATTTATAAATCCAACGTTAGTATTAATTTAATTTAAAGTTGATTTTAACACAAGTACATCGCTAACAAGCAGTGGTGTGTTGTTTACTTATGGTTTGGAAATATCTATGTACCATTTTAACTTTATTTCTTATAAGCACATGCTTCCTCTGCATTTTGATTGACAATCATACTATTTGATATTCTTAAAACATTTGTTCAATTTTGATGCTCGTCGAATGACACTTTCATATTTGTTCTTGGATCACATTCAAAAACTCGCAAAACTAATATCGCTTCCACTGACTTCGAGACACTTTGATTATTATGTGTAAATAGATTATTCTAAATCATTATTTAGAATTTTCTGTTTCAACACATATGTACGAAAATATAAATTCATACTAAGCGATAATTTGTGAGTAAAATCCGAACCTACTTGAGCACATCGAATGGTGAATCTATTTTGTTAATTTCAACAATTGAAATTTATGGTATTAGTCTTATCAATGTGGCTTACTATATTCCAACTACAATTGTCTTTCTCTTAAAGACACATTTGCAGCCAAAAGGATCATATCCTTTCAGATACAGCTATTAAAATCACATTTTGATAATGTACTCGGATTCTATTTTAGATTTGCACATAGTACTGTATTATAGATTCAATGCTCTTAATGGTATAATGAAACAATTGAGGAATATTTATTCTTGACATTGACAAAGAACTCACAGTTTCTCTTTAATGTACCTGAATACTCATTATACGTTCTAATGTATTAGTGTTCATTTAGGTTCGATCAATTTCATTTCATTCCTTGTAATTAGTTTTATCCATGGATCTTATCCATGTCCATTTTACAGCCAATAATTTCACGAAGAAATTCATTCGCTACAAAGTTGGTATTTCTTGAAATAACAATTGTTTCTCAGTGCAACAGAACGTGCAATCATAAACATTTTACGAATTGCCTTATATAAAACTGATTTTGCATTAGTTCACAATATATTTATGTTTACAGTATAAATTAGTCATCCAATGACTATTATACCTAAACTTCAAACAAGTTCCCTAGTAAACAATTATTACGTACAGACTTTCGACTTACACAACCTACAAATCATTGGCCTAGAATATGTTGAGGTTTCTTATAAACCTTTATCTTGTATGAATTTGTAAACTATTATTTTGATGAAATAATTTAACCATGTGTACTACACTTAAGTATATGACCTTATAGAAAGAAGTTAACCCAACTTCACTCATAATTAATCGTACTTTCTGCAATAAAGTTTTATTACTCGTTATCGATACATCGTTATGTATCATAAGGAGGAGTGACCTTTTAACACATAATCTTTATTCATGTTTGGTATATATGGAAATCTGTCCAATATACTCACCCATTCGATTAAATCGAATCATTTCTATCACATGTTACATTATTTACTTCCGTTTTAATATTCTATGAGCTTATCTTACACTTATACATATGTATCAAATACATATGACCATGTCTGTGATGACTTATCAGTGAATATGACAAAGTACGTGGAAATATTTTGGTATAATAGACTTACGATGGTATACATCTGTATGTATCAATCCAAAGAGTTCATCAACTCCTATAATAATCCCACTAAACGGGTGCATTTCCCTTGAATGTTTGAGATATAATTAACTAGTACCATATGATTCATAATCATACAATAAAAATTATTTCTTAAAATTATGGCTTAGTCTATAATTTCAAAATAATTGTAAATAATTCTAGATACTTTAATATTTTCAATGCATCACTTTTTTTATGAAAACAAACACCACATTACAGTTTTATTCCATAATGAATATTCATAATATATACATTGAAATACAACTATGTTTACTTTTCAGTCGACATCAAAAAATAGTCATTATTTCATAAATAATGTTCGGTATGTTTTATAGAAACAATTTTTGTAATTTGATGCAATTTATAAGTGCTATATGGCATGCTCTCACTATATTCGCCATTACTATAATAGCGTACTAAATTCGAATATTCATCATTCACTTAATGTAGATTATCTATTTCACGTACCGCATCTAGTTTACAGCGGAGAGTTCTTTGATCAAATATCTTTAACTCAAAGAAATAAATCTCATAGAAAACAATTTTCTATATGAAAATACATTTCGGAATAGAAATCATATTTCTCATTCCAATGTTAAGTATCAATTATTATTACAATTCTCATTTTGATGTTTCTTTATGAAGTATAAGTGACTATTCACTCTTTTCGTTCCAACTGTAACTTAAATCACATCTTCTATTGTACATTCATTTTCCTTTCTAAATGGTTGAACCATTCAAAAGAAAACATTTACTACAACATCATAAAGAACTCTTTACAAAGATGCATTTGATCATCCTTAACATTTAAGGACATCAAATATGATGCACCATACATGTAATAACCTGCCTTTTCGACCCTCAAAGTCAACACTAATACATCCACAGTATTTACATGCGGAGTATCCAAGTTCCAGAAAGACAAATTGTTGGGGTGAAAGAAAGAAAAGACAGAATAGAATCTCACATCGTGATGAGTAACATATAATATACAACAAATCTTTATAAAAGAAAACTGTAATATATATACATTAATTAGAGTAACCAAATCATCAGCCTGGACAGTTATAACAATCCGTCCTCACGAATGCTGATAAATAAAAAAACAACAAATGCAATGAAAATAAATATTCACAAATACGCCATGAAGGCATCCAGCTTATCTTCTAAAGCTCCAATGCAGCTAACCTAAATCTTGAAATATGCTTGGGCTGGCCCGAGCATGATAAGAAAATAATGCTCGAATCAGTCTAGTAAACCAGCATGAGAAATACAAACCAAATGGATTTTAATGTTATAAAACCTTTCAAAATTAAAGGTATCTCGTAAGACCATGTTGCACATAAATATGGAAAAGTTTTTACCTTATAATAACCAGACCATTTCTATAAGAAATCCATTGATATTATAATAATGTCTAGTGTTTAAAATAAATATATAACATAGCTGGAATATTTGCATCTCACGTTCCAACATATTTGGGCACAACTAAGTCCGTAAGTCACTTATTGGAAAATGGATTACATAAAATGACAAGGCACCGGGGTACCACCTTCCACAATACACCTCTAGAAAATGTACTGAGGTCCTCACTTAGAACCCTTGCCAACACAGAACTAGTCTACCCTTACTGGATAGTACCGAATATGTCATCAACCTGGTTGCTTTGCAACCTTTTTCCTTGAGCATTCAACATGCGTAATTCATAGATAGCACCCTGGTTTCTTTGCAACCTTTTTCCTCGAGCATTCAACATGCATAAATTCATAGATAATGATCTAGAAGGGTAATGACGTACCCTAATGGGTGCGATCTACATAACATTACTGCATCTCCCATGATTTTTTTCATTCTCGGGTGTAAGGCTTGAGGCTACGTTTTACTTTTATATAGCAATCCCACTTGGAATGCTAACACTGCCCTCCAGGCAACAATGCAACATCAATATTCATCCATACAAGTTGTTCGGGTTATGAACAAACTGAGGGCACTACTTCTATTACATCCTCAGGATTAGTAGCAAGTAGTCCTTGCAATTCAAAGAACTCTATCTTGATTCCATCATCTTGAAGATGTTTTCAGTTCAAATGCATATGCTGGTTCGAAGTGGTTTTCAGATAACTCACATTTATCTTATCTCGGTCGCTCTAGACCGACAACGATAGTTTTAAACTGGCTAACATTTGATAGTCGTTTATCTAACTATCAAATAAACAAACAATCAAATCAGAGATTCAATTTTACATAGAAACCAAGCATGGTTAAGCACATAAGCAACTATTAATCCTCTTTAATTAATCCTTTCATTAATTAAAATCACTTTTTAAATATTTGTATTAAAATAACTTTTATAAAAGATATATTCACAAACCCTTCTCTACTCTTTTCAGTACTCTAAAAAATTTTGATGTACTTATCATAACTGTATAAGTATACGCATAAAAAAGTTCACTTTCAAAACTTAGAAAACTTTTCCATATACTTATATTAACAGTATCAGTATATTCACATGAGACTACATTTCCGATAATTAGAAAATGTACCCATATACTTATCCCAATGGTATAAGTATATTCACAAATCTTAAGAAAGATTTCACTTCCAAAGCCATACTTATTCGGGTTAAACAAATGTCATTTAAAATACAAGTAACAATAAAACCTAACCCACGTTTCTCTTTTTGGTGTTAAGTATGAAAAGAATGCTTCCTATACCACCATAGTTTTTATTGACATAACCAGCGGGGTTGAATGGGCCTCATACCATAAAATGATCATTTATGAAAATCAGGTCTCATCCTTTTTATAAATATTCATTTAATAAATCCTCTTATAAAACCCCTTTATAAAACTCTTTTATATTTTCAAACCCCTTTTATAAAATATCATTTATAAAACATCTTTTATATATCTCAAATTTATTTATAACTCTTTTTATAAAACTCCAAATCCATTTATAAAACCCCTTTATACTACTTCATTATAAATTTCATTTTATAAACTTATGTACTTAACACAAATTTTTGTTTCAAAATAAGACCACTTACTTTTCATAAAATGATCATTACATATATGACTTTAAATTCACAAATGTGATTTAATATACTAAATTATATAAAAATGATATCCTTTCCCTTTTTATAAAATACCAGTTATAAATCTATTGTTTTATTTATAAAATACCATTTATAAATCTCTCTTTTGTTTATAAAACACCATTTATAAATCTCACTTTTATTTATAAAACACCATTTATAAATCTATCCTTTTATACAACATTTTATATAAAATGTTTCACATATACTTATTCCAAAATATTTTTATTTTCTTTTAAAAACAAAATCACTTTATTTTAAAGATAAATTCACCTTTGTTTATCTTTAAAATAAACATCCATTATTATAATAACTTTTCTATAGAAACAAATACTTCTAAAAAATTTCCAAAAAGGTTGGAGAAAAATAGAAAAGTACAAAAATTATTTTAAAATAAAAGGTCACAGAAAATCTAAAATCATATTTAAAAAGCATTGTCCAAATCAAAACCATTTCTCATATCAACGGTTGTTAATAGTATTTTCAGTATACTAAAATAAGGCAAATAGCTACCATTGCACTCAACCAATGTTGCTAATACTACCTTTATCACTAAATAGTATTTTTAATATATATCAATGTCACATACAATATAGCCAAATTACCAAACTTCGACATTCAACAATTTATAACATAAGTATATAACTGGAATTAAAATCAACGTGTATATAACTGAAATTAAAATCAATACTAACGAGGAATCCAGACTCCCGTACAAAATTCTCTGTATTTCATTTTATATATCATTTGCTTTTTAAAGCAGAAATTCAACCAAACCAAACCAATAAATCATTCAAATACAAAACAGTAATTTATATCCACTATATATTGTACAATATTCATCCAAAGGTGAGATAACACATCAAAATTCTAATTGACATTTAAACGTTCTAGCTTGATCTAAAATCGAACGACGTTCGATTTCAGTTGAAAATTTCACTAGCTTCAGACTCGACGAAACTAGTTCCAATGCATTGATAACGCTCTTACGAGCTCAACGAAAAAGACCGTGTCTCGATTGGACCTCGTATGGAAAAATTATTCAATTTATAAGATTTTGAATTATTTATATTAATTTAAAACTTAATTATAATACTTAATCAAATTAATTACCATCCACGTCCCTAATCCTTCTCCCCTAAGCAACTCCTCATGTTCATGTGCATGCATGCATGAACCCACAGTCGCCTCCTTCCATCGATGATTCTCCACCTCCGCTCTACGGAATCACGCATCGTCAACTCTGATCAACTGCTCTTCGCGAGTTCTACCTCCCTGACCCTCCAGTTCGAACTTTATTGCACTAAACAAATCGCGACCTAGGCATGGCTTCGACAACCCCAAAATGCCATGCCATAGAATTAATGGTCAAGGCACTGAAAATTGGGGGGATGTTCTCCACGCGATGAGAAACCCAATGCCGCAAACGCCATGGCCTCACGTCCCCTAAATCGCCTCCCCGACCAAACCCTAGTTCCACTGGACCACGTTGATCATCACAACCCATCACTGCACGCCACCAAATTACATGGATTTGAAGATCTCAACGATATGAGCCCAATGGATCTTGTTTCGCATTTTTTCGTTAAGAAATTTGTTTGATTTTAATTTTTGATTGAAGAGGCCATTTATTTTTACTATAAATAAGGTAGGAGGGAAAAGTAAAAGGAGAGGGAAAGAAAAGAAAAGTCTTGTGTTGGAAATCTAACTGTATAGGCTAGTTTATTTTGCAATTTCTGATACTTTGCTACATAGCATTTCATTCGCGTACGAATTGCGAACAAAAAAACAAAAATACAATCGCGCAAAAAAATGCGACACGAACACAAAACAACAATAATATACACTGGTTATCTTATCTACAAAATTTCAAAAATACCATCATTTGTCGAAAAATACGTCAAACAATAATTTAAATATTTTTCCAATTAAAAATTATGGAAAAATATCAATTTAAAAATACATCAATAAAAATCGAGTTGTTTTATTAACGGTTGATTTTTTTATAAATATTCTCATTTGAAACGTCAAAAATTTTGGATCGTTACATTCTTCCCCCTTAGAAGAATTTTGTTCCTGAAATTCCCAAAGGAAGAAAATTGTCCACAAACCCTTAAGCTTTTAAAAACTCTTATGTTATGGAAAATTTAGGCGGCACCTCCTTTACGCGGTTCGATCAAGAAAGCCACAACTAGCCCAAATCAATAAAGAAAACAAAAGCCTAAAAATGCTCCCCTATATTTGGGGCATAAAATCATCAACAACATTATATACTTAAAATATATCTTATAGAGTGTGTAATACATATAGCTAACACACCCGTTAAGCAAATAAACAGATACTAGTTTGTCAAGCAAACAAACTCTACTCATGAAACCAAAAGCAACTAGCAAGCCTTTGCTTCCATGTACCCGTATCTCACTTGCAAATGCTACCAAACCATATAACTTACAGCACACAATTATATTTAAGCCCGTACAATGTACATATGTCATTTGTACGCAATATCAAATCCGATCACTAGCTCGAACATACAAATTTCACTTTCGAAATGGTATGGCTCACTCGACTTCCCTAGTGCAAATACTAATCGGGTTTCTTGATTAGAAACCTCTGTTCTCCTTACATTGCAATATATTATGATGGAAAACATCAAAATCATATCATTAATCTGTATCAAGTGTTTGCCGTCAAGAATCGAATGAAAAATCCTTGTTCGTATCGGTGAAAATCACCTCGAAATCATGTGCTCGAATCTGGATCAAGGACAGTTATGCGAATAAAATGATCTAAGTATAGCTTATGTATTTATTCCATTGGTTTTAACTATACCAATTATTTTTAATTTGCATTTTTTTATACCAATAGAATTTCATTTAATACCAATAAAACCATTTAATAAAGCTTTTTTTAAGTTTATAAACATCTTATAAAACACAACTTATGTTTATAAACACTTTTAAAACTTAGTTCATATTCATATAATACTCCACTACATCCTAAGAGTATATACAAACATCATATTCATTATACATAACATGAATGTTCGACAGTTTAAAGTTTGTTTAAATTCTTACTATCTTTCCAAATTTATAAGTTACAAAAACTTATTATCTTATATTTTCGTTAAAACACTAAGCTTCAAATTCTCAACTAATTGCCGACTGTCCAAAATCGTCGAAAATTCCATTTCATTTCAACAAATGAAAACTACCAAATAATATATCATAATGAGATGCACAAACCAAACTATCCTACTGCATATGATATACGTATCCAATAACTTAACTAAAAACTTCAGAATTAAATACACAAGCTTTATTTCAAATCATTTGAAATAATAATAATATACACTTATAACCTTTGTATATCAAATCATACCTCTGAGATGTTAAATCAATTTTTATTTTACCAAAACAACTCTAAAGCAAAACTACTATGGTAGCATACCCCACTTAACTCGAAAATGAACGCCGATGATGCTGCAGTCATCGCCAGAATTATTTTTCAACGACTGAAGTGAGTTTATTACTTTCTATCTCCTTTGAAATCCTTTTAAAATATTTCTATTCATAAATACTTTCAAATAATACTATTATTATTTTTCCCAAAACTTTGAAAACATTTTCAATAACATCGGGATTTAAGTTCTCAAATTCTTAACATTAAATCCTTTTTATTTATAAACCATATTCATAAACAATACATATATAATTTCACCTTCTTATATAAAAACATTTCAGAAATGTTTATCTCTGTTTATATTATAATAAACAACTTTTATTAAAATTATATTTTAACTCATCATTATCACCGAATGCCTTATAGTCCAATTGTGAAACTGAATTCACAAGGTGTTCGTTTTAATGTTCCTACAATTATTGTCTACCCAACCCATGCAGTGAAAAGGTAAAACTACTCATAAACTGGTCAAGCGCAAATAATCAAACAATAAATGATTATAATAGAGTATTATCATTTCTTAACAAACAAACACATCATAAATATCTATATCAATTTCCAAAAATTATTCTTTTTTGTATATAAATTATAAAATCTAGGTAAAATTGTTTCATTTACCAAATTCACAACAATACTATGTCAGCTTGCGTTGTTCAAGTGTTAGGAACCCATATCAATATCGTGGCATCCCACGCACCTGCCAGAATTCATAAACCACTCAATAAATAAATCAACACAATATAGAATAATTTAATAGCACTAACAAATACACACCGTCATATATAGATACAAACATACACTCAGCTCATTCTAGGGTGTCACTTACCCTATCTTAAATGAGTCTACCCCACCAAAGCCTAGGTGTTCATTCAACCAAAGCTCTGATACCACGTGTGACGAACCACCTTTTCGACCCTCGAAAATCAACAATAATACATCCACGATATTTACATGCCGAGCATCCAAGTTCCAGAAAGATAGATTGTTGGGAAGAAAGAAAAGACGGAGTAGAATCTCACATCGTGATGAGTAACATACAATATACAATAGATCTTTATAAAAGAAAACTGTAATATATATACAATAATTAGAGTAACTAACCAATCATCAATCAGGACAGTTATAACAATCTATCCTCACAAATGCTGATAAATACAAAAATAACAAATGCACCAAAAATAAAATATATGTGAATACGTCTTGGAGGCATCCAGCTCGTCTCCTGAAGCTCCAAAGCAGCCAAACTAAATATGGAAATATGCTCAGGCTGACCTGAGCATTATATGAAAATAACGTTCGGATCAATCTGGTAAAACAGCGTGAGAAACACAAACTAAATGAATTTTAATGTTATAAAACCTTTCAAAAATAAAGGTATCTCATAAGACCATGTCGCATATAAACACGGACGGGTTTTGTAATGATCTACATTTCTTATACCTAAAGACGACACTTAATAATCCACGGTATTCATGTGCCGATCGTTTAAGTGTCTGAAAGATAGGTCATTTGGGGTGAAAGAAAGAAAAGATAGAATAGAATCTCACAAAACGTGATGAGCAATATATAGTATACACAAAATCTTTACAAAAAGAGATCATCTTTATTTATACACAACATTTGAGTACACTATCCAATTTGAATTCCATTTAATTTAATTTGAATCCGAAAACTTCAAACGTCAATAACATTTTCATTTGAGCTCCAATTTCAAAACTTTATATATGTAAATTGATCATAAAATCACCACGAACGCAACGACACAACTTTGGTGGCCAAATTCAAAAATTTATAAAATTTCCATTTTTAACCTTATTACTAATTTAATTAATCCATTTCTTATTAATTAATTTTTTATTAATTTTTACGGAGTGTTACACAAATAATGTGGGAGAATATAAATATTTAGATAATATGGATAATTTCCATATAAATATATAATTTGAATTTCAAACTTTAAATGCAGAAATAGTTTAGGAGGAAAATAATTAAAGGTTCTAATTACATATTGTAGAATATGCTAGTATATGATTTTTGTTTGATGAAAATAAACATATATATATTCGTTTAATTGTATTTGTTATTGTACTATTTTATTTTTCCACATAATTAAATAAATATTTGTTGAATTAAATAAATAACTCAGAATTCATATTCAAACAAATATTTTATTCAAACAAATATTTTATTACAAATTCAAATAGTATAAATTTGAGCTCTCACTACATATATGCATTTTCAATTACAATTCAATTTCAAATTACAACACAATTTTCACTATACAATTTTTACATACATTTTCACCTCACTACATTCACTCATCACTCGTATTTGATCTTCAACTCTATTCCAATTTTTATCCCGCATCTGAATTATCTGCAAAATAAATACTAACGCAGTAAAGTTGAAAAAGAAATAATTTTGCAGTGTACAATGAAGTGTGTGTTTTGAAAATTTTATTTGCCTCAGTTATTTGGGTTGTTCGTCATTTATTTTCTTTTGAATTCATCCTACACGAACAGCTTGTAACATGCATAGTGTATCATTGTACATATCACAAGGCCGTGCACACCTATATACACTTGCATGTTAAAACTACAAGGACAGGTGAGCACAAGGTCAAACCCAAGCTGAGGCTGGATTCAACTCAGATGCAATACTAGAACAAAAATAGAATGGTCAAGTACGAGTTTCAATGGTCAGTCAACATAAATAAAAGTTCAATACAATGGCCAAGTTCAAAACAACACCCCACAAGGCCAGTGCAATTAAAAGGAAGTGGTGAAACAGACCTCACATATATTTCAGAGAATACAAAGCCAACCATATTCAACAAGCTATCATACAAGTACATATGCAGAACTATCAAGACAACAACCCAGAGCTATGAACACACAGAGGCATGTTCAAAGTTTCAAATTGCCCCAGACATGTCAAATGCATTCAAGGCTAACAAGACTGCAACAACAAAAAGACTCAATGCAACATCAGTTCAGGTATGGGTGCAACCAGATTAGGTAAATGAACTGGCTCGAAGCAAATGAAGTCCAGACCAAATTGCAATACAACCAGATTCAATATCAAACCACCATACATATATATACATATGTATACACATATGTATACATATATATGTAGTAACACACGACAGCCTCAACCATTCAAACTCAAGGCAAGAGCAACCAAACAAGAATGTATCAGACCAGACACACAATGATACAAGAACAGAACAAGACTTCATAACTGAACCACCAGAGATGGATGCAATGCTCATGTACACAAAGACCAGAACCAAATAAGTGATCGAGTTTCAAATGCATTCAGCTACCTTCAGATTGCAACAACCAGACTCGAGTAAGCCAGAGTACACACATCAGAGGCATGTACAAGACAGCAGACTACATGATGCAACATACCCAAACATATGAAACACAGACAATAATGGGAGCAGTGCACAAGGAGTTGTGAACAAAAGTGATGCAACCATAATAACAAAGTGAGACCAGTTCCATATATGAAACCAAATCGCACATGAACACAAAGAACCAACATGAAATATGCAATGACATGAAAATAAGATCAAACCACATAAGCATTCAAACAGAGACGAGATCAAGTGCAGACACACAAGTGAGCATGTGAATTATCTCAAGTATGGCTTGAAATAACAATGAGCATAGTGGACACATCAAGCAAACGAAGTGGACAGATCATTTAGCAGTTCGAATAACAATTGCCAGCAAAGCAAAGAGAAGCAATTTACATGAAGCTGTGAGTCAATGAACCAAGTCAATTTTTATCTAAAAAAGTCAAATGTCGAAGTCACAGAGGTCATGAACGAGAAAAAATTCAAATGCCAGAAAAGAACGGAACCAAATCCAACCGAGTATGAAATGAACAAGTCAAAAATAAATACCATCATTCGATTAAAAATTCACGGCCAAGCAAAACTCATTAAACAATTCAAATAGAAATATAGGAATCATAATTTAGGATTTCATTCACTATTAAAAAAACCCATTACATCATCGGCAAAGCAGGCGATTTGAGTTCAAGAAAATCATAGAACAAGCACTGAATAAAATCACAAATATAACTCAAAACTCGAATCGAAGTCGAGCGTAATCAAAATTGAAATAGGATAAATTACATACCATTTCTATCATTCGTGCTCGACAAAAATTGGAGCAGCCATAAGCCATTCAATGCCAGGAGTCGATTGATGAAGAAAAGCAAATCAAGTTCCTCAATTCAATCGATCAATATCAATCGGAGGCTTCAATTATATAGCAACCCTAGATTTTGTGTTGAAGAAAAGCAAAAAAGGGAACGGTTGACTTTTTACTCAAAGGAAGAAGAGAAACTCATCTACATATTCTAATTGGGCCGAACAATAATAAGGGGACGTTTATTCTTCAATTATATTGGGCCGTGTCTTTTTTCTATTGGGCTTCATATTTAAGAATTAGGGTTTTGTTGTTTTTTGTTTATTTTATTTTGTAATTTTTTCTATTTTAAATTGTGTAATTCTAGTTGTGTGATTAGGGACAAACTACGGTGGTGTAGTTCGAGAATTCGCAACTCAGTGGCTGAGTTGTGGCAGGGTTTTGAGCGTAGAGTTAGGTTAGTCATTAGCGGGTGTCGCACGTTTACGTGTGTAAGCGTCTGACTACTTAATTTCTAGTAGAAACTTTGGGGGCAGCACGTAGGCAGGGTTTTGCAGAAGCTGGGTAAATTTGTGTGTGATCTCTTCTGCATTATTTTCTGCTATTGATTTTTATTCCTGCATTAATTTTTATTATTATTAGTATCACCCTATTCACCCCCCCTCTAGGGTGAAAACGATCCTTCACATAGGAGAGAAATAAGGAAATAAAGATAACTCTTATAATTTACTTCCCCTAACACACTTCCCCTCCTTCTCATATATTTTTAGTCACTATTCATAAATTTAAGAAAAGAAAAGTAAACCACACAAAACTCCATTAAAGTTCATTCAACAAATAGGAAGAAATGGAAGAAAGCCGAGGGGAGAAACAAGGGCGATTACCTTCATACATAATCAATCTAAAGTGAATAATATCTCCCTCTCTATGTTTTTGGATATTTTTATTTTATATTTGAGTGTAAACTGGAATATTTATGGATGTTTATCATGTGTATGTGTTAGATGATCATTTAATTGAGATATAGTTATCATTTATTTATTTTACGAAATTTCCTTAAGAACTTTTGGTGTAAAAACCGTGTTTTTGATCTCCAACTGCTTTTAATTTTTTATATGATGTTCGAAACATTATTTGAAGAGGGATTTTAAATTTCGTAATTTAGAAATGAAGTATGAATTTATTATGAATTTTCTAAGTGAGAAAATATATAATTGTGGATATTAATTATTTAAAATGGAAAATTTTAATTATTTTGCTTCGAAATTTATATGTTAAAAAGAAGTTAATTTTGTTTTTGGAGATTTTTCCCAAGTAATATCAATATAATATAATTTTTTTGTGAAAAAGAGTTTAATTATAAAAGAAGATTAATGGAATAACCATTACAAAATTAATATTTTGGAAAAGAAGAGAAATTTTATGTCTTTGTTTTGTTATAAATTTTCTAAATTTTTTTTGATAAACCAAGGAAAATTTGACAAAAAAATTAGTTTGGTACAAAATGTTGCTTAAAGGAAATAAACCGGTTTTGTAGATATTTACAGAAATGCCATTATCAACATGTGATGTCTATGCTTTTATCAATATGGGTAGCCCATTTTATCAACTTTTGAGAATTACCATTTTTGTCGACATGCGATAGCATCATTTTTATCAACATGTGATAGCATCATTTTTATCAACTTGCAACAGTTATGGATTTTATCAACTTGCGATAACTATGTGTTTTCAACCAGTGATAACTGTATGTTTTAACTTATGATGGCTATAAATTCTGTCAACTTGCAATGGCTATGGCTTTCTTTTGGTTAATATGCGGCAGCCACAGTTGTCGATATGCGATAGCTTCATGTAGTGTAAACATGTTATGACTATGATTGCTTAACATGTGATAGCCTATATTATTGACATGTGGTGGCATAAGATTTTCAATGTGCAATGGTAAGGGTTTTTGAAAAGAAAGACATCTTATTTTATAACACTTGATAGTTTTTAACTCTTCTTTGGGCTATGTTTTCCTCATGTAAAATAAGAGATTTTTGTTAAGTATTTTGATAAGTTTTCGAAGGAAACAAAAAAAATGTTTTGGCTCATTTTTCAAGGGTTTTTGTGCAGGAAAGTATTAATTTGTGACAAGTAATTTTGTGTATAAAATGACTATTATATGAACATATATTTATGATGGATGATGATGTGTTATAAGTTCAACTTTGTAGCTTAATCAGTTATTATTGCATATGCTCAGTTGTTGACATGCTCATTTATATGTTTTATGCTATCACCCAACATTTACAACCTTAGAGATTTGAAAACTAATAACTAGTTAAGGTTGTTCCAATAGTGGGTATAGTCAAACTTAAACTCCATAATGAATAGAATTGCATCCAGGAGATCGGGAAGATCGAATTGTGTTAGAATGCCTTAAACTGATCAAAAGACATGACTCGTGGATATTTTAATACCAGATTTGTGGTGAAGACTGGGGTAAGAGCATGCCCTATCCTCCAACATTTAAGCTCCCGGTATGTCAGGTTCGCAATTCCAATGACTTTGCTAATATTGAAGCTAAAATTTGGGAGTTATATATAGAAAGGAACTCTAATAGGGACGCTCATCGTTGTTTTTCGTCTATTGGACAGAAGCCGAGGTTATTTCCTTTTGTTGGACAAAAGATTTTGGATTATCTTTATATATTTTTGACCCTATTCAGCTCGACAGGTTTTTATTTGGCATGATAAAATTAATATAGGTTCTAGTGACCCTGGAAAAACTTGCCATTGACTACTTTATGGGATTCGACGGCTATAGGAATGTGTAACCCTTTTGACCCTAATGAATAGAAGACTATTCATCTTAACCCATTCATGCATGATAATAATGTTGATGTTATGATTATGTTTTAATCACTATGATTGCAAGTATATGTTATGATTGATGTATTAATCGTAAGGATACTAGTGAGTGAAAAAACTGTTCCACTCCACGGCATGGTCTCACTAAGTATCTGTATTTTAGTTTAAGATAGACTAAATTATTCGCATCAAACTTTTTGTCTGATCCAAAGTTTTTGATTTCCCCTTGACTCTCAGATACTTAATCTGAAGTGGGTAGGCTGAGAGTAGAGTGAATATGCTTTCAAAAAAGTGAACGAGGCAAGCTATTATTTAGAGTTTATTTCTGCTATTCAATTTAACTGCTTTTTATTTTATTACTAAATATATGTAATGATGGGTATTATAAACGTCTATTAGTTAAGACTCCGATCATCCTATAATGAACGGCCTTTTTGATCCCTGAATGACGGCACTACTACATCCATGTTATTCACGTGTCAAGCAATCAAGTGCGGAAAGACAAAAAATTTAGAGTAAAAATAACAGAAAAGGAAACATAATAAGAAAGAAGAACATAATATCAGAATCTCACATGCGGAACGATAATATATAATATCTCAAAAGATCTTTACCAAAAAGAAAACTCAATATGCATACATCAATCCAATCGAATTAACTTATCATCAACCTAAACAATTATAATAGCCTATCCTCACAAATGCTGATAGATATAATACAAGAAATGAAGTGGAAATTAAATATGCGAATAGGTCTTGGAGGTATCTAGCTCATTTCCTGAAGCTCCAAAGCGTCCAGTTAAATCTGAAAATATACTAAGGGCTAACCTAAACATTATAAGGAAATAACACTAGGATCAGTCTGACAAACAAACATGAGAAACTCAAATCATATGTATTTTTATTTTCATAAACCTTTCAAAATAAAGGTATCTTGTAAGACCACGTAGCACATAAACACAAACAGGTTTTTGCCTTACGATAATCAAACCATTTCTATTAGAAAATCCAGTGATATTATAATAATGTCTAAGATGTGAAATATAAATAATCAAGTAGCTATGCTGATTGTGAGTATATCTCACAACAATAATAGATATACAATCACAATTGCTAAGGCATTTCCGCTAATTGTGTAGGATTCCACGGAGGTGCCTTCGGTACTTTGAGAACAGTCCTCCTGCACAAGGATCAGAGATATCCTCCCAAAGCATTGTACATTCCTAGCTGATATACCATAGGAAATACATAGCTGGCCACCACATGGCGTCGAGTGCACCACTCACTCATGCATAAGTATAGGAATCTCTAGGGTAGAGTCATCTGCACCCCTGAGTTAGCTAAACCCACAGCTATGCATCCTATCTTTGGTTTTAGCCATATCCGCTAGTGAGGCTACATCTAGCATTACGGCATACGAGTCACAACTCGAACAGATTTTGGAACCACATATAGTTTCCTATATCTCAATAGATCTCGGAATCACAGATGGATTCCCACATCCAGAATAGATCACGAACAAATACATCTGTTCGAGCACCTCAATCAGATCTCAAATCTCCACATAGATTCTAAAATCTCGAACCCATTATAAACCTCTTCCAACGCACAGAACACATATATGATTATGGAGTGGTTATGATTTTGAGTCATCTCATATATGTACACTCTCCCGCTTACAAGGCACTGCAAAACCAATCGACAATTTTCGGTAAACTCAACGCCGGTTCTTTTAGAAATAACCAGACAATACATAAAAGTGGAGATCACCTCCTAACCATTTAAGCTGACGGATCTCCTTATCATTTATCCCAAAAAAACACAACGAGTTTATACGAATAGTATAGCATCACCTAAGATAATCATACTACATAATTCCCGTGTTTCTTCTATATATTTCCAAAGTTATATTTGGTCAATTTCAATAAAATGGAGAATGATTTCATAAGAGAAACTAAGTCTGTATACTCTACATAAGCAAGTAACACATAAAGCATGGCCGACATGCAAGCACGATCACATCATATAAATGACTGCTAATCCCCATTTTAATCAATCTTCCTTTAATAATTAAAACCACTTTTATTAGTAAAACTCCTTTTATCTAGAAAACTTCACTTAGTAATTAAACTTCACTTTTAATTAGAACTTCACTATTAGTTTCTACACATTTCAATACTTTCAAAAGTATTCATATACTTATCTCAATGGACAAGTATATTCACAAATCAACAACAAGTTTTACTTACTTAAAACACAGTCAAAGAGGTCAAAAACAAATGTCACTCAAACATTGTTACTATAAACCTCTTCTCTCTTTTATACTTTAAAACTTCTACTTTTCTATCTTTTCCAAATATTTTATACTTGTTATTATCTTTAAAATTCTATTATTAAAGATCTAAGTATTTTCCAAAATTATTTAACTACATTTTTCCACTTTAAATTATTATTCAAGGGTTTAAAAACAAATGTTACTAAAACATTACTTACAACAAACCCAAAACACTTCACACTTAATCATTATATTAAACTCTCTTTTAAATATTTCATTACTTTTCAAAGTATAATTAAATGGGTTAAAAACAATTGTTGCTTAAAAATCATTGTTGTAAACCCAAAGTCACTTTTATACTTGTCAATAACTTTGAAACACATCCATTTAAAAATCTGAGTACATCTTCACTTTTTAAACAAGGTGATATACCTTTTTAATTATTCTTACACAACCATTCATTATAAAATAAGTGTTACAATCCCAAAAACCTCTTTAAAATACTTATTATATGGTTTAGAACACTTACTCAAAATTTTACTTAAAATATCTATTTTATAATTTATTTAAAAATCATAAAACAAGTTTTATAATTTAAAAGCGTTACTTAAACCATTCGTAAATGGTTACAAGATCGTATTCAAACTTCAAACTTCCTTTAAAAATACTTTAATACCATTTACAAACTCCTTTAAAAGATTTTTAGAAAAATATCTAAAGTATCCAACCATTTTATACTTTATTAAAACAAAATTTTCAAAGTGTATTTGTAGTAGCCTTTTCGCTATACAAACTTATGAAACATCATTTCACAATTTTCGTAAATTTCTAAACCAAATCTTTTAGGTCAAACACACCCGATTATGTGTAAAGAACAATCAAATATATATTTTCACAATATATTCACATTTGAACCAATTTAACATTTGTCAAACACAGGGGATTTCAAAGTGGGTTTATAACGACGATTTCGCTTCAACCATTCACATACAATTTCCCACTAAATCAAATAACAACATCAAGTATGTAAACAATTTTGGGTCATGATACAGTTACAGAGAATTAAAAGAGAGATTATACTACATATATCATTGTCATTTGCTTTTAAAAGCAATGAGGGGTCCCAAAATAAGAACTTGCATTGTTTGTTATATTATTTACATTCTAACATAATAGCAATTGTATCACAACAATAGATAAAAAACTGATGAGCAAACTCACCCAACTCTAAACTAATCAAGATGTAGAGGATCCTGGTAAGAGTGCAATAGCGAAGACGGCGTCTCGATTAGACCTCATAAGCAAAAGCAATGATTTTTATAAGATTTAAGGGTTAATTAATATAATTAATCAACTTAATTAAACAAATCCCTACCTTAACCATTCTTCCACTTTCTGCTAAACAAGCCTATGCATGAACAGATATGCACAAACATGGTCGATGAAATCACATCAAATCTTCTCCTTCAAGCTCCACTTCGCAGCTCTGCAACGGACCCAAATTAGTGACGCTCGATCACCCCATTGCAAACGTGACCTACTCACGCCTCTGCCACAATGCAATGTTGCACTCCTCGTTTCTCGACTAAACCACCAACGCTCGACGCCAAAAGGTTCGAGCCGCCATGTGAAACTCAACTCCACCTTCCACTTCTCCTAACTCACCTCAAATCAACAACACGCCAAAACTATAGTGTCGACTATGAAAATGTCGATCAACTCAACCACTGCCGCAATTAACTTTTCCTATTTCGATTTAAAGCCCTCTCCACTATGAGTTCAACAAATCCAAAATCGGCCTCTCTCGTCTCCTCAAGCTCCGGGCTTAAATAAATTTATGGTGGCGGATCTTATTTTCTAGGTTAATAGGAAATGAATAGAAAAGAGAGAAAGCGAGAGAGAAGTGTAAATGGGGTGTGTATTTATGATAAAATTATATTATTATTTTAATTTCTCAAATTAATCGCTATGCATTTCAAGCTCACACAACCACATAGCACGTCTGATCGCCATGAAACTCATCGACGTTCAACTCATTATTCTGGATCCAATGGCGCTAGTTTTGTCAAAATCCAAGATAGTGCCCCAGAATGATAATTTCACGCATTGATTAAAAAGAATTATTATTAAAACTAGTTTAATCACATTATTATAATTATAGTTACCATTATCATTTAATATTTAAAAAGAGCTAAATAAGCTTTCGAATCATTTTTATTCACATTAATCCAAAATTTAAATGTTTCAATAATTCTGATAAATTCCAGGTCGTTACACATATATCGGGCATCTTCATATGTCACTCCTGGAATTATAATTGTATTTATTTTATTTTATCAGAATGATTGAATCATGAGGTTATGTAATGGAAACGTTTTATTTAAAATTGTAAATTCTTGTACTTTTGATGTTAATGATATATTGATTGTCCTCATGTTGTCATTAAGAAATAATGCTAAGAATGACTGCAGCATCATAGTGTCTATTTTTATGCTTTAATATGGAAGATGTTACAACATGGTATTAGAGCATGGGCTTACATAAAATTTAATAAGATTTTTGAAAGAACATTACCCAAATGAAATACAAAGAAAACCAGAGGATGGGATAACATTATATTAACGTACTTGTTAACTACTAAGTATGTATATCTATCTATACACTCCCCTCTATCTTAGACCATTCTTCGGTATCTTATGTAGGCTCGTATGCAGATTATGAGAAATGGATACCGGAAGTGGAAGACTAAACTTGGGAGGCGGGAGCATCACAACAAATGGAAATATTCAGGCAGATGTTAGGATTGCTAACCAAACTACAACTGTGAATGCAAATGCAAATGTTAATGTGGGTGTTGGAGCTGCAGCAGTGGATGGAGACTATGTACCGGTTCTTTGTTAATATGATGCAAGCCGGAGCAGAGGTTGGACTGATTGCATGTAACGCTGGTAATGCAAGAGCTGCAGTACCTGTAACGACCCGTATCACTTTGAATTGGAATATATAATTAATTTTAAATATTCAAATATAGGATTATTTTAAACAAATAAGAATGTTTTGTATAATAAATAATAATGGTGAACTAATTTCTGAATTTCGTTTACAAAAATAGATATTTTGGATTTTCGTCGGAAAAGTGACAAAAATCAGTTTTCGATAACAATGAGTTTTTCTCAAAATAATTATTTTAAATGTTAAATAATCAAATTTAAATGTTATATATAATGATAATAATTGTTTTATAATAATTTTATAAATATATAAACTTGTTTTATAAAGGTATATATACTTCGTGCATTTTGGCAGACCGGCGTCGTATTTTTACAATTGGATTTTTTATATTATCTAATACTATTTTATAGCTTAAATAATCTTGTTTTGATTATTTAGGAATGATAAGAAATTTATTTTCAAGTTTTATTTACATAAATAAATAGTTTGATTTAAAACTGAAGACCGGAATTCGGATCCCGAATTCACAACGGTTTGACGAATAGAAGTTATATTAAAACGTTGCAACTTGGTTTGTCAAGTGTAACATATAAACATGTACATGCATATACACATTTAAAAACACAATAATTAGTCAAATCAAAACTTTTGAAAATATTTAAGATATTTTTAAGTGAAAAAGTAAACATCTAATCACCATTAAAACATGTTTTGCTTTATTATCAAGTAAGGGTTCAAAGGACAATGTGATGTGTTGATGGAAAGTGATGGAAAAGATGTGGTGTAAGAGAAATTTTAATGGAGAGGTATTTTGGTCTTTACGCATGAAGATATTTTACAAGTTTTCTACCACTATAAATACACATGCACACTCTCTTCATTTTTACACCAAACTCCACTCTCTTCTCTTCTTTAAATAATGTCTTCTACCTCTTCTCTTCCACATAGATATGAGTATTTTAATGGGAGAAAAGGGCCTTAAGCCGAGAGCAATATGGAGGAGGAGGAGGTGGCCGAGAGCAAGGTGGAGTGGAGGCTCTAGGCCGTGAGCATGTAGTGATAGGGGGAGGAGGCCGTGAGCACTAAGGAGGTGGAGGAGAGTGTCTATAAGAAATAGGAGGGGAAAGGAAGAGTTTAGATGATGTTTTGGTGGAGTTAGAGATGAAAGATGAAGTGTTGTTGTGATGAATGATGGTAGGAAGAACTTGGGTTAAATAAAATTGAAAACATATCCTAACTTTAGTTTCTTTAAATCTTAAATTGATTGTAAATAATGATACGCATGATTAATTTGTTAATTAATAGATTTGGATAAATATTTGGATAAATATTGGTTGATAACTTGGTTGTGATTGGTTGATAACTTGGTTGTGATAAAAAGAATTATTATAACTAATGATGTGGAAATCATATCCAATGGAATAGAAATGATTGCTTAAAATAACCATGGTTAATTCAAGAAAATAATATGTGTATGTGAAGTATTAAGCCTCTTGGATTTATAAATCAAGAAAGTATCATTTTATAAAGCTTGGAATTTTGTTTCAAAATAAAAGGAAATGGGAAAGAAGAAGTTTTGAAATTATTTGTAAAATAATTTCTATAGTCTAATTCTGGAAAATAATTGTTTTAAACGATGAAAAATGATATATCATATGGATCATGTAAAAGAATTTTAATGGAAAAATAGGAAGTTGAATATTATAATAATATAATATTATAATACTTGAAACAAAGTGAAAATGGATTTTGAAATCAAGTAAAATAGTAAAATATGGGTTTAAAATGGTTTAAAATATTATGTAAAAGTTTTAAAAGAGATTTGGAAAAGTTTGGAAAAGTTTGGAAAATCAACCAAAATGAGCTTGTCATGTAACGGTAGTTCGCAATTTCGCGCCGTAAAAGCTAAATCAATGTGTAGGGTGGAATGTAAGTCGGAATTATTTGAAATAAGAATTTTCTGGACCCTTATAACTATAGTTTTCACATGAAAAAGAAAAATCGAGATTTCATTTAGTAAATTTTGAAATATGTCCAAATTATAATTTCAACATAATTGCGTTTTGGCAGTTTGAGAAAAATCATGCTTAACTCTTTCTAAATGGAAATTTTTAATCTTTAAAAAAATATAAAATAATTTCCAAAAATATGTTAAAATATTTTAAAGGAGTTTTTGGTTTAAAAGTTTGACATAAAAATGGTGAAATATGAATTTGGATTTAATGAGGATTTTTATTACTATTTACCAACACTTTTTGTGGCAATTTTGGTAACTCTTGAAAATCATGGTTTTAACTTAATTATTCTTTTCCAATCCTTTGGATAAGCTTTTCTAATGAATATTTGAAGGAGATTTGAATGTTTTATAATTATTTTAAAAGAGTTTAAAATAATTGGTTGGGAGAAATTGTTTATATCACTCAAACTTCTCTTAACCAATTATTTTGGGATATGAACTCCTATACTTGATGTTAGGCTTCAAGGTATGGAAACAGCAACTATTTCGAAAGTTAAGAATGTGATCGAACTAAGGTTTGAGAGGAAATAATTCCCTAACTTGGAAGGCCTCATTGTTAACTGATAAATCGTTTAAGTTTAAAATCGAAGGCTGAGGTTAAGTAATGAGATATTATTCTTAAATATGAAATTAAATTAAGTATGCGGAAACGACTAGTATATTTGTCCCATCTATGAGAACCAAGGAAACTTAGACGAGGGATGGAATAGGTCGAAAGGAAAGCCCAGATGCTCTAAAAAACATTCATAAAGTGGAAAGTTAATTAGATATTTTTAAAAGGTTAGAGTCGATCAAATAACTTGACCACTTTATGGGTGACTGAGAGATAGTCTCTAGGCTTGAGTTTGAAAAACCAGTTTCCTGCTCTCCCTAGCTATCCAAATTGGCTCGACGGAGGGGATAGTTAAACTGATTTACTCAGGCCATATTTTCCTGAGATAAAAGAGAAGAGATTTGGAGTTTTCTCCTAAAGATAAACAAGATTTAAAAAAGAGATTTTGGATATTTTTTGAATTAAAAGAAGAAATGTTATGGTATTTCCAAAGTTAAAAAGGGGTTTTAATTAACCAAAGGATTTGATAAAAAGAGGCTTAATAATCCCATATATACTAAAAAATGGAAATGTTTTAAAGCTTATATCCCTAAAGAGATATTTATTTAGATGAAAAGATTTATAAATTGGATGATGTCTTATAATCACCTACATACTTGACATCTTTGTATCGATGATTGGTTTGGAGAAACTGAGGTCAGATTTGGGTAATTCCTATTCGAAAACCACTTCGAACCAATGTACGCATTCTAAAGTGAAGACATGTTGAAGACAATGATTTTGAAGATGGAGATCTTCATAATGTAGGGCTACTTGCCACTAACCTCTAGGGTAATTCCCATATTATATATATGGTTGCAGTAGTGCCTTCATTCTGAAAGTCTTCGATTTGCATGGACTACTCACCACTAACCCTAGGGGTGATTCCCAAACAGGAAGTAGTAGGAGGAGTGTCTTCGGTTTATCCTTCGCCTGGACAACTTGTATGGATGAGTGTTTGAAATTGCATTTCTAAAACTACATACATTGATCTTTACAAACATACATCTGTTTGGTGGTGTATGAGGTAACCTCTTCTATACTTAATACCCATCTCTGAGACGTACGAGCTCCGAGGTTGTACTTTTGTGAAAATCAATAGTGTGTTGTTAGAAATAGCAATGTGGCATTCTAAGTGCAATTTTCTTTGTGAAAAGTAAAGCATGGCTCTGTGAAAAGCAAAGTGTGACTTTGTGAAAAGTAAAGCGTGGCTTTGTGGGAAGAAGAGCATGGCTTCATGTACCTCATATCTGAGGAATGATACGGGAAACTGTGTGATCTGCGGGACATATATTTCAAGCTATCGGTTTTATTGATCATAGAGGAGTCTAGTAGTGTTTAGACCCTCAATGGTTAAAATGGGCAGGTATTAGAGGCTCGATTGGGAAAGAGCAAAGCCACCGAAATACGCTGTTTCATAGTAGTGTAACAATGTAGTATTGAGGCTTGCTTGAGAAAAGTGAATAGTCATTAGGGACTAGGATTGTTATGTGTGGATTTCGCATCAGAGGATATGGACACTAGTTCTATATCATGTTGGAAATCCAATTCCAATATAAGCTTTACGGTTTTGGTTATATTCCCAAAATAGTTATAATGCTTTGCAAACATTTCAGGTACCCCTTTGGTATCATATACACCGTTCGACATTGTCACGTATTGGTACCTTCTTTATATATTTATTTGAAAAGTGTTTTCAAACCAATGTCATTAATGATAATATCAAATTTGTTTTGGTATAAAGTATTTTATTCATCGTAATGTAAAAACTCGTATGTGTTTACATGCAGCGTGGTCTTACGAGATACCCTTCTTTCAAAAGGTTTTTATTGGCATCAATCTGATCTGTGACACTGTCATATACATTTGTAATTCGAGTTTTCTCATGTTGGTTTATCAAGCCCGATCCGCGTATTTTTAATACTTGGGTCAGATCTGAGTAGTTTTAGGTTTAGCTAAAGACGCTTGGAGTTTCCAAAGGAGAGCTGGAGATCTTTATCAATGTATATACGTATTCTATTTTTCCGCTGCATTTATTTTGTTGTTTTTCAGCATTTGTAAGAACAAAGGATTTATGACTGTCCAGGCTGAATATAGGTTAGACTCTGATATTGTATTCAAACTTTACCACTGTAATAGATTTTATGGTTAGTAATATATGATTATTCCATTTATGTGAGATTCTGTTTCTACTCTATTCTGTGTTATTTTCATTTTACCCCTTAACTATCCGCCTTTTCATTCAATTTGAGTTAGACATTTGTAGTTTATTGTCAACTTAATTTTTATGGAAAAGTGGGTCATTATAGTACTAGAAATGGCTACTCATAATAATTAGGGGTAGGTACGGTCGGTTAACCGATTCAATCGGTTAAATATTTTGGTTAACCATTCAAGGTTGGCGATTCACTTAACTGGTTTTAATTAATTTTAGTTCTAGTCTACTGACCGAACTGCTTTACCGTGGGGTTAACTGATTAATTTAAATGGATAACCATTGACCGACTAACCGTTTATATTAATTAGTTAACCGACCAAACAACACCATATTCATTTAAATATTAATAATGACAAGCATTACGCCACGTACATTACACATAGAGACTAAAGTTGTAGATACTGTGCTATGCTAATTACACTATAATTACACACATACATTACACCACATACATAACATACACATATTACACCGTATACATTACACACATAGTGAGCTAATTGCAACTATAGTTCAGTAATAGTTCATAGTACATTCAGTTCATACTTCATATTTATCTTCAGTTTTAGAGTTCACTACCCCTACATACTTCAGTAGTTAAGTTACCACTCTCAGTTCATATGTTACATTACAATACAAGCATCAATTATAGTTTTAGTTATTACATTACATTAGTAATTTAGTCTAAAGTCCAAAGAGATAATAGGAATACATTAGTACAACAACTACAAAGTCAATTCCAAGTCTATAGTCTCCAACTTCAATCTCCACTTTACATTCTCCAACTTCACTACTTCAATCTCAACTTTCCATTCTCATAGTCTATTCTAACAAAAGTAAATATAACAATTTAGAAATGTAAGTGTAAAGTGTAAACCTGCTATAAGTGAAGAACAACCTGCTTATGAGACAACCCTAACTGAAGCAACGTAAACATAACTCAGTTCACACTCTCAGTTGCATCTATACATGTTCACATAACTTATTAACTTTATTTCATACATATTTGCAATTAGCTAGTTCATATAACATGCATAGATTGTATACAACATGTATGTTACTATTATATATAAATTTCTATATAATAGTTTATACCTTATATATGTTCCTATATAAAAGTTCCTACATGTATAATGGTATATTCAGTTCATATAACATATAAAGTCTATACATGATAAATGTAGCAGTCTACATTAGTCTGAAATTGCATATATATTACTATTGTATATAACAGCTCCTAAACTTGATATATGGTGTACATATTCCTAAAATTGTATATAACAGTTTCTAAAATTGATATATGGTATATATATAGTCTAAAATTGATATATGGTATATAATAATTCCTAAAATTATATATAAATATATTACTATTGTGCATACATGTTCATGAGAAGTGAGAACTTAGTTATACAACTCATATATGTCACTGTCTCACTATATGCAGTTAACACACATAAAAAAAACACACACACATACACACATCTCTGTGTGTGTGTGTGTTTTCATATAACATCATAATATTCATTAAATTCATGATATTATGAACCATATATCTATACAACAGTTCATATATCAATTCATATATATGGTATATAATTGTTCATACATATATTATACACATAATATATGGTATAGACTAATATATATATATATATATATAAAAAAACTGATAATATTTATACCATATATATGAAGTGATATCAACTAATATTCAATCATTCATATATATGATATATCGGTTTATATATCATATATATCAGTTCATAGATATATATATGATATATAACAGTTCATATATATGAACTGATATAAATAAGATTAATGTATGCACTGATATACACACACATAATATTATGACTCGTATATAAACTGTTATATATCACATATTATGAATCATATACCATATAAACTGAAGTTACCGAACACATATATATGCAATAACTAATATACAAACTAACTATGGTGAAAGAAGCGATGATGAAGATAGACTATCCATAGTGAAAATAAAAGATAATGGCAACTCATGTTGACGTCCAAGTACAAATTCTACATGTCAAACAAGTCAGTTAGAGTATAATATGTAAAATCAAACAAATGAGGAACTATATTATTTTACGAACACTAATATTACCTGAGAAGGCTTCATCACAATAATATACATCATTAAGAGGGACCATAATCCACTGATCGGCAAAAATTAGTTTGGACCTTAACCAATTTTGAGTAAAATTAATGCCTTAACCATCCCTGGACTCAAAGTACTATGAAAAGGGTCTATAACCCTTCCTCTGATGCTAATAGTGGATTTGTAAACAACCATGGACAATGGAATAAAAAGAAGATCTCAAGTGACTAAAGATAAAGCATGATAATAGGAACTATTTACCTTCCACCATAGTAAAACATCGAAATTATTTGGTGCAACCTCAATCAGTGCATTTAAGTACCTTTCTAGTTCATTGCCTTCGTTATATTATTATCGAACTTGTCTTAGAAAAGTATTCATTCTTCTAGAAAGAATGTCACAAACATTCTCCACACTTTCACTAGCAACGAACGTGTTATATTGTGGTTCATCGCACGTTTTTGTGTTTCAAATGTAGAATCGGTAACAGATAAGGCAACTTCCGCAACTTATTTTTCATACATGTCTTCAACACATATATAACTTCAAATTTTGAAAGTTATACCTTGGATCAAGCACACACATAACAAGTAAAATTTTGTTCATGTTACCTATGCTTCCCTCATATATGTCAAACTTCGCTTTCATACTAATTGTCACTCTTCCAAGATAATTCATTTCACAATCAATACATGAAGTTCTTCTTGAATTCCACATAGCTCGGCAAAACAAACATTTGCAGTAATAGACAATTTTTTTATAAATTTCAAAGTAACATCATAAAGATCTTTAAGAATTTAACAAATAATTCATCATTTTCCCAATCTGTAGAACCCGGAGGACGAATTTCATTATCAAATAAGCAGCAGAAGTATCGTCATTTTCTTTCATATCATCAAAATCTCTTTTGTCTTCTAAAGCTGCTTCCAACATCAAATACATTGAATTCCACCTAGTGGGTACGTCTAAAATAAGCATAGATTTATTCTCAGTTCCCAAAATTAAACACGTCTTTCCAAATTTAATCAATCGTGTTGAAGATGATCTCACAAATCTAACTGTAGTACGAATTCCAATTATAGTACTCTGACTACAGTACAAATCTAACTACGGTACAAATCTAACTATAGTACAAATCTAACTAAGTTAAACGATTAAAAGTTTTTAGTTCGTACGAATGATTTTAGTTTATATATCTGTTAACTAAAACATTCTTATGAACTAAAACATATAAACATTCTTATCTCATTTTTAGTTCATATAATTGAACTAAATAGATAAACATATATCGGTTAACTAAAATCATTCTTATCAGTTTATATGTATATCAGTTCATATAAACTAAATAGATAAATTAAATACTAAAACTAAAATAGATAAAAATTATATGTATACCTCATTTAAGCATATAGAATTAAACACTCAATAAAATTTATATAAAATAGATTAAAATTAAAACTAAAAAAATAAACCAAACTCACATTCTTCCTCTTCCTACTAGCATTCATTATTGCTCAAATAGATGATCCAGAGAGCAAAGAATGAAGACAAAGGTGGCAAAGGATCAATTTGTATTTGGATTCTTGGAAGGTTTAGTCAGGGCGATAAATTTTGTAGATCTAGTTTTTTATTTTTGGAATACAGTAATTATTTTGTGAAATGTGAATAGTAGCAAGCAAAGGAGGAAGGCACGATTAGGTTTGGGTTAGGTAATAGGTGGGTAGGGTTATGAATACTGGATTGGGCTGTTTGATTAAAAATATAGTTTCGTTTAAAGGTTGACCAATATATGAAATGTGGTTAACCATTAACCGACTCGACTTTGGTTGGTTAACATCGATCGGTTAACAGAAAGTTCGGTTAATCAATTTTTTCTTTTAAAAAGGTTCGGTTAAGGTCGATAGATCGGTTAACTTGATT
The DNA here is from genome assembly GCA_030737815.1 of Allium fistulosum. Lineage (NCBI taxonomy): Eukaryota > Viridiplantae > Streptophyta > Magnoliopsida > Asparagales > Amaryllidaceae > Allium > Allium fistulosum. Next base: position 452,482,842 of record CM060901.1, on the reverse strand, counting down.
AAATGCCTACCCCTAGTAATAACTATGATGCGTTAAGTTAGGATTATGCTACCTTGGAAGGAAAACCATTCTTGGGGACGAAGAATGCCATCGAAGTGGAGGATTGGCTTCTTTAATGTGAATGGATTTTTGTTGATCAAAGATTGAATGTTGATCGAAAAAAGAGGTTAGAATCAAGGCAGTTGCATTGAGCTTCTCTCTATTGGTGTAATAGTGTTACTATTGGATTTTCGAAGGAGGACCTCATTTGAGCTAACTTCAGAGAAAGGTTCGAAGAGAAGTTTCTATTTGAAACGACTAAATCAACTTTGTTTAGAAATTTTTTAGAGTTGGAGTAAGGTGAAACGAATGTTTTGGAGTATTCTACGATGTTTGATGGTCTGTCAAGGCATGAGAAGGCCATCGTTAACACTCTGGTTAAGAACAACGAAAAGTTCATTCATGGACCGAAGCTAGAGATTGCTAGGGCAATGATGTAGCATCTTAGAGATTTACTTAATGTAATGGTGGACATGGATCTGAGGAATAAAGATTTGATTTCATCTATTGGGAAGAATAGATATGTGGAGACTACAGGTTTTTAAGGCAAGAAGAGAAAAATCTTTAGTAAGAAGGGAGCTCAGAAGGAAGGAGCTTGGAAAGTGTGAAGTAGTTTGCTATAAATGTGACAAAAAAGGGCACTTTGCAAATCAATGCCACCCTGGAGATGGCAAGAAAGCTTCTGGTAAGAAAGGAGTAAAATGCTTTAATTGCAACATGATTGGGCATTACAAAAGGGAGTTTCCTAAACTGGTCAAAGCTGAAAGAGAAAAAGTTTTTGCTTCGGAACCTACAACTTCTGGACCGACGGCTAAAAAGAAAGAAAAGACTATGATGAAAGGTACACTTTTGATACATGTCATACCTGTTAAAGTATTGTTTGATACTGGTGCATCACATTCTTTGTTTCTAAATGTTTAGTAGATAAATTAGATCTAGAACCAATATACCTTATTACTTTTCTAAGGGTTGCAAATCTGATAGGGGTTCACATATCTCTTGGTATGAGATGTTACCACATAGAGTTTGAATTGTTAGATCATATGTTTGCCTGCAAATTGCATATGTTCAACTTTGTAGGTTTTGAAAAATTATGGGTATTGATTTGTTAAGTATGTACGATGCGTGGATATTCTATCAAGATAAAGTAATATCCTTAAGATATCCTAACTGCCAAGATCGAATCATAAACTCATTAGAAGAATCGAGTTTTGATGCATATTCAATGTTGAGTGCCATGGAAGGCGTGGAGGATGAAATTAATTGTGTTTTTGTAGTAAGTGAATACATGGATATCTTTAAGCATGTTATAGGACCACCACTGAAATGTGACATTAAGTTTCGGGTAGATCTCATAACTAGAGCTGAACCCATAAGTAGACCACCAATAGAATGACGCCTACAGAGATGAAGGAGTTAAAAGTGAAGATAGTGGAGCTGGAAGGGAATAGTTTCATTAGACCAAACAGTTTGCCTTGGGGAGCTGTAACAGTGTTCGTAAAGAACCCGGATAGGTTGTTGAAGTTATGTATTGATTATAAAAAGCTGAATGAGAAGACATAAAGAATTGGTATCCTTTACCTAGAATATACTATTTATTTGATCAATTGAGTGGAGCCAATACGTTTTCACAATTGGACTTAACATTAGGTTTCCATCAATTGAGAGTAGCGGAGGATAGTATACCATTAATGGCATTTTAAAAATGATATGGTTCGTATGAATGGTTGGTCATGCCCTTCAGACTGACCAATGCACCTGCATAATTCATGGAATTGATGAACCAGATCTTCCTAAAGCATTTGGATAGATTTGCGTTGGTGTTTATTGATGAAATTTTGATATTCTAAGATTGAATGAGATCATAAAGTTCATCTCAGAATAGTGTTAGATATGCCGAGGCAACATCGGCTAAAGGATAATTTTTCAAAATATCATTTATGGAAAAGAGAAGTGAAGTTTCTTGGACATGTATTTTAAGAACATGGATTGTTTGTAGATCCATTGATGATCAAAGCTATTAATAGTTAGAAAAGACCCAAGAATATAACTGAGATTGGAAGTTTCTTAGGGCTGGCCAGCTACTACTGAAGATTTATTAAAGATTTCTCTCATATAGCTGCACTGATGACTAAGCTAACAATGAAGGATGCAAAGTTTGTTTACATGGATGAATGTAAGGAAGCATTTCATAAGCTAAAACATTTACTGACCATTGCACCCATGTTAGTTTTTCCAAATAAGAATCAAGACTTGGTTGTATATACTGACGCAATGTTTGTTTTGTATTAAATGACGCCTTACTCTAAAAGTCCCTTAATATGTGTATGCAGATTGGATCTTAAGACTATTAATATTATAAAGGGGCTGAATGGTGTTTATCAACTATCTAAAAGTTAATTTTTATAATTTAAAGTTTATCTATTTGGATCAATAATCAAACCACAAACAAAGTGGATAATCAGAGAATAAATAAAGGTAAAGTAAATGGCTCTAGAAATTTTTATATCGGTTCATATTCCTAATCTTATATCAAGTCCTATACTCCTAGTACATAATTTCCACTATAACAACTTGCATTCCACAGGTGGCAAAAACACCTTTACAATCTCACTATTTCCCGGGTGACAAGATACACCTTTCCTCTTGAATTTTCTCGGGTGACAAGAACACCTTTCTCCTTACAATCAACTATAGATTATGACAGGTAGTTGTATCTTTTATACAACTTCTTGCAGATTCAGTACAATGATCTTACGGACTTTCAAATATCTTTGGAATATTTGAGGAATAAGATGAGACCAAAGAGATAATGATTGATAATTCAAATACAAATCTTCTGATCGTGTGTGGTTTGCAAATCCTTGAAGAATTAGAGAAAGAGTATGAATTTGCAAAATGTGTGAATGAATATTAATAAATCTTTCTCGCAAAAGTATAGAAATGAAAGATTAAAAGAAATTGAGAGAATTGTGCTTAATTTTTTTTCCAAAACCTTTAAATAGAGAACAAAGAGATATAAATTTTTTGTGAAAGGATGAAAGGAAGTGTCCATTCATTTAAATTTAAAAATCCATCCAACAATCACTATGTAACATATGGTCCATTGGTATGTTGACATATCCATCTCTATGTCGATATATATCAAAGGATATATGGAATACTCTTGTTGATTTTTTAGAAAAACACTTCATAAAAATAGTAACAAAAAAATCTAAGATTTTGACGTACATACTAAAAACTTCAAATATCTTTGTATGTTAAAGCACTTACTTTTCATTTGTCTTGAGTCAGTTTTGCTCTGATTGACCTTTATAAATATAATTCATTTACTTCCATTGGGTTCTTATTTATCTTTGTGAAATATCTTCATAATATATCTAAAAATACTGCACAACTTAGGGAAACATTAGAAGTAATATTTGTTAAATTTGGATGATTCAAATATTTGCTAAAGAAGAAAAGAATTAGTTAATTGATCTTATCAATCAATTAGATTATATGTTGAAATAATAAATGAAAAGATATAAGAGGATATTTTATTGGAAGGAAACAAATTGATTACTAAATCAATTAATTAGTCAATGGATTTATAAATGAGGAAAGAAGTCTATTTATGAACTCATTGATTTTGCAATATAAGGAAAGAAAAGTTTATACATGGAGATTCAATCAATTGAGGAAATTTATGGAAACCAAGATCACCATTTTCTATTTGCATTGAAATCAAATCAATGATATTTGGAAAAGTCTCAAGACAACTGGGCAACTAATTTACTTAATTTCTACGTAATCCCTTCATTCTTAAGTCTTTTTAAATGAAGGAAGTTTATCCTTATATAAGTGTATATGAGAGAGCATCCACCATTATCCTCTTCTTCGGTAAGCCCGAATTTCTGTAGTCAAATCAAATTAGGGGTTTTGAGCAAAAACAGGTCATTGTAGAAATTGATTATTCAATTTGTAATTATAGGTTAGTCTCTCCACTTTACTGCATGTAATTTTGTAATCCCTTTTTCGTACTCCCTTTCTTCAATAAAATAAAGAATAGTTATTGGGTCCGTGGACTTAGGCATAAATCTTTGTGTTCTCTGCTCTTCTATTTTTCTTTGTTTGGTGATTATTGTTCATTGAATTGGTGGTTGATAATTAATCAACAATCTAGATTCTTTCGGTTGCTTCCAGGCATAAGTCTAACTATTCCACAATGGTTAGACATTAGTGCAAATTAATTAAAATTTTAAACAACAGATTGGTATGAGAACTAGCTGTCTTGTTCTAGACTAGTTATCAACTGAAATTCTTCTAGTATTGGTATGAAAAATTATGGTATCATCAAATTTTCTAGAAAAGGAGTACCTGGGGCATGGAAGGTGAAGACTAATGACGGTGTTCTTCAACAACAACTTGATTCATTTAGAGGAAGAGATAAGAGCAAAAAAAACCTTGGAGGTAGGAGAGATATGCATAGGTCATACTTCATTGGTCCTAGAACGGGTGTTTGTTATCACTGTAAGAAGAAAGGGCATTTTATGCGAGAATGACCAGCAACAGAAAGAAGAAAGAGAAGAAGGAGAAAGCTTCAATTTTAGCGGTAGTTAGATCGGATGCAGACAATAGCGATAGTGATACATAATTATTTTTAGCTAGTATTTCTGTAGATCCAAAATTTTGGTAATTTGAAATTGGAATATTTAATTGATTTTAAATATTTAAAAGTTAATTTTTAACTTGAATTTCAAATATAATGATTTATTGGATAATTTAATATTTGGAATTTACTGAAATAATTGAATCTTGAGTTTTTAGCTTGTTAAAAATAATTTAAAGGCTTATTAAATTTATATTAATAAGAATGAAGGTAATAGAACTTTTAAATTGAATTTAAAAGTGATTTGTTCGATTTTAAAAATAGCTCGATTTAATTAACGTATACAAATAGCCTTCCGGGACACAGTCTCGAAATTTACGAAACAAGTTCCATTGGATTCGTAATAGTGTATTATTATTGGATTTCAAATTTGGTAGCTTTTGGAGTTATCGTTTGGTCGTACGGGATATAAACGTGTTGAAATTAATATCGAAAATTCAATATAATAATTGGGTTCAAAAAGCTATCTTCTCCATACGATCGAATTAGGACTTGAAACCTTTTCCATTGCGTTCGGAATAAGGGTATAACATTATGAACGCCTAGCGCCATGCCTTGTTAGGGATTCGAAATTTTAAGTTACGTAATCGAGACGGTTTGAAAATTTAAATAATATATTTATTTGATTGACTTGACTATATTTTCACATCATCTCCTTTATCTCACTTCAAGCCACTGTAGCTATTCCTCAGCACGCAAGGCGTCTTTTTCCTCCTTTTTAAAAGTACGGTCGAACTTTCTCATTCATAGTGAAGAAAAAAAAGATAAATCAAAGTTCAAAAATTATTTTCTCACAATATACACACTTAAAAATCATGAAACAAATTCCTAAATTCCTATTTTTCCATTCTCTTCAATCTGATATACAAATCGTAGGGTGTGGTGATGATTTGTTAAACCCGACGGCAAGGTCAAGAGCTCTTTTTGAGCTAGGGTTAGAAAATTTTCGAGTTTTGGTTGGCGATTGGTGGATTGGAGGGTGTATTTGAGTTCATACCAGAAAATAGCACCTTGAAGCCAAATTTGGTGGTGTGTAGCATTGAATTGTTGGGTGTGACCTAGCCATGGTCGAGAGGAAGAAGGGGAGCAGGACGTGCGAAACATGGTGGGGCCGAGTTTGATGTTATGGGTACGTGCAGATCGAGTTCGAGGTGAGGAGAACGTTGGTGAAGTCGAAACTCGATTTCATGGAGAAATTCTCGGTATTAGTGATAAGGCATGCATGCATGTTTAAGTTTGTGTACAGGCTTTGAGCGGTAAAGGGGAAAAAGATGATATGGTTGTGGGCCGGGTCTCTTGCGTGTTTGGGCTGGTATAGCTTTTGAGTGGATTTGTTATTTAACTTATATTATTTATTTAAAAATATATGTTACTTATAAAATGTATATCTCTCCCATACGAAGTCCGTTTTGGACGAGACTTTATGCATTGCGATCATGGCGACGAGAGCTTCGCAATGAAACTGGTTTGGACAGATTTGGAGATAGTCAAAATTTGGGCTAAAATCTGGCATCATCTTGTTTTAGTTCCAAAATGGAACGTCTCGGCGACAATTGAAAAATAAATGTGAGTAAATCTAACTCATTTGGATGATTGGATTTGATTTTAAATAGTTAAAATTAATTATTGATTGATTGGATGATTATTATTATCAATTGGATGTTATAATATATATAGTAGTATATATTATTAGTTGGATTGATATTCCTGCATATTTTTAGCGGATGAGACCCTATACACCCCGCATAATAGAGGATGACTATATATTACCACGATAACCCGCCTCGAAGCAGGATTGGTATTTTATGTTATCTAACATCTGTGGTTGCGGGGAAACAGGTTGGAGGGATATCCAACTGGATTCCTTAAAAATGTTGAATTTAATTTCATATATAGTAATATATGATTTGTTTGAATGATCTGTGAAAGATTATTGTGTGATTTGAATTTATTGGATGTTATGGTGGCAGTGGCCAAGATTTTGGTATTTTAAAATACCATAATTATATATATTGAATTTTGAAAGGAACTTAAAAAGGGATTTTGGAAGTAAAATATTTATATAGAATTTTGGATTAGTTAAATGAAAATTGATTGGATAAAATAAAGGGTTTTGAATTTGTACTTAACTATCTCGGAATATCGTAAATAGAGATTTTTGGAATAATGTGTATAAAGGATTTTTAATAATAATTCTAAAGTGATACTTGTTGAATATAAAAGGTTTTAAAAATCGAGATTTAAAATAGATTGGGAGAATAAAAAGGGAATTCAGAAATAAATATAAAACTGGTTATATTAGATCTTTAATAAGACTTCTAAATTACGAGATGGAAGTAGAATCGAGATTTGGTTGGTTTTGGAATATAGTTGGGTTATTTAAGGAATTGATTTATAAATGGAAATTAATTTAGAAAATCAATGTGATGTGAAACCGTTGTAAGCTGGAATTGAGAATGTGAGATTTATAAACAATGTTTATAAATAAAGTGAAATGATTATCAGTTGATAAATTTAAGGTATAAATTCACGTTATGAATTTATAATGAGATGGGTAAATCGGTTTAAAAGGAAATGATAGATTTTACTTTTGGAATTATGAAAAAAAAAGGATTTATGAAATTGGGATGTAAATCAATTGGTGATAAATCGAGAGAGATTTATAAATATTAGATTGGTTATATTGGAATTGAAATATATATTTTTATCGAGAGGTTGAGTTTGTTTTAAAAAAAGAAGATTTTTAATTATTAAACTAGGGAATTTAAAAATGTTTTAGCATAAAATTGTTTCAGAAAGATGGTTCTTTAAAGATTTTTAAAATGAATAAGTCTTGTAAATCGATTAGAATTTTATTAATGAATCAGAATTAATTTATTGTTTCAAAGTTATGTAGTTATTAAATGGTTTAAAAGTATATTTAATTATTGAATAAAGTTTTTGGAAAGTAATGGTAGACTTTCATGGCGAAATCGGGAGGTAGAGATTGCCTACAGTTAAGTTTGGATTTCTCTGGGATAGAGACGTAATCATTGAGCTGTGAATCGATTGTTGATACCGCATGGTGCTTTCCATATTTATTTTAAAAAGTTTTTCAAATTTTTTGAAGGGAATGGTTTGTGAATATACTTATTCCAGTGAGATAAGTATATACCTTTTTGATAAAGGGATTTAATTTATGGAAATTTAAATTAAATAAGGCTTAGGTATTTCAGTGGGAAATGAATCTTCGATTGAATGATTGTTTATTTGATAGTTAAATAACCGACTATCAAATCTGGACCAAAAACATAACATTGGAAATATCTAGGAGAAACACGGGAATTATATGATACAGTTACCGTCGAAGGTGCTATACTGTACGTATAAAATCGTTTCATTCTTCTAGGATGATGATAAGGAAATTCGTCCACTAACGGTTAGGAGGTGATCTCCGATCTTATTTTCGTCTTTTTATTTCCTAAAGAACCAGGGTTGAGTTTAGCGAAAATATCGGACGTTGTTTAGAAGAGACTGGGATCAGATAAGTTATCTGAAAACCACTTCGATCCAACGAATACGTTTTCGAAGTGAAGACAAGAGCATGGAATCGAAGATGGTGTATTGAAGTGCGAGGGCTAATCGCTACTAATCCTGAGGATGATCCCAAAAAGGATGTAGTAGGAATAGTGCCTTCGATTTTGTTCAGACCTAGAACGGACTTGTATGGATGAATGTTTTCAACACATTGTCATTGGAGGACAATGAACATTCTAAGTGAAAAATTCCTTAAAAAGGTAATCGTAGCATCAAGCCTCATCAACCGGAATGACTGAAAATCAGGGGAGATGCAGCAACGCTTAGTCGGTCGCACCCAATTAGGGTATGTTATCACCTTTCTAGATACCCCCAGATATATTATTAATTATGAAAGGGAGTGCAGATTAAGGATCTTAAGGCTAATTTAACACTAGAGGGGGGTGAATAGTGTTTAATGGATTCTAAGACTTATATGAACTAATTTAAAAATTATGATATAAACAAATACAGAACTTAATCACAGAACAATCACAGAATCAAACACAGATGCAAAAAGTAAATAAAAAGCAGTAAAAGGAAAGAACACACCGGATTTTATACTGGTTCGGAGTTACCCTACGTCCAGTCCTGCACCAAGGCAAACACCTCGTACAGATTTTTATTATACCAATGTCGAGATTACAATCCTCAATTTCTAAAGGCCTAGAGGTACCCTCCTGTCTTCGAGTCCGGGGCAAACTCTCTTGATTTACGGGACACAAGATCACCCAATTGATTTTCAGGCACAACCACACCTTATAGAGAGATTCGATAAACTTTTGATTACAAATTGATCCTATAACTCTGAATAGCACTTTGATCTTCGAGAGAGGACAGAGAATCAAACAAGAATGAGATTCTAATTTGATTCACTTGAGAATTCGGCAGAATTTCGGCACGATCTTAAAAATATGAAAATTTTAGAATATGGATTTATGGAGAAGAAGGAGTGAAGAAAATAAGAAAATAGTTAGTTAAAAAATTCGTTTGTGAAGGCTATTTATAGATCAGTAACGGTCATAACCATTCGTGAAGAAATTTAAACGAATAGACACTTCTTTTGAAAATTGAAACTTTTGAAATTAACGGCCACCATGTCGACATGGGGCATCCCATGATGTCGACATCCCTTAGTTAAAAACAATGTAAAATTTGTTTTGAAAATGGTATTGAAAGGAAAACAAGATGAAATGATTCTGGAGTAAAATAAACTAATTTTACTATGATTTATAATAAAGAAGAGTAGAAAATATATATTTTTAGAATGTATATATAAATTTGATTTTAAATCTTAAGTATATATATATATATATATATATTATAAAGAATATTTAAAAATCAGAAGATAGTTTTAAAAACTAACAAAGTTTAAAACAAGAGTTTATTTAAAAACAAAAACAAAGAATATTTTAAGGCTAAAACATCTTTTTGAAAATCATTTGAAAAGATAATTTTTAAGGCTAAAACATTTTGAAAAGCAGTTTTGAAAATCATTTTGAAGTAGTTTTGCAAGCTTCTTCCTGCGGAATATCTCATCACATCTGGACTCGAGAACTTGTACAAAACCAGGATGTTCGTGGGTTTGTAAGCCACTTGTCGTAGGTTTGTAAGCTACTTGTCGTGGGTTTGTAAGCCACTAAGAAGGTAGAAATGGGTTCCATCCCAAATGAAATTTGGAATGAAGATTTCCATACTATTATGAAGTTTTAACAAAACTAGACACTTATCTTGAAATCTTGATCTTGATACTCATGAGTCTTCAAACTTGATTTCTTCATTCTTGATCTTTATACTGTACAGTCATCAATAATCAGTACCTGCCTTATATATATCCTGCATAATAACATTCATATATATCTATACAATAGTGTTAGTATATAAGTTATAATAAAATAAGTTACAAAGGTTGTTGTCATCAAAACCACTTTCTCCAGTTCCTAACAATCTCCCCCTTTTTGATGATGACAACCTTATAAAATATACTTACCACTTCGATCATACCATAATTCCCCCTTACACCAACAAATCCCCCTTACTCCAAGCCTACTATTTTATATTACTTCTCCCCCTTTGTCATCAACAAAAAAAGACCTATAAACCTTGAACTTAATAGAAAATGAGATTAAAAAACATATGACAAAAGGATAATAACTATGTATGAGTGATATAAAATATAGCATCCTAAATTAAATGGAATTCAAGATTACTTATACACTAAAGATTTTTTTAGAAGAACATTAGTTTTATTAAGATAACATTTATATACAAATTAACAAACCAATATATATCAAGAAAGTGAAAACAAAAACAAAAAACGCTAATGAGGACCCTTAACTATTGGTGATTTATGGACCGAACAGTTTGGATAGTGGGGACAAAAGTTTCCACGTTGTTCTATCAAGTTCCCATTAGCGTCAAAAAGGAACTCTCCAATGCAAATTACGCCATCGTCTTCGTCCATATGAACATCCGGATTCGACAGAGGATGTTCTTCTTCTTGATCCTCTTGTGGTTCTTCTAGAGGCTCTTCTTCTTTAGAATCCATGGCTTGTGATGATTCTTCGATGACAATGGGATTGGCATGGTTATCCATAAGGAAGTTTTGTAAATTCCTAAGGATTCTGTCTTGCCTATCTTGTTCTCTAGCATTCGCAGTTGAATTACTTGAATTTCCATCATCATTTGAAGCAAATCTTTCATCTTCTCTTGTAATTTGATGACTCGTACGTGTGTGGAACGTTGAAAAGGGCCAGAATGAGGAGAAGTGGGTGAAGAAGGTTCATTATTAGAAGAGGAAGCCATTAATTTACTGTTTTAGAAGTTTATTACAGAGAATAGGACAGAGAAAAGGAGTAAAAGTCGAAATATATAAATATATAACCAAATAACTAATTTTAGAGGAAAATTTAAATTTGAAAATCTCGGCCTGTATGTCGACATAGGGGGATGGGTCATGTCGACATGCCCAGTTCAATTTTTGAGAAATTTTTATCTATATTGATTATTAACTATACTTGTATTATTTATAATTTATATTTCAGTTAATGAACATATACCTAATTCTCTTCTAAATTTAGTAAAGTTTTGTTCATTTAATGGTTTGGTTAATATATCAGCAATTTGTTTTTCAGTATTAATATATTCAAGAGTTATGACTTCTTTACTTATATTATCTCTAAGAAAATGATGTCTAATATCAATATGTTTTGTTCTAGCATGATGAGTTGGATTTTTAGATAGGTTTATTGCACTAGTATTATCACAATAAATTGGTGATTTAGTTATAGTTAATCCAAAATCTTTTAAAGTTTGTTGCATATATATAACTTGAGAACAAGCCAAAGCAGTAGATATATATTCTGCTTCAGTTGTTGGCAAGGATACAGTGTTTTGCTTCTTACTAAACCAGAGAATGTCCTAAGTGACAAGTTCCACTTGTACTTTTTCGGTCTGATTTACAACCAGCGTAATCAGCATCACAATATGAAATTAAATCAAATACATCATTTTTAGGGTAAAATAAATCATAATCTAAAGTATGTTTTACATATCTTAAAATTCTTTTAACAGCTTTTAAGTGAGTTTCTTTAGGTTGAGATTGGTATCTTGCACAGAGACAGACACTATGCATGATGTCAGCATGACTTGATGTTATATAAAGCAGCGAACCAATCATTCCCCTATATAATTTTTTATCAACATCTTTTGATTTATCTTCTTTACTTAAAGCTACATTAGTTGTCATTGGAGTTGGTTTCCCACTAGAAGTGGTCAATCCAAATTTATTAATTAAATCCTTAGCATATTTTTCTTGACTAATGAAAATTCCTTTATCTAATTGTTTGATTTGAAGTCCTAAGAAGAAACTTAGTTCTCCCATATGACTCATCTCAAATTCTTTAGTCATTATATCTGAGAATTCTTTATTCATTATGTTATTAGTTGACCCAAATATTATATCATCTACATATATTTGTACTAATTGAATATCATTTTTGTTTCTTTTAATAAAAAGAGTTGTATCTATTTTACCAATTTCAAAACCAGATTGTAGTAAATAAGATCTCAGTCTTTCATACCAGGTTCTAGGAGCTTGTTTCAGACCATATAAAGCTTTCTTTAATTTATATACATGATTTGGAAATTTATTATCTTCAAAAAGTGGAGGCTGTTCAACATAAACATCTTCTTTTACAAAACCATTTAGAAAAGCACTTTTAACATCCATTTGATATAACTTGAAATTATTGTAGTTTGCGAAAGCAAGTAGAATCCTGATAGCTTCTAGTCTTGCTACGAGTGCAAAGGTTTCGTCATAATCAACTCCTTCTTCTTAACAATAACCTTGCGCGACTAAACGAGCTTTATTTCTCATGACCTCACCAAGTTCGTTCGTTCTATTTTTATAAACCCATTTTTTTCCAATTATACTTTTATCCTCAGGTCTAGGAACAAGTTCCCAAACATCATTTTTGGTGAACTGATTCAATTCTTCTTGCATAGTAAGAATCCATGAATCATCAGATGATGCTTCCTTTGGATTTTTAGGTTCTATAGTTGATATAAAAGCTACATTACTCATACTATTTAGTTGATTTCTTGTTTTAACTATAGATTCAATATTTCCTAGTATATTTTCTACAGGATGATCTTTTAATAGCCTAATTCTTTTATTAGGTCGAATGATTTCACAATTAGTTTCGTTATTTAAAGTTACAAAATCTTCTTCATCTTCTATTTGTATAGTATCTTTAAAATTTTCAACAAAAGATACATGCATTGTTTCTTCAATAGTGTTAGTTCTTAAATTATAAACTCTAAAATCTTTACTTCTATTAGAATATCCGATGAAGATACCTTTGTCGGATTTAGGTTCAAATTTATCTAAATTATATTTTGTATTAAGAATAAAACACTTACTACCAAAAACTTTAAAATAAGCTACTATGGGTTTCTTATTGTAAAGTAATTCATATGGTGTTTTATTAGTTAATGGTCTAATTAAAATCCTATTTAATATATAACAAGCTGTAGCGACTGCTTCAGCCCAAAAGTTTTTAGGTAAGTCACTATCAGAAAGCATTGTTCTAGCACACTCCTGAATCGTTCTATTCTTACGTTCTACCACTCCATTTTGTTGTGGAGTTCTTGGAAAAGAGAAATTATGAGCAATTCCTTTTTTATTACAGAAATTCTCAAAATTTTCATTTTCAAATTCTCCACCGTGATCACTACGAATAGTTTTTTATTTTTAAAGAAAGTTGATTTTGAATTCTTTTAGCAAAATTCTTAAATAATTCAAAAGCATCACTTTTAAGTTTAAGAAAAATTGTCCAAGTATATCTAGAGTAATCATCTACAATTACAAAAACAAATTTATTGTGATTAATTGATTGAACTTGAGATGGACCAAATAAATCTAAATAAAGTAATTCTAGAGGTTTAGAAGTAGAAATCATATCTTTTAATTTAAATAAACTTTTCTTAAGTTTTCCTAATTGGTAAGCATCACATATACTATCTACTTTAAAGTTTAACTTGGGAAGACCTCTAGCTAAGTCAAGTTTTGATAACCTAGATAACAGTTTGAAATATAAATGACCAAATCTTTTATGCCAAATCCAAGGGTCGCTTGTATTAGCCAAAAGACATAAGTTATCATTTGAAACTTTCATACTAAGGATGTAAATGTTTTTCTTCCTAATTCCTTCAAAGATAATATTTGACTTATTATCTTCGATGTGGCTCTTATCTTTTCCAAATTTAATTTTAAATCCTTTATCATATAGTTGACTTATACTAAGCAAATTATAATTTAAATTCCTAACTAGCAAAACATCAGAAATAAGAGGAGTTTTAGAATTACCAACATTGTCGATGCCAATCACATATCCTTTTGAGTTATCTCCAAAGTTGACCAATCCACCATCTTGATATATAATGTCATTGAGTATCTCGGGACTTCCAGTCATATGCCTTGAACAGCCACTATCAAGTATCCATTTATCTTTCTCAATTTGCACAGTTTGTCCATTGGTTGTTGATTCTTCAAAAGCCATGTAACATGTCTGTTCCTGCATAACAAACCAATTCGGTAGATAACTTGATTTTTCATAAAAACTATATGCAAACTTATGATACTTTGATGAAATGCATAAATTCAAACTAGTATTAACAAAATATCCTAAAAATGCCATTTTTAACTTTTCAAGTTTCAGATTATGAAAACTATGAAAACCTATGCTCCGATACCAATTGAAAGGGAGTGCGAAATAAGGATCTTAACGCTAATTTAACATTAGAGAGGGGGTGAATAGTGTTTAATGGATTCTAATACTTATATGAACTAATTTAAAAATTATGATATAAACAAATGCAGAACTTAATCACAGAACAATCATAGAATCAAACACAGATGTAGAAAGTAAATAAAAAGCAGTAAAAGGAAAGAACACACCGGATTTTATACTGGTTCGGAGTTACCCTACGTCCAGTCCTGCACCAAGGCAAACACCTCGTATAGATTTTTATTATACCAATGTCGAGATTACAATCCTCAATTTCTAAAGGCCTTGAGGTTCCCTCCTCTCTTCGAGTCCGGGGCAAACTCTCTTGATTTATAGGACACAAGATCACCCAATTGATTTCCAGGTACAACCACACCTTATAGAGAGACTCGATAAACTTTTGATTACAAATTGATCCTATAACTCTGAATAGCACTTTGATCTTCGAGAGAGGGCAAAGAATCAAACAAGAATGAGATTCTAATTTGATTCACTTGAGAATTCGGCAGAATTTCGGCACGATCTTAAAAATATGAAAATTTTAGAATATGGATTTGTGGAGAAGAAGGAGTGAAGAAAATAAGAAAATAGTTAGTTAAAAAATTTGTTTGTGAAGGCTATTTATAGATCAGTAACGGTCATAACCATTCGTGAAGAAATTTAAATGAATAGACACTTCTTTAGAAAATTGAAACTTTTGAATTTAATGGCCACCATGTCGACATGGGGTATCCCATGATGTCGACATCCCTTAGTTAAAAACAATGTAAAATTTGTTTTGAAAATGGTATTGAAAGGAAAACAAGATGAAATGATTCTGGAGTAAAATAAACTAATTTTACTATGATTTAAAATAAAGAAGAGTAGAAAAATATATTTTTATAATGTATATATAAATTTGATTTCAAATCTCAAGTGTATATATATATTATAAAAGAATATTTAAAAATCAGAAGATAGTTTTAAAAACAAACGAAGTTTAAAACAAGAGTTTATTTAAAAACGAAAACAAAGAATATTTTAAGGCTAAAACATATTTTTGAAAATCATTTGAAAAGATAATTTTTAAGGCTAAAACATTTTGAAAAGCAGTTTTGAAAATCATTTTGATAAACCATTTTGAAGTAGTTTTGCAAGCTTCTTCCTGCAGAATATCTCATCACATCTGGACTCGAGAACTTGTACAAAACCAGGATGTTCGTGGGTTTATAAGCCACTTGTCGTAGGTTTGTAAGCTACTTGTCGTGGGTTTGTAAGCCACTAAGAAGGTAGAAATGGGTTCCATCCCAAATGAAATTTGGAATGAAGATTTCCATGCTATTATGAAGTTTTAACAAAACTAGACACTTATCACTACGCCATAAATGACCTTCTGCAACATTTTTGCAAGGTGTTGCCAGCTAAAATGTTGCGATAGCTATAAAATTTTGGTCCTACTGCAACGTTGTATTTTTGGTGTTACCTTAGCCATAAAAATGTGTTGCTCTAGCTAAACAAGTGTAACACGTGCAACATTTTTATATAGTGTTGCTATAGATGTTTTCAAATTAAAAAATTAATAAAATTAGCAATCCGCGTGAATACGATCCAACGGTCTACATTTAATCTGATTGTTAACATGGATCACCGCTACAATTTGCCCTAAATTTTCGTTTTCCCGCTTTACTGTTCATACCATTTCGTTCTCACCCCCAATTTCCAAATCCAAATCCCCAATTTCCAAATCATATTTTCGTTCCCATTTCGTTCTCACCCCCAATTTCGCTGCTGTTTGCCTACATGTCGATATGCAACCTCTCCCAAATCCTACCAACCGCAGCCCCCAACAAAACTCCACTACCCCCCTCCGTTTCTACAGCCTGATTCCGATGGTCATCGAGCACACATCCCGTGGCCAGCGTGCCTGCGATATCTTTTCCCGGCTTCTCAAAGAGCGCGTCATCTGCCTTAACGGACCCATCGAGGAGGATACGTCGGCGATAGTTGTGGCTCAACCGCTGTTCCTCGAATCTGGTGGTTTCGTGATGGCAGGGTTGGCAATTTATAATACTTTGACCAGATCTGATGCTTGAATCTTTCTCGCCAATGTTCAGAAGAAGTTCGATTCTGATGAAGCTTTGCTCGATTGCTTCAAAAAGTACCATTTTCGGATTCAAGGAAGATGTCAAATGCAGATTTCTTGTTTGAGAGAATGCCGCTTAAATTTTCAAATTGGCCAGCAATCATAAAACCAGTTTCAATTCCTTGATTGATTGCTCGAATTGCTTTGACTTCGTCGTCGGGTGCGATGTGATATTATTTGGTATGTTTTATGCCTTCTGGTTTACTTGATTATTCTCGATTTTGGTTACACTCGCATGCTTTTGCCGATGATGAATTGGGATTTATTTATAGGCTTTATTTCCTATAATCTCGGGTTTAATCTTTCTGTTGGATTTTGATAAATCTGGTATGTTGGATTGCGATGATGTATTGGTATGTTGGATTGCGATGATGTATTGGTATGTTGGATTTTGGTTCACTGGCTTGATTTTGCTTTGCCGATGATGAATTGCGATGTGATATTATTTGGTATGTTGGATTTTGATTCACTGGCTTGTTTTTGATTTATAGTCTGAGCTTGTTAGCTCCTTTCTGCTGCATTTGTTAAACCAGAACATGAACTGGTGCTCCAAATCCTCTGTATATCATATTACTGCCTATGTTTCTCTTGTACATGCCTAATGCATTCACTGTTTTTGCTTGATGGGCTGCCTATGTGTACTGCTGTGTTTCTTGCACTGGCTTGTCTATATTTTGCTGAACCTGGTTCTTGTTTGTTTTGTTGGTTGCTTGGCCCTGAGTTGAATCCAGTCGATGACTCGGGTTTGACCTTGTGCCGTGTCCTTGTATCCATGTGTTGCATTCATGTTTGGCTTATGCACTTATGAAAAGAAACAACCCAAATACCTGAGGCAAATATTATAACAAAAATATTTTCATTTTCTGTTTGAGTTAAATATTATTTTCCAGATTACTGCTTTTGAATTATATATGACAGGTATTGAAGACTGGACAGCTGGATACAAGCTTGAAGACAGAGTCAAATCAAATGTGCATGAGTGTATGAATGCATGAGCTGAAGACAGGTTTCAAAGAAGGCTCGATCTTCCAAAATCGGATGAATCGGGCGGTGCCCACTTGTTCGACCTAACCAGGTAGGTCGATCCCCGCTGGGACTGCGGTGCCCCGGACCCCCGCCGGCGCTGCGCCCGGACCCGCTTCTCGGCTCGCCTTCGGCTCGGCATATATTTGTCAGTGTCGGTGTATGTATAAATTGAAACTGCATATGTAATGAGTGAACTGAGTGATGTAGTGAGGAATATCTGTATATGTGAATATCCGTGTTATATATCATTGAATTGTAAAATAGTGGAGTCAGGAATTTGTACTATTTCAAATGTTGAAATAAAATATTTATTTAAATAAATTACTGTTTAAATATCAAATTCTGTGTAATAGCATTTTATTAAATAAATATTTATTTTTATTAAAAAATCAAATATTCTCTACATTATGGGCCCCACAAATTCAAAAAGTTCATATCTATAGCAACATTTTGGAATGTTGCTACAGATACCTATGGGTGTTGCCATAGACCCAAATAGGGTTCTATTGCAACAATATTACTTATGTTGCCTTAGATAGTCAAAATGTTGCCTTTGAGGTCTAAGGCAACGACAAAAATTGCATCACCCTAAAAGTGTTGCCATAGACCTATGGCAACATTTTTCGGGCCTGAGCCAACATTTTTTTTGTGTTGTAGTAGGCCATTTATGGCGTAGTGTATCTTGAAATATTGATCTTGATACTCATGAGTCTTCAAACTTGATTTCTTCATTCTTGATCTTTATACTGTACAGTCTTCAATAATCAGTACCTGCCTTATATATATATCCTGCATAATAACATTCATATATATCTAGACAATAGTGTTAGTATATAAGTTATAATAAAATAAGTTACAAAGGTTGTTGTCATCAAAACCACTATCTCCAGTTCCTAACAAATTATGGATACGATGGTGCATGGAAAAAGAGCTCTCGATAAGGGTGGGAACACTCAGGGTGGTAACATATTCGGTACTATCCAGGTTAGGGGTAGAATCAGTCTTGTGTTGTAGGGGATCCCGGCGAGGTCCCCGGTACATTTTTATAGATGTGTACTGTGATAGGTGGTAACCCAGTGCCTATCATTAGATGGAAATACATTCTCCAAACGTGCATTTACGGTTTTGGTTGTAGAGCCTAGTATGCTGTAATTTTATAATGTAACAATTTCGGTTATTTGAATAAGTACTTGTACATAGACACTATTATAATATCAGATGATTTTGATATAAAATATTTTGGTTATCGTAAGGTAAAAGCCCATCGTGTTTATGTGTGGCGTGGTCTTACGAGATACCTTTGTTTTTCAAAGTATTTTCATAATGGTAATAATTCAAATTGAGTGTGTTTTCTCATGCTGGTTTTCCAGACTGACTCGGGTGTTATTTTATTATAATGCTTGGGTCAGACCGAGTATTTCAAATTCAGGTTAGGATGCTATAGAGCTCAGAAGATGAGCCGGATGAAAAAGACGTATTACACGTACTTGATTTATATTCCTCTATGTATTGTAGGCTGTATATTCAGCATTTCTGAGGATAGTTATTATAACTGTCCAGTATTGAGTTGTTGATTTTTTATACTCTGATGATGATATGTATAAATAACAGTTATAGTCCTTTTTGTATAAAGACATGTTATTATTTATTATATATTGTTCGGCTACGATTGTGAGATTCCATGTTGTTGTTTTCTCTTTTCTTCTACCTCTTCTTTTCTTTTCCCCTATCTATCGGGTTTTCGGCATTCGGTTGCTCGGTATAAGATACAGTGGACGTATTAGTGTGGATTTTCGAGGGTCGAAAATCCCATTTGTTATACTTTCACCTTTAGAAAGTACAAGTTAAATGACTGATTCTGGAGCCTTTTGTCATATGACGCCAGATAAAAGCTTTTTTCGGTTATAGAAAGATTTATGGCGGAGCAGTTCATATGGGGAATAACACATCGTGTCATATCGTGGGTGTTGGAAATGTAAGGTTTAGAATGTTTGATGGTGCTGTTAGGACTATCATAGATGTTAGATATGTTCTGATGCTTCATAAGAGTTTTTGTCGGTTGGAGCTTTGAGTAGACTTGGTATGAGGATAATAGTAGATGGAGAGAAATTGATAGTGGTGAAGGGTTCCTTGGTAATGATAAATGGGGTGTGAGTTGACGACATTTATATGCTTCATGGAGAGACAATCTCATGAGAGTCAGTAGTCTCTATTGATTCTAGTATTCTAGATCCTACTCAGTTATGGCTTCGTTTAGGTCATATTGATGAGGAGAGTCTTGAT
Organism: Allium fistulosum; assembly: GCA_030737815.1. Taxonomy (NCBI): domain Eukaryota; kingdom Viridiplantae; phylum Streptophyta; class Magnoliopsida; order Asparagales; family Amaryllidaceae; genus Allium; species Allium fistulosum. Next base: position 452,462,876 of record CM060901.1, on the reverse strand, counting down.
GTATTAAAGAGCCAGGGTTGACAAATGGTGTTTTTTAATCGAAGCCTTGACCTTGTGGAGTCTGTTCTTTTGGGATGAAGAAGCATGTCATATTTGATGTTAAGAGACCTGGAGCTACAAAGTTTCTAGTGTATGTTCATTCTTATGTGTGGGGACCTATCCTAGTTGCATCTTTAGGTGGAGCCAGTTACTTTGTCTTATTTGTGGATGATTTCTCGCATAAAGTATAGGTATATTTCTTAAAGGCCAAAAATGAAATATTTGTCCAATTTTGTAGGTGGAAGACCTTGGTAGAGAAGCAATCAAAGAAGCATTTGAAAGTTCTCAAAGTCGGAAATAGCAGCAAACTTGTGTCATGAGAATTCACTAACTATTATGGGTCCGAGCATATAGTTATAGATTTTTCTATTTCTGTTGAGTCACATTGTTATAGAGTGGCCGACAGCATGTGTCAGATATTATGGGAGAAAGCTATAAGCTTAAGAATGGCTGCTGGTCTAGAAGAGGAATTTTGAGCAGAAGCAATATCTATAACGGTATTTCTCATCAACCATACACTTTCCATTGCTGTAGATATGAAGATTCCTAAGGAGATATGGAAAGATAAGCATGTGAGTATTTCATTCCTTAAAGTGTTTGGTTGTTCAGCTTATTTAGATAATGAAAGACATGATAAGTTGAAGCCTAGAAGAAGCAAGCATATTTTGTTAGGCTATAGAAAAGGAGTGGAGAGATGTAGGTTGTGGTGTAAAACAACTAGGAGAATTGTAACTAGCAGACATGTGATATTTGATGAGAGGTCTTTGTTGAAGGTGAAGCCTCTATCAAGTGATGATACTATAAGGGCAGAAAATTGCCAAACACATTTGGAGTCATCGTTTGTTTCCATATTCCGAGAGATGTTGGTATTTCCAATGGTACCATAGTTGATGAGAAGATTTTAAAGGCAGACACTAGGTGGAGCTCAATTGCAAGAAAGGCCTTTTTGGTTTAATTGGCCTTATTTGTGAGCATATTTGTGATGATGATTCTTCATCTTATGCTTTGAATGATGTGGAGCTTGTTGGTGAATCGGTCAGTGTTGACTTAGGAAGATCTTGCAAATTACTTATAAAGGAGATTGGAGTAGATAATATTGAGTATGTCCACACTCGATATGGAATGGAGACTGTGAAGCGCGTTGTTAAATCTCTACTAGTCTCTCGAAGTCTGGTATCTATAAGCTCGTCTCCTACATTAGATATATTGAAGAATTTGGTATTTGCTCGTATGCATGTTGTTTGTTGATGTGCATATTATCTTTCTTATACTTAGGAAGGTTTAGTAGTTGTGTTTGGGAAATAATGCCCAAACTTGTTTACATTGAGTTTGGCGCCATGTGGCATAGACCCAATAATTTGTTGAAATGTCGTGATGAAGAGAGATTGTTATATTTAAATCAAGATGGAGTTTTAAATTTGGATTATTTAAATATTTGCCAAAGAAGAAAAGATTTAGCTAATTGATCTTATTAATTAAATAGGTTATATGTAGTAAGAATAAAAGGAAAGATATAAGAGGATATTTTGTTAGAAAAAAATAAACTGATTACTAAATCAATTAATTAGTCAATGGATTTATAAATGAGGAAAGAAGTCTACTTATGAACTCATTGATTTTTCAATATGAGGAAAGGAAAGTTTATACATGGAGATTCAATCAATTGGGGAAACTTATGGTAACCAAGAACACCATTTTCTATTTGCATTGAAATAAAATTAAGGATATTTAGAAAGGTTTCAAGACAACTGGACAATTAATTCACTTAATCTCCAAGTAATTCCTTCATTCTTATGTCTATTTAAATGAAGGAAGTTCATCTTCATATTAGTGTGTGAAAGAGCATCCACCATTATCCTCTTCTTTAGTAAACCCTAATTTCAACAATCAAATCAAATTTGGGATTTTAAGTGCGAACAAGCCTTTGGAGAAATTGATTATTCAATTTGTAATTATAGGTTAGTCTCTTCACTTTGCTGCCTATAATTTTGTAATCTCTTTTGTACTCTCTTTCTTTAATAAATAAAGAATAGTTGTTAGGTCCATGGACGTAGGCAATTTGGCCGAACCACATTAAATTTTTGTGTTCTCCACTCTTTTATTTTTCTTTGTTTGGTGATTATTGTTCATTGAACTAGCGATTGATAACTAATCGACAAGCTAGATCCTTTTGGCTGCTTCTGCTCATAAGCCTAACTATTGCACAACGGTTAGACATTAGTGCAGATTAATTAAAATTTTGCATGATAATATTTATATGGTTGTTTTAATCAAAATGAGTACTTAGAGCATTAACAATCTTTAACGACCTAACTTTTTGACCCCTAAATGTCGATACTAATACATCCACGGTATTCATGTGCTGAACACTCAAGTGTTGAAAAGAAGACTTGTTAGGGTGAAATAAAAGAAAAGAAATATAACAAGAAGGAAAAAACGCAACATTAGAATCTCACGCGGAACGATAACATATAATATCAAAAGAACAATACAAAGGGTTACTCTGACTACAGAAATTTCAAAGTTACAAAATCTAAGTACTATCATCGGCCTGGACAATTATAACTGTCTGTCCCCATAATAATGATATATACAGTTCAGAAATGCAGCGCAAATAAGAATACTACGGCATGTAACATCCATCTCGTTTCCAAGGGCTCCAAAGTCTCCAAAGCTAAATCTAGAAATATGCACGGCTGATCCAAACATTATAAGAAAATAACATCCGGATTGGTCTGGTAAACCAACGTGAGGAACTCAAAAATAATTATGGCATATAATAACACCTTTTGAGACCTTACGGATTACCATAACGGTTTTCCCCTCAAAGCAACCAACCATTTATTAGGTTTAATATAGTGATATGACAGATAATGTCTAGGGTGTAGAATATAAATCATATCAAATAGTTGTGATGCTTACATTGGTCACACCATAACATATTTAGGCTACATTCAAAACCACTGAGTTACGTTCACATATTGGTTTTTTCAACAGAGATCTCTTCGAAGAAGCCAAACTCCATGCACAAGGGTCAGAAAGTACTTTTCGAGCATTGCATATCTCTAGATAAAATACACTATTAAGGTAGACACAAGTGGCCTATCGTCCGACTATAAACATGAACAACGTGAACCAAATATCATCAACTCCCGCTGGCCAACAATTGATAATTATCTCTAGATATGAAGTTGATAATACCCTGATGTGGGTCGGCGCAACCCCAAGTTATGCATCCTACTCTGTTTTCTGTAATTTTCGATGTCGAGGTTACGTTCGACATCTTTCACACTAGTCTTCATCACTTGAACAGAACATGAATCCCCAAATGGATTCCATCATCTTGAATGGATCACGAATTGCTACATGGATTCAAGCATCTTGATCGGATCTCTAATCTCCACATAGATCCCCGTATAAGACTTCCAACAAATGCTAACACTGTCCTCTCTCTTGGAATATTCCTCAAGATAGACAGTCCCACACGATAGCATAATTTGAAATGTTAACACTGGCCTCTCCCTTGGACTCAACCTTAGGATTGATAGTTCAACTCCATAACATTTCACTTCACAGCTACTCCTAAAACATAGAACTCGTATACAAGATTTGAAGTGGTATTCAATAAGTAAAACACTTACAGATCCTGGTCTCTTCAAAACCAATTCGATGAATTTTAGGTAAACTCGATTCCGGTTCTTTCAAAACTAAGAAAAAGCTAGAGATGTTTTGTACCAACGCTCCCTTTTGGGGGTTCTCATTGGTATGAAATAGAGAATCTTTTAGATACTTCCTAAGTTAATATTAGGTCAAGTTCGATAATCGATTAATCGATTGCCTAGTCAAAGCAATTGCTTATACAAATCAATGTTTGTATACTTAACTCGTTTTCGACACTCTAACTTAACTATACCTCATCCAAGAGTGAAGCCAGGTAAGCTAGAGCATGAGTTGCATATAAAGCCTTGCCTAGACACTTCATTCTTAAATTTGACAAATAGATAAGTCTACCTCGGCGGCTTTTAGTGTTAAGTATAATATTAATGATTTCCATAAACAAGTAAGAAATCCACACGATTAACACGTTTTTGACCTTCCCAACTTAACTGTTTCTCTGTCAAGAGGGAAGCCCGTAGGTTAGAGCTCACTTACTCATATCCCTACTTGAACATCAATCTTACCTCTCACAAATAGATAAGCTTATTTGTCGGTTTTTAGTGTTAAGCATTGTTAATCACTTTTCAAATAAGTAATTTAAATAATTAACCATTTGGCCACTAAGCAACTTCTAACCCCTTTCCAAACCTTTTGTTACTACTTTAAAAACCCTTTTTAAAATGATATATGTGTATAGTAATTTATTTATGAAATTAGATATTAAATGAACCATTTTTAAAAGATATGTATTACCTAAAATATAAAATAGTCAGCATATTTTCAAAAAATTATAAATACTTAAAAATGCTTTTAAAATACTTTATAATACTTAAAATAGGTTTTAAAACATTTACTCAAAATATTACTTGAAAATAACAACTTTATAATTTACTTAAAAACTTGGAAAAACAAGTTTTCCTTATAAAAATCTCTTCTTTAACAGCTCACAACTAATTCATAAATATCTCAAACCACTTTTAAAATACTCTATATGAGTTAGTAAACACTTGTAAAAAGAATGAAACAAAATATTTAAATTTAAATATCTTTTCAAACCTTTAAAGTTTAAAAATCAGGGCTAAACGGGGCAGTTTTGCACAAGTGAAGATCTGGTCGCTTTTTGAGATGTTTTTACTATCCAAAATTTTTATTGCAACAAAATACATGTAAAACATTGTAAATGTGGTGAGGAACCCTTAAGGATCTCTCTACAATGTTCAATAGAATAGCCAAATACAAGGCAATTCCTAAGTGCATCCACAGCGACTATCGCTATAAGTGCACTTTCAAATACGAGTTCAATCTAACCCAAAGTTCAACTACAACCTATGCATTTTTTCAAGGTTATACCACATGTTGTATAAGTCCATTCAAGTCCATTCATATGGATTACATATGCCATTTTCTTTCAAAACAAGAATCGAAACCCGAAGTTTCAATAAATGTCCACATCAATTCAAAAAACTTAAATACAATCAAACACAAACATATATGTGTTATCATTTCAATCAAAGTAGTGTGTTAACACACCTTTAACCAATAAACAACCAGGATCAAAGCACCCAAGTCCAACCTCACCTTGCAACCACCTTTCCTTCCTTCCTCCTCTTGCTTTCCTTGCCTTTTTCTTTCCTCCCCTTAACATTTTCTCGTGGCCATTGATGATGGAGTGGGATTGGCTTTGCTTCTTCAGCTTCTAACTTGATCCAAGGTGTTATAATGTTGTCCCAATGCTTCACTCCAAATTTGAGTTGATTTGAATAAAATTTGCAATTATTTTCTTTAGGACAGTAGAGACGAAGAAGACATGAAAAGAACTTGGTTTTTGCTTTGTAAATTTATGATTATTTAAAAAGGATATGCCTCTTCTTATATAGGCTCAAGAATGGTGCCCACTAGCCTTACTCTTACCCCCTAGAGCCATGCCGTGGAAGGCTCACCTCTCATCACTTCTCCTTTACATTACTTCTCCTTTAGGCAAATTTACACTTATACCCTTACATGATAATATCTATTATCCGCTTGGAAGCTTCTAGAACTTTCCATTGCTTTATGAAGAGGAGTATGTGTTAATTAGTTGCTAATGTGTTCATTTGATCATTAGAAAAACGCAAAAGAGTTTAAACAACTTATATCGATCAAAAGGTTGTTCATCGATAAACCGATTTTCAGTCACATTATCAATTTTTCTAATGTGTTCAAATTTCAAAAATAAGTTTCTTATCATTATTCATTAATTAAATGATGTCAAACAAGGTTATAAAATCATATTTATAACACTTAACTATATTTTAAAACATTACGATATTTGAAGTTGAAGTGTTTGAATTCCCGGGTCGCTACGTTCTCCATCACTTAGAACATTTTGTCCTCAAAATTGAAAAAAGAACGATAATCAAAGAAGATAGACGAAATAGGATATATATATATATATATAGTACTGCTAAAACTATATATAAACTAAACTGCAAATCAAAATGTATACTAAGAAACTCCACCTCAAGCGGTGAGAACGCTACTAAAGAAAAATGATACTAAGATAAGGAGGAAATCCTAGTCTACAAGCAACCTTGGACAGAACTCCTTCAAACAGTTCTCCGTCTTCCTGGTACCACCCTGAGCGTCCTCGCTCCACATCCCTTCTATCCTTAACAAAGGAACAAGCACACAAATACTCAATTAGCATTCATAATCACTACAACCAATGCTCATGGTTTTCTCAGGTTCAAAACTCTCATATCGTCGAAGGATGATAAACAATTTACTAAGCATACCTTACGCTCAACGGCCTTAGGTTATTACTTAGACGATAGTTCATGCTACCTGATAAAAAACTGAAGAGTCATTCCCCAAACTCTTCATAAGTTAACATAACACATCGTACAATGTATTAAAGCCCGTATGATATACATGGACCATTTGTACATAATATCTGATTTGATCACTTACTCGATCACATAAATTTCATTTCCAATCTAGTGTAGATCACTTGACCTCTCTGCTGCGGACTCTGATTTGGCTCCTTGATTAGAGACCTCTGTTCTTCTTTCATAGCTATATACTATGATAGAAAATATCGAGATCGTATCATGAACCCGTATCAAGTGCCTGTCATCAAGAATCCAGTAAAAAATCCTTGTTCGGACTAGTGTAAATCACCTTGAAAACATGTACTTAAATACTAAATCAAGAATAGTCATGCAAATAAAATGATCTACATACAACTTACGAATTTATCATATTAGTTTCCTAACTACACCAATTCCTTTAACTTACATTCGTTTGTCCAAATAGTATGTCATTTAATACTAAAATCATTTATTAATCATCTCATAAAAACATAACTTCAAGTTTATAAACATTTTTTAACTTAAGATCATACTTGTATGATACTCCACTACATCCTAAGAGTATATACAAAATATCAAATTCATCTTACTTAACATGGATGATTAACAATATGAACTTGTTTTAACTTACTACCCTTTTCAAATTCAAGTGTTATATAAACCCGTCTTTATATTTTCAAAAAAAACACTTAGCTTCAAGTTCTATAATAATTCGGAAGTTACCGACTATAAAAAATCGTCGAAAATTCCATTTCATTTTACCAAATGAAAACTACCGACCAACATATCATATCATGATGTGCTTACCATACTTTCCTAATGCATAGGCAACATGTGTCCATGAAATAACTTACCAAGAAAACTTTAGAACTAAACATCGGTTTTCATTTCAAACAATTTTGACATAATATATACATATAACTTTTGTATACCAAATCATACATTCGGGATTTAAATCAAAATCCATTTTACCAAAACAACTCTATTGCATCCCCCGCTCAAAAACCTGAAAATGAACGCCGAATATGCTATAGACATCATCGAAAATATTTCCAAGCGACGGAAGTGAGTTCAGTACACCCAAACCATACTTTTGGTACTTAACCAAAACCATTCCAAAGCGGTATTAAATACTTCATATAATACTAAGTATCATGATCTCAATTTCCTAAATGTTTACTTTCAAATAATATTATTTATTTTCGCCAAATGTTGAAAAACACATTTTTAAAGACATCAGAATTTAAGTTCTCGAATTCCCTATTTAAATCCTTTTTGTTTATAAATAATATTTTATAAACCATGCTTATATAAAATACCTTTCTTATATAAATATTTTCACCTATATTTATTTCCAAAATATTCTACTTTTCTTTTGATTATAGTAAACACCTTTTACTAAATTTTAACTCGTAACCCAACATTATCACCAAACGCCTTATAGTCAAACCGTGAAACTTAATTCATGAGGTGTTCATTTTAATGTACCCACAATTACTATCTACCCAATACATGATGTAGAAAGGTAAAACTGCTCATAAACTGGTTAAACGCAAATCAAGGTTATGGGATATGAAACTAAGCTAAGCACTAGAGTTAAACAAACACAAATAGGAAAGCCATAAACAGACATATACCCTCAATAATCTGCTTCCACTTCGTTGCTGTAGAAGTAAAAGGTGTTGAACAAAGAGCAAAGACCCTAGGTTGCTCCCTATCTTGAGCATGGGACAATCTCTAACAAAACGGCTAGGCTGCAACCTCTTCGATTGGTGTTATCACTATCTAAGCTCTAGACACTTGCCTTCCTTTCCCCAACCTACAGTACTTGGCAAGATGCCTTTACTTCCCACACTGATAACAAGCTAAGTTGGTTGGGCCATTCTTCGTCGGCCGGAACTTCGTTATTGCTTCCGGTTGGTGCAGATACAGATGGCTTGGGAGCCAAACCCTCGAACCGAAAATCCATACTTATAATATCCTTGAATGCTCCCTGGATATGATACGTCATGTCCTTACATACCATGTCGCACAAACTAATCCATGCATGGCTCGATGAGAGTCTCAGTGCCGTTGAACCTCTTTCTGCCCAATATCTCAAACTCGCACCATATCGAAGCAAAGTCTTTCTATGGTCGAACCTGCACCACTTTTTCTATTACATTTCCTTCAACATTAGAAGCCATAGTATTCAAAGTTCTTACTACCTTATCAAAGAAAAACTTCTTCTAGGGCATGAAAGGATAGAGTTATTTCAACGAAAGGATTACTAAGAAGAAGATATTCCTAAGGAATATTTTTAAAAGTCCAGCTTTCAAAATACAAATATGCTCTCATATTTATAATACACTCAACTCATTCTAGGGTGTTTCTTACCCTATCTCTAATGAGCTATACCTAACCAAAGCCAAGGTATTCGCTCAACCTTGATCTCTTATATCAAATGTAACGAACCGACTTTTTGACCCCCAAATGTCGACACTAATACATCCACGGTATTCATGTGCCGAACATTCAAGTGCTGGAAAGACAAATTGTTATGGTGAAATAAAAGAAAAAATAGAACAAGAAGGAAATAACACAACGTTAGAATCTCACTAGCAGAACGATAACATATAATATCAAAAAATAGTACAAAGGGTTAATCTGATACAGAAATTTTAGAGTTACAAAACTTAAGTACTATCATCAGCCTGGACAGTTATAACTGCATGTCCTCAAAATGTTGATATATACAATTCAGAAATGGAGTGGAAATAAGAACACTACAGTAGGTAAACATCCAGCTCGTCTTCATAAGCTTCAATCCATCCAAAACTAAATCTAAAAATATACACGGGCTGACCCAAGCATTATAAGAAAATAACACCGGGATCAATCTGGTAAACTAGCCATTCATTAGGTTTAATATAGTGATATAATAGATATTGTCTAGGATGTTGAATATAAATCAATGTTTGTATATTTAACTCGGTAGGTCAAGTTCGATAATTGACTAATCGATTATCTAGTCAAAAAAATTGCTTATACAAATCAATGTTTGTATACTTAACTCGTTTCTGACATTCCAACTAAACTATTCCTCATCTAAGAGTGAAGCTAAGTAAGTTAGAGCACGGTTGCATATCAAAGCCTTGCTTAGACACTTCATTCTTGAATCTCACAAATAGATAAGTCCACCTTGTCGGCTTTTAGTGTTAAGTATAGTATTGATGATTTCCATAAATCAATAAGGTATCAACACGATTAACATGTTTTCGATATTCTCGACTTAACTATTCTTCGGTCCAGAGGGAAGTCGGTAGGTTAGAGCTTTATTGCACATTTCCTTACTCGAACATCAATCTTAACTCTCAAAATAGATAAGTCTACTTCATTAGCTTTTAGTAATAAGCATTGTTAATTACTTTTCAAACAAGTAATTTAAACAATTAACCATTTGACCATTAAGCAATTTCTAATCCCTTTTTAACCCTGTTGTTAGTACTTTTAAAACCCTTTTTAAAATTATATATATGTATAGTAATTTATATATGAAACTAGATATTAAATAAACCATTTTTAGAACATATTTAATACATAAGATATAAAAGAGTCAACATATTTTCTAAAAACTATATATACTTAAAAATGCTTTTAAAATACTTTATAAAACTTATGATAGGTTGTAAAACATTTACTCAAAATATTACTTGAAAAGAACAACTTGATAATTTACTTAAAAACTTGGAAAAACAAGTTTCCCTTATAAAAACCGTTCTTTAAAAATTCACAACTAATTCTTACAAATTCATAAATATCTCAAACCACTTTTGAAATATTCTATATGAGTTAGTAAACACTTGTAAAAAGAATGAAATAAAATACTTGAATTTAAATATCTTTTTAAACCTTTAAAGTTCAAAAATCAAGGCTGAATGGGGCAGTTTTGCACAAGAGAAACCCCTAAGGATCTGTCTATAAAGTTCCATAGAAATAGACAAAAACAAGGAAATTCCTAAGTGCATCCATAGATACTATCTCTATAAGTGCACTTTCAAATCCGAGTTCAATCTAACCCAAAGTTCAACTACAACCTATGTGCTTTGTTTCAAGGTTATGCCACATTTTATATAAGTGCATTAAAGTCTGTTCAAGTTCTTTCATATGGATTACATATGTCATTTGCTTTCAAAGCAAGAATCAAAACCAAAGTTTCAATTAATGTCCACATCAATTCGAACAACTTAAACACAATCAAACACAAACATATATGTGTTATGTTTTCAATCAAAGTGTTGTGTTAACTCACCTTTAACCCAATAAAGAACCAAGATCAAAGCACTCAGGTCTAACCTCACCTTGCAACCACCTTATCTTCCTTCCTCCGCTTGCTTTCCTTGCTTTTTTCCCACCTCCCTTAATATTTTCTCATGGCCATTGATGGTAGGGTGGGATTGGCTTTGCTTCTTCAACTTCTAACTTGATGGAAGATGTTGTAATGTTGTTTCCAAGGCTTCACTCCAAAGTTGAGTTGATTTGAATAAGATTTGCAATTATTTTCTTTAGGACATTAGTGAAGAAGAAGACATGAAAAGTACTTGGTTTTGGCTTTGTGAATTTGTGATTATTTAACAAGGGTATGCCTTTCCTTATACAGGCTCAATAATGGTGCTCTCTTGCCTTGCTCTCACTCCCTTACACCATGCCATGGAAGGCTCACCTCCCATCACTTCTCCTTTGCATCACTTCTAGTTTAGGAAGATTTACACTTATACCCTTACATGATAATATCTCTTATCCACTTGGAAGCTTTTAGAACATTCTATTGCTTTATGAAGAGGAGTGTGTATTAGTCAATTGCTAATATGTTCATTTGATCATTGGATAAATACAAAAGAGTACGAACAACTTATATCGATCAAAAAGCTGTTTATCGATAAACCGTTTTCCAGTGACATTATTGATTTTTCTTTGAAGAATATATTTTTGTAAACAAATTTCAAAAACAAGTTTCTTGTCATTATTCATTAAGTAAATGATGTCTAACAAGGTTAGAAAATTATACTTATAACACTTGACTAATTTTCAAAATACTATGATATTCGAAGACGAAGTGTTCGAATTTCCAAGTCACTACACAATCTCTCCTATTTTGTTGATGACAACCGTACAAATATTTGAGAGATAAAACATAATAATTTTATATTTGACTCCCCCTGACTCTATGCACTCGCCCTCGCATTTTACCTAGTATATTTATACACTTCATCCTACTTTGTCATTAACCAAAATAGATAGAAAAGAATCGTAAAGCACAACTAGACAATATTTATAGAGTTTTGTATGTAGAGTAATATATAAAAATATAATATTCATGAAGGGAATCAAAATCAATAGTTTAAAACATTAGAAATAAAAGAAGTTTTAGAATTACTGACTTTTTTGATGCCAATAACATATCCTTCTGAATTATTTTCAAAGTTCCTGATTCCACCATCTTTGTACATAATATCACTCGGTAGCTCTTCCATTGCCGCCATTTTTTGCATTAAGTCTTTGATTTTGGCTTCACTATTTGTTGGCTAAGCTGGTTGTGAAGGTTCACCAGCTTCTATATTTTCTAGATTGAAGTGCGGAGTAACATTGTCTTCCAATTTCATTTGTTATACTATCTCCTCATTCAGAACATCAACTCGTTTAGCTCTCACTATTTTTCTACAACAAAATTTTACATAATTAGTATCTAAGCAAGGAAATAATAGGCGGAAGTTTGAGCCCTCCTTCTAGCGCCAAAAATATTGACGTAAAAATTGGACTTACACCCATGATACCACGTTGAACCAAAAATTAGTATAACATCCCGTAGGTTATTTATAATGATTTTGCTTTGGTAGGTCATGGGTATTATTAGACCAAAGATTAGTTTTATCAGGCAAGACCTAGGACAATATGATGATATTTGAAATTGTCCCATAATGCCAATAAACTCTTGATATGAAAATGTTCAAAAGTTCATGTCACATATCTAAGGGCAAAATAGGCAAGTTGTGTGAATATACAATAGTCCACTAATTATTCATAAATGAGCAAGATGGGCAATCCACATAAGCCTCAATCCATTGTTCATATGTTAAAAAGGCAAAGTAGTCATTATGCAAGTTAAACACTAATTTAGATAAGTCTTAAGTATCCTTGTCCGTAATAAAGGCTCATAGTTAAGTCCAAATCCAAAAATTAGTCATATGCACGTCCATATTCAATAATAAAACTTTGCACAATCAAGGTAAATAGGCTATGCAAAGTAATTTGTCCAAGTCCTTGTTCATAAATTCTGAAAGTTACAAATTAATTCTTGATCTTGCCCCAATTCAATTTAGGGTTACAACTCTTAGAATTTTTAGAAGGAGAAAAAGAAACGATTCGCCCCCATTAAGTTTCCATAAGATCCGTATTTATAGGGGTGGAAATTGACGGCATAACTGCCATGTGTCCTTCAGCACCGTTGATTTTCGACATCCTTCATTGTATTGTTGACATGTGGCGACATTCTTCATATTGATGACTTATGGCATCTCTATGAACATTGACGATTTACGACATCCTTACTACCTCGATGATTTACGACATCGTTTGCTACACTGGTGAAAAACGGCATCCTTCTTTGTAATGTCAATATTCGCTATCCCTCTATATTGTTGATATCCAACACCCTCCCTGGATTGTCAATTCCCAACATTGCTTGTTATATTGATGACATACAACATTCACATTGTTGACTTTCGACATCCTCCATAACTATAAATATCTGACATCCCTTATATTCTTTGAATCCCAGCATCTCCTCCTGCTTGTAAATGCCCGTTCTTCCCGCTTGTGGGTGCTTTACAATTGTTATTAGTTGTAAAAGCTCGATATTTATAGAGTCCTGATATACCTTCTGTGTGAATATGTGTTCGACATCTCTTAGTTATGTGACATCTATTCTTTATTAAAGTTCGATAACCCTCATGTTTGTCAATCACTTGGAATTCGACATTCTTAGGAGCTCGCCCTCCTTCTAGCGCCCGACAGCTTTTATTTAGAAGTTCAAATCCCTTCTTGACTTCAGATTCAACATCCTTTGAAGGCCGATATCTTCTTTAGGTATTCGATATACACATATGTATTATTGTTCATTCTCTTAAAAAATATGTGGATAACATTTGCCCCTCTCCTTGTATAAAAGAAGTTTTTTACACTTTAGTGTAAAACTGTAACGACCCGATATTTTGGACCATTCGCATCCATTATAAGTGTATAGGTAGACACTCATGCCGGAATTGAATTGCTCAAAATACCGCGTTGTTAATTTAAATTTGGCAAAACTGAACATATACAGTAAATAAATATAATCACAGATCACAGACACAGAGTAATAAATGCAGCGGAAATAAAAGAGATAGTAGTTCATGAAGCTACTATATAAATGTATAAGTTACATCAGAGTTAAACCAGATACAACGGAAGAGTAATACGATACATCAGATACAAATCAGAATACATCACTGGAATCATCGAATACTGAAAGCAGAATAGATGACTGGATCTTCAAGCAAAGCTCCAACTTCAAAGGTGAGTCTCGAATACTGGTACACTCAGTCTGACCCGAGCGTAAAGCAAAAACACAAGACACTCGAGTCAGGATTAACATTCTTATAATAATAAATCCAACTCAAGTGAAATAGCAATTGAAATACAAGTAACTCAAAGGATGTTGGAATAACCATCCTTTAAGGATCCGTTAAACTATCTACTATGTAGTAGTGTACGATAAGTAGATAATGCCTATCAGTAATATAAAATATCAAAATAGTGTTAAGTCATGGCCCATTCCACCCTTAACACATTTTTATTCCCAAGAGCATATACAAGACCGTAGTTTCCCCAAAACCGGAAGTCACCAGAGGGCAATCCATATACTAAAGGTACAAAACAAATCGTAGTGGTCGCGTATAGGGATACAAGTATGACAAGGCACATGAGGCAATACCCAAGGTAGTGAAACTACCGTTTGCCTGATCCGGACTGGTGAGAACGCATCGCCGCAGCGACCGCAACACCACGAAACAACACTCCCAAAATCAAGGGTGCACCAATCGACAACAAGTAATGAGTAGTTCGAAGAAGTGTGTTCTCTTGAGGTAGCTGACCTCCATTTGGCCCGGCACGGCTCCTGTTTTAGTCATTTCCAATTTGACACAAGTGTCAAGGCTATCCATTATCGTTCTCTTTCTTCAGTCATCACGAACATCATTCCAACCACTTCATTCTGGATCACAACTCCGCGTATAGTTATTAAAGTGGTTTTCAGTTTAGACAGAGAGTATGTCCATAACCGATTCCGGTCTCTTTAATAACTTTCGTAATTATTACACCGATTGGTCGTTTAATATATTTCAAAACCAAACCAAATTCAATTTCAAATAGAATTTGTAAATCAACATTTCGTTTGTCTTTCTAAACCAATTTCCAAAATTTACGTTTCAAAACTTCCACATTCATAATTTCAAGATCTTACAATTCAATTTCAATTTTTTATTTAAAACACTTCAAATATTGATTCAAGTTCGTATATCAGTTTCATTCCGAAATCATTTAAATTAACTTAATTTAACATTCAAATCAATTTAAATTCATTTATCGATTTCATTTAATATTCGTTAAGTAAATTTGTCATTCAAAACAATTTCTATTAAATTTCCAATTCATTAAACCCATTATTTAAATTCAACTTCCTTATTTCAAAACTTACAATTTGAATTAAATTAAATTCATCAAATCAAATTCTTTAAATTTCAAGTCTTGCATTAATTTCAATAGATCACATTTTATTTCTTGATAAAGAAATTCAATTTCACTTATTTACTTACTTAAATGATTTTCCAAACTTAATTAAAAAAGAACTCAATTTCAATTATTTACGAAGTAAAATTCACTTATTCAAAAATTCAATTTCACTTATTAAAGAATTCAATTCAATTTAATCATTAAATAATTCAATCTTATTTAATTATTAAATAATCCAAAACTTAATTATTAAATAATTTCAAAGTTTAATAATTTCAAACTTAATTATAATTTCAAACTTGATTATTAAATCATTTCAAACTTAATTCAATCATTTCTCAAATTAAACAACATTCTTTCATCAATTACATTGTTAATATTTTGTTTCAGATTATTAAATATTAACATTTTCCTTTCATTAAAATTCAAATTTCAACTTCATTTCAAAACCATATTATTTATTCAAATAAAATCTTCGTTTTATTTTTAAATCAAATTATTGACCAATCGGGTTTTATTTAATTCTCTATCCTAGGTCAAGTTCGTTTGGGTATTTATCATTTCAACCCGATTCCAATTCAATCCAAAATCAAAGTATAGTAAAGGGAACTTGCAGTGTGATAACTGGGATGGTGTCAAAGTAAATAAACAAGCAATAACAACAACCAATATCAATCCAATAATCAATTCAATAATCCTGAAATAATCGTATTAATTCACATTATTATTTGTGCAAATTAATATAATTATTTCTAGAATCTACACTATCATTTCATGTAGATTAAAGATTATTACATTACGGTTCTTCACAAGTCATCTATTTACAATTTTATACATCATCAATCTAAACAACATACATTCAATGGTTCAAGGTGTAATTAACCAAATCCTACGTGTCAATTAATTTAACATTTAAAGGGGTCATATTATACAATGTCATTTAACCAAATTTACACATGTGTCGTTTCAAATTTTAACTATCCTACGTCAAATTCAATTTCATAATATTTATCACTTTATACATTACAATTTAACATCCAATAAAAATAACAAACAATCAATTATCAACCAAACTGTATTATCATCGCATAAATAATTAACAGATAATGGTGTCAGATGTCATAGGTGAACTGATACAGGTAATAGCATATATAACAGTGTAATTAACAAACAACAGCATAATTCAATTATCGTTTCAATTGAAATCAAATTTAATAAATAAAAGAACGTTAATCGTGAGTGATTGCTCACCTTTAGAGGCTAGAGAAGAATGAGAATCGGACGAGTTACGAATCCAAAGCAAAGCTAGATTGAATGCGAATTTGACAAGCAAAGCTGACAATCAAATTTTGACGAAATTGAATCAGAACTGGATCAATAAAATAATTGGTAACTGAATTGATATAGGCACAACATATACCTTCATATATATATTTATACCCTTTAAAATCATTGCTTAAATCAAAACACCTAAATACATTATTTATATATGGATACCTTAATATAAAACTATTATGTATGTAAAGCTTTGCACCTAATTGTACAGGTCACGTAAAAATCCTACCAATTTTTTTATTTTTAAAGAAAACACGTATGTAGTTACTGTATGAATAATATATACTTAAAACATATGTATAAAATCTTGTTCAACTAATGAACATGAGATGAGGTCACAAAATAGCCTACAAAGTTGCAAGCGTAGTTCAATAGTAAATCATATATCTGCACTATATTAAACAATATATATATTTATTCAAAGTTATCCCAACATACAATTATACAGCAACAGTAAAACATTTATATATACTTATATATATAGCTACCATACAGCATAAATAACTTACATAATTTATATTATATAAACCTCAACAGCCGAAACAATGGAAATACTATTCTTACGTGTGTAGCAACCTTATATATAGATAGATATATAATATAATATAAACACTTACATAACTTTATATACAATTTATATACAACCTTTATTCTATATACTTACATATTACACTTTACATAACTGACATTTTACATACATATTATTATATCCATATTATATACATAACTAAATAAAACCGTATATATATATATATATATTTATAATTAAAACAATTTGCCAAACTTTCAATATATATAATATAAAACTTATTTCAATATATACATATTTATAAACTATAGACGAAACAACAATTATATATACTGTAACCCAAACTATAATTAACGAAACTTATATAAACGAGGTATAAAAAAAATGTATATACTTAACAGAGTTGAATGGTTCTGAAAATATATTATATATAACTTGATATACTCCATAGCTAACTTATAACTTAATAACAAAATATATTTTACTAATACAAAACCTTAAATACCACCGACCTGATTGAAAATATAGATATATACCAAAGCACAGTAGAGGCAGACAAAGCGCAACTCATAAAATATTATTTATACAGTATAAAACAATAAGACAACTAATTTTAAAAATTTGTACATAACAGGCTTTTCACAAACAAATTACAGTTTTAAAATTTTTAACAAACCTAACCCATATACAAGTATCTATTAAAAATATAAAAGAGATATAAGAAACATATAAATATACCTTTTAAATGCTTGTGCAAGAACAGGTCCAGAGAACCATGCAAACTGGAAAGTATCACTGTGGCAACAGGCAAAAGAATTGTTGAGATAGAATATGAACGCGAGGGTGAGCATCACTGGGTTAAGAAAAGGAGGCACTCGACGGTTGTGGAGGTGGGTTTGCTCGTCGGAGCTTGGTGGCCGGAGAATGCTGAGGCCGAGCACGGTTTAAAGACGTGGATGGTGGATCGGGCAGGCGGAGATACTTGGTGAAGGAAGAGGGAGACGTGCATCAGGGAGGTGGAGGTGACGTGCAGGCTGCAATTTAAAATATGCTCTCTCTCCATTTTTTTTTGATAGAGAAGAATGATCCCGAGAGAAGAGGCAGAGCAATTTCGGCCATGAGCCTGAGGACTTTTGATGAAAACAGGCCAAAATTCTATTTCTTCAGTATATAATGGTTCAGGCAAATTGGAAAGGAAGGATAGAAATGAACGAACGCAATTAAAATAGCAACACATTGGGACGCTAAATGTGATATCCCGGAAATTTGACAATATCAATTTAATAATCTTTATTAATAATTAAATTGATTTGTTGATTTTATTTTATAAATTGACAAGTTTATTCATTTTAAAGGTTAATAATATTTTAATTTGGCAATATTTATTAATATCTTTTCTAACAATTTAAAATTGGTGAGATTTATCTTTCAAAACTTATATAAATGTTTTATATTTATAATGTATATATATATTGGTATATATATTATAAATAGGTAGACTTTAATTTAATAAAGGATATGTTTTCAAATTATAATATATATGTATATATATATATATTGTGATTTGGAGTTATGTTATAAAATTCAATATAGTAATTATCAAAAACTAATGTTAAAAATATTTCCATTTTGAATGTATATATTTATATATTGAAATGGGAAAGTGTTGATTTGAATATTAATAAAGTATTTTCAAACTTTAATATATATATAATTTGTAATTTGGAAATTTTAATTTGACTTAATACTTTTGAAAATGATATTTATGATTTAAATAACAAGAATAATTTCTTATTTATTATAAACATATATTTTAGTTTTTATTTTAGTTAAGATTTAAATTAGAAGTTCATTTGTTTTAATATTCTTTCATTTTTAAATTTCAAACATAAGATAAATTGTTTTGTAAAAATATATATATAGAGTTAAAATAAGTTTCTCAAGCATATAAAAATATGTTATATTTATTTGATCAAAGCATAAGCTATTATAAATAATTGTTTTCATAAGTTCATTAAAAATCTAAAAGCTTAAATTATATAAAAAAAAATACATTACATACATATAAATATTTTATAAATACATATAAATGACTTAAATAAATTAATTAAAAACAAGATTTACACTTGTAAATAAATAATAAAGCTTTTTAAAACACTTGTAAACATATGGAGGCTTGGATGGTATATGTGTAAGCTAATTAACAACTTAAGGGGACAAGTGGCTTAATTTTATCTTTTGGTAAATTAAAGTATAAAAATTTATATGTAAGAAGAAAGATCTGTATTCATTTTCAGTTCAAAAATCCTTCTTCTCATTTTTAACTAAAACAAAATAGTCTAAGAAATAAAAGACCTGAAATCTAAATTCAAAGAAGTAGTAAATCTGGAAATGAAAATCTGGAAATCAAAGTAGAAATGAAGATCTGTAAACTGGAAATGCAAATCAGAGAAAGGAGATGAAAGGCAAATTTAAATAGTAGCTTCAAATCTTCAAATGAAATCTGAAGTCATGCAATCAGAGAAATAAATCAACAGCAAGTTTAAATTCAAAGCAAAAGAGAAATCAAATTCAAAAATCTAGAACAAGCCTGGAACAAAATTATGTTCTCTATTCTCTGATTTCTGGTGAGTAAACTTAATTTTTAAAAACAGTTTAAAACCTGGATTTCACTTTGATATATGAATGTAAATTATGTTGCTTGCCTGAAATTTTGTATTAAGATGAATGCATGTATGTGTAATAAGTATTGACTGTCTGTGACTATGCAAATGTAGACTCTGTTGATTTTATCAGGTTTTGATTTCTTTAAAAATCCAATATCCCATCATTAAAACACTGATAGTCTTTGGTTTGTAAATAGGAAGTGTTTGAAATCATGTAACATCACTCTTAAAAATAATTACAAGTTTTTAAATTGAATAATTGTCTCGAAATTTTATAAAAACAGTGAAAATGTAGTTTGGGTCAAAAAAAATTTATAAATTAGATTTTGTAATTAGGTTGCATGGTTGAAATCGTGATAGGAAACTATGAATTTTAATGGCTATATCATGTTTTTAGTTTAGAGTTTGTTGAGTAATAGTGAGATGAACGGAAAAGTCATTTTGAGCTAATACTGTTGATCGCCGATGACTGGAGGGGTGGGGTTGTTCCTGGAGGTGGAAGGTAGCTCAGTGATCATGAGAAAAATAATCGCGAAGGTTATTGATCACCAGAGTAGGTAGGCGAAGGCGATATAGGGTTTAACACCCTGGGATACTCGTTGATATTCAATTGGGTTTCACGACGTCGAAACGAAACTGGAGTTGATCGCATGACGTTCTAGAGATGCTGGAAGATGAGGTGGCGCTACGGTGAAAGTGGAAGAGTTTCTGGAGCTAGGACTCAACGACGACGAGGTGGTTTCTGATGATGTATGTTTTCCAGGTGATGGGTTCAAGGTTCGAATTCGAATCTAGTTCGAATCGTGGAAGTTTGGATGGTCGATCGTGATGCCGTGGTTGGAGTTGACTTGTTGGAGGCCAGGTCGTAAATCGTCGTCAATTAGTTATAGCGTGCACGTGCACGAGCACGTTATCGTGCATCTGAAGGTTGGGATTTGGGGAAGAAAGCAGGAGCTCGGGTTTCGTTCGGGGAAAATCAAGTTTTACCCGAAGCAAGTAATGTGGTGGGTAGTCGCGAGTGTAACTTCGGGTTTTCTTACGTTTTACTCGGGTTTGGGGATCAGCTGGCACTAAGAATTCTAAGAGGAATGTTTTAAGTTTTAAAACAAAAGAAACTTTGTTTTGTAGTGTATCTGAGTTTAAAACAAAAGTTAAACAAGTTTTTAATTGTAAAATAAATTGTTTCAAAAGAATTAATGTTTTAACAAGTTTTAAATATTTAAATAGATAAGTTTTTAAAAGGGTAAATAAATAGATTTTCAAAATGTTGATTTGTATTAAAGTTAATTTTAATAACTATGGAAGTTTAAAGATCTTGAAAGTCGAGAAGGAGTTTAAAATGTTTTAATTATAATTGATTTCTAAAATGTTTTATTTTAAATAAAGTTTAAATGATAAGGATTTAAATAAATCAATTATAATAAAGAATTTATCTTAAGTAATTAAGAGATTAATTAATTAAAGATAATTAATATGGGGAGATAATTAAATTATTGGTCAATTTAATTTATTTAATTAAGATAAATGGTTTTTCTTAATTAAGATCTCTTAAATATAAGGATTATGAAATTAGTTAGTTTAATTTAAATAATTTAGTTAAATAATTGACTAAGTAATTAATTTGTGATTAACTTAAGATAATCACTTATAATTTATTAAGTGTAATTACTTGATGAAGTAATTAAGGGATGATTACTTGATGTAATTAAGTAAAGGGGAAATTATTTAATAAAGTAATTAGAAGATAATTATTTTATGAAAGTAATTTAATGGAAGTAATTAAGAGTTAATTACCTAGTGTTATTAAATAAATAATTTAGTTAATAAAGTTAATTTAAGGATTAAGAATAATTAATAAGGTAATTAATTATTGGTTAAGGTAATTAATTAAAAAGTAATTAATTAATGGAAGTAATTAAGGGAAGTTAATTACTTGATTAGATTAATCAAAGGTGATTAATAATTGTGGTTTAATTAAGATTAATTATTTAATTAATTTAAATATAATAAATAATTTAAGATGTAATTAGGATATTATAATTAATTAAGGATGTAATTAAGAGTTGATTAATTAAGATTAATTAATCAAATGATAAATGATTATAGAATAACTAATTAATTGTAATTAATTAAGGATTAAAATAATTGATTATAATTAATTAATTAATGAAGTAATTAATGGTTAATTACTGTATTGATTAAAAATAATTAATTTGTGAAATTAATTAAAGATAATTACTTAAATGTAATTAAAGAATAATTAATCAAGTTGATTAATTAAAATGGATAATTAGAGAATGATTAATTAATTTATTTGTAATTAATTAATGATTATATAAGTAAGATTTATAATGATGAAGTAATTAATTTAATTAATTTTCAATTAATTAAAGATAGAGATAGTTAATTTAATTCATTTTAAATTAATTATGTTGTGATTAAGTAAATCATTGCTTATGTATGAATGGATGACATTGATTGTCTTGAATGGATGTAATCTCAGAAATGAGATAAGTAATGTTGTGCGGTATAAATGCTTGGTTGCATTATGGTGGTAATATAGATTACCTATTGTGATGTTGATATGGATTACCTATTTGGTTATGAATCATCTGTTTAAATGATAATGTGATTATCAATTGTAACTTATGAATTATCTATCTGTATAGATAAGTTAAATTGTTTAAACCTTTAAAACAACTTGGCCTTAAAAGATACGTTTTGGATTTCGATGAGACCGGGATCGGGTTTCCGTATACCGGTATTCCAGGTCTGGAGACCCGAACACCACATCGATCCAAATTAACGATAGGTCGTGAATCTCAAGTGGAGATGAAGATTCAGAATGCAAGGGTTATTGTCGTTAACTCTGAGGATGATTCCAAAATGAGTGTAACGAGATAATGCCTTCGGTTTCGTTCGAACCCGGAACGAACTTGTATGGATTGAATGCTTTCAGCACATCGTCAGGTGGACGATGAGCATTCTAAGTGATGTGTTCTGACTAAAGGTAATCGTAGCCTCAAGCCTCATCAACCAGGAATGGCTAAAACAGGGGAGGTGCAGCAAGGTTAGTGGGTAGCACCCAAGTAGTATAAGATTCCTCTGTCTAGAGGTCCCTTCTTTTTATTCGGCTTTGTGGGCGGTTGCTAGCTACAACCGCGGGGTTTCTTATGCGGGAATTATCCAGTAAGGGATGTTCCGGCCTTGTGTTGCAGGGGAGCGGGCGTACTCCTCGGTACGGTGATCTAGGCCACGTACTGTGACGGGCGGTACCCCAGTAGCCCTGCCATTGTATGGAATCCAAACTCCAATAAGTGCCG
Source organism: Allium fistulosum (assembly GCA_030737815.1). Lineage (NCBI taxonomy): Eukaryota > Viridiplantae > Streptophyta > Magnoliopsida > Asparagales > Amaryllidaceae > Allium > Allium fistulosum. The sequence goes on along the minus strand of CM060901.1, from coordinate 452,439,670 downwards.
TACGTATTAGTTGTGCCCAACTATGTTGGAATGTGAGATGTAAGCATTTCAGCTATTTCTGTATTTTACTTGAAAACCCTAGATTATAATACAATCGGATTTGCTATCAAATGTTTTAGTTAGCGTAAGGTAAAAACTTACCCATGTTTATTTGTGGGAAGTCTTACGTGATACTTTTGTTTCAAAGGTTTTCAAAGTTAAGCAATCTAACCGTTTACTCACACCAGACCCATGTCTGACTCAAGTGTTTATTTTCTGTTTTATTAAACTCTTGGGTACTCAATATTGTATTGAGTAGTCAAGGGATTCAGGATAATCTTGACGAATTCTGGAGGAGCTGTGAAGAAGGAGGCTTCAGCGAGTAGATATATAGAGTTTCCGCTGTGTTTGTATTAGTCTGTATTGTACTGGTGTACTTGTGTTGTATAATAGACAGAAGTTTATAACCGTCTATTCTGTGATGTATAAATTGTGTACTCTGATGTATATGATACTATGTAATATCTTATGTGATAATATATTTCTCGTTCCGCTGTGAGATTTCTGATGTGTTGTTGTTCTCTCTTCTTTTCTTTTCTTCTTCTATCCCTTTCTTTCTTCATAACGATGCGTCTTTCTGGGCAAAGAAAGTCGGGTCGTTACATTTGGTATCAGAGCCAGGTTGAGTGAATACCTAGGCTCTGAAGTGGTGTCTATCTTGAGAGCGCGTAATTGTTAGTTATATAAAAATGGTTTTATATTGTGTTAATTGATCGGTTGAGTGGTATATGGATTCTGGTCAATACGAGTAGCTAACGTTATTGATAGGGATCTCTAAACACTTGAACCAGGCCAACGGACACAATATTGTTTTAAAGAGGTAGATGAAATAATTTTACCCAGAAATAATTTCTATATAAAAAGTATCATTCTAAACATATATATATATATATATGTATTTCTACCTATTTGTTGGGTTACCTGTTCGGGTTTTCCAATATGAAGTTATAGAGGTAGATAAGGTAGTGGTGTGTGTAACACGATTACCAATGATTAGAGTTTGAGTGTTAAGGTTGGAAGGGTATCTGACGAGACTGTAGACCCAATACCGTCTCGAGTAAACTTTGTTGTGGTGTAAGATTTCATCGATCTCAGAAGAAAACTGTTAAGGTTCGGAGTTTGTCTTTGAAGTTGGATGAATAGAGTTAGATCTATTGGATGAGCTGAAGCAAGTGATGGTATCTTGGCAACTTCAGGAAGTAGTAGCTGTGTGGTGAGACGCGGTGGCTATGGACGTTTCTGAAGATGTTTCTTCTGGAACAAGTTTGAAGAAGTGAGTCTGTTCCGGTGTTGTGGCTGAGTCCAGCAGGGTGTTTCTGTTGCTTTGAAGTCCGAATTTCTCGAGGAGTTTAGGATAAGAAGTCTTTGGCATCTATGGCAGCAGTGCAGCTCGGAGTGTTCTGTGTGTTAGCAGAAAGTTTCTGGCTGAGCAGTTTTTCTGAAGGTAAAGTCCAGAAGCAACAGAGTGAATCCATTTCTTCAATGAATTGGATGGTTAAGTGTAAGCTGTTCTGATTAGTGAAGAGAGAACAGTTATCCTTGGAAATTAGGCCGGGCTGATCGCAAAAGTGACTTGCGATTGTTTGAGTGTTCTCTTGGGTTATTGGAGATTGAGATTCTGTATCGATTTGATTCGTGGAGTTACCTGTGATTCAGCTTTGTAGAAGGATGTCTCCTAGAGAAGAATTTGGTGAAGCAGCTCAGGATTCTTTGGAGAGGGATTGATCAGTTCTAATTTTCTAGAGGGGATTCTGCTAGGATGTTTTGACCAAATGGAATGGAGTCGCTAAGATTTTATGGTATGGTGAACTGTGGATGATCAAGTTTGTGCTCGAGTTTCTCCGACGGCATTCTCATCTGTTCAAGATCAGAGTTGTGTAGCGAAAGCAAGATAGCAGCTATTCTAGGGTGGGAACAACCGGGAGTTGTGATTTTCTTGGAGTAGAGGATTTCTATAGGAAATTCAAGTGTATCTCTAAGTTTGAAGGAATTTTCAGGATTTGGAGATAAGGTTGTCAAGTGCAACTGTTTGGCTATTCCAGAAAGGAGAAGTAGTTCGAAGTACTCTAATGTTTGTGGAGTAGAATTGTGTTCTGGATTTCGGTGATTTTTGGGAAACCATTTTGTTGAGTAGGATCCGGGAATTGGTTTGATATTAGTCTAGTCTATTTCAGGAAGCATCAGCAAGAGCTAAGCTAATCAGGAAGGATGAAGTGACTCAGGATCGTCAGGAGAGTTATACAGTTAAGAATGGATGGAATTTGGAATTTGAAGTTGAAATTTGGATATTGTTTAAGTTTTCTCCAATCAAAGGAGATATAAGATTTGGAAAAATTGGAAAGTGAGCTGCAGAAGTATTATGAGATTTTTCCTATGTTCTCAAGAGAATTAGTTCTTTGATATATAGGATTGAGTTGCCAGTTCGGATAACTGGAATTCATTTTATTTCACGTATCTCTGAGGGAATACGTGTTTGATCTGTCATTGGTTGTGGGATCAGCAGTTCAGATGGATATGATAGTTGGGCTGGTCTTGAGTTTAGTCTGATATCTTGTTCAGATTTGTGATCTAGATGGAAGGATTTCTAGATTATTGTAGTATAGTTAATTAAGATCTTATAGAGCGAGTATTCCAGTATAGATACCTGGGAACTCTAGATAGTATTAGGAAAGCCTATTCTGAATTTGTATCGGAATAAGTTAGATTTGGTTGTTAGAAATAAATGGTTGCTATGATTGATAGTGTATGATTGATATATATGGTTGCTGTTTAAAATTTAAAAAAAAAAAATTTGCTGGGTTATTAAATTATCTTTGCTTTTAAATTTCGGGGACGAAATTATTTTAAGGGGGAAGGAATGTGATATCCCGGAAATTTGGCAATATCAATTTAATAATCTTTATTAATAATTAAATTGATTTGTTGATTTTATTTTATAAATTGACAAGTTTATTCATTTTAAAGGTTAATAATATTTTAATTTGGCAATATTTATTAATATCTTTTCTAACAATTTAAAATTGGTGAGATTTATCTTTCAAAACTTATATAAATGTTTTATATTTATAATGTATATATATATTGGTATATATATTATAAATAGGTAGACTTTAATTTAATAAAGGATATGTTTTCAAATTATAATATATATGTATATATATATATTGTGATTTGGAGTTATGTTATAAAATTCAATATAGTAATTATCAAAAACTAATGTTAAAAATATTTCCATTTTGAATGTATATATTTATATATTGAAATGGGAAAGTGTTGATTTGAATATTAATAAAGTATTTTCAAACTTTAATATATATATAATTTGTAATTTGGAAATTTTAATTTGACTTAATACTTTTGAAAATGATATTTATGATTTAAATAACAAGAATAATTTCTTATTTATTATAAACATATATTTTAGTTGTTATTTTAGTTAAGATTTAAATTAGAAGTTCATTTGTTTTAATATTCTTTCATTTTTAAATTTCAAACATAAGATAAATTGTTTTGTAAAAATATATATATAGAGTTAAAATAAGTTTCTCAAGCATATAAAAATATGTTATATTTATTTGATCAAAGCATAAGCTATTATAAATAATTGTTTTCATAAGTTCATTAAAAATCTAAAAGCTTAAATTATAAAAAAAAATACATTACATACATATAAATATTTTATAAATACATATAAATGACTTAAATAAATTAATTAAAAACAAGATTTACACTTGTAAATAAATAATAAAGCTTTTTAAAACACTTGTAAACATATGGAGGCTTGGATGGTATATGTGTAAGCTAATTAACAACTTAAGGGGACAAGTGGCTTAATTTTATCTTTTTGTAAATTAAAGTATAAAAATTTATATGTAAGAAGAAAGATCTGTATTCATTTTCAGTTCAAAAATCCTTCTTCTCATTTTTAACTAAAACAAAATAGTCTAAGAAATAAAAGACCTGAAATCTAAATTCAAAGAAGTAGTAAATCTGGAAATGAAAATCTGGAAATCAAAGTAGAAATGAAGATCTGTAAACTGGAAATGCAAATCAGAGAAAGGAGATGAAAGGCAAATTTAAATAGCAGCTTCAAATCTTCAAATGAAATCTGAAGTCATGCAATCAGAGAAATAAATCAACAGCAAGTTTAAATTCAAAGCAAAAGAGAAATCAAATTCAAAAATCTAGAACAAGCCTGGAACAAAATTATGTTCTCTGTTCTCTGATTTCTGGTGAGTAAACTTAATTTTTAAAAACAGTTTAAAACCTGGATTTCACTTTGATATATGAATGTAAATTATGTTGCTTGCCTGAAATTTTGTATTAAGATGAATGCATGTATGTGTAATAAGTATTGACTGTCTGTGACTATGCAAATGTAGACTCTGTTGATTTTATCAGGTTTTGATTTCTTTAAAAATCCAATATCCCATCATTAAAACACTGATAGTCTTTGGTTTGTAAATAGGAAGTGTTTGAAATCATGTAACATCACTCTTAAAAATAATTACAAGTTTTTAAATTGAATAATTGTCTCGAAATTTTATAAAAACAGTGAAAATGTAGTTTGGGTCAAAAAAAATTTATAAATTAGATTTTGTAATTAGGTTGCATGGTTGAAATCGTGATAGGAAACTATGAATTTTAATGGCTATATCATGTTTTTAGTTTAGAGTTTGTTGAGTAATAGTGAGATGAACGGAAAAGTCATTTTGAGCTAATACTGTTGATCGCCGATGACTGGAGGGGTGGGGTTGTTCCTGGAGGTGGAAGGTAGCTCAGTGATCATGAGAAAAATAATCGCGAAGGTTATTGATCACCAGAGTAGGTAGGCGAAGGCGATATAGGGTTTAACACCCTGGGATACTCGTTGATATTCAATTGGGTTTCACGACGTCGAAACGAAACTGGAGTTGATCGCATGACGTTCTAGAGATGCTGGAAGATGAGGTGGCGCTACGGTGAAAGTGGAAGAGTTTCTGGAGCTAGGACTCAACGACGACGAGGTGGTTTCTGATGATGTATGTTTTCCAGGTGATGGGTTCAAGGTTCGAATTCGAATCTAGTTCGAATCGTGGAAGTTTGGATGGTCGATCGTGATGCCGTGGTTGGAGTTGACTTGTCGGAGGCCAGGTCGTAAATCGTCGTCGATTAGTTATAGCGTGCACGTGCACGAGCACGTTATCGTGCATCTGAAGGTTGGGATTTGGGGAAGAAAGCAGGAGCTCGGGTTTCGTTCGGGGAAAATCAAGTTTTACCCGAAGCAAGTAATGTGGTGGGTAGTCGCGAGTGTAACTTCGGGTTTTCTTACGTTTTACTCGGGTTTGGGGATCAGCTGGCACTAAGAATTCTAAGAGGAATGTTTTAAGTTTTAAAACAAAAGAAACTTTGTTTTGTAGTGTATCTGAGTTTAAAACAAAAGTTAAACAAGTTTTTAATTGTAAAATAAATTGTTTCAAAAGAATTAATGTTTTAACAAGTTTTAAATATTTAAATAGATAAGTTTTTAAAAGGGTAAATAAATAGATTTTCAAAATGTTGATTTGTATTAAAGTTAATTTTAATAACTATGGAAGTTTAAAGATCTTGAAAGTCGAGAAGGAGTTTAAAATGTTTTAATTATAATTGATTTCTAAAATGTTTTATTTTAAATAAAGTTTAAATGATAAGGATTTAAATAAATCAATTATAATAAAGAATTTATCTTAAGTAATTAAGAGATTAATTAATTAAAGATAATTAATATGGGGAGATAATTAAATTATTGGTCAATTTAATTTATTTAATTAAGATAAATGGTTTTTCTTAATTAAGATCTCTTAAATATAAGGATTAAGAAATTAGTTAGTTTAATTTAAATAATTTAGTTAAATAATTGACTAAGTAATTAATTTGTGATTAACTTAAGATAATCACTTATAATTTATTAAGTGTAATTACTTGATGAAGTAATTAAGGGATGATTACTTGATGTAATTAAGTAAAGGGGAAATTATTTAATAAAGTAATTAGAAGATAATTATTTTATGAAAGTAATTTAATGGAAGTAATTAAGAGTTAATTACCTAGTGTTATTAAATAAATAATTTAGTTAATAAAGTTAATTTAAGGATTAAGAATAATTAATAAGGTAATTAATTATTGGTTAAGGTAATTAATTAAAAAGTAATTAATTAATGGAAGTAATTAAGGGAAGTTAATTACTTGATTAGATTAATCAAAGGTGATTAATAATTGTGGTTTAATTAAGATTAATTATTTAATTAATTTAAATATAATAAATAATTTAAGATGTAATTAGGATCATTAATTTATAATTAATTAAGGATGTAATTAAGAGTTGATTAATTAAGATTAATTAATCAAATGATAAATGATTATAGAATAACTAATTAATTGTAATTAATTAAGGATTAAAATAATTGATTATAATTAATTAATTAATGAAGTAATTAATGGTTAATTACTGTATTGATTAAAAATAATTAATTTGTGAAATTAATTAAAGATAATTACTTAAATGTAATTAAAGAATAATTAATCAAGTTGATTAATTAAAATGGATAATTAGAGAATGATTAATTAATTTATTTGTAATTAATTAATGATTATATAAGTAAGATTTATAATGATGAAGTAATTAATTTAATTAATTTTCAATTAATTAAAGATAGAGATAGTTAATTTAATTCATTTTAAATTAATTATGTTGTGATTAAGTAAATCATTGCTTATGTATGAATGGATGACATTGATTGTCTTGAATGGATGTAATCTCAGAAATGAGATAAGTAATGTTGTGCGGTATAAATGCTTGGTTGCATTATGGTGGTAATATAGATTACCTATTGTGATGTTGATATGGATTACCTATTTGGTTATGAATCATCTGTTTAAATGATAATGTGATTATCAATTGTAACTTGTGAATTATCTATCTATATAGATAAGTTAAATTGTTTAAACCTTTAAAACAACTTGGCCTTAAAAGATACGTTTTGGATTTCGATGAGACCGGGATCGGGTTTCCGTATACCGGTATTCCAGGTCTGGAGACCCGAACACCACATCGATCCAAATTAACGATAGGTCGTGAATCTCAAGTGGAGATGAAGATTCAGAGTGCAAGGGTTATTGTCGTTAACTCTGAGGGTGATTCCAAAATGAGTGTAACGAGATAATGCCTTCGGTTTCGTTCGAACCCGGAACGAACTTGTATGGATTGAATGCTTTCAGCACATCGTCAGGTGGACGATGAGCATTCTAAGTGATGTGTTCTGACTAAAGGTAATCGTAGCCTCAAGCCTCATCAACCAGGAATGGCTAAAACAGGGGAGGTGCAGCAAGGTTAGTGGGTAGCACCCAAGTAGTATAAGATTCCTCTGTCTAGAGGTCCCTTCTTTTTATTCGGCTTTGTGGGCGGTTGCTAGCTACAACCGCGGGGTTTCTTATACGGGAATTATCCAGTAAGGGATGTTCCGGCCTTGTGTTGCAGGGGAGCGGGCGTACTCCTCGGTACGGTGATCTAGGCCACGTACTGTGACGGGCGGTACCCCAGTAGCCCTGCCATTGTATGGAATCCAAACTCCAATAAGTGCCGTACGTATTAGTTGTGCCCAACTATGTTGGAATGTGAGATGTAAGCATTTCAGCTATTTCTGTATTTTACTTGAAAACCCTAGACCCTATTATAATACAATCGGATTTGCTATCAAATGTTTTAGTTAGCGTAAGGTAAAAACTTACCCATGTTTATTTGTGGGAAGTCTTACGTGATACTTTTGTTTCAAAGGTTTTCAAAGTTAAGCAATCTAACCGTTTACTCACACCAGACCCATGTCTGACTCAAGTGTTTATTTTCTGTTTTATTAAACTCTTGGGTACTCAATATTGTATTGAGTAGTCAAGGGATTCAGGATAATCTTGACGAATTCTGGAGGAGCTGTGAAGCAGGAGGCTTCAGCGAGTAGATATATAGAGTTTCCGCTGTGTTTGTATTAGTCTGTATTGTACTGGTGTACTTGTGTTGTATAATAGACAGAAGTTTATAACCGTCTATTCTGTGATGTATAAATTGTGTACTCTGATGTATATGATACTATGTAATATCTTATGTGATAATATATTTCTCGTTCCGCTGTGAGATTTCTGATGTGTTGTTGTTCTCTCTTCTTTTCTTTTCTTCTTCTATCCCTTTCTTTCTTCATAACGATGCGTCTTTCTGGGCAAAGAAAGTCGGGTCGTTACACTAAAAGTTAACAGTAAATTCTGGGAAAACCAAAAGTCAAGTTTGAAAAGGAAAAATGCTAGTTGTCATATTTAATTCAGCCGTTTGAAATTTTAAAAGGCAAGGTAAGCTAAGAGTCACAAATTCGGTACCGATACGATTTACAGTTACGCAGACTTCGCTGCATATCGGATCTCAAAAATACAGAAAAGAATATACCGTAGAGATCAGCACGACGAGACGATCAAAACGGTATATAGAAATCAGTGGTACGATTGAATTATAAAAATTCGAAATTTTCAATTGGCGGAAAATGCAAGAAAAATGCAAGAAAATAAGACCGACGGAGCCAAAGATGTCCGAATTTGGAAAAACGACAAACTGGCATCTTGCTCAGAAGATGGTTTAGAATTTTTCTATATAAAAATATTTTGGTTTTGAAAACATTTTATTTTCATCGCTTTTTAACTGATTAAATTGAAGTAAATTTACGCGCGAAATAAACTTTCATATTTTCGGACGAAAACTTACCAGTTGCTATGTTTAACTAAACGCATTCCAAATATCAAATTTATATTTCAAAATTTTATCGTTTAAAATTTCACAAAATTTCAACTAATTACGTTATTAAAACAGTTGAAATTTACGGGTCGTTACAAAAACCAAGAATTTTCTCACCCTTTTAACCTTATGTGAGTTTTTCTCTTCAATCATGTTCTCCTAAAAACATAAAATAAATGATGATAACTTTCATTATTAACTTTAAATTGAACTTTAAACAATCCCTCTTGGATCTAGTAAGGATATGAGTTAGCTTGTCCTTTTCTTCCTATAAAGAAGCTTTCATACTTCGATGTAGAGCCAAGTTTAATTGAAAATACCAGAAATTTGTTTGATAAGAAGACCATCATTCTCTTGATAATAAAACCAAAAATTCATCTGAAAGGAATTCTATAGGCTTGTTTGATAAGAAGGATAGAATTCAATCTATAAATCCATAAGTCCTTTTAATAATAAGGCCAGGAATCTATATGGCAAGAAGTTCATGAATTCATTAGTTAAGAATACCATAAATTCATCTAGTAGTAATTATAATTTTATCTGAATCGAAGACCAAAAATCCTTTGGGAATACATGTCTTGAATAAAAGACTAGAGAACCATCTGGCAATAACATGATCTGATTAAAAGACCAGAAAACCAACTGGTAATAATAATTTCATCTGAATTAAAGACCAGAAATCTTCTGGCAATAATATCATGGTTTTATCTTGAATAGAAGACCAGAAACCCATATGGCAATACTACCATAATTTCATTTGAATAGAAGACTAGAAATGCATATGGCAGTAATACCATTAGTTCATTTAAATAGAAGATCATAAACCAATCTGGTAATAATATAATTTTCTAAATAGAAGACTAGAAATCCATCTGGTCTCAACTAGTAGGAGACTAGAATTTTGAGTAATGACGAAGATTCCCGTTATTTACTAGAAAATTTAAGTTCCATCATAGGAAAAAAAGACTGGGAGATAATTCGATCTTGAATTTCTAGGTTAAATTTTTGAACTTCTCGGATGCTCATATTAGCATTGAAATTTCAGATAGCTTTTTATCCTTCCTTTAAAAGTTACTTTAACTTGCCTTGATGCAGAATATGTTTGATTGTTCTTCCTCTAGAAGATTGCTTTGAACCATCTTTAGGGTAGATTTGAACTTTCTTGATTGATTTCTTTTGCCCTAACCACTCTTTGGGCGGTGATTTAGTTTTTGATCACTTTCGCCCCTTAACACTCTTTTGGTGATGATTTAGGCTTTAATTCTCTTCGCCCCTTACTACTCTTTGGGTGGTGATTTAGGCTTGAGTCTTTTATTACCTTATAGGTAATGGTTTAAGCTGATCAGTGTGTTTGGTTAGCTATCTTAAGTAGAACTAAAGTCTTACCCATCCTATCTCTAGAAGGTGCTCTACTCAAGCCTTATAGGCGGAACTGAAAGCTGGTTTAGTGCTTTGGCCAGGCCATCTTAGACTGGACCAAAGGCTTACTCCATCCTCCCTCTAGAAGGTGCTCCGAGCAAGCCACGTTGGCGGGACCAAAGGCTTGCAGTGCTTTGGCCAGGCCATCTTAGGCGGGACCAAATGCCTACTTTGACCTCTCTCTAGGAAGTGCTCTGAATAGGCTCTTGTCGGGGGATCAAAGGCTTTTCTTTCGCCCCTTACTACCATCTTAGGTAGTGATTTAGGCTTTTCCTTTTAGTTCCTTTCTTTCATTTGATTATATATTTCCGTAGACATGCATGTCTTAATTTTCTTTACACATCCATTATAAGGAAGTAAGGCCTTAAATGTTTGACGTTCCAAGTTCTCGCTATTACGTTGCCATTAGGTCGGCATAATTGATAAGTTTATGGCGGAATTACTTCATGAATAACAAGAGGACCTTCCCAATTTGGTCCAAGTGGTCTGTCTGATGGATTGTTGGTATTTGCTATGACTTTTTGGTGTATTAAGTCTCCTTTTTGAAATGGCCTTCCTTTAAATTTAGAGTTATAAACCTCATTATCTTTTGTTGATATTCGACCGTTCGGATGGCCACTTCATCTCTTAACTTATTGATTAAATCTAAGGATTCTTTTCTTAATATTGATTGGGACCAAATGCATATGCAATTCTTCGATGAGATGGAACTTCGACTTCAATTGGAAGCATGACTTCACATCCATATGTTAAAGAAAAAGGAGTACGTCCAATTGCATTCTTAGTAGAAGTTCTATATGCCTAAAGTACTAGCGGTAGTTCTTCTACCCAATTTCCCTTCGCTTTGTCCAATCGTTTCTTAAGAATAGTTTTAATGGTTTTATTGGCAGCTCCATTGGCTGTTGGATGAGCCACGGATGAAAAGCTTTTGACTATTCCATTCTTGTTGCAAAATCTGTTGATCGGTTTCAAATTGAGTTTCATTATCGGATATTATCTTATGTGGCATTCCAAACAGAGTGACTATGTTTTAAATCAAAAATCTTAATACTTTTCTTGACGTTATATTCGGTAATGGTTCTGCTTCTGCTCATTTGGTGAAATAATCGATGGCTACTACTGCAAATATAGCTCCACCTTTGGATATAGATAATGGTCCAATTAAATCGATCCATCATACATCAAAGGGCCATGGACTTGAAATTGGAGTTAATACACTAGGGGAATATGCAGACTTGTCAAAAATTTCTAACACTTCTCACATCTCTTTACATGATTCAATGCATCATTACTCATTTTGGGCCAATAGAAACCCTGCCTCATGACATTTTTGGCTAATTTTATTCCAATAGAATGATCTCCATAGAACCCTTCATGTGCTTCTTTTAGTAATCTCGCACCACTTCTACATTAACACATCTCAAGTAAGGAAGTGAATATCCTTTTTTGTAAAGTCTTCCATCCATCATAATAAAATTTGGGGCTTGATGCCTAAATTCTAGCCTCTATTTTATTCTTTGGTAGTTTCCCTTCCATCAGGTACTCAATAATCGATGCCATCCAGTTATTTTCGTATTGACTATTAATTTCTACATGAATGGCTCCTTCTTGGTTTTCCTCATTGCCATTTCTTGATTCATTATATATATCTGCTTATTCAAGAGTATGGGATCTAGTTAATACCATAGACTCGTTTTATGGCTTGGAGACGTTTTCCTCTACACCAGGATTTTTTGGAAGCCAATTGGCACAATTCAAGTTTCTGGTGCTCCTCACGAGCTGGCCAACTTGACCAAAGAATCATCTTGGGAATTCTTCCCTCTTGGTACTTAATGTATCGAGAAATCCTCAAATTGGGTCGACATCTTCAGCACCTTTTTTACATAAAGGACTAATTTGGCATCTTTTGTTTGATATGTTTATTCAACTGATTTACCATTTGTTGTGAGTCGTTGAAGATGTTAGTCCTTGGAATGTTTACTTGTAGGGCTAAAGTGTGTCCTGCCACCATCGATTCATATTATTGGTAGTGGCAAATTCTAATTTCATTACATAGTGCAACCGGTGTCCATCAAGGGTAATGATTACGTATCATGCACCGACCCCTTGTTCATTTGAAGCCCCGTTAACAAACAATTACCATTCAAGCTTCAAATTCCTTTTCTGACTGTTCTTTAATGAATTATGTGCATTTCTTCACAAAATTAGCCAGAGCTTGTCCTTTAATTGCCACTCGAGGTTGAAACTCAATATCATATTGGCTAAGCTCTATTACCCATTTTACTAATCTTCTTGATGCCTCAGGTTTACTGAAAACTTGTTAGAGTGGGAAGTTTGTTAGGACTTTAATTTGGTATACTTAGAAATAGGCCCTTAGCTTTCAAGCAGTGGGCATTAAACAGTATGCCAATTTCTTTATGACAAGGTATCTAATTTCTACATCCTTGAGCCTTTTGTTAATATAGTATACTGGAAGTTGGATTCCATTCTCTTTCCTTATTAAACCAGAGCTTACTACATGCTCGGAGCCTGCTATATAGAGGTATAGATTTTTCCCCTTCTACCGGGTCAGATAGGATTGGAGGCTTTTCAAGATGATCTTTTAGTTCTTTAAAGGCCTTTTGGCAATCCTCCCCCCATTCAAATTTCTTCTTCTTCTGGATCACATCAAAGAACGGTATGCACTTATCAATGGCTTAAGAGATGAATCTGTTTAAAGCTGTCACTCTTCCATTGAAGCTCATCACATCTTTACTTGTCTTTAGCTCCACCGTGTCCCTAATCACCTTGATTTGGTCAAGGTTGGCCTCAATTTCTCTGGTGCTAAAAATATATCCCAGAAACTTCCAAGATTGTTATCTCAAAGGAGCACTTTTTGCGGATTTAATTTCATCTTCTATTTTCTTAGTACTTCAAACATTTCCTCAAGATCTTTCAAGTGATTGGCTTCCTCTTGAGATTTGACCAGCATATCATCTACATATACTTCCATGTATCGACCAATTTTTTCTTCAAACATTCTATTTACCAGTCTCTGGTACGTAGCCCTCGCATTCTTTAGCCTGAAAGTCATAACTTTGTAGCAGTATATTCCCTAATATGTTATGAAACTTATGTGTTCTTCATCAGACCTAAACATGGTGATTTTATTATATCCTGAGTATGAATCCATAAGCATTTTATACCCACTTGTCATGTCAACTAATTGGTCTATTTGAGGCAAGGGATAATAGTCTTTGGGACATGCTTTATTCAAATCAGTATAGTCGACACACGTTCTCCATTTTTGATTGGGCTTTTTGACTAGCATGGGATTAGATAACCATTTTGGGTAGAAAACTTCGCTAATTAATCCATTTTCAAATAGTCTTTTGACTTCCTCTTTCAATGCATTAGCTCAAACCTTATCGAACTGCCTTTTCTTTTGTCGAATAGGAGTGATATTTGGATCTATATTCAGGGCATGACTCATGATTGTTGGATCTATTCCCACCATGTCTGAGTGAGTCCAAGAAAATACATCCTTGCTAGATTGAAGAAACTAAATTAGTTACCCTCTGAACTTGTTGTCTAACTCCTTCGATCTTTACAGTTTTTGTTGGATCAAGTGAATCTAGGCTTACTTCTTCTAGATCTTCAGTTGGCTTTATCCTTTTCTGCTAATTTATGTAATATTGTTCAGTAATAATTTCTTCACCATCTATTTCATTGTCTATCAAGTTCACATCCTTTTGTTTTATTTTCCTCTTGGCAAAGTTGAATCTTCTTAGCACTTTCTCGGACTTCGTAGATATATTTTTCTTATCTTCCTTGAATACCGGTTTGAAAGGCTGTTGTCCAAGGGCTTTTCAATTTCATTTTTTCTCAACTCATTTTTCTCCGAGTCATAACAAGAAGCACTGTCTCTCTTGAATTGCTCAAGTGAAGCAAAATACGGTTCTGAGAGCTAAACTGCTCCCCTCTTATTGTTCCCTAACCATTTTTAGTCAGGAATTTCACCATTATATAATTCGATGAAACAAACGCATCTACCTCATCGATGGTCGGTCTCCCAAAGAAAGCATTGTAGTAGGAAGTTTGGTCCATTATCCAGAACAGAGTCTCAAAAGTTTTGGAATGTGTCGGAATTCCCATCTGACCAAGAGCTTGATTTGTCCTATTGAAGTAGACCCTTTATTGTTGAACCCAAAGATAGGCTCAATGCTTAGTTCAAATTTCCCTTTTGGAGTCCTCATTTGATAAAAAGTGTGTTTGTAGATGAGGTTCACTGCGCTTTCAATATCTACTAAGATATTTGTTACCATAGAGAGATCAATTTGTGAAGTTATCATCAATGGATATTATGTGGGTGACAGACCCTCTCAACTCTTATGGGGTTATTTTTAAGTTGGGCATTTGAAGCTGATGTTTGTTATTTTTGAGGGGCAGCTCCTCCTAAATAGAAAACACTCCACCTCTTGCCTCCCTTATGTACCTGCTCTTAGCTCTTTTGCTACTTCTAGCAAGATGGGGACCTCCATAGATGACATCAGTGTGGTTGATCGGAGGAATAAAATTTTACCGCATTACTTGAAGGTCTCTGATTGTTGCCCTCAGGATCAGAGGACTTTTGGTTCTCTTTGACAAACTCCTTCAAGAATCAAGATCTAATCATGCTCTGGATTATTCCGGCCAGAACATGGCACTCTTCGGTTTTATGCATGTTTGCCTTATGGTAAGCACAATAATCTCCTCCTCTTCTTGGCTCGGGGTTATTTCTTACCTTGTGAGAAGTTGCCTCCATCTTTAGCTATAGCAAAAATATAAGAGATTGGTTTGTTTAAGGCCACTTAGTTAGATTTTGGGATCTCCTTTCATTTGCCTCTCTTGGTCTCATCCCATCTCGGCTTTTTGTTGGGGTGATTAAAGCCAGATTTTCTTGCCTTCTTCTTTGTCGGAGACTTTTCTTAGTATGACACATCCCATCTATACGGATGAATTTGTCTACTTGGAATTGAAAATCTTGAAAGTCTCTGCACCCATGGGCGTAAAGTTCCTTCTAGAATGGGGTTTGCTCAATCAATCCTGAGTGCACTGCCATTAATTTTTCCCTATCGGTCATGTTCTCATCTTTCAATGCTTCCATGTTGAATCTTTTTAAGTACTCACCGAGCAGCTCTCCTGGTCTCTGCTTAACATAGGCCAGCATACTAGAATCGATAGTAGGGTACTTACAAATACAGAATTGTGCCGGAAATTCATAAGAGAATTGCTTCCAAGAATAAATGATGTTCTCCCTATAATGTCGATACCACTTAACAGCTGCTCCTTGAAAAGTGGTCAGGAAAAGCCTACAGTGTACAGCCCCAGAAGCATTATGAAGGTTGGTTCTCGAAGGCTAGAAGATAGTCATCGAGATCGGTGGTGCCGTTATACCTCACTAATGGAATCTTGATATGTGATGGAATTTTGACAGACATTATTCTTTATGTAAAGGGGACTTCACGAAAATTGTTATTAACCTTAAGATCAAGGGTCTTCTTTTCTTTGATATCAAGCATGTCTTTTGCCATTTTATCAGCTACATCTCTCAAGTAAGCTTCATCATCATAGTAATCACTTCTATAAGGCTTATAGTCTTTACGTGAGATTGAGCTTCTTGATTGCTCGTTAGATCTTTCCGCTAACTCATCCAAGTGATCTGCTATAACCTTGTTATATGCTAGCAACTTTGGAGAGAATATTGCAGCTCCAACATTTTGGATTCCTCTTTTCTATGGGATCATAATGACTTTGCCTTTGTCCTTGTTTTTAAACATGGAAGTATTCAGATTTCTTCTTGGAGATTCGACCTCTTCTCCTTCAGTGAGTCTTGTTGTGTTGGAAGATTTCAATGAAAGGACCTTCTCTAGTAGCTCTTGCATTGCCACCATTTGTTGCATTAAGTCTTTGATTTTGGCTTCACTATTGTTGGTACAACTGGTTGTGAAGGTTGACCAGCTTCTACATTTTCTAGATTGAAGCGCGGAGTGAGATTGTCTTCCAATGTCAATTCTTGTGATATCTCCACATTTAGAATGTTAATTCTTTTAGCTCTCACCAATTTCCTGCAACAAAACTTTACATAATTAGCTTCTAAGCAAGGAAATAATAAGTCGAAAGTTCGAGACCTCCTTCTAGCACCAAAAATGTTAACCTAAAAATTGGACTAACACCCGTGATACCATGTTGAACCAAAAATTGGTCTAACATCCATGACCTTGTTTATAGTGATTTTGCTTTCGTAGGTCAATGGTGTATTATTAGACCAAAGATTGGTTTTATCATGCATGACCTAGTACAATATGATGTTATTTGAAATGGTCCCATAATGCCCATAAACTTTTGATATGGAAATGTTCAAAAGTTCATGTCATACGTCCAAGGGCAAAATAAGCAAGTTGTGTGATAATGCAAGAGTCCATTGATTATTCATTAATGAGCAAGATGGGCAATCTACATAAGAAACAATCCATTATTCATATGTTAAAAAGGCAAAATAGTCATTATGCAAGTTAAATAATAATTTATTCAAGGGTTTAAGTAGCCTTGTTTATAACAAGGGCTCATAGTTAAGTCCAAATCCAAAAATTAATCATATGCACGTCCATATTCAATAATCAAATTTTGCACAATCAAAGTAAATAGGCTATGCAAAGTAATTTGTCCAAGTCCTTGTTCATAAATTTTAAAAGTTACAAATCTATTCTTGATTTTTCCCCAATTCAATTTAGGATTACAGCTCCTTGAATTTTTAGAAGGAGAGAAAGAAATAGTTCTCCCTCATTAAGTTGCCACGAGGTCCATATTTATAGGGGTGGAAGTAGGTGGCATAACTGCCATGTGTCCTTCGGCATCCTTCATTGTGTTGTTGACATGCGGCGACATTCTTCATATTAATGACTTGTGGCATCCCTCTGAACATTGACGATTTACGACATCCTTGCTACCTCAATGATTTGCTACATTGTTTGCTACATTGGTGAAATACGACATCCTTCTTTGTATTGTCAATATTTGTTATCCCTTTATATTGTTGATATCTGACATCCTTCCTTGATTGTCAATTCCCAACATTGCTCGTTATATTGATGACATACGACATTCACATTGTTGAGTTTTGGCATCCTCCATAACTATAGATATCTGACATCCCTTATATTCTTTGAAGCCCGGCATCCCCGGCTGCTTGTAAATGCCCGAGATCACTTGCCGCTTGTGGGTGTTTTACAACTGTTATTACTTATAAAGGCTCGATTTCTATAGACTCTCGATATACCTTTTGTGTGAATATGTGTTTGACATCTCTCAGTTATGTGACATCTCTTCTTTCTTGAAATTTTATAACCCTCATGTTTGTTAATTACTTGAAATTCTACACGCTTCGGAGCTCGCCCTCCTTCTAGTGCCTGGCAACTTTTATTGTAGAAGTTTGACATCCCTTCTTGCCTTCAGATTCGACATCCTTTGTAAGCCGATATCTTCTTTAGATATTTGATATACACATTTGTATGTTGTGAATTCAATGAATACTTCTCGGTATTTACAAGAAAAGCTTAGCTCTATGGATTATTTGTGTGTGTATGTTTGTCTATGTGTATGCACGTGCGCGTGCGCGCACACACACAAATATATATATATATATATATATATATATATATATATGTATGTATGTATGTATGTATGTATGTATATGTATATGTATGTATGTATTTGCGTGCACATGCACATGTGTTTGAAAGAGAAAGTACATTGAGTCACAAACAAAAACACAATTAATCGTAGCTTTTAATCAAAGAGATTAATAAGATCGTAATGCAGTAAGAAACAATCAATCTAAAATTCGTAAATCCAAAATAAATAGGAAAAGAATTTAAATCTTACAGTTCTGACGTGAAGATATCTTTAGGCAGAAGTGTTAATACTAACCTTCAATTGTTTTCCTTAGATCATTATGATAGAGACCCTTTTGCGTTTTCTTTTCCTTTTTTCTTTTGTAAAATATCACTGGACCTAAAACAAGTTTCTAAAATGATCCCTTAAATATAATTTTGATATCATCAGTCCAAATAGAGAAGGGGTTTTTATATATTCTAATGCAACCTTGGGGACCAGTATAATTATTAATAGCAATCTAAATTTTTCCATCAAAAATTTAGATGCTTTTTCATTACTTATTTAAATGAAATTTATGCACAATTATAACATAGGCCACATCTTTACTACTAATAATAAGAATTCCATCAACTAATTTCAACCGTGTCCTTTTGAATTGCCAAAAATACCCTTCAGGCCAAATTACTCTTCGTTGGTTCTCATGAAGCCCAAAACCATTATCTCATTCAAACTTCTTTGTCATCCCTCTGCCCTCTTTCCACCCTGCATTCTTTCTGATACCCTAGATCAATTCCATAGCTCCTCTACTTTCAAAGTCTACTACCGCTATTAACTCTTCCTTCTGAAGGAATCTGCTGCTCAAAAATCAAAAAAGGTGTACTTTGTATCATTCGCTCTTATGTTTCTAATTCTTGCAGGCTTGGCTACGTTCATTTTCATTTCGGGTACAGATGTAATCGATTGGGATCCAATGCATCGGTACCTGATCGTGATGGATCGGGGTGTGAAAGCGGGAGTATCGATGAAGGGTTCAGGTATGGGTATGTTGAAAGTGAGTTCATACCCGTGGACTAATCAGATTCCATTGTGATAGAGAAGCAGGTTTCATTTCCAACTTGAGAAGAATTGGATGAACGGCATTATTATTTATTTACTTTTGTAAATTTTGGATTTAAATTTGCAAAAAGGTTATTGTTTGTTTTTTGTTGATATCTTTTTGTTCATTTGTTTGGTGGCGGTTGGACGTTGCTTTTGCTTTTCATTGACTATAGATACGAATGGTGAACACTTCTTTATGTTATTTTCAAGTTTTTATTTATGGTATTGAATAGTAAGCTTTTAAATTTAGACATACAAAAGTTCATTGAGTTGCTGATGAAAGGACTAAAATGTAGTTGACCTTTCGATGATCTGATCTTGAATAATATGGAAAATAACAGACCATATTAATGTAACAAAATTTGCAGAATAATAATCTTAACAAATTAACCCCAAATTAATTTCTAAAGCTTTTGTTGTGGCAAAGACTTTCATGTATTGACATTCTTTATGCCCAAGGATGATGATTCACTATTCCAGATGATTAGCCATCCAATTTGTAGATGATTCACTATTCCAGAGCTTTTAGTTTGATTAATGACTGATTCAAATTTACATTCAAACCGTGTAGAAAATGTGAAGCAAGAAGCACCTTATAATCAGCATTTTCATTAGTTTGAACACTGCATGAATGACTAGATTTAAATTACTATCAAATTGCATTATGTACCTATGCAGTCTTTATAAATTATCTATTGATCTTTGTCATATATACAACTGCCAAATGAACATATAACTAATTTTAGATTTGAACTCTTTTCATGGTCCACTTTCTTCAACATTTCCAGTAGAGAACAGAATAACAACAGCTATGCTTAGATCTTTGAAGGTCACTTCAACAAAACTAAACTTTCGCCTTTTTAAGGCATATCTCAGATTTCCATTTGCTTCTTTTGATAGCAAAGTATCTAGATGTTAATGTTGGTGTACCATCACTAGATGCCCATGTTGTTGGACAATCTTCAATTTCTAAACGCTATTAATTGTTACTTGAGTCATTAGCTTCTATAGATTAAGCAATCTGTGTTATTGAATGTTTGATTATATTCCACTCTGTTAGTGGCTACAGAATTAAGCGAAAAGAGAACATGGAGCATAGCAGGCTGAAAAGCTGCCTACTAATTCGCCTGATAGTGAAAGGAGAACGTGGAGCATCGGTAAGGGACTAACTCACATTTTTACTCTGTTTCAGTAATAGACAATGTTGTTTCCTTCATTATATAAATTATAGATGAACATCCATTATTTGATGAAAACAAACTATTACCATATATTTTAAGATATATGCATGATTCTTTTTCCTTTTATGAAAAAAAAGTTTGGCTTTCTAACAAAATGTTGATTCTTTGGTTAAATATTAATTTGAATGCTGATTGTAACAGACAACCAATCTGAGCCTCTTTTGATTATTATTTTTTCTTTATTTATCTTAAATCCATAAAAGGGTGTAAGAATTCAAAAGCTACAATAAAGACGTAATAAGTTTGATTAGCTTGACTATTATTACATGAAGATTGTCCGGTAAAAAATAAGTTAAAATTAGGATTTGTTTAAATGGGCAGCATACCCTCAGCGACTACTGCAATAGTATCCTTGAATGGAAAGATTATTCCTACCATCATAAAAGATATGTGAGTATTTTCCTTTTATTTTTGTTATGTTCACTCTTGGTTTAGCATATGCTCCAAAATTGCTTGATAGTACAAGATTACAGTACTCTGATCAGCACCACATCTTTATCAGGTTTGTTGCTAGAATTAGGAGCAAGTATCAAAATCTGCTAACATATTATGAGTTGGTGAACAGAGATAAACATTTAAGAAATAATATGATACATTTATAGTAGGTCACATCTGTTTTGTCATTGTTAAACGTATTATTTTTTTAGCTTAGTTTTTCTATTTAAGAATAATTTGCTCCCTATGCTAAAAGGCCAATTGTAATTAATTATATGGAGGGTTACGTGAAATTAACAGAATTAATAGGTCCATGTAAGAAGTGGATGGGAAATCAACGAAAGAAAATTATATAGAAGAACGAATGACAATAATATAATGTAAATTTTATGATGTTTTAAATTAAAGTTTTCAACAAACAATAGAAATGACATGTTGAAAGAAACCAAACTTATCTTTAACTTATTTGCATAACAAATTATAATGTCATGTGAAAATAGGTATTTAACAAATTTAAACCTTTGCATGTTGACGGAGGTTTGACTCAAGGTCAATACTAAGATCCTACCACTGTCGCATTTATCATATGTGAATTTATCCATAATTTCTTTGTACTGCTGTTTGCTTTAAATGTTGTTTAATGAAGCTAAAGCTGGAAACAAAATCTATGATGCTGATAGAACTATGTGTTGGGTACCAGAACTTTGGTTAATGAAAACGTATACACCCAATTCACGTTTCTCAAACATCAATATTGTAACTCATAATATTTAAATTTTTTACTTGATCATGGATATGTTATTTTTAGTTAACACGGTTTTTATCAAAAAATATATACAAAGGTTCTGGCTAAAAGGCTCTGTTATACACTCAATTGGTTTGCAATAGCAAATTATTTCATGAACTTTATCATTTCCTATTTCTAAGCCAATCAATCTGTACAAAATCTGCTTCAGTGCACGGTTCATTTTCCAGGTGCACGGTTCATTTTCCAGATCAGACAACAAAATTTGATCATAAGAATTTTGGTTAAGTAGCATTGATAATCGGTATTTGAATGATTCTATAGTTTTGGTATTTGTTTATGTATTGTACTTAATGACATTAGTTAGAAGTTGTATCTTTGTGACACAATTTGTAAACATGGCACTTTATTATAAATCTTTAACCATGGTTGTAATAGCTTTGGTGTCACGCTTTTTTGGTATCAACGTGAACTACCAAAAACGCCCCTCTATATATTATCAAATCTTAATCACTTAAAAATAGGATCTAATATTAACCTTCTTTTACAAATTCAAATCCCCTAAAAGTAGGATCTAACAATTAAACATGTTTTACAAATTCAAAACGCTTCTAAAAATAGGATCTAAAATTAAACTTTCTTTTCAAATTCAAAATACTTCTTTATAAATATACAAATCATAATATCACTTGAAAATAAAAAATCATTTTTTGACTGATTTAAACATATAAAATTTATAAGAAAAACAATTCACGCATGAAGCGCGTGCCATAACACTCGTAATAAATAAAACTAACGTTCTCCCACTTGGCGTAATGTTATAACATAATAAAACACACTTTCAAAATTGGCCAATATAGTTTTCACTAATCCTGGACAGTTCGGTTAGAACTACCAAACCAAACTAATGCAATCATAATAAAAAATGTCGTTATTTGATCCTCATTAATTATAACATTGATACTCTTTCCAACAATGGTTAAATACTCATTCGGTCCTCATAAGTAATTTGCTTAGGTTAAATAAAATTATGCACATCATATTAAACAAAATTATAAATTCAAAGTCAATACATAATTTAAGACTTAATACATAGCATTATATATATAGTCTGCAACACCAAAATTATAATACATTAACTAAAACCCATGCCAGCAACATGCTCTTTGTAAAGAGTGGATGGAAGTGCTTTTGTTAGAGAATCAACTAACATAGCTTTTGTATTAATATATTATATCATAATAGTACCATCTTTGACTTTGTCTCTAACAATAAGATATTTGATGTCAATCCACTTAGATGCACCGCTTGACTTGTTATTCTTAGAGAAGAAAACAGCAGCTTTGTTATCACAAAATAAGTTGAGTGGTCTCGCAATACTGTCAATTACTTGAAGTTTTGGTATAAAACTCTTCAACCAAACTGCTTGAGCAGTAGCACGATAACATGCCACAAATTCTACTTGCATAGTGGAAGATGCTCTTATAGACTGCTTAGCACTCTTCCACAAAATTGGTCCCCTTTCAAGCATAAATATGTAACCTGATGTGGATTTCTTACTGTCGACACATCTAGAAAAATCTGAATCAGAATAACCAATAACTTTAAGGTTATTTGACCTCTTGTAAGTAAACATATAATCTTTTGTCTCTTGCAAATAGAGTAAAACTTTCTTGGCAGCTTTCCAATGTTCCATTCCTAGATTAGTTTGATATCGGTCAAGCATACCAACTGCAAATGCAATATCAGGACATGCACAAACTTGAGCATACATAAGACTCCCTAGTATTGAAGCATAAGAAATTTGCTTCATTTGAGCGCTTTCTATTTCATTTTCAGGATATTAAAACTTGCTGAATTTGTCACCCTTGACAATAGGAGAAACACTAGGAGAGTAATTGTGCATGTTATACCTTTTAAGCATTTTCTCGATACATGCTTTTTGGGATAAGCCTAAGATCCCACGAGACCGATCTTAATGAATTTCAATTCCTATAACATAAGAGGCTTCACCAAGATCATTCATTTCAAACTTAGTTGATAAAAAACGTTTTTTCTCGTATAACATGTCTAAATCACTACTTGCTAATAAAATATCATCCACATACAAAATGAGAAAGATAAATCTAATCCCACTAATCTTGAGGTATATGAATTGATCTATTGTATTTTCTTTAAATCCAAATTCGGTTATAACCTCATCAAACTTGAGATACCACTGTCATGAAGCTTGTTTTAACCCATATATCGAACGATTTAACCTACATGCCATATGCTCCATGCCTTCTACAACAAACCATTCAGGTTGTTTCACAAAGACTTCTTCATGCAAGTTATCATTCAGAAATGTAGTTTTCACATCTATTTGATGTAGTTCTAAATCATAATGAGCTAAGAGGGCAATAGCAATTCTTAATGAACTTTCTTTGCGGTTGAAGAAAATGTATTATCAAAATATACACCTTCTTGTTATGTAAACCCTTTAGTGACTAGTCTAGCCTTAAATCTTTCAATGTTACCTTTGGAGTCATTTTTAGTTTTATAGACCCTTTTACAGCCTATAGGTTTAACTCCTACAGGTAACTCAACAAGATCTCAAACTTCATTAATTTACATAGATTTCATCTCGTCATTCATAGCTTCTAACCATTTAGATGATTTATCGCTCATTATACCTTGCTTGAATGAGATAGGATCATCTTCGTTACCTATATCACATCCTTACTCAGTAAGGTATACGATATAATCATCAGGTATGGTAGATCTCTCTCTCTCTCTTTGTGATCTTTGTAAGGTTCCTTGTAGTAGCATAGAAGCTCAACGTTACAAAATCATGAACATGAGTGTCTTCATTAGCCTCTTGAACAAGAGGTATAAAAATTTTAACCTCTCAAATTATCGGAATTGGAACATAAGTCTGATTTCTTCGAGGTTTACTATTCTATTCACATTACTTCCATTTACGTTGCCATCTTCAAAAAATACAGTATGTCTAGTCTCTACTATTCTAGTGGTATGTGATGGGCAATAAAATTTGAAACCTTTGGATCTCTTTGGATAACTAATAAAATAATAAGTAATAGTTCTAGAATCAAGTTTCTTTAGTTATGGATTATAGACTTTTACTTCAACAAGAAAGCCTCACACGCGTGAGTTCCCTAATTGCGATTTTCTGCCAGTCCACGGTTCATAAGGTGTTTTTGGAACGAATTTACTAGGGACCCGATTTACAATATGTGTGGCTGTTTTTAAAGCTTCTGTCCATAAAAATTCTGGCAATGTGTTATTGCATATCATAATTCGTACCATATCCATTAGTGTACGATTACGTCTTTCAACAACTCCATTCTACCGAGGATCTCTCAGCATATACCATTGATGAACAATACCTTTTTCTTGAAGAAATAAAGTGAACGAGCGTGGACTTTGACCAACATCGGTGTGTCTACCATAATATTCACCGCCTCTGTCTGGTTGCACTATTTTAATTTTAAGGCTATGTTAATTCTCAACTTTGGGCTTAAAAATTTTGAATTTATCCAGTGCTTCATATTTTTTATTAATCGGATACATATCAGCATAGCGAGAATAATCATTAATGAAAGTAATAAATGATTTTTGCCCCTTAATACCCAAAGTAGCAAAAGGACTACAAATATTAGTACGAATAATTTCTAATAGTCCTCCACTTCGAGTGATTCCTTTTTTATTTCACTTGACAAATTTTCCTTTAACACATTCTACGCAGTTGTCGAAACCAGAAAAATCTAATGTTGGGATAATTTCATTTCTAATGGGACGTTGCATTTTATCTCTTGAAATATGACCCAACCCGCGATGCCATAATTTGAAAGAATTCCAAACATCACGATTCATCTTGACTCCACGTATATAATTAACACTAGTAATATTCATACATAACAGAGAGTCACAAAAGGAAGAATTCAAACATAATTCATATAAATTATCAAATAATAATCAAGAACCAACAACTTAGAGTTTTGATGTTGTTTCAACTCATTATTTGCAAACTGAAATGTAAAACCACATGCATCAAGTTTAGAAACAGAAATTAAATTCCTCATCACACTAGGAATATAGACTACATTATGTAAATTAAGAATAAAGCCACTCTTCAAAACCAAATGAATAGTTCCAACAGCCACGACTTCAGCCTCTAATCCATTAGCAACTTTTAGTTTCCTTTCTCCCCTTTGAAGCATCCTCACGGAATGAAAGCCCTATATTGAGTTCATAATGTGCACAAAGGCACCAGTTTCAACCCACCACGTATTTAAGAGAACATCAACTAAAAAGGTTTCACAAATCAAGAAATTTAAATCATTACCCTTTTAGCAGGCCAATCTTTAAACTTCACATATTCTTGCCTCATGTGTCCACGCTTCTTCCAGTGATGATACTTAGGAGCATTCAAGGTTTTGAACCAGATATACTAGTCTTGTTAATACCAATAGCCATATTTACTTTATTTTTTACCTTTACCATTGTCCTTATTTTTCAGTTTTGGACTTTGAACAACAATGTGTGCATATTCAGGTTTCTTAGCTTTAATCCTCTCTTCTTTTTCAATACAAATAGTAATTAATTTGCTCATTTTCCACTTTTCTTTCTACGTATTATAATCGATCTCGAAAGGACCAAATTTTGCAAGAAGAGAAGTCATAATAAAATGAACTAAAATACCTTCATAAACTGTCATATCCATGTCGTTTAATTTTGTGGCCATATCATTCATCATCATGATATTTTCACGTACACCGTTTGTCTCTTTTTACTTGGTAGTGAGCAATTTCATTATGAGAGTACTTGCATTAGCCTTAGAAGTATTTTTAAAAAATAGAAGCCAAATCAATTTGCAGTGAAAATATTATTTGCATCATCCTTCTCAGGAATACCTACTCTTATAGCAACTGTAATAGTACTTTTTATAATCATGAGAGACATGCGGTTTGATCGCTTCCATTTTTCAAAATTAGCCTTTTCATCATCAGTACTTGTCGATATAATAGTAGATTTGTCCATTTGTAATGTCTGGTCAATATTCAGAACACCAAGACAAATCTCAGTTTGCTCTTTCCAAGTGGAAAAATTAGTCCCGTTCAATGGTATTGTTCCAAAGATTTGAGCATAAACATTATTCAATGCCGCATTACATTTAGAAAAAATGAAATGCTTACTATAATCAACTATAAATCCACAAATAGCATAACAATATTAAATCAACTGTATATAGAGGGACTAACAGTAATTATACTGAAATAAATAATAAAATGTCAAATTATATTTCAGTCCTATCATAACAGTTGTTTGCATAAAATTCAATTCATATTACCATTGGGAAGAAACAAATTGAATTGTTAAAATAAATAAATTCACTTTGTAAATCATAATGGCAATTAAAGTTGGTAAAATTACCATTCATAATCTATTAAATGTAAAAACCTAATTTTATGAAAATTAATTTGCATCACCGTCGGACAGAAATAAATTGAATCATTAAAACAAATAAATTCACTTAATAAATCATAATGGCAATTAAAGTTGGTAAAATTAATATTCATAATTTATTAATGTAAAAACACAATTTCATGAAAATCAATTTATATCACCATTAGGTAGAAACAAACTGAACTATTAAACAAATAAATTCACTTAATAAATCATAATGGCAATTAAAGTTGGTAAAATTACCGTTCATAATTTATTAAATGTAAAGATGTAATTTCATGAAAATCAATTTATATCACCGTTGGACAAAAACAAACTGAACCATTAAAAAAGATAATGTGACGCCCCACCTCTATACTCACACTGGCCAAGGACACTACGGGGTAATGCCGTCGACTAGCACAAAGAATAAGACTGTTGAGGAGCGACCATCTTTGTAATTTCCTTGTGCGAGTACCAATATGTCAGATAGTACGACATGCATTTCATTTCAAGAGGAAATCTAACATATCAAATACAAACTCAAAGCTACTACACAGTGGCTATGTGGCCTTCGAAAACAAACATAAAATAAGCATAACATAAATCAGTCACAGATATTCATATCACTAAGGCGGAAACAGATATGAATATAACACATAGAAGTTCCATAATACGGGGTATAGTCCCCCACGCGGACAAAGAGACATCGCATATCGCTAGTCTAAACCATAAAATGATCATCATTGATCAGTAAGAAGTGTAAATTACACTAAGCTAGTAAATAAATGAGTTTAACTTCATGTCCCATAACCACTAGCTTAACTTAAAAATTTACGAACAGATTGTAGATTTCCTCTCGAAAATTGTCACAAGAGTTCAATCGAACAAGTCCAAGAATTAGTCAACGAAGTAAATGCAAGCGTTTCATACCACTTGTTTTGCTAAGTCGTTTAATTAGATTTCTCATACGAATGAGGTAAAGGTTTGTATATACTAATAGATTTGAAAACAATTTTAAAAGTGAGCTTTGTATTTAAAAGTAGTGTTGAAATCGTTTTTGTGAAAGAGTTTGAGTATGTACTACTAGTATAGAAACCTTTGTATTTTAAAGTGACAAATCATAGAAACGATTGTAAAAACAATCTATCACCAAAAATTCACATTCGATGACGTGTATTAAAACCATGAAAATCGATATCAAATCCATCAAATGGATATTCCCAAAAACTCATAGAAGAAGTCATCAAAGTCGATAATAAATGACAACAACCAACCGGATCAACAAAAATCGATAAAATGGAAATCCACTGAAAATTAGGCAAATTGGTTGAATTAAACAGCACCAGACGTCTGGTGGTTTTCCCAGACGTCTGAGCTGAGAATATGGAAATTTTCTTCCAGGTTGCCCAAACGTCTGGGAATAACCTCAGACATCTGAGCTGTACATCTGGAATTTTTATTCCGATGGCCCAGACGTTTGAGAGTTTTCCCAGATGTTTGAGCTGAAGCTTAGGGCAAAAATCAGCCTAGGCCATTAATGGCCAAACGGTTCGAAAGCGATCGGATGAGCGATGGTGGCTAGGGATTTATGCCAAACAACAACCCAGCCCTATAGGCTCTTCAATACACTCCAAACAACATGTCCAAACATCCATAGTAGGGTTTTCATAGATTGTGACTTCAAAATACCAAAAATTGAAAAATTCACCAAACCAATTCAAATCAAAAGCAAATGAACATGAAATAGATGTTAGGAATTCATACCTAACAACTATCAAAGGTATAGACATAGATGTGAGTTTAAGAACTCACCTTTAAATTCAAAAACAACAATTGAGAAGCTCTAAAACAAGGAAAGATCAATTCCTCTTCACTACACCTCAAGAATCTTCAATCTATTATCAAAGGCAAAGTTTTTCCAAAGTTAGGTTATAGGAATTTCTGAAAATTGAAGAGAGATTTAGATGGAGAAGATGAAGAGGATGCTTACATAAGCTTCTCTTTGATTTATAACTTGAAGTTGAATTTCCTAAGAGAATTAGGGCTTAGGAATTTCTAATCTCTTTTCTTTTCCCCCATTTTTCTAGGGCTTGAGTGTTAGGAATTTAGAAAGTGGAATCAATGAAGAGGAGTGGAGTTAGGGTATTTGGTAGAAGAGTTTGGGTTATCTTGTTGGGTTAGTGGGCTAGAACACAACCCAAAGCCCAAATGAAAATACCAAAATCCTAATCAACTCCAAACATATCAATGTTTATACTCAAAAAAGTTGTAAACATCGTTTTGAACTCAATGGAAGTTGTCTCAAGTTCGGATTCGACTGTTTACAAAAAGTCACATTTCGGACTTTAAATTCAACAAACGATGCTATATTTAAATAAAACATTTAAATATACAATCGTAAAATACGCGGGTTGTTACAGACTCCCCTCCTTAAAGAAATTGCGTCCTCGCAATATTTAAGAAGAAAATAAAAGGTAACAACCACTCTAAGACATAACAACACAAAAGAAAAATTCGAAGTGAGAAGTTCATCTTATAGAGCACGAGAGAGTAAGTCTGGATGTGTTCGCTCGATGAATTCTCTGGATTCCCAAGAGCAATCCTTAGGATTTGAGGACCATTGAACTTTCACAAGAGGAACATCTTTATTACGAAGATGTTTAACCTCCGTAGCAATGATGCGAATAGGATGTTGCTCATAAGTCAAATTAGGTGAAACTTCAATTTCTTCAATAACACCGGGCTCAAGAATAGAATCGGTATCTCTAAGACATTTCCGTAGTTGAGAAACATCGAATACGTTATGAATAGCAGAAAATTGAGCCGGTAATGAAAGGCGATAAGCCACGGAATCAATGTGTTCGGTGATGGGAAATGGGCCAATATATTGAGGTGCTAATTTTCCCGAACGACTGAAACACACAACACCCTTCATAGGTGAAACACGAATAAATACCAAATCTCTCACAGAAAATTCTAAATTCCTTCTTCGGTTATCGGCATAGGATTTTTGTCTACTTTGAGCTTCTTTCATCCTATGACGAATAAGGTCAATCTTTTCTGTGGCATTATGAATAAAATCTGGACCTAAAACCAGCTTCTCACCGGGTTCAAGCCAACATAAAGGAGATCGGCATGGTCTTCCGTAGAGCGCCATGAAAGGTGCCATGCCAATACTAGATTGGAAGTTATTATTATAGGAAAACTCAACAAGAGAAATATGATCTTCTCAACTTCCACCAAAATCAAGAACACATGCACGAAGAAGATCTTCAAGAGTTTGATTCACATGCTCTGTTTGTCCATCGGACTGAGGATGATAAGCGGTGCTAAAATTAAGCTTTGTTCCCAAACCTTTTTGAAAACCCTTCCAAAATCCACTAGTAAATAATGGATTACGATCGCTAATAATAAAAGTAGGAACTCCATGCAATTTAACAATTTCTTTAACATAGAGTTTGGCCAAAAGATGTACGGTCCGATTGGACCGAACGGGAATAAAATGGGCGGATTTTGTAAGCTATCTACAATCACCCATAAACTATCATGACCCGAACGAGAACAGGGAAGACCGTCAATAAAGTCCATGGAAATTTGATCCCACTTCCAAACAGGAATGTCTAAAGGTTGCAATAACCCACCGGGCCTTTGATACACGGCCTTAACGAGTTGGCAAGTCATGCAATGCTTAATGAAGTTAGCAATATCAGATTTCATTCCATCCCAATAATAAAGTCGCTTCATGACCGCGTACATTTTACTACTATCGGGATGAACGGTAAATTTAGAACGATGAGAATCTTCTAAAACGTCTTTACGAAGATCACTAATATTTGGCGCAATAAGTCTACCAAATTTTCGAATGCCCCCACGAGCATCGATTTCAAAGTCTTTCAAACCATCAGCATCAATTTTATCCCTACAACTTTGGCTAAGATGAACCAACTCGGGATCATGCTTTTGAGCTTCAAGAATGCGGTCTAAAAGAGAAGGATGTGCCTCATGGCTACATAAAACAAGAGATGAACATAAATTGGATTCACGATCTCGAATCTCACAAGTGGACAAAGTCTCGAGATCATTCCATTCGGATATAATCATGGAAACAACTGCTTGTTGCTTTCGGCTAAGGGCATCGGCAACACGATTTCCCTTTCCGGGAGTATAAAGAATATCAAGATCATAAGATGCAAGGAATTCGAGCCAATGTTGTTGACGCAAATTAAGTTCCTTTTGAGAAAATAAATACTTCAAAGATTTATGATCGGTGTAGAGAACAAATTTCTCTCCCAAAAGATAATGACGCCAAATTCTAAGGGCAAAAACAATGGTCGCGAGCTCTAAATCATGAGTGGCATATCTAGTCTCGGTAGGCTTTAATTGCCTAGAAGCATAAGCGATAACACGTTCCCTTTGCATGAGAACGGCTCCCAAACCAACATGACTAGCATCGGTATAAACAATCAAGTCCTGGTTCCTTTCGGGAATCACAAGAATAGGAGCATCGGAAAGGAGTTCTTTTAATTTCTGAAAAGCAGCTTCACATTTGTCTGACCAAATGTACTTAACTCCCTTCTTTTTCAAACTAGTAAGAGGTACGGAAATTTTAGAAAAGTCTTTTATGAACCGGCGGTAATAGCCCGCCAATCCAAGGAAGCTATTAATTTCCGTCACACTTTCCGGTCTCTACCAATTTTGAATCGCCTTAATCTTTGAAGGATCCACGGAAATTCTGGATTCAGAAATAATATGCCCTAAAAATTTCACACGGGATTGCCAAAAGTGGCACTTAGAAAAGTTTGCTTTCAATTGATTGCTCCTAAGAGTTTCCAACACAATCCGAAGATGTTTTTCATGCTCTTCCTCGGTTTTAGAATAAACAAGAATATCATCGATAAAGATGAGAACAAATCGATTGAGGAAGTCTTTGAAAACTCGATTCATAAGGTCAACAAAATAAGCTGGAGCATTCATTAAACCAAATGGCATAACAAGCCATTCATAAGATCCATAAAGAGTACGGAACGATGTCAAAGGAATACTATCCTCTGCAATACGAAGCTGATGAAAACCAGTTACTAAGTCTAACTATGAAAAGACTCTAGCACCGCAGAGTTGATCGAATAGATCATCAATCCGAGGTAAGGGATATTTATTCTTGATAGTGAGATCATTAAGCTTGCGGTAGTCAATGCAATGCCTAAGTGTACCATCGGATTTCTTCACAAAGATAGCTGAAGCTCCCTATGGAGAGGAACTAGAATGAATAAACTGTTTTGCTTCCAATTCAGATAATTGTTTACGCATCTCCTCATTTTCCTTATTGGACATACGATAAGGAGGACGAGTGATAGGTAGAGCTCCAGGGATTAGATTAATTCTGAATTCAATTGCTCGCTTAGGTGGTAATCCCAAAATGGGCTCAAATATATTAGGAAATTCATGAACAACGTGAATGAGGGAAATGACATCTTCCTCATCATTATTATCGTCATCTTATGGATTTAGAGAATATAAAGATGCTACCGAATTGGAATCTGAATCTTTAAGTACAATAGAAATTTGCTTAACAGATTGAGGATGTCGAAGGTGGATAGTCCTCTCGGGACATAGGATGTGGGCTTCATAACGGTTAAGCCAATCCATTCCCAAAATCATTCTAAAACCTAAGTAACGCATAACATGCAAATCGGCTCGGAAAGCATAATCACATAAAATAATCTCGACATCTTTACAAAATAAACTGAGTGTTGCGGATCCACCAACCGAATTCGCAATTCTCAGTGAAGTCATCAAGCCCATAACATTTAAAGACAAAGTATCAACAAGTTCCTTTGATATAAAAGAGTGAGATGCACCCGTATCAAAAAGAACTCGAATAGGATGATCACGAAACATAATAATGCCATCAAGGACAGAATGAGAAATACCTTGACCAAGAGAAGTGTTATTAGGGGCTTGCACAACATTTAGCTTTCCCTCTTTCTTGCTTTGAAGTTTGGGACATGAAGATATATGACGATCCGAACTTTTGCAATAGCGGCAATAAAGGGGTTTCAGACACCTATTCGCATAGTGGTCCTTAGAACCACAATTGTAGCATTCTCCATGATTAGGGGTAGGAGTCTTTGCTACCGAAGTTGCTTGCTTCCCTTTCTTGTTGGGATTAGGCTTGAACTTAATATGCCTCTTCTTGTTGTTGTTGAAGTTCTGTTTGGCACCCACAACTTCAACATCACTTTCTTTATCGGCCTCTTCAAGTCGAAGAGCGATATCTACAAGCTGATCGAATAGAACTTCTAGTTTCAAAAGTAAAGGCTTTTTGAGATTCTTATTCAACCCATAGACAAACCTCTGATTTTTCTTCAATGGGGTATTAATATACTCGACCCTATATTTAGAGAGGGATTCAAAAGATGCGACATAATCTGTCACAGAAGATTCACCTTGAACAAGGTCAATAAAGCGTCGGGCTAAAGTTAATTTTTCAGCTTCCGGCACAAACTTCAATTCGAACCTTTCTCGGAATTGCTCCCAAGTAAGATCCACTTCAATAATATCTGAAATCAAAAGCACATACCAATCTAACGCTCTTTCCTTGAGCATGCTAGAAGCCACTTGGACTCGATGTAGATCCACAAGATTCATGCGAGAAAAGACGCGGTCGCATGTTCTAAGCCAAGCTTGGACTTCTATAATGCTTTCGGAACCCTTGAATGGCCCTCCACCCAAATTAGTATAATCATTGCACAAGCGTGCAAACCTGAATTTAGGATGAGTAGACTCAGGAATGGATACGGCAGCTTGGGCATTCTTTACAAGATCCAAAAGCTGTTGGGCAGACATGAATACGCCATCCTAAGGAGTAGCACTAGATTGATCGGCGCTAGGACGGCCAGGTCTAACCATTTCTCTTCTTTAAGAAAGAAAGAAAGAAGAGGAAAAGGGTTATTCTCATAATGAATATCAAACAAACTTGATTGATAAAACAAGGCATCATAAAAGAAAAAAGGACAGAACGGGTCCTAAGACTCGAATTAAATCCTAAGGCACGATTCCTAAGAGAGACTTAGGACAACGATCCTTACTAGATTATTCTACATTGTTCTGAAGTTTGGCTCTAATACCAAGCTGTGACGCCCCACCTCTATACTCACACTGGCCAAGGACACTACGGGGTAATGCCGTCGACTAGCACGAAGAATAAGGCTGTTGAGGAGCGACCATCCGTGTAATTGCCTTGTGTGAGTACCGATATGTCAGATAGTATGACATGCATTTCATTTCAAGAGAAAACCTGACGTATCAAATACAAACTCAAAGCTACTACACAGTGGCTATGTGGCCTTCGGAAACAAATATAAAATAAGCATAACATAAATCAATCATAGATATTCATATCACTAAGGCGGAAACAGATATGAATATAACACATAGAAGTGTACATCAAAGTAGTGGTCATACAAGATCCACTACATCACAAAAGAATAGGTACAAGTGCTAGACAAAAGAATATGTATACATCAACGAGTCTCTATCTCGAATGTATAAAAACAAAAAATACTAAGCTAAAGTAGTTAGCCAAAATTCAGATGACGATCCCTGATAAGAAGTCAAGTGGAAGCACCTGAAACACCTCGGTCTGACCCGAGTATTATTTAAGAAGAAAAATAATAAACGAATCAGTCTAGCTATAAATATCATATAAGATGAGATAGGATAAGAGATATGACAAACATATATGATAACAACAAAAATCATACAATATCTCAAATTATCTCATACACCAAAAAGAATGTCATATTCTTTATTTTTATTCACCAAACCACGAATATTGATAAACCTTATCAATGCAAATCACAAAAATTAGTGAAACAGAAATTCTAGAAATCAATAATTAGAAATCCAGAAAAACACAAAAAAGGGGGGAAGGCCTATCACAAACGAGAGTATGAAAACTCACCAACACGTGTATCACAAACGGGACGCTATCCCATAAAAATACGGGGTACAGTCCCCCCTGGGGACTGATAAGCTGAACATCGATGCACCTAAAAAGATACGCCCCATGCATAGGCGAACATCGACGCACCTAAAAAGATACGCCCATGCACATATTTATTGAGCCGAACATCGACGCATCTAAAAAGATACGCCCCATGCTCCGAACTCGTTGAGTCGATTGCTCCATGAATGGTCAAAAGACCAGGGGTTGTTAGCCCCTAAAAATGAGATGAAGCTCCATAATACGGGGTATAGTCCCCCACGCAGACAAAGAGACATCGCATATCGCTAGTCTAAACCATAAAATGATCATTATTGATTAGTAAGAAGTGTAAATTACACTAAGCTAGTAAATAAATGAGTTTAGCTTCATGTCCCATAACCACTAGCTTAACTTAAAAATTTACGAACAGATTGTAGATTTCCACTCGAAAATTGTCACAAGAGTTCAATCGAACAAGTCCAAGAATTAATCGACGAAGTAAACGCAAGCGTTTCATACCACTTGTTTTGCTAAGTCGTTTAATTAGATTTCTCATACGAATGAGGTAAAGGTTTGTATATACTAATAGATTTGAAAACAGTTTTAAAAGCGAGCTTTGTATTTAAAAGTAGTGTTGAAATCGTTTTTGTGAAAGAGTTTGAGTATGTACTACTAGTTTAGAAACCTTTGTATTTTAAAGTGATAAATCATAGAAACGATTGTAAAAACAATCTATCACCAAAAATTCACATTCGACGACGTGAATTAAAACCATGAAAATCGATTCAAATCCATCAAATGGATATTCCCAAAAACCCAGTGAAGAAGTCATCAAAGTCGATAATAAATGACAACAACCAACCGGATCAACAAAAATCGATAAAACAAAAATCCACTGAAAATTAGGCAAATTGGCTGAATTAAACAGCACTAGACGTTTGGTAGTTTTCCCATACGTCTGAGCTGAGAATCTAGAAATTTTTTTCCACATCGCCCAGACGTCTGGGAATAACCTTAGACGTCTGAGCTGTACATCTGGAATTTTTATTCCGATGGCCAGACGTTTGAGAGTTTTCCCAAACATCTGAGCTGAAGCTCAAGGCAAAAATCAACCTAGGCCATTAATGGCTAAATCGGTTCGGAAGCAATCGGATGAGCAATGGTGGCTAGGGATTTATGCCAAGCGACAAACCCAGCCCTATAGGCTCTTCAATACACTCCAAACAACATGTCCAAACATCCATAGTAGGGTTTTCATAGATTTTGACTTCAAAATACCAAAAATTGGAAAATTCACCAAACCAATTCAAATCAAAAGCAAATGAACATGAAATAGATGTTAGGAATTCATACCTAACAACTATCAAACGTATAGACATAGATGTGAGTTCAAGAACTCACCTTTAAATTCAAAAACAACAATTGAGAAGCTCTAAAAGAAGGAAAGATCAATTCCTCTTCACTACACCTTAAGAATCTTCAATCTATTATCAAAGGCAAAGTTTTTCCTAAGTTTGGTTATAGGAATTTCTGAAAATTGAAGAGAGATTTAGATGGAGAAGATGAAGAGGATGCTTACCTAAGCTTCTCTTTGATTTATAACTTGAAGTTGAATTTCCTAAGAGAATTAGGGCTTAGGAATTTCTAATCTCTTTTCTTTTCCCCCATTTCTCTAGGGCTTGAGAGTTAGGAATTTAGAAAGTGGAATGAATGAAGAGGAGTGGAGTTAGGGTATTTGGTAGAGGAGTTTGGGTTATCTTGTTGGGTTAATGGGCTAGAACACAACCCAAAGCCCAAATGAAAGTACCAAAATCCTAATCAACTCCAAACATATCAATGTTTATACTCAAAAAAGTTGTAAACATCATTTTGAACTCAATGGAAGTGGTCTCGAGTCCGGATTCGACTGTTTACAAAAAGTCACATTTCAGACTTTAAATTCAACAAACAATGCTATATTTAAATAAAACATTTAAATATACAATAGTAAAATATGTGGGTTGTTACAGATAAACTCACTTAAGAAACCATAATGACAATTAAAGTTGGTAAAATTATAATTCATAATTTACTAAATGTAAAACGTAATTGTGACTTTAAATCACAAAATTCATTTTAATAAATCGATAGTTACAATTCAAAGTTGATAGAAATTGACAAAAATCAATTATTAAAAATAATGTTATAGGTTTAAATTATATAAAAAAATATACAATAAACCATAGCGAGTAATAACATATTCAAAATACAACATATATAGACATATCAAAACTCTTGGTCATGATCCAGTTTGGACCAAAATTTCACACAAACTTAGTTGTATTATATCCAATATATCAAAAGAAGAGTGCCTATGTAATTCATGATGATGTCTCTTGATTAAAAGTCTTTAATATTATATCTTCATGGAAAATACATTGATAAACATCTATGCACATAAATAATAGAGAAAAAAATTCTCCTTATAATCTTTCGTTCAAAATTATAAGAAAATATTTATACATAAATTTGTTGAATCTGTATAGCTTTTATATGAACCATTGAAAATCAATTTTGCAAAAAAATCACATCTTATAGGAATTTATGATTTCTCTGATAGCAAATGAAAGAGATTAACAAGATCCTAATATGTTTTGCAGTTAGAACACAATCAATCCAGAATCCATAAATTCAAAATAAAATAGCAAAGGAATTTAAATCTTATAGTTTTGAAGTGAAGACATCTTTAGGTGGAAGCGTTAATACTAATCTTTAATGGTTTTCCTCAGACCTTCTAATGTAGACCCTTTTGCATTTTCTTTTCCTCTTTTCTTTTGTAAAATATTATTGGACTTAAAAAAAATGTTTTAGAAATGATTCCTTAAATATAATAAGCAAAAGAACGTTTTAATTTTAGAATATCATTAGTCCAAATAGAGAAGGGGTCTTTATATATTCTGAGGCAACCTTTGGGACCAGTATAATTATTAATAGCAATCTAAATTTTTTCATCAAAAATTCAAATATCTTTTCATTAATTCTTTAAATGAAATTTTTGCACAATTATAGCATATGCCACCTAATAAATAAGACTAACAGTTAAATCTCCCCTTGACCTGAAGCACAAATATAAACACATTATAATTCAACAGTCAAAATATATCATGTCATAAATTTTGTTTTTATTTGTACCATTGATAGACCCCTTTTATTTATCCTCCAAACATAGATTCCTCAATTTTACATTTAATGAATAGCATAATATGTTAAGAGGTAGAAACAATGAATGTTTTAACACAATTTTGTAGATGAAAATAACGGCTAAGGTGATGGGATAAATAAAGGGGTTATCGATCCTAGCTTATGTGTATTGGAAATTTAAACTCAAATTTATTAGTGTCTATTGGTGTTTTAAAAGTCTTTTATGTTATGTGAAAGGTCTATGTCTATTCATGAAGTAACATATATCTAGAAAGTCATGTCTTTTTCTAAGTGCTAATTAATGCACTATAAATATATGTAAGAAGTCTATCTTTGGAAAGCAGTAATGAAATAAAAAGTTAATTATCTTCCTCTCCTTTAAAATATTATACCTCTGGTCTTTCAACAAAGCGGTATCAGAGCCTATAAGAGAAAAAAAGAAAAATGATGAATGGAGCCATGTTTCCTTTTCATTTTCCAAAGCTCACCAAAGAGAATTAAAATAATTAGTGCATCAGATTTAAAGCTTTGTTGGGATCACAAGATACATGGGACATTGTTGAGAAGGGATTTGATAAGCCAGAAAATGAGGCAGTATTGATAACTACACAAAGAGATTATTTGCAAATGAAAAGATGAAAGACCAACAAGCACTTACTCTTATCCATGCATTCTTGGATAAGAGTATGTTTAAGAAAATTTCTAATGTATAAAATATGAAGGAGGCATGGGAGATTCTTCAAAATTCATTTAAATTAAACGATAAAGTGATTAAAGTGCATTTGCAAACATTGAGAGGCGAGTTTGAAAACCTTAAGATGAAAAGTTCTGAATCAGTTTCAGACTACTTCACCCAAGTATTGGCGGTTGTCAATCAAATGAGATGATATGGTGTAAATTAGTTGATGTTCGAGTAGTAGAAAAATTATAAGGTCTCTATACTCATATATTTGATTATATTGTTATTGCCAATAATGAGTTAAAAGATCTAGACTCCATAACCGTTAACGATAAGTTGGGATCGTTGCAAGCTCGTGAAGAAAGGATGACCGAGAAGCAACAACGGGCTCAATTACTTCTCTCAAAGTTGACTCTAAAGGAAAAGGATGAAGGGAATGAAAATTTTAGGAGAGGAAGAGGTTGTGGTAGAAGTGGTGATAATTACAAAAGAAGAGGAAGATCCGATCAAAACTCTAGCAACAATGAGAGATCAAATAAAAAATAATGATTAAAAGGACATGATAAAGGGAATTGGTCTAAAAAGGAGATCCAAAGGCTGAGGTGCAATGCTATAATTGTGAAAAGTATGGCCATTTTGCGTCAGAATGAAAGCTAACATACTATGTTTCAATTGTGAAAAATATGGCCACCATATATATTAATGCAGAAATCCAAGTGTCAAAGAAGAAAAAGTTTATTGCGCTGCTGGTGAAGAGAATGAAGGAGTCACTTTGTTACTCCCATGTGATGGAGGTGCAGAAAAGGATCATGTGACATGGTATTTAGATACTGGTGCAGGTAATCATATGACAGCCACGAAGAATCTCTTTATACCTATTGATGAAACTTTTAAAGGAAATATTTCTTTTAGAGATGGCAGAAAAGTTGAAATCGAAGGAAGAGGTAATATCCTTACTCAATCCAAAAATAAATCATATCATTTCATTACTTAAGTCTATTATGTGTCTGCACTTAAATCAAACATATTAAGTTTGGGTCAGCTTTCGGAGAAAGAATATATTATTGTACTCAAGAATGGTGCTTTGATGATGAGAGATTCTAAAGGCGATCTAATTTCCATAGTAAAAATGTCTAAGAACATACAGCTTTCTCTCCAAATCCAAATTGATTCTTTCAAATGTTTAAAAGCATGTTCATCAGATCCTTCTTGGCTTTGGCACCAAAGGATGGGTCATTTAAATTTTTATAGCTTGAAGATATTAACGAAAAAGAAAATGGTGTATGGTTTGCCTTTTATTGATCATCCACAACAATTATGTGAAGGGTGTCTTTAAGACAAACAATTCAGAAATAGCTTTCTAAAGGAGACATTTTCAAAATCTACAAAGCATCTTGAATTGGTTTATTATTATATTTGTGGTCCTATAAATTCACATACTTTCGGTAAAAAAAAAGGTACTTCTTATTGTTCATTGATGACTATAGTCGGAAGACTTGGATGTATATTTTGAAACAAAAGTCAAAAGCTCTTGATATGTTCAAGAAATTCAAGGATATGGTAGAAAAAGAAAGTGAATATTCAATTAAGGCTTTGAGAATTGATCATGATAGTGAATTTACTTCAAAGCAAATTGATATTTTCTGTGAATCTCATGGCATTCGAAGATTCTTGACTGTTCCAAGATCACCACGGCAGAATGATGTGGTGGAGCGAAAGAATAGAACCATTCTTGATATGGCAAGAAGTA
Source organism: Allium fistulosum (assembly GCA_030737815.1). NCBI lineage: Eukaryota > Viridiplantae > Streptophyta > Magnoliopsida > Asparagales > Amaryllidaceae > Allium > Allium fistulosum. The sequence goes on along the minus strand of CM060901.1, from coordinate 452,399,223 downwards.
AGTTGAAGAGTAAATACATGTTTAAAGAATTTTAGGTCAAACAAAAGGTGACGAGCATCCACATTCTCCTCCAAACACTCCAACACCAGTTGCAACTCCAATTCTCAATGATCATGATACACCAAGTTCTTATGAAAGAACTCCAAAGATGAGAAGCCTTGATGACATTTATGCATACACTGATGAGATAAATGATTCTGCTCTCTATTGTCTTTTAGCAAGATCAGAGTCCATAGACTTTAAAGATGCAATCCAAGACAAAGAGTGGAGATCAACTATGTATGAAGAGATGAAAGTAATTCAAAAGAATGATACATGGGAATTGCCAAATCTTCCATAAGGAAAGAAAATTGTAGGAGTGAAGTGGATTTAAAAATAAAAAGAATTCAGATGAAGAGGTGGGCAAATTCAAAGCTCGACTTATCGCAAAAGGATTCAATCAACAACATAGAATTGACTATGATGAAGTTTTTGCACCATTAGCTCGTTTGGAGACGATTAGATCGACCATTTCACTGGCTGCTCAAAAGAAATAGAATTTTTTTCAAATGGATGTAAAATCACTATTTTTGAATGGCTATTTGAAAGAAGATGTGTATGTAAAACAACTGATGAGTTATGTTGTTAAAGGGGAAGAAGACAAAGACTGAAAGTTGAAGAAAGCTTTGTACGGTTTAAAGCAAGCACCAAGGGCATGGTATAGTCGGATTCATGATTACTTTAGAAAGAAAGAATTCATAAAATGTCCTCATGGATTTGGCCTTTATGTCAAGGAAAAAGCGAATGGTGATATGATGATTATTTGCTTGTATGTTGATGATTTAACATTTACAGGAAATAATTCAACAATGTTTGAAAAATTCAAGAAGGAGATGGCTAAAGAATTTGAAATGATAGATGTTGGTCTCATGTCCTATTATCTTAGAATTGAAGTGAAGCAATTGGATGAAGGCATTTTTATTTCTCAAAATCGCTACGCAAAGAAAGTCCTAAGAGAATTCAACATGGAGAATTGTTAACCTGTCATTACACATGTAGAGTGTGGAACCAAGTTATCATGATTTAATGATGGTAAGAAAATGAATTCTACTTTTTATAGAAAGCTTGTTGGAAATTTAAGATACCTGACATGTTCTAGACCTGATATCCTTTACGAAGTTGGACTAATTAGTCGTTATACGGAGACGCCAACTAATACACACAAGAAGATTGCTAAAAGGATTTTGAGATATGTTAAAGGAACTTTAGATTATGGATTGCTTTATACTTCTACTAAAAACTTCGGTTTGATTGGTTATTGTGATAGTGATTGGGAAGGAGATATTGATGATAGAAAGAGTACTACAGGCTGTGTGTTCTATGTTGGAGATGCTGCTTTTTAAATGGAGTTCGAAGAAACTATACATTGTAACTCTTTCAACTTGTGAGATGGAGTATACTGCAGCTGCTATGTTTGTCATGCCACATGGTTAAGAAAGTTGATGGATACGATTCATGTTCCAGAAAACAAAGCTACAACAATTTTTGTTGATAACAAATCGGCCATGGCATTGTGAAAGAATATTATTTTCCATAATAGGAGTGTAAAGGCCCGTATCTTCGTTTCCTTTGAGTAGACAATAAATCACACGTGTCCAACTCATATTGAATGGAAATACGAATCTTTAGGGGTTAAATAAGAAAAATAAGAAAAGAAGAAGAAAACAAACACAGAATCTCGCAGCGGAACGACAAAATATAATAATTAAATAAACAGTTCATGAAGCTGTTTATACAATACATTTGATTATAATCTATACAAAATTTATCAAAGTTATAAATACAATAGAATAAATAAAATAATGCAGCAGACAACATGATGCAGGGATAATAATAGTAATAATATACCAAATCTTCATCTTCGTCTTCCAGAATAAATCTTCAATAAGCTGAAAACTCAAGACTGACCCGAGCGTAATGAAAAGACAAAACACTCGAGTCAGGACTAAAATATCCTTATGTAAGTCAAATCGATATCGCATATAACATGAGTGTAACGGCGTCAGAGATGTTTACGGGATTTCACATCTCCTATCTAGTGTGTAACATGCATGCAATAACTCAAGAGATGTTACTGGATTTTCCATCTCTTAAGGATCCGTCAAAATATTTATATGTAGTAGAATACGCTATATATATAATGTCTAGTCTGTAAAATAAATAGTTTTCTTAACGTTAAGCTTTACATTAATCCCCCTTAACGCGTTTTTAAGTATTGTCGTACAGTTTGCATTTGACACGCCAGTAGAACGTCGATAGTCAGGGATGCGCCATGATACGACAACACTAAACCAAAATTGTATGGGTCTCGTCTAGGGATAAAATTATGACAAGGCATGTGAGGCAATGCCCAAGGTAGGATACTACCAGTTTACCCTTCCCTATTGGTGGTAACGCATCATAGCCATGATCGCCTACCGCGTCCAACACTCTCATAAAATCGGAGGGTGCACACCAATCAATCACAAAGTAAATGATGGTAATACGAAGAAGTGCGTCCGCTCGTGATAGCTAGCCCGCTTGGCCGGTATGGCTCCTGTTTTAGTCATTTCAAATTGGCACAAGTGTCAGGCTAATCCATCATCGTTCTCTTTCTTCAAATCCAGCAAACGACGCCAAATCCAACCACTTCGTTCTGAATCATCACTCCACATACGCGGCTGTCAAAGTGGTTCCAGTATCGACAGAGAGTATGCCCATATCCATCCCCGGTCTCGTTAACAACCAAACGTCGTTTCTCACACATGCTGGTACTTTTACATTTCAAAAACTGTTCATACTTGATATCAAAATATCATATTCGCTTCACAATCAAATCCATTTCTAAATCATCATATTTACTCAAAATATACTATTTCAGTTCAAAATCATCTTCGTCTTAATATCACGATTTTCGCTTCCAAAATCGTTTCGAATTCCAGTTTGGGTTATAACTTCATTTAACCCAATTCCTATTTAAATCCTTGATTTAAAAATAACATTCCACTCTTGACCAGTTTGAATTTTTGAAAGATAGTTTGAATAGTTTAAAATAGTTTAAATAATTAAAATAATTAAAAATGGTGTAAATGGTTAAAATAGTTTAAGTATTAAAATGGTTTATATAGAAAAATAATTTGAAAAACCAAAATAATTTGTATGTTTAAGAAGATAGCCTTTAAATAGTTTTATATGAAATATTTTATTTGAAAATAGTTTCAGAGTCAAACCGATTCAATTCCAACTTCCCAATTCAAATCAATTCCAATTTCTATTCAATCGATTCAATTTCGATTTCAATTGAAATCGATTTCAACTTCGATTTCAAATTAATTCAATTTCATTTTCAAATACAATTAATCCAATTTCAATTTATAACGATTTCGAGCTCGATCTCAAAATATCGATTCAAAACATTTAAATCAACTTAATCTTCAATATTCGGTTAAAAATCCCAATCATCAATTATAATTCAATTCCGAGCTCAATTTCGAAATATCGTTTTTATATCACTTTTACTTAGTGTTCAAGTTCGGATAAAAGTTCAATCTTTTAAAACCAATTGATTTCCATAAATTCAAATTATATTTCGATTATAACTTCGAAATCTCAACTTCGATTATTTTAAAATTTTCGATTACCAGATTTAAATTTCAACATTCAGGACTCAAGTTCAAAAATAATTTGATTTCTATAAATCTGATTTTTATTTCTTTTAAATCAAAATCGTTTAAATAAATTTCAAATCAAAATTTTCGAATCGTTTAATTTACCAATCCGGTGTCCGTATATAATTTTCTATCCTATGGCCAAGTGATCTGTTATTTTAATTTAATTTCAAGGATGGATATATATCATCTCAATCTAAATCATAGTGTCATAGGTTTATATCATTTCAACCTATTTCTTAATTTATTCAAAATAATTCAATTTACAGTTTATATATTGTAAATAATATTGTAACGACCCATAATTTAATCACTTTGAACATGAATGGTTAATATGTTTTCAAATGATTAAATAATGGATTTATATCTAAAATTATTAACCCTGCCTAATAAAACAGAATAGTATAATTACTTGCCTAATAAAACAAGAAAGAATTATTAACCCTGCCTAATAAAACAGAATAGTATAATTACTTGCCTAATAAAACAAGAAAGAATTATTAATCCTGCCTAATAAAACAGAATAGTATAATTACTTGCCTAATAAAACAAGAGAGAATTATTAACCCTGCATAATAAAACAGAATAGTATAATTACTTGCCTAATAAAACAAGAAAGAATTATTAACCCTGCCTAATAAAACAGAATAGTATAATTACTTGCCTAATAAAACCAGAGAGAATTATTAACCCTGCCTAATAAAACAGAATAGTATAATTACTTGCCTAATAAAAACAGAACAGTATAATTACTTACCTAATAAAACAAAATAGCATAATGATTATTATATTCCATACGGATGGTTGCCATTGGACCAAAATCTGGTCGAATCAGGTTATGCCATGCGGATGGTTGCCATTGGACCAAAATCTGGTCAAATCAGGTTAGGCCATAGTTGATAAGGAGAATTCCTATTGGACCAAATTGTGGTCGAATCAAATTAAGCCACAAGGATGTTTTCTATTGGACCAAAATGTGGTCGAATCAAATTAGGCCATATGGCTGGTTTCTATTGGACCAAAATCTGGTCGAATCAGGTTAGGCTGTAGGAAATGACTAAACTACCCTTCTCTTCACCTATAAATAGCCAAGTTCATATCTCATTTTAATTCATTCACAAACAAAAGAAAAGAACTAAAATTCATTATCAAAGGTGAAGTATTCCAAGTCTCCATCAAAGCAAATAGGATGTGAGTATATTCCTTGCTTTTATAGTTTAGCAAGTATAACTTATTCTGTGAGTATATTCCTTGCTTTTATAGTTTAGCAAGTATAGCTTATTCTGTGAGTATATTCCTTGCATTTATAGTTTAGCGAGTATAACTTATTCTTTGAGTATATTCCTTGTTTTCATAGTTTAGCGAGTATAACTTATTATGTGAGTATAATTTAATTATTTTACAGTCAGTGTAATCTTAATCTCTTTTCTTTGACTATTCACATTTTAACAAATGTTGTGTTAACTATTGATTGTAAATGGTTAATAATAATGAGTCTGTTATTATTCTTGTTTGGTTGTTTGATTTGTGCTCGACCAGTTTATGGGCAATAACTTTGATGTTTAGTTAAAGGGAACTTACACCACCTTTTAACTTAGGATTGACATTTAGTGACTTTTTGGTTAAAAGGAAATAACACCCCTTTTAGCTATCTCATTTGATTAAGAGGGAGCTTCACCCCTCTTGGTCGTATTCCCCTTTAAAGATGATGGGTTTAAGTTATGATTTGAATGGAAGTTTTAAATCTTTATTTAAAGTATTTTAAAGGAGCTTCAAAATTTATATAATGATTTAAATGGGTTATTTATGGAAAGTAAGTAGTCCTATACTTGGCACTAAAAGCCGATGAGTAGATTGAACCTCTATCTGTGAGATCTGGAACCGAAGTGTCTAGGCAAGGCTAGGAGCAACCAGTGCCCTGACTTACCTGGCTTTGTTTCTGGGCGAGGGGTATAGTAAGTCGAGAATATCGGAAACGTGACAAGTGTAGGAGATTTGATTTCCATAAATGATCTTTATAATTATAATGGAAAACATTCACATTTCTTATATACAATTGTTTTTGACCCATCTAAGTATGCTTTTGAAATATGAAATCCTCCTAAATGTTTTGTGAATATACTTATATCGATGAGATAAGTATATGGATATTTTCCAAGCATTGAAAAAGTATAAGTTTTAATTTCCATATATGATTGTTTTGTTATCCCCGATAGTTGATATCTTGACTATCAATTTCGATACCCTTCTTCCTTTTGTTTTTGTTTCGTCAATCTAAGACGATTTGTTGCTCATTTAGAGCATTGATATCCTTTATCGGAAATGACTAAATAAAGAGCGAGTGGGGGCCAAGCTATGTGGGGTTGCTCCCATTAGGGTATTTTCACATCTACTCTAGATTGGTTTCGGTTGTATGCGCACGGAGATGTGAAATACTCGGATACTCGGTAAGGATGGCGGGGTCCGGCTTGGAGGTTTCCGAGAGCCATCGCAGTTCTCAAGTATATTTTCTAGAGGTATATTTTCGATAAGGGGGGCGCACCCTCCTAGTCATTGTTGGAAAAATTCCTTTTCCTTATTTTTGATTCAAAACTTTAGATTGATTCTTTCTTAATTTCATCGGGAAGCGTCTTGCGCTCTTCGCGATGTTTAATTATCTGCATCCATTCTTTTATACTTGGATGTTGTCCTTGTGAGGGAAAAACCCATTCTGCATTTTTGCGATGTGGTCTCACTAGTTACTTTGTGTCTTCTATTTTTGGAGTTTACTCATACCGGACTTATTGTCTGACCCGAATTGTTTGTTTTCCCTAAACGTTCGGGTACTTATTTATATTTGAGTAGTCCGACAATGACAGGTTTATTTGGGCTCTTTTGAAGATGGTGGATGAGCAGGAGGCTCCTTATCTATCTAGCTTTTTATTTCCGATGTTATGAGATGTTGGCTCTATGTATGTATATTTAAAGGCAGGTTGTTATAACTGCCTAGACTGACAGTAGTACTTTTGTTGTAACTCTGATAACTCCATGTTAGGGAGTAACCTTATGTACTGTCTTATTTTTATGTTATATTTAACCGTTCAATTGTGAGATTATTGTTCCTTTCTTATATTTTACCCCATGACAACTCGTCTTTCAGATACTTGGACAACGACACATGAATACCATGGATGTATTAAGTGTCGTTCTCGGGGGTCAGAAAGGTGGGTCGTCACAAATATATAGGGTGATAATAGAATATATCAGAATAAATAAACATCCAAATCATCCAAAATATCAACCGATAGCATCCATCATAATCAATCATCCAAACAGTCAATATAATTAACAACAATTGCATAGTTATTAAAATCGGGAGTTTACTGGCAATTAAATTCCAATTTCAAGCCTTACTGTTAATTCTAATTTTTAATAGTTAATTCAAATGACAATTTAGATGACAATTAAATTTATCAAACATCAATCAATAAATTTATATCACTTCAAATTCGATAGCATAACAATATTCTAGTACGTGTGAGCGTTATAAAACACTCACCTTGAGTTTCAATTTTAAATCAAATCGAACGACGTTCGATTTAACCTAAAATTTTAACTAGCTCCAAACAACTCCAAATCAGCTCCATGACGTAGTGCCCGTTGCCACGATACCGTCGCCGCTTGTTTCGTCCAATTCCGACCTCGTATGACCAAGATATACATTTTATAAGTTTGAATACAATTTATATAAACACATTTTTTTATACCAAATAATCCAGGCCATCCATTCTTCATAAGCAAATCATGGCCGGGTTATCCTCTCTTCCCACTAACATACACAGGAAACCACGAATGCAAAGACCCATCACACCGCTCAATCTCTCGATCGCCGCTCCACCACTCGTGCCCTAGAACACGATCGGAGATCATCGTTGAGCGCACCAAAGCCCCACGCGCCACCAGCCCAAGTATTGTCGTACAGTTTGCATTTGACACCGCCAGTAGAACGTCGATAGTCAGGGATGCGCCATGATACGACAACACTAAACCAAAATCATATGGGTCTCGTCTAGGGATAAAATTATGACAAGGCATGTGAGGCAATGCCCAAGGTAGGATACTACCAATTTACCCTTCCCGGTTGGTGGTAACGCATCATAGCCATGATCGCCCACCGCGTCCAACACTCCCATAAAATCAGAGGGTGTGCACCAATCAATCACAATGTAAATGATGGTAATACGAAGAAGTGTGTCCGCTCGGAGTAGCTAGCCCACTTGGCCGGTACGGCTCCTGTTTCAGTCATTTCAAATTGGCACAAGTGTCAGGCTAATCCATCATCGTTCTCTTTCTTCAAATCCAGCAAACGACGCCAAATCCAACCACTTCGTTCTGGATCATTACTCCATGTACACAGTTGTCAAAGTGGTTCCAGTATCGACAGAGAGTATGCCCATATCCAGCCCCGGTCTCTTTTACAACCAAACATCGTTTTTCACACCGGTTGGTACTTTTACATTTCAAAACCCGTTCATACTTGATATCAAAATATCATATTTGCTTCACAATCAAATCCATTTCAAGATCATCATATTTACTCAAAATATACTATTTCAGTTCAAAATCATCTTCGCCTTAATATCACGATTTCACTTCCAAAATTGTTTTGAATTCCAATTTGGGTTATAACTTTATTTAACCCAATTCGTATTTAAATCCATGATTTAAAAATAACATTCTACTCTTGACCAGTTTGAATTTTTGAAAAATAGTTTGAATAGTTTAAAATTGTTTAAATAATTAAAATAGTTAAAAATAGTGTAAATGGTTAAAATAGTTAAAAATAGTTTAACTGGTTAAAATAGTTTAAGTATTAAAATGGTTTATATAGCAAAATAATTTGTATATTTAAGTAGATAGCCTTTAAATAGTTTTATATTAAATAATTTATATGAAAATAGTTTCAAAGTCAAACCGATTCAATTCCAACTTCCCAATTCAAATCAATTCCAATTTCCATTTAATCGATTCAATTTCGATTTAAATTCAAATCAATTTCAACTTCGACTTCAAATTAATTCGGTTCCATTTTTAAATACAATTAATTCAATTTCAATTTCAATTTATAATGATTTCGAGCTCGATCTCAAAATATCGATTCAAAACATTTAAATCAACTTATCCTTCAAAATTCAGTTAAAAATCCCAATCATCAATTATAATTCAATTCCGAGCTCAATTTCAAAATATCGTTTTTATATCACTTTTACTTAGTAATCTTCAAGTTCGAATAAAAGTTCAATCTTTTAAAACCAATTGATTTCCATAAATTCAAATTATATTTCGATTATAACTTCAAAATCTCATCTTCGATTATTTAAACAATTTCGATTACCAAATTTAAATTTCAAAATTCGGGACTCAAGTTCGAAAATAATTTGATTTCTATAAATCTGATTTTTATTTCTTTTAAATCAAAATCGTTTAAATAAATTTCAAATCAAAAATTTCGAATCATTTAATTTAACCAATCCGGTGTCCGTATATAATTTTATATCTTATGGCCAAGTGATCTGTTATTTCAATTTAATTTTAGGGATTGATATATATCATCTCAATCCAAATCATAGTGTCATAGGTATATATCATTTCAACCTATTTCTTAATTTATTGGAAATAATTCAATTTACAATTTATGTACTGTAAATAATATACAGGGTGATAATAGAATATATCAGAATAAATAAACATCCAAATCATCCAAAATATCAACCAATAGCATCCATCGCAATCAATCATCCAAACAGTCAATATAATTCACAACAATTTCATAGTTATTAAAATCGGGTGTTTACTGGCAATTAAATTCCAATTTCAAGCCTAATTGTCAATTCTAATTTTTAACAGTTAATTCAAATGACAATTTAGATGACAATTAAATTTATCAAACGTCAATCAATAAATTTATATCACTTCACAATTCGAATTTAACTAGCATAACAATATTCTAGTACGTGTGAGCATTATAAAACACTCACCTTAAGTTTCAATTTCAAATCAAATCGAACGACGTTCGATTTAACCTAAAATTTTAACTAGCTCCAAACGACTCCAAATCAGCTCCATGACGTAGTGCTCGTTGCCATGATACCGTTGCCGCTTGTTTCGTCCAATTCCGGCCTCGTATGACCAAGATATACATTTTATAAGTTTGAATACAATTTATATAAACACATTTTTTATACCAAATAATCCAAAACGTCCATTCTTCACAAGCAAATCACGGCCGTGCTATCTTCTCTTCCCACTCACGTACACAGGCAACCACGAACGCAAAGACCCTTCGCACCGCTCAATCTTTCGATCGCCACTCCACCACTCGTGCCCTAGAACACAATCGGAGATCATCGTTGAGTGTGCCATAGCCCCACACGCCACCAGCCCAAGTGCGGCCGAGCTCGGCCCTGACATCGCCTCAGAATACGTGCTCGAACGGTGCGAGTTCTCGGCAAAAATTTAGCCTCCACGACGCTCTGATGATGATCATCCCCGTATGGATTTATAGATCTCGTTGCTCTCTTCAATTTCCTAGTTGAAAGATTTGGATAAAAGTGGAAGGATCAAGTTGAAATTGTGGAGGAAGATTGCCTCATTTCGGCCATTGAAATAAAGAAATGGTGGCAGCTAATAGATTAGGGTTAGGTTAATGTGCGCGAATATATATAGAGGTGTATACGCATTATTTTAATATTATTTTCAACTTTTTTCCGGACGAACTCCAAACGAAGCTTGCCGCCAGGTGTTTATAATGTTTTACCCCTATTCCAAATACAATGGAACATGTTTCGGGGCCTAATTCGATCGTATGTGGAAGATATCTTTTTGAATCGAATTAAAATATTAAATCTTCGATATTAAATTCAATGCGTTTTTATCTCGTACGACCAAACGATAACTCCAAACGCTACGAAATTTGAATCCGATAATAATACATTATTACGGATCCAATGGAACTAGTTTCGTCGAAATCCGAGACTGTGCCCCGAAAGGCTATTTTTAACGTCTCGATTATAATATAAAATTTCCAATTTCTAATTATTTGTTTTTAAATGCAATTTTAAATATTAACAATCTTCATTGTTGTTTAAATAAAATTTACATCAACTTTCGATATCATTTTTGACCATATTAAATTCAGAATTCAATTATTCAAATAATTTCCAACATTAAATTTAAACAATTTAATTGTTCAATATTCAACAAATTTCAATATTGGATTTTAAATGAATTTTAGTTATCAATCAGTTACTTTATTTACATCTAATGAATTCAACATCTATTATTCAATTCAACTATTGATTGTAAATACATTCGATACATAGCTTTACCTTTCCATACTTGTTATTACTTATATCTTCGAAATTAGTTTATTTCAAAATTTTATTCAAGTTCATATCCAATAACTTACATTCAAAATAATTGAATTTTTATCTTTAAGCATTTTTTTTAATTTAATAATCACATTAACTTAATAATTTAAAATAGCTAAAAATACGGGTTGTTACAAGGAGCAAGCATATAGATATAAGGTACCACTTCATTAGAGAAAGCGTTATTAAGAAGGAAGTAGAACTATAGTAGGTGAAGTGTGAAGATCAAGTTGTTGATATATTCACAAATACTTTAAAGTTTGAAGATTTTGCAAAGTTAAGAGAAAGGCTTGGAATAATTAAAATTTGATTTTAAGGAGGAGTGTTGGAAATTTAAACTCAAATTTATTTGTGTCTATTGGTATTTTAAAAGTCTTTTTTGTTATGTGAAAGGGCTATGTCTATTCATGAAGTAATATATGTCTAGAAATTCATGTCTTTTTCTAAGTGCTAACTGATGCACTATTAATATAGGTAAGAAGTCTATGTTTGGAAAGCAATAACGAAATAAAAAGTTATCTACCTACATCTCCTTTGAAATTATATATATCTCATCTTTCAACAACGTATGTGTAAGTGTGTGTACGTGCTTCTTTCTCAAATTCAGGTTAATTTACAATATAGGATTAGAGTTAGTTTCTTCACATATTGTTTTCATTAATCTTGTGTCATCTACTTATTTACATTAAACCAGTCACAACTAAAGTAATAACAAAAGCAGTGTTTATGGACATAGATTTGTTGGTTGGGAAATTAATCTTGCCCCTTTTAGATGTGATAAAATCAACATGTGATATAATTGAGTAATCCAAACAAATCCAGTTCATCACAATTTCACCCTCAAATAAACATAAGCAACATATGAACACATAAGTCATAATAACGAAAATAAATTATATAGTATTTAGAGTGATTTTACTATAGGCGCATTAGTGTACACGCACTTTGAGAAGAGAATAAAATTTGCTGAGATTGATAATCTTCTTTTCAATAAAGGTTACAAACAAGTCATCATTGTTAGAATTATCCATAGAAAGATCAGCGATCGAAGATGCAAAGCCTCAGAACAGAAAACCTAAGACTGTCCTTGACGCAGCACGGAAGTAGATCTGAACCAGCGGTCAAATCTATCCAGGATCCAATCACGAATTGCGGAAAAATGAATCGATGAAACAAGATAAATTGATGAATTGATGATACCCAAGTGCCCAAATCCGTTGATCTCTCGAGATATCGGATTCTAGCTATCTTCAACACGTTGATCGCGCACGATACCGCATTAGAAGATCTACGATTCTTCGACGTTGATCTCGCGCACGAGATTCCGTGAATCGGCTTCAAATTCGTTGATTCGAGCGCACTCGAATATCCGAAGAAGGAGAAAGGAGATCACACTCAACTTCCAATTTTAAGGGAGGCACAAAGCTCTCAACAAATTTTATTCAAAATTCAACTCCTTTACAAATGACACAAACCCGCCTATTTATAGGCTTACAACACACATAACTCGCTCACAACTCAACACATGACTTAACAAATAGCAAACGACTTAAAAAACAATACATCACAACGACAAATAAAACCAAGCAGCGACTCAACAAACTTCGGCATCCAGGAGCGACTCAAAGGAAGCCCGGCAGCGACATAAGGGAAGTAACGACATAAGCAAACAGCGACACAAGGACCTTGCGACCTACTGGAGTGGCTTCGACTTAAGGATTGCTCGCGGATCAATGTCAGAACGACCTAGGAATTCTGGAGCGACCTAGGTGGAAGCGACCTAGGGCTTCGCGAGTTACAGCTTGATGGAGCGACATAAGAACACCGCGACTTAAGGAGCAGGCCTTCGCGACCTAAGGAGATGCGGGAATTCTGGAGCGACCTAGGTGGAAGCGACCTAGGGCTTCGTGATTTACAGCTTGATGGAGCGGCATAAGAACATCACGACTTAAGGAGCAGGCCTTCGCGACCTAAGGAGATGCGGAAATTCTGGAGCGACCTACGATGCTTTGCGACATAAGATATGTTTCGTTGATTCCTTTCTTGGCATGGCTTGATGCGCTGCATCATCCTCCCCTGGTTGAAGAGAATTCGTCCCGAATTCACACTTTCTCTTTCTTCGACATGCTTATTCTCATGATATGGAATCAAGTGTTTGACGTTGAAAACGTCAGCAGTATGGATATGATCTGGCAATCTTAACCGATAAGCATTCTCATTAATCTTCTTTACGATTTCCAAAGGGCCAATCTTTCTAGCAGCCAGTTTGTTGTAAGTACCAATAGGAAATCGATCCTTAGTCAATACTGCATATACAAAATCTCCTTCTTTGAACTCAATATTTCGTCGCTTAATATCCGCGGATTTCTTATATTTCTCATTCGCCTTAAGCAATCGTTCCTGCACGACCTTGTGGCACTCTTGCAATTCATTCACAGAATCACTAGCTCATTTGATCACTCCTTTCTGTTGTGGTACTGTAGATAAATCTAATGGTCCCTTAGGCATTGTTGAGTAAACGACCTGGAATGGACTGAAACCAATGCTACGATTAACTACATGGTTGTGTGCAAACTCAGCTTGACACAGTTTGGAATCCCAACTCTTCAAATTGTCATTCACGAGGCATCTCAATAGATTACCTAGGGATCTATTCACAACTTCTGTCTGTCCATCCGTCTGTGGATGATAAGCACTACTGAATTTCAGCTTTGTCCCGACCATTCTCCATAGACTCATCCAAAAATGACTCAGAAAACGAGTGTCTCTATCCGATACAATAGATTCAAGCAACCCATGAAGGTGATAGATCTCTCTGAAATATAACTATGCGACATTAACTGCATCTGTCGTCTTCTTGCATGCGATAAAATGTACCATTTTGAAAACCGATCAACCACCACGTAGATAGAATCATTGCCACGTTGCGTTCTCGGCAATCCCAATACAAAGTCCATACTAACATCCCCCCATGGCTTAGTAGATATAGGCAACGACATATATAAACCTGCATTTGTTGCGGTCCCCTTTGAAACTTGACAAATATGGCACCTCTGAACGAACTTTTCAACCTCCTTCCTCATTGACGGCCAAAAATAAGACTTTGAGATCAACTGCATAGTACGATCATGACCCACGTGTCCTTCTTCATGTAATTCTTTGATGATTTTCATTCGCAGACTGCAATCTGGAATACACAACTGATTTCCTTTGAATAGAAAACCATCAACCAGCATATATCCATCCATGTTTCCCTGCTTGACTTTGTCTAAGATCTTGGAAAAATATGAATCTGAAGTAAGCAAATCTGGAAGTAAGTCAAAACCCATCACCTCTACTCGCATGGTTGTTAGTAAATTATTCCTCCGACTCAATGCATCGGCGACGCGATTAGTTACTCCAGACTTGTGCTTTACGACGAATATAAATTACTGCAAATAAGCTATCCACGATGCATGCCTAGCTGCAATTTTATTCTGCCCTTGTAAATGTTTCAATGCTTCATGATCCGTATACAAAACAAATTCTTTGTGGAACAAATAATGTCTCCAATGCTTCACGGCCTGCACAATAGCATAAAACTCCACATCATAAGTATTGTATCTCATCTTTGCTCCAGAAAGTTTTTCACTGAAATAGGCAATTGGACGACCCTTCTGACTCAACACTCCTCTAATTCCAACTTTGGACGCATCTGTATGTAACTCAAATAGTAACTGAAAATCTGGCAACACTAGAATCGGTGCCGATGTTAAAAGTTCCTTGATCTGTTCAAAAGCAGATCCTGCCTCTTTCATCCATGAAAACTGCTTTCCTTTCATACAATCAGTAACAGGAGCCATCACACTACTAAAGTGTGGTATAAATCTTCGATAAAATGAAGCTAACCCATGGAAACTTCTGACTTCTGTTATAGTTTTGGGCTGTGGCCAATTTCTGATTGTGGCTACTTTACTCTGGTCCACTTGTATCTCTTCCTTGGACACGACATAACCCCAAAATAAAACACTCGGCGTCATAAACATGCATTTCTTCGTCGCTGTATAGAACTGTTCTTGACGAAGAATAGTTAACACCTTTCGCAAGTGTTGAATGTGCTCCTCTGTGCTAGCACTATATATCAAGATATCATCAAAGTAGACTACACTTCCCGATGTAAGGTCTGAAAATTTGATTCATCATCCTCATAAATGTACTTGGTGCATTAGATAGACCAAATGGCATGACCAGTCATTCATATAATCCTTCCCGAGTCTTGAATGTTGTCTTCCATTCATCACCTGGTCTTATGTGAATCTGATGATAACCACTCTTAAGGTCTATCTTAGAAAAGATTACAGACCCACTGAGTTGATCCAATAGATCATCAAGTCTTGGCATAGGAAATCTGTATCTGACAGTTATTTTGTTGAGTACCCTGCTGTCTATACACATTCTCCACGAACCATCTTTCTTTGGCACCAACAGAGCTGGTACAGCACAAGGACTAAGACTCTCTCGAACATGCCCTTGCTCAAGCAACTCCTCAACCTGTCTCCTCAACTCTTCATGCTCTTTCGGACTCATACGATAATGCGGCCTATGCGGTAAAACAGCACCTGGCACTAGATCAATTTGATGTTGTATGTCCCTTAGTGGCGGTAAATCCTTGGGTAATTCCACAGGAAAGACATCTTCAAATTCATTTAACACCGGTCTAACCTCCGTAGGAATTTCAAGATCTTCACTTGTTTCATACCCAATCAACATAAACAATTCAGCACTATCTTCCACTTCTTTAACAAATTCTCTCGAAGATAATAGACTAGTTGGTTCCACTTTCTTCTCTGACTTTCTTTCACTTTGTTCATGCTTCTTAGGAACTAAGGTGATTTGAGTACCTTCGAACATGAAACTGTAGCTGTTGGTGCGACCATTATGTTGTACAGCTCTATCATATTGCCATGGTCTTCCCAATAGTAGATGACACACATCCATATTGACAACATCACACCATATATCATCTTTTTACTTCTTCCCAATAGAAAATGTAACAAATGCTCGTCTTCCCACTGTCACTTTTCCACCTTTCTTTAGCCATGCCAGTTTATAAGGTCTAGGGTGTTTTTCAGTCTTCAACCCTAACTTATTGACGGCTTCTTCAGAAATAAGGTTATCGCAGCTTCCCGCATCAATAACAAATCGACAAACCTTTCCCAAGATAGTACATGTAGACTGAAAGATATTGCTTCTCAGCCAACTAGAATCATTCGCATGCTTTGGCGTTAAACAAGACCTCCTCATCATCAAGTTACACCCTTCGTCTCCTGACACAACTTCTTCATCTTCATCAAACTTCGGTGGTTGAGAATAATCAATTTCAGCTTCCACATCCTCATACTCACATTCCTCTGCAACTAATGCTCTTTTCTTTGGCTTTTAACATTCATTAATTTTATGACCAAACTCCTGACAATTATAGCACTTGATACTGTTATTGACCTTTGCTTTAGCGGCTTCATTGACAATTAGTTTATTGACTGCCTTGGAAACATTAGCACTGCTACTAGCACCCTTATTCTGGTTGTTGGAACTCGTAAACACACCACTTCCTCGTCTCCCTTGTTTCTCCCAAGCTAGAGCTTGCTGATGTGCTTCAGCAACAGACATTGGATTAAACATATTAACCATGTCTTGAATTTGCATTCGTAACCCTCCAACATATCTAGCCGTTAGCTGTTCCTCGGTTTCCATAATATCATTCTTTGCAATCAATTGATAGAATTCATCTGCATAGTCATTCACTGTCTTCGTCCCTTGTCTCAAATTCTGCAAACGTTGATACATAAGAGATTGATAATTGTACGGCAAAAAAGTCGCTTTCATCATCTTTCTCACCTTCTCCCAAGTGACAACTTTTGATTTTCCCATTCTCTCGAGTTAGTTTAGTTTGTTGCCACCAAGCCATAGCTCTTCCCCTTAGTCTTGTAGCAATTAATTGGACTCTGTGATTCTCATGCACATCCTTGAATTCCAAAATTTCTTCAACATTCGACAACCAATCAAGAAATTCTTCGGCTTGCATACCACCTTTGAATTCTGGAATTTCCATCCTCATACCTACTCCCATTTACGATCATTTTCTGAATCCCGATATTGATTTCGCACTTGGCCTTGATTTCGATAATGAATACTACCTTCATCACCATCTTCCTCAAAATTAGATGTATTTCGATATCGATCCTGACCATCTACATCCCTACGACCACGCATGTTCCTTCTACCTTGTCTTTCAACATCACGATATGGTTCATTTTCGAAACCACGTTGAGTTCTTCCCTCTTCATTTCGGTACCCATGGTGGTCTCGCCTCATTGAAATTGATGATTCTCTCCTATCTTGATAAGACTGGGGTGACATCCTTCTTTCTTCCGAAACCGATGGCGAAACCCTGTTTCCACCCTGGTTCGAAACTGGTGACGTTCTCCTTTGATTTTGATTCATGTCGATCATCAATTTCTCCAATTTTTCAATACCCTCATTGAACTTTTCATTGATACGCTGCTCCATCTGCTCAGCTTCTTGTCTTCTATACAAATCTTCAACTTTTTGATGGCGATTAGCACGTCTCGGAGGCATGATCATTAAAACAATCTCGTTTCCGTCTTTGATTTAGCTCTGATACCAAATGACGCAGCATGGAAGTAGATCTGAACCAGCGGTCAAATCTATCCAGGATCCAATCACGAATTACGGAAAAATGAATCGATGAAACAAGATAAATTGATGAATTGATGATACCCAAGTGCCCAAATCCGTTGATCTCTACCGGATTCTAGCTATCTTCAACATGTTGATCGCGCACGATACCGTGTTAGAAGATCTACGATTCTTCGACGTTGATCTCGCGCACGAGATTCCGTGAATCGGCTTCAAATTCGTTGATTCGAGCGCACTCGAATATCCGAAGAAGGAGAAAGGAGATCACACTCAACTTCCAATTTTAAGGGAGGCACAAAGCTCTCAACAAATTTTATTCAAAATTCAACTCCTTTACAAATGACACAAACCCGCCTATTTATAGGCTTACGACACACATAACTCGCTCACAACTCAACACATGACTTAACAAATAGCAAACGACTTAAAAAACAATACATCACAACGACAAATAAAACCAAGCAGCGACTCAACAAACTTCAGCATCTAGGAGCGACTCAAAGGAAGCACGGCAGCGACATAAGGGAAGTAACGACATAAGCAAACAGCGACACAAGGACCTTGCGACCTACTGGAGCGGCTTCGACTTAAGGATTGCTCGCGGATCAATGTCAGAACGACCTAGGAATTCTGGAGCGACCTAGGTGGAAGCGACCTAGGGCTTCGCGAGTTACAGCTTGATGGAGCGACATAAGAACACCGCGACTTAAGGAGCAGGCCTTCGCGACCTAAGGAGATGCGGGAATTCTGGAGCGACCTAGGTGGAAGCGACCTAGGGCTTCGCGATTTACAGCTTGGTGGAGCGGCATAAGAACATCGCGACTTAAGGAGCAGGCCTTTGCGACCTAAGGAGATGCGGAAATTCTGGAGCGACCTACGATGCTTTGCGACATAAGATATGTTTCGTTGATTCCTTTCTTGGCATGGCTTGATGCGCTGCATGAGTCCTCCAAATCAATTCCAGAATCAGATCGAAGCGCACAACGTTTGTTGATTTCAAATGACTGGGCCTAGAGGGTGATCGGGTTACTTCAAGTTTAGTCGATTGGTTTTCAAACCTTAACCGACTAAAACAAACTTGAAATGAACGAGAATTGTTTTTTTTTGGAAACTACTAAGTTACTATGCTTCAGAGTCACGTTTGACTGGATGAGATTCAAGTGCTCAACTCTGCTCAAGGTTCCTGTGTGTCATCCATGCACAACCTTGTGCAACTTCAAAGCTTCCCATCCTTCATTTATTAGACCGATAAATAAATTGTCCACGATGGTGACGGTATTCTCTTCAACTTAAATATGCTGTATCATATATACTTTAAAATTGGTGTCCTCTATCTATCCCGACTCAAATTTACTTATTTATTGTTGGTGATTGAGTTGGTCGATTGTTGGATATATTGAATTATTTTTAGTTTTCGATCCATGAGTGTAGTTCATATTCCAAGCTGACTGAATCACAATATTGAGTACGGATCTACGATTAAATGTGAATATACATGCGTCAATCTCTAGTAAATCCAAATGGAAACATACAGGTTAACATGTTCTTTGGGTATTTCTTGCGTTCGATTTAGTCTTCAAAATTACTTTCTTTTGACTCAAGTTTCAGGTAGGCCATGACGTGCTTTAAAAATTCCCGTAGTAACAAAGCGATGCATTACATTTCTTTTTCCTTGCATTTCTTTATCTTGAAGGGAGAATGCAAGGATATTTTTATGTATACAGAATTATTAGTACGCAACAGCTGTGCTTGTCTAATATTCCAATTTGTTGGTCCAGATCAATTTCCTTTTTCCATAAGACAAACACTTTGGTCCACCAACTGTATGACCTACTTATATTAATGTGATGTGAAACTTGGTTTTCTTCTTTTCTTTTCCAATCCCAAATTCATCTTCTCTAATAAAATATACCAAGTCTTTCCTCTGATCTGAATTTATATGTCAAATGAAAACGAAAATATAACTGAAATAGAGGACGATGATGATAACAGTGAAGGCAATCCAGGTCGGCTGGAACAGCAACATGAAAAGAAGAAAAAGAAGAAGATAGACAGAGAAATAATTCATGGTTTTACAAGAAAATTCATAGGAGCAAGGAATTTGATCATTTCGCCATTCACAAAGCTAGAGAAAGCATATACACAGCGGAAGAAAAGGCCGCCTCCTCCACCTTTTCCTTATTCAGAAGAATTTGGTAACACCTGCTATACCTGTTTTTCACAACCGAGGATTTTGTGCAAAAGTTCCGCTATGAAACGGAAACCGAATTTGGAAAGTTATCTGTACCATGTGTTCTTGAAAAAATTCATTGAAAATAATGATTTTTACTCTCCTGAATGTAATGTTCATAGAGATTAATAAGATTTATATCTGCAATGCCCTTTTATTTTATTCTTTTTGATGTTGTATTTAAACTGAGTTTTCTAATTTTCACCTTCAATTTAATTTGCAATGTGTTCCAGTGCTGCATTGACATTGTTCATTTTAGTGATATAAAAGTTTCTCAAATTTGTTTGTAGTAACTTTTAATGTATAATCACTTCAAATTTTGGCATGGATAGTTTAGTTCACGGTTTTTTAAACTGGGGTTGCTTTCAATTTCAGTAGCCAAAGATGAATTAGTCTAATTTTATTGCAGCAGTTGCGGCTAGGAGTAACTAATTTATTGTGATTTATTGGCAAAAGGAAGAACATGGCTTCAAAGAAAAGGTGGAATATAGTAGGGGTTCCCTTTTGTCAGTGTTTTCTGATTCAGCCATAGAATAAAATCTGAAATAGCTTTAACTTTTGTAATTACTTTTCAAATTTTTATTTTACTACCATCGACATCCAGCTAAACAACATCTCTTATTCATTCATTTATCCTTTCGTCCAAACACATAGTTCATTCAGATTTTTATAATTTTTTCCGTTTTGTCAAAACAATAACTCGACTTGTCCTCTCTTTCACTTCGAATAACGAAATCAAAAAAAATTCATTCCGTTACTCCACAGAAGACCTTTTTTTCATTTATTGTTTCATCAATGTATATGAATTTGACTAATTTTGTTACGACTAAGCTATTATCAACTCTAATTGTATATGTATTTTCATTTTTTTTTATAAATTTTGTAACCCTACCTAAAACTAACACAGTAAAGAATAATTTAAAACTCAAATTTGGTGATATGATAAAACATTGTAAAAAACCTTCATTGCTAATTTAATCAAAAATTTCCAATTATTTTTACTTTTGTGTTTGTTTCAATAAGAAAACAGAAAAGAATAACGAAACCAAATGTAATAGAAAACAACAAGATATAGTCAAATATAATTTATTATCGTTAATTTTCCCTAAAATATTGATAAAATTATAAAAAATATTGATTTACATGCATATTCTAAATATAATTAAATATCTTAACTCATCAACTCCTAGTAGTCTGAAATTGATAAAATATTTTTTTACTTACGTTGTTCATTCCATTTTCATCTAACATTAACGATAGATATGATTGAAATTAATTATATCCGAGGATTAGATTTTATTCTATTTCTACATTGTTTGGTTACACATGATAGATCACTTTTACTTCCAAATCCTCTTTTAAATTTAACGTGGGTTTTTGAAGCAACTTTTATGATTTATGTTAACGTCAAAAACGACACCAAAATATCAGATGAAAGCACCAATTGTAATAAAATAAAGGCAAAAGCAGAAAATGAGACATAATTTTATAGTGGTTCGGTGAATTCTCCGGTCTACGTCCACTTTCATCTTTGTTATTAGTCGTTTTTCCTTCAGATTGCAACTAATTTTATCAGATCCGACCACAATCTAGTAGATCTCAGATTTACGATGGAGTTTCTAGAGTATCTTTGGGGAATGAGATAAGAGTGAAGAAGATGTAGAGCCTGAATCCTCTCTTCAGTTGTCATAAGGCTATTATTTGTAGAGAAACTCGCAAGTAGATTCAGGACCATATTGAATAAAGTCCAGATGCAAGTCCAAGTGTTCTAGTACCAAGTGGTTTTTTCGAGGTGAAAGTCCTCTATCTTATTTTTCTTGCCTTTCTATCTCTATTTCGATGCACTTCAAACTCTTTTTCCCTGAAGGTCAAGTTCTTTTTAATGGTTCACCTGACATCGCTAGTCGTTTCCTGTTTTCTTTGCTTTCTTCTTTGAAATCCTTAGTGTTGCTTGTTTATCTTCTGGAAAAAGCACTTGACCATGATAGCTTAAGGTAGTACTTGTAGTACTAGAGCTTCAGGAAATCAAAGTAGGAGAAAAAATATATGTCGGTACCAAGTGGTCTACTTAGCTTAATTTTCCTTCGGACTTTTTGAGTATGATTCTTTTGTCCTTCTAAGCATGTTTCCAAGCTCTCGACTCTTCTTGTCTTCATTTTGGCCTTCTAAATCCAGTTGAAGCTCTCGACTCTTCTTGTCTTCATTTTGGCCTTCTAAATCCAGTTGAAATCGGCTTGGTTAAAAAGAGGGTTAACACTTGCCTTCCAAATACACCTTTTGAATGTAAGGTATGCTTTGTTCAAGAACAAGTTTCAGCAGTTGTCAATCTTCGATAGTTGAGCTCTCTGGCCATCCATTGACCTCAATCTTAAAGAATCGTCCGGTTCCTTTCGAATCTTCTGTGAGTCATAGGTCATTCTAGACCTGTTATTCCTTTGAACTCCAATTCGTGCTTAAGTGTTGATCGCGAATCATGATCAGTTTGTCTCTCATCCAAAGGAATCATTTCGTATATAAAAATTATCTCGTGTTCGCCTAAGATTTATACATCTCATTCCGATTACAAAGCGTTCAAATACTTTTATCAAGTCAACTTCCATTCCAGGGTTCGATCTCTCCGGGTCATTTAGCATCCAATGTAGGATTCGATCTCTCCAGATCATTTAACATCCAATCTAGGGTTCGGTCTCTCCAGGTCGTTTAATATCAAATCTAAGGTTCGATCTCTCTAGATCATTTAACACCCAATCTAGGATTTAATCTCTCCGGATCCTTACTGAGCCTAATCCGTTAGCTTTTCAACGATGGGATTCAACGACCGAGCAAGCTCATCCGCTCACCCTCCGGTAAGGGGACTTACTTTTTGCATAAGTCCATCCATTCACTCTCCAACGAAGGAACATACACCTTGCAGTCACTGCCCCATCTCTCTAGAGGGGACTACCACGATCAATATCAGTCATCATGTTCAAGTGGATTTTTTGAAAAACAAATATTCAAAGCAAAGCAAACGAGCAAACAAAAATCCTAATTATTCATCTTAGACATCCAACTTAGAGCGTGTTTAGAGACCGATCGAGATCTCATACACATGTAAGTGGTCCGAGGTTATTATTGTCTTCAAACGAAAAGCAAAGCGCAAGAAACGAACTTGACTCATATCCATCCCAATCATGGGATTACCATCCTCGACCTAGATCCAAGGTCGTGTCTCGATGCATTTACTACAGATGGTGTATGGAACACCTCTATACCCATACTATCCAAGAGTATTACATAGTAATACTGTCAGATAATACAAAAATGAGGCTGTATGGGGTACACACGTGTATATTCCCTTGGACTGACATTAGTACGTATTAAAACATCAAATAAGTAACTTATCTATACGTACACAGTATCGGTACAAAACAATAAACATGTGTGCCTCCAGGATAGAATAGTACACAATATGTAATAAATAATAGAGAACATAGAGTCAATCGTAGCGATAACATACAATATATTATATAATATATATACTATTGTTTAAATACAAATATCTCAAATGTCAACTCTTTCAATCAAATAAGATAAATAATCAATATACAACTTGATAACATTTAACTCGTATTGATTCTGATACATCAACATCTAATCAAGGATCATAAATAAGGTGATACAATATAAATAAGGAAGAATAATATGATATTGCTATATCAAAGATACTCAAATGTCAAACAACATGTCAAAGTAAATATATAAATAATCTTTATGGCATCACATTACTCATATATCTCAAATCCATATAAATCAATTAGAACTTATATCAAAAGACGTCATCGTCCATATAAAACAAATCAATACGAATTAAGAAGAAAATCTTCAATGGGTGAGTCATCCATACAATACAACCTTATCATATAAAATGAAATCATCAAGTGAAAAGGGCTAACACACATCAATTCCCTAATATAATATCATAAAATTATAAATCAATAGATAATATGAGATAGCCCATCAAATCATCCAAATGATATTCCAATGCTATACAAACCACAAAGATAATCTAACACAATCCAAATCACAATCAATAATAAAGGCTACCTCAAATCATCAAGCTGTATGGATATAACTGGGACTAACTACACTTTAGACTCAACCAGTCTCTAGACTAGTCAACTCATTATAGGAATGCAACATATATGTCAATCCACTACACATTCACAACCCTAAACTAGAAAGGGAGACTGATAGCACACAGCATGCTCTAAGAACCCAGGACTACTCGCCAACAGCAGAGTACCGTCTATTCCTACAGTCTTCAATTACCTCGACAGACATCGTGACCCCATCCACCAATGGTTTGTCAACGCATAGCCTCGATCACGACCCTACTTTGGCCCTAATGGTAACAGACTGCTGGCCTATGTGACACAAGGGGCTGTAGGACACCTACCCTACCAACTACCAATCCTGTTATGCCCATCAAATATAATAACCAAAAACGGTGTCGTAGATTTGGAGCGCGACCCCACGATCAGGCTGCTAGGGTGGATACTAGTCAGTCTGGTTTACTCCAAAACTATAAAGGGGGTTGGACGCAATGTGGATGGTCATATAGTGCTCATCCTATTACTATACACATCTCTAATCGTAGACCGACACACGGCTCACACAAGTCACCACGTGACTATTGAATTCTCACCGCAAGGAGTATCACCACATACACATGAGTGTATCCCCATTTAAGTGACATTTAATTACAATGAATAATAAAACGAATAACATAACGGCATCCCGTACCATCGCATGTTAGTCGAATAATTATTCAATGCTCATAAACTACACTTAATCCACACTAGATATTTCTATATGACAAATCCGATGAATAACCTAAAAAGTGTTACCGAAAGTCCCATATCAGACGGTAACATTAAACTGTTTATTCAAATTTCTCATTTCATAGAAATGAACCTCACAAAACCCAATATAAAATGCCAAACACATAAAAAAAGATGTTATCGTCGTATTACATCAAATTAGTAATCAAAATAGTATCAATGGTGAATCATTCATATAATAAGAATCAATATAAAGCAGATAAGAAATCAAAAATCATAAGCTAATATAAAAATAGATTATTTAAATAAACAAAATACATACAAATAAATGAATCAACACATAATAGTGAAACATTCACAACATATAATTTTATATAACAAAACAGATACTGAGAAATAGTTAATGCATTTTTCTAGAATTAAATTAATTACTTATCTAAACTTAGATTAAATATCTTCAATAAATGTCTAATTACTCATTCTTATATAAAATTAGTCGATTATTAAATATTTACTAATTATGTTAGAAAACTCATTTAAATCGATGTCTAAAAATAATCATTCACACATTTTATCTTTTACAAGAAAATCGATAATTACATATTCTAAAATCAACATAAACTTAAGTTTTACCATCCTTTATATAAATAATCAAATATTAAACCTTCACCGATAAAACAAATGTAATATATATATTTTATTTATAAATCACTAAATCTTACTCATGTAAATAGGAATGAATGTACTCACATAAGAAATGCAATCAATATAGTAAAATTGAATAACATATATAATATGGTAGGTGTATGGTAGCTATAAATAGTCCATATAAAATCTAGAACATAGAAAGAAAACACACTAATTCAATGATTAAAATTTCAAGATATACTACAACAATTAGGATACATGAAAACCGACCTCACATTAACATACAAGTGCACACACAAATTCACTTAATTTATAAACATGGGATAGATACACTCTCCAAAACAAAATGTTGCACTCACACACACTTCATTCCACAGCACTTACACACCTGGTATATACTCACAAACACACTCTTGCATCAACACACCTAGCATGCACACATAGAGCTACCCACACTCATGGAAATGCCCACACACATGTCCAGATTCACCTACAGGCGCATTCACATGCCATACACTCAGCACATTCATACCTTATAATTCACTCATGCATCTAATATTACTTTCACTCAATAACACACAACACTCAACTATATATCTTCTACTTACATTCCAACACAAGCATACACATATATATACTTTTACTTCAAAATCAAAAGCTAGAACCTACATATATATTGCAACACATATATAATTACAGATACTCATACACATCCGCATATTCACACAACAACACACACATGTGTGTGTGTGTGTATAATCACACAAACGTTCACTCTCACACATGCACTGTTCTATACATAGGGCCTCAACATATGCACAACAACACACAATTGTGTATATATACACACACTCACGCATACATACACACAAACGCACTAAGTCACGCACACACAAACACACAAGCACGCACTTTGCACAACCACACAAATAATACACACACGCAGAGAACACACATACGTTCAATTACACGCACACACGGCTATGCACCCATACACATATACATAGGTCATCACACATATATACTCACAAGTCTCTGGCAATCCTATTAACCATTCAAGGAAAACTATGAATTTCATGCCTTGAGAAAACATTAAAATAATTATAAAGTATTAATGTCACCCAAATAAGAAAATAATGATGACTATTCAACCCAGATGTATGTATGAGTCGGTACATATATCTAAGCGAATTATTTGTGGAAACATGGAGCTGTGAGCATTTGTATAACTATCAAGTGGTAAATTATATATGAACTACATTGCAGCTAATAATTGGGATCAACTCTATATGTATAAAAATATAGCAAAAATTAAGTATACATACCCTTATAGATTCCTTACTATTTATTAGACAACACCTAATATTTGTAAACGGAGCAAGTGTTTGTATCATGCTATGTACCAGTATAGCAAGCTCTCTCATTAGAGCAAGGATCAGCACTCTTATAGTAGGGGACATAGACTTTTGGCGGGGAAGCAACTGTTCGAGAACAAGTAATGCAAAAGCAGCTTACTTTTGCTTTTGGAATGGTGTTTTCTTCTTCCTCTGCCTGTTAATCACGCACGCACCCAAACCGACTTCCAACACTTCGAAGAAACACAAATCCATTTCTTGCGAGAGTATATATTGATGTTGAGAATCATATATTCGAATATAAGAATATTTTATGATTTATCTAATTTGATTTTTAAATATGACGGTAAAAGGGTTGTGTGTAAATTTTTGTTTTCCAGAAGTTGAGAATATAAATGAGATAGATTGTATATATAAATTGGATGAAACATCGAGAATAGAAATATCTAGAAATGGGTTGAGTGATAAGTACTTAAGCTTGGGCTTTGAACAATATAAATAAGTATATATACATTTCTCTATCATTTATTTTATTTTTAAATATAGTACAAATTGAATTCAAATTCCAATAAAATCCCAAACAAAATTATATTCACAGTACTCAATTATTCATTTGTCATAATATAATTCCTAGAATTTATTTCTCATATACAATTCATTTAAGAATATATTTTTTTGGCAAAGTCAGCGGGGTTGAATGGCCCCTACACTACAACAAAACAACCATATTACAACCTTTCCTTTACAACCAACACAAACAAACAGTTGTAATAGGTATTCTGTAACAACTGTTTATGTTAGCAGTTGTAATAAAGGCATTTTTAACAACTTTATTTACGCAGCAGTTGTGATATGCGATCGGTTACAACTGCTTAATTTGTGTCAGTTGTAGATATTATTTATAACAACTATTTTCGTGAGTTGTCTCCCTACTTTATTTTTCTACTCTAAATAATTTTGATTTCCCTCCCTCCTTTTCATTGACCGCTCATTTTATTTTACCTGGCCGTAGATTTTTCTATTCCTATTTCTAAACCTAAACCCTAACCTCATCCCGCTACCCTCCATTGTTTCCATCCAAGAAACTAAACCGCGCTTGCTGGCCTCCGTTGCCACTCGCCGCCGTTGCCGCTTGTCGCCGCTACCACTCTCGACCGTTGCGCTCGCGGCCCTTGTGCTCACTGTCGTTGCCTTGCCATCGTCAAAGCTATAGGTATGTTGGAGTGTGCCCGGCTTTCTTTGATTTTCTTGGCGCCTAACTGATGCTAACTGATCTACATATGAAGAAATTTGCTAGATAAAGTTAGGGTATTTTTGTCTATACTACTTATTTCCCCCTAATTGATGTTAATGGATGCTACATCCAGGAAATCCTAATTGATGCTAACAGATCTTTCTTTGATTTCCAACTAGTTTTCCCC
Organism: Allium fistulosum; assembly: GCA_030737815.1. NCBI lineage: Eukaryota > Viridiplantae > Streptophyta > Magnoliopsida > Asparagales > Amaryllidaceae > Allium > Allium fistulosum. The sequence continues at coordinate 452,370,952 of CM060901.1, read as the reverse complement.
TTTTTTTATACGTTTGTATGTTTCTATTTATATGTTTATGAAAGATTTAGTTTAATAAATTTGATGAGTCTTTTTTATATTAAATTGTTGGCTGTTTCAGAGTTTCATGTGTTTAGAATGATGGGATGAATTAAACATGATGTAAATTGATGATGGCTGTAAATAACTAAGTATATTTGAGGTTAACTTCTTAGATGGCTGTAAATAACTAAGTATATTTGTAAATCTAAAACGAGATATATACTAACTAAAAAATAACAATTCCTAGATGGCAAAAGCACACATCCTGCTGACAACTACTTTTGATTTTTTTTTAAACTGTGTAGGAATGAAAGTTAAGACCAACACTCCAATAGCAAAAAAAAGCAAGGGAAGGAGTGATGGAATTCTTGCTAATGAGCCATCCATTAGATTGCCCAATTTGTGATCAAGGAGGTGAGTGTGATCTCCAAGATCAGTAAATGGCTTTTGGATCAGATCGTGGGCGATTCACGGAGACAAAACGGTCTGTAGTTGACAAGAATTTAGGGCCGCTTGTAAAGACAGTTATGACTCGCTGCATTCAATGGAAAAGGTTTGTGTTATAAATAACATTAACATTATTTCCCTAAAAAGAACTGATATGAGAAAGATTATAAATGAAGCTCAATAATCTGATTTGAATCTTCAATTATGTTTAATTTATTTACATTGGCATACATGCTTTTGTTTGACTATTACGACTAGCAATTATGTCCTGTCTTTGAAATAATTAGGTATGATTGTATCATTGACCTGCACTATGAATTCACATCAGTTAGCTATTTGTTTTGTTCATCTTTTCAAATAGGTTAAACTAAAATCAACTATTAACAATGATAAATGATGGCTGTTAGTGGCTATAAAAGTAAATTGCACACAAAGAAATTATAAATACCCTTTTATTCTGTGTAGGTAAGAAGATTATAAGATCACTGAATTATATTTGCGGTAAATGTTTAAAATATAGTGTACTGCTATCAGCACTCGGTTTTGTGCTTGCATCCTTTCGGTGGGTATTGTCAGTAAGAAGAATTGAGCATTTCATTGTGAATCGTTTTGCCTTATGCCTGGAAATCTTATTTTTTCTTTCTATGGAAAACAAAGAAATGGATGCAGTGCTATGTTAGCTCATTTATGCTGATAAATATACTTATTTCACCATGGGGATACATAATTGTTGGTAGGAGTACCAACTCATTTATGAATATCAAATTTCATTTTCCCATTCATTGCAAGTTTTGTTTTTACTCTTTAATTTCTCAAATTCAACTTTAACACCTTCTGTTTGGACATTATACAGAGCTAGATGGGTATGTTAAGTGTTATTGATTGTTGCTGTAGGTTTTTTTATTAAGTTCTTTTTAAATGTCATTCATTAAGGTTGAATTTCATTATTTTGATTTGATACAGAATTTATTTTGCATACTTTTTAAATACCAATTTTGCTTCCATGAACCTATAAATGATGGACCATTAATAGATGGTTACGTTATATTTGGTTTCTAAAATTTAAGTTATAGAAAACAACAGTAGAATGTTTTACCATGATGCGTTGTTCAACAACACTTGATTATAATGGCTGACATGTCATGTTTTACTATAAACAACATTGGAAATAATGTCTAATATAAAGAATGACCCCCTAATGTTTCTACATTGGATCTTTTTTCTCTATCTTTAGGATAAATAAGAGCATGCGAATGTCAGATGATCTCTATTACTGTCATTGCTTTTTTTGTATATATGTATCATCTCATTTTCACCCCTTTATCTAATTTTATTATTTATAATAATTAAATTTATTGATTTCAAGCCCATCTCACTTCCATTTGTACAAGTTACATATAATCATGTGGTTATATTAAACCATCTAATGATGATCAACTATCAAGCAAAAAAACGTAAATAAATTCTGGTGTTGGGCTACCTATTTAGAATTTTTATGTCTTTTGAATTACAGATTAACTTAGAACAATTCATCAAAAAAAACGGATAAGTGATCTCGACCAGGGAAAAGAACAAGAACAACCCATTATCTCCAATTATATTATGTTTAAACAAAGTTGTTGCTTTGTTTAACATAGCTGCTACCGGTCTTTTTTTTAAACTGAGTGTGTTTAAAATTAAACACAACTGCTGCTAGGTTTTTGGTCCAAATGAAACGGAATGGTATTTTACGTGAACAACAATTTATTTTTTGTGTAAAGGGTTGCTAACTGGTTGCAGTTTCTATCATTTTTGATAGGAACCAACATAACATCCTACATTTAACCTTTTTGAATTTTACACTTTTTCTTTCATCCATGCTTGCTGAGTTGAGTATTAAAGATTATGAAAAAGCACATTCACATTAAAAGGATTATAAGCAATTTGAATTCAAAATTTACTGTACTTTGTAAATCGTAAGTCATTATTGGATACGTGTTCCTTACATAAAATGTTCACCATGTTATATCCTCCTTGAAGTAAGTCATTATTTTTAATCCGATTGTACTCAATGTAGACCCAGTAAGCATATAGGGGTGCTTGAGTTACACAACAGCGGGAGCTATGAGGTAAGGCACTATAGGAGCTAAGTGGCAGTATTCAGTTTCTCCTTCTCAGGTCTTTGATGATGAGTGGATAAGGATATCGCTGACGAGGCGCGAGAGAAGTCCTAGACTATTGGAAGATTGGGTTCGAAGTGGAAGGAGTAGGCTTGTCTTTAGAAGTAGGAACAAGTGCAGCAGAAGTTGGAATGGAGTTCACTCTTGATGCCATAGAAGTAGGAGGAGGTGGCAGAGTTTGCCTAGAAGGGGAGCAGCTCTGATGAGGATCGGGTCCTCTAGAGTGGTGGGACTGGGATGAATGTTTAAATAACAAGAGTCAAGGCCTTGGCACTTCGGGTAGTATCTTTCTCGATTGCAAAGCTCTATCACATTTGCAATCAGCTTGAAGTCGCCTTTTCTACTTGGCGCGTCTTCATGCTGCACATCACCTACGCTCAGCCTACCTACAAACCCACTCCCTCCTATGCTCTACCAGACTTCTACTACATGCCCAGCTGCAACCAAAATGAGCAGTCATCAATGTAGCACTACATTTTCTTACTGCTTGTAACAACGTTTTCATTCCTGTCTAAACCTGAACTGTCCACCTTCAGTTTTTGCATTACATACTGCAACATGTAAGCCATGTTTCAGGCAGGCTGTTCACCTTCAGTTGTTGTAGTGAGCCGATTTCCTCTGTCAACGCAACATTGCACTGCCTGCCTGAATTCAGCCTTCAACGTGTTGTGCATTAACCGAACTTCTGGTTAGGCCATGCAGCAACTACCTTACCATGTTGCTGTGCCTGCAGACCATCCAACATCAAACAACGAGTTGCCAGTAAATATAGATTGGTCTTCAAATTACAGTACAGAGCATGATGCCCAGATCAGGCCAAGAGTTTACTTTTAGTTCAGTCATTCACCCAGTTTGCTTCAGCTCTTAACAGCAGCATAGTTCTCCCACGTATAAGCATTGTTCTTTAGTTCTCTTCCAGCTTGAAGCCACAAACATAATTCAGTTCAATTTCCACATAGTCAGCATTATGCAACAGAATAATCATACTGACTCAAGAGTGATAATTCGCTGCAGTTATTGTTTTACGAAGATTCATGTTTATAAAGTCGAACATATAACTAATTTCTCTGTTTTTTTTGTGCCAGGAAGGAGAAGACGTGGTTGCCGAATTGACAAAGGCAATGAAAAGATAGGGTCTCGATATGCATGTTGCAGCACTGGTTTATGCTTTCTTACAGTTTTCCTTTCTATCTTCAGGAACATCAATATACATCATATAACATTGTATGAATGATGTTTGATTTTAAACTGTTGCTTTGTAGATCAATGATACAATAGGAACATTGGTTGGCGGGAGATAGTATGATAATGATGTTGTTATAGCCGTGATACTAAGCACTGGTACAAATGCAGCATATGTAGAACAAGCACAAGCTATTCCAAAATGGCATGGTACAATACCAAAATCAGGCGAAATGGTAATGTATTTTTCATCATTTTTTGCTTTATTACATGTGAAGCTTTTATTGATAGGACTAAATATAATTAACGTTTCACACATTATCAGGGAAAATATTTGAATATATTTTTCTAGTATAGTGGCACACGCGCTGTTCCAATGAGCAACTAAGGAAACACGTTTTAATAAAATTATACGCGCCCATGGGGAAGCCCGCCAAGCAAAATTTTGAAAAAAATTGTATGATGTATAGTTATTTGTAAAAAAATGGGTATGCTTGTAAACAAAAGTGGCGTACTAAAGTAATCAGAACTATAGGTTTTGTGAGTTAATAGCATTACTGGCACTAACATAAACAAGATGGGATACCAGCCATTGTTTATATTTATATACTTATATTTGTTCCAACTCGATACAATTTGTAAACTATTGCTAATGTAATCTGCATCTATACTCTACTCTACTAATCTCCATATCATTTAATTGAGGCCTGTTGAGGTTTTGTTTTTTGCAAGTATTGCATGGTAAACTACTAATGCAAATATTACATCTGCACATTCAGCAGGACTTTTCTGACATGGCTGACACTGATTCAGTTGTTGTGCTTATTGATTCTGCATCCTCTAAGTTACAACAGCTTCACAAAGCTTTTTCTGAACTCGAAGGTCATAACACCGTATCTTTAAATTTGAAAGCATAGTTAATAGGATAGTGTAAGTTACCTGTTAAGTGACGTTGCTTATGCAAGCATTAGAGTAAGTGTCAGTGAAAGTATTCTAAAAGAACAGCTGAGTCTGTTTGACATTAGAAAGAATGTCAGCAAAATGCATTAGATTAGAGAAGACAACTGTTTGTACTTACCACTAGTAGAGTTGTCCTATTTGCATATATTTTCTGAAAAAATATGTAAAGGTTCTTACAAGATTCTGAAACATCAATAAAACTTGTAGCACTCCCTGGTACTTTGTAGTTTGTCTCTTTTGTTCCATATACACGGACATGCATATTATTTATCTTCTAAAATCCCCTTTTGTCTTTTTTTTTTAAAAGTTTGTGGATATGTTATGTTCATTAGCGAGATTATTTATCTTGTTTAAGTAATAGATTTAGCTCAAACAATTGTCTAGCCTAGCATATACTTAACTCCAACAGCTAATAGATACTCATATGATGCTATTACAGTCAAGATCAATCCTTAAGGAACTTTTCAAGGAAGAACGCGAAGAGATTACAAATTCGTGGAAGGTATAACCTCTTATTTTTAAATAAACCTTTGAATGAGAGCTCAATACATAGAACATCATAAATTTTTTTAGAGAATAAGTATTATATGTTTTGTACTGATTTCAGAATTCAACGGTCATCTTAAATATTTTTTAAAGTTACATTTTCCATGCATGTGAGCTGTGTGCTCATGTCTGTACGTTTAAAATTGCTCATATCATGATTGTTTCTGGTAGAGTTTTATATCTTGAAGGAATGCTGTCGTAGAAGCAGCAACTGCATCTACTAATCCTACTATTTTAGTGCACCATGTACCGCTAGGAGCATATGCTTGGAAGGCTTGGGTCGTTTTAGTGGTGGATTCTTAAGCTATTCCTTATAGGCCTACTTCATACGTCTGTACTATTGGACAAGCGGTTAGGAGAATTGTTGCTTAGCATGGGGAATTTATCTCTTTTGATTAGTACGTATCTGTACTTATATTGACGTATGTTATGGATTTAGTTATGTTTTGTAATAGAATTATGAATTCAAAATTGATGTAAAATTGAATTGTTTTAGCTTTTATTAAATGTGAATGGTTCGTGTTGTTTCAAGTAATGTTAACGATTGTAGTTATTATTAGTGAAATATCGATTTCAATTATAACGTTGTGAAATTTATGGTTAATGGCAGTTATCAGAAGATGAATTGCAATTGTTGGCAGCAGTTGTAAAAAGATTTACTGCAACTGTCAATAACAGTTGTAAATGAATCTATTACAACTGCCAAAAGCAATTGCAAAAGGTATTATTGCAACTGCTTTTAGCAGTTGCAAAAGAGACCTATAACAACTGTCAATGCAACAGTTACGATAGACTTTACCACAACTGTCAAAAGCAGTTGTAAAAAGGTTTTTTACAACTGCTCCTGCAACTGTCGGTGACAGTTGTAAAAATCTCCAACTCTATTACAACTCTGGATATTAAGACTGGCGGCCGCCCGTTGTAATAGACCTATTACAACTGTTTTTGGCAGTTGCAAAAAGGCATTTTTGTTGTAGTGCTACCATTTATTTATATCAATAAGCAGAAACTTACAATATAAATGAGATACAAGGTAGCAATGAAGACAGAAAAAAGAAAGAAAAATATAAGAAAGACAGGAGGAAAGAAGGACAAAACATACAAGCTAGGACCACTTTGCAATTGTGACAGTATCAAACGGGTGGGAAGACATGGATATCATAGAGAGAATTTTGCTGCATATCTGATAATATATCTGCATACGATTCTTGCTCTTATGTGTGAATATTCTCTGATTCCTTTCATCCCAACTTTTTGAGACCGCAACTTTCAGCGATATTAATATCTCAAATGTAGATGATTGCTTCCATCTTGTAGCATTATATATGCTCATCATTCAAGCTTGCTGTCTATCTAAGATGAACCAAATCCACCCCTGAACTTTATTTTAGACCAAAAGAATCGAGTGAAGGCACAACTAAAGAATAAATGATGAATATCCTCAACCGTAGGCGAACAAAATAAACACATAGTCGAGACAGTTATACCTTTCACTGCCAAATTACCCAGAGTGTGTAGAGCATTTCTACGTACCTTCCAGAGCATAAAATTAAGCTTTTCATTCGCATTTATATTCCATACTCTGTTGTACCAAGGGAAGAAAGCCAGATGTTTCTCTCTCGCAATGGCAGTGTAGACAATATGTGTAGAGTGGTCTTTAAAGTTATCTGACCATTTATATTCTTCATTCTGGCTATAGATATAGGGTTTATCATTAAATAATATCCATATTGCATTTATTGAGGTATTACTTGTATGAGAAAGAGTGATTTTCCATTGGAAATGTAGGATATGGCTCTTGCATATAAGGATATGGCAGACTGGATTATATTATCATGAGAGAGCATTCTTTGGAGTATCAAGCAACTTTTAATCCAAGGAGTAGACCAAAATTTGGATTTGCTAGCTGAGGAAAGGAGAAGTTTAGTATGCGGAAGCAAAATATCCCTTATTTTTATCATTGTTTTCCATACCCAACTTTGAGACTGTTTAGGGGAAGCAAGCCATATTTCATCATCTTTTAAGTTGTTTCTTAAGCTCCATTGAACCCACAGCAAATCAGTTCTGGAAAAAAGATTATGAAAGTGCTTAGATAAAGCTGCAATGTTCCACTTCTTCATATTTTTTATGCCTAAACCTCCTTTTCTTTTTGGCATTTCTAATTTTATGAAAGCTATTGGAGACAGTTTATTAGAGTGTATTGATCCGGACCATAAGAATTTTATTATAGCAGATCTTATCATGACTATAAGCTTTGTTGGCAGTAGAAAAGTTATACTCCAATATACTATCATAGAAAGTATGACAACATTTATTATTACAAGCCTCCCAGGTTGAGATATAAACCTATTTTCCCATCTATTAGAAACTGATGTTATCTTTTCAAACAGAGGAACACATTGTGATACTGTAATTCTCTTTGTAGCCAGAGGAATACCTAGGTAGGCCATGTCAGACTCCAGAGGAAGCATATTTGTGATGTTCAAGCATTTAGAGACTAGATTACTGGGAAAACCAGCTATTAATATATGAGATTTTTCAGAGTTAGTTTGGAGACTAGAAAAGTAACTATTACTTTAATATATGTAGTGTTCCAATTCATTTAAGAATTAAATACTAATAAATCATATTTTAAATCCATGCATCACTAATTACTTTAATATAATTTTCCAATATTATGAAACAATCCAAATTATTCATAAAAATTCTATTTTAATCAATAAAATACTACTATTAATTTTTATCAATTACCCTTAAAATCTGGGTAGCTAGCTCTCTCATTGAAGCTAGGGTCAGATCATGTTATGTACTTGTGTAGCTAGCTCTCTCATTGGAGCAAGGATCGACACTCTTATAGCAGGGGACAGAGAATTCTGATGGGGAAGTAACCGTTCGAGAGCAAGTAATGCAAAAGAAGCTTACTTTTGTTTCTAGAACCATGTTTTTCTTCTTCCTCTGCCTGTTAATCATGCACGCACCCAACCCGACTTCAAACACGTCGAAGAAACACAAATTCATTTCTTGCGAGAGTGTATATTGATGTTGAGAATCATATATTCAAATCTAAGAATTTTTTATGATTTATTTGATTTTATTTTTAGTTTATAATGGTAAAAGGGGCATGTATAAATTTTTGTTTTAAAGAAGTTGAGAATATAAATGAGATAGATTGGATATATAAATTGGGTGAAACATCGAGAATAGAAATATCTAGAAATAGGTTAGGTGATAAGGACTTAAGCTTGGCTTTGAATAATATAAATAAGTGTGTATATAATTCTCTATCTTTTACTTTATTTTTAAATATAATACAAATTTAATTCAAATTCCAATAAAATCCCAAACAAAATTATATTCATAGTACTCAATTATTCATTTGTCATAATATAATTCCTAGAATTTATTTCTCGCATACAATTCATTTAAGAATTAAATACTAATAAACCATATTTTAAATCCATGCATCACTAATTACTTTAATATAATTTTCCAATATTATGAAACAATCCAAATTATTCATAAAAATTCTATTTTAATCAATAAATTACTACTATTAATTTTTACCAATTACCCCTAAAATCTGGGTTATTATAGACTTTCCCCCTTAACAAAATTGCATCCTTGTAATTTCCCATAAGCAAAAATCTATAACAAACCAATCATACTAACTTAGTCATATTATTTAAACTTCATTTTCAAATACTAACCATATACCCAAAAATAATTACTTTACAAATTCACAAAACTCTTCGTTTAAAATAATTTCTTTTCTTTCAAATATCATATATATACACACAGATATATATATATATATATATATCACAAATACGTCCTCTAATGATTACCTTCGGTAATCATCATATACTCCTACTATTCCCAATTATTGATTAACTACCCAACACTCCCAAGGTACATGTACTCTACGTGTTATCTAGGCTAATGACTCATGTCTCTTATATACATTGTATCATTCTGAACCTACTCTGATACCAACTGTGGCATCCCACCTCTATACCCATACTATCCAAGAGTATTACAGAGTAATACTATCAGATAATACAGAGAATGAGGCTGTATGGAGTACACACGTGTATATTCCCTTGGACTGACATTGGTACGTATTAAAACATCAAATAAGTAAATTATCTATGCGTACACGGTATCGGTACAAAACAATAAACACATGTGCCTCCAGGATAGAATAATACACAATATGTAATAAATAATATAGAACAAAGAGTCAATCATAGTGATAACATTCAATATAGTATATAATATATACACTATTATTTAAATACAAATATCTTAAATGTCAAATCTCTCAATAAAATGAGATAAATAATCAATATAGAACTTGATAACATTTAACTCATATTGATTCCTATATATCAATCTCTAATCAAGGATCATAAATAAGGTGATACAATATAAACGAGGAAGAATAATATGGTATTGCTATATCAAAGATACTCAAACGTCAGACGACATGACAAAGTATATATATAAATATATAAATATTCTTCAAGGCATCACATTACTCAAACCCATAAAAATCAATTAGAACTGATACCAAAAGATGTCATCATCCATGTAAAACAAATCAGTAGGATTCAAGAAGACCATCTCCAATGGGTGAATCATCAATATAATATAGCTTTATCATATAAAATAAAATCATCAAATGAAAAGTGCTAACACACATCGATGCCCTAATATAACATCATAAAATTATAGATCAATAGATTATGTGAGAAAGCCCATCAAATCATCCAAATGATATCCAATACTATACAAACCACAAAGATAATCTAACATAATCCAAATCACAATAAATAATAAAGATTGTCTTAAAATATCAAATCATCAAATTGTATGGATATAACGGGGGCCGACTACACTTTAGACTCAACCGGTCTCTAATCTTATCAACTCATTATAGGAATGAGACATATATGCCAATCTATTACACACTCACAACCTTGAACCAGAAAGGGAGACTGATAGCACCCAGCATGCTCCAAGAACCCAGGACTACTCACCAACCATAGAGTGCCTTCTATTCCTACAGTCTTCAGTTACCTCGACGGACGTCGTGACCTCATCCACTAATGGCTTGTCAACGCATAGCCTCAGTCACGACCTTGCTTTGTCCTTAATGGTAACTGACCGTTGGCCTATGTGACACAAGGGACTGTGGGGTATTTACCCTAACAATTACTGATCCTATGATGTGCATCAAATATAGTAACCACCAAAGGTGTCGTGATCTGGGGTGTGACCCCATGATCAGACCACCAAGGTGGATACTGGCCAATCTGGTTCACTTCCAAACTATAAAGGGAGTTGGACACAATATGGATAGTCATATAGTGCTCATCCTATTACAATGCACATCTCTAATTGTAGGTCAACACATGGCTCACACAAGTCACCATGTGACCATTGAATACTCACCGCAAGGAGTATCAAAACATACACATGAGTGTATCCTCGTTTGACTGACATTTACTTACAATGAATAATCAAACGAACAACATAACGATGTCCCATACCACTGCATGTTAATTAAATAATTATTCAATGCTCATAAACTACACCCAATCTACACTACATATTTCTATATGACAGGTCCGATGAATAATCGAAAAAGTGTTACCAAAAGTCACATACCAGATGGTATCACTAAACCATTTATTCAAATTTCTTGTCACATAGAAATGAACCTCACAAAAACTCAATATAAAATGCTAAACACATAAAGAAGGGTGTTATCATCGTATTACATCAAATCAGTAACTAAAATAGCATCAACGGTGAATCATTCATATCATCAAAATCAGTATAAAGTAGATAAGAAATCAAAAATCATAATTTAATATAAATATAGATTATTCAAATAAATAAAATAAATATAAATAAATGAATCAATACTTAATAGTGAAACTTTCACAACATATAATTTTATATAATAAAATAGATATCGAGAAATAGTTAATAAATGCATTTTTCCAGAATTAAATTAATTACTTATCTAAATTTAGATTTAATATCTTCAATAAATGTCTATTTACTCATTCTTATATAAAATTAGTCGATTATTAAATATTTACTAATAACATTAGAAAACTCATTTTAAAATTAATGTCTAAAAGTAACCATTCACACATTTTATCATTTATATTAAAATAAATAATTACACATTCTAAAATCAACATAAATTTATGTTTTAACACCTTTATATGAATAACATATATTAAACCTGCACCAATAACACAAATGTAATATATAAATCACTAAATCTTACTCATATAATAGGGATGTACGTACTCACATAAGAAATGTAATCAATATAATAAAATTGAATATGGACCAGTGAGCATTTGTACAGCTGTCAAGTGGTAAATTATATATGAACTACATTGCAGCTAATAATTGGGATCAACTATATATATAGCAAAAATTAATATACATACCCTTATAGATTCCTCACTATCTATTAGACAGCACCTGATATTTGTAAACTGAGCAAGTGTCGGTATCATGCTATGTGCTTGTGTAGCTAGCTCTCTCATTGGAGCAAGGATCAGCACTCTTATAACAGGGGATAGAGAATTCTGATGGGGAAGCAACCGTTCGAGAACAAGTAATGCAAAAGCAGCTTACTTTTGTTTCTGGAACCGTGTTTTCTTCTTCCTCTGCCTGTTAATCATGCACGCACCCAACCCGACTTCAAACACGTCGAAGAAACAAAAATCCATTCTAGCGAGAGTATATATTGATGTTGAGAATCATATATTCAAATCTAAGAATTTTTTATGATTTATTTGATTTAGTTTATAATGGTAAAAGGGGTGTGTATAATTTTTTTTAAAGAAGTTAAGAATATAAATGAGATAGATTGTATATATAACTTGGGTGAAACATTGAGAATAGAAACATCTAGAAATGGGTTAGGTGATAAGTACTTAAGCTTGGGCTTTGAACAATATAAATAAGTGTGTGTATATATATTTCTCTATCATTTATTTTATTTTTAAATATAGCACGAATTTAATTCAAATTCGAATAAAATCCCAAACAAAATTATATTCACAACACTCAATTATTTATTTGTCAAATATAATTCCTAGAATTTATTTCTCATATACAATTCATTTAAGAATTAAATACTAAAAATTCATATTTTAAATCCATTCATCACTAATTACTTTATTATAATTTTCCAATATTATGAAACAATCCAAATTATTCATAAAAATTCTATTTTAATCAACTAAATTACTATTATTAAATTTTATCAATTACCCCTAAAATATGGGTTGTTGCATAGTGGTTATTCCGGTTGCACCATCACAGTTCAATTCTTTACGTACTTTTGCAGTTGGTTGCTCCTAACTAGTTCCTCTATCAGATCACCAAATTGGCGGCACTCATTCGTTTCAAGTCCATCCGCTCATGGAAACTAAAAAACTGTCCAGACCTCCTCTCCCTGACCATGGGTTCTCACTTAGCTGGCCTTCGATAGGCGATCTGCCCTTGGTATCTAGGTATATCCTCTCTGGGGTTTCAGCTAGATCAGTGTAAGAAGAGAATTTTGATTCCCTTCTTTATCGTATCTGTTCCTCAAAGTTTCATCAGCTCTTCGCTTTCCCTTATCCTTACCATGTCCAAGTCCGGACGATCCTTCATCATCCACAACATTAATCTCAGCATTCTCAGCTTCGGCATCCTCTTGATGCAAATATCTCTCAGCTGCGTGGTAGAACTTCGTAGGATCCATTGATGGGTCCCTTTCTAAAACAATCTTAAAGTCGGCCTTACTTGCAACTCCTAAAACTACTGTCATCGGAATCACCGATGGGTCCGGCTTATGAACCGCAGCAGCTGTCGCACTAAACCTAGTCAGGTAACTCCTCAAGGACTCTCCGGGCCTTTACTGCATGCTCGATAGTGTCATCACATTCTTTAGTCGAGAGATATAAACTCTGAATTGTCTTATGAACTTATTCACTCGGTCAGTCCATGTGCTTATGGACCCATTCTCCAGTTATCTGAACCACATTGCTGCTAAATCTGTCAAATGTAATGGGAGGCAACATCCCATCACCTCCTCCGAAGCACCCAGCACTTTCATATGTCTGACGTACCTCATTAGATGAACTGTTGGATCCATTGGCTCATCCTACATTTCCAACGTCATAAACTTAAAATCGGGAGGATTCCTCGCATTTCAGTTGTTAGAGGTAAATAGATTCATGTTTACGTCCTTCAAATTCTGGTCTAGAAGTCGACCTCTAATTATCTTTCTATCCATCTTAGCCATCCGGTTGTCGTCATCTAAAGGAACTAGCTGCATTCTACACACTGCTCTTGTGGGAGAACTCCAACTCATATTCTGGCACATACTCCTCGGACTATACATCTGCGTTCTGATATGCACCTATGGCTTCATTCCATCCTCCATTTCTACAGGGAAATACTGGTACATCTTCCTCTGGTTATTGTACACTTGCATTCTATCTTGTGTTCCTATCTCCATCATCGTCTATTCTGTCTTGCGTTCCTGGCCCCAGCATCATCCATTTTTGGCGTTAGTACCAAAAGTGGCACAAACAACCAAGAAATTAGAGTAGAGAATGAAATGAATAATAATAAATGGAAGATGAGTGAAAACATAATACCAAACATTTATAGTGGTTCGGCTAATTGTTGCCTATGTCCACTTGAGATTTCTACTGATTATCTTAATGTTTTACAAGTGCAATTCTTATGGTTCGGTACCACTCCACAAGCAATTACAAAGAAATCTTTAAAAATTGCAAGGGAGCAAAAAGATCCCAGAAAGTGAGCCCTTAGACTCCTATTTATAGTTGTAGGTCAACGAGAAATGCTTCATCACGTCTTCCTCTATGATCTCCACTATCTAACAGCAGTTCCTCTTAAGAAAACGTGGCCTTATCAGCAAACAGTTATGGATCGATACCGATCTATGGGCATGGATCGGTTCCAGTCCATAAGACTCACTTATGGATCATTCTTGTTGCATTGGGATGAAGTAACTTGTTGATTGCTTTGTGGTTTTCACCTTGTGTACACTGTTATGAGCTTGTTTCTGAACTGATATGATGGATCGGTGGAAAGATGAAGTTGCTGACTTCAAGTGCTTGAGACGTTCGTCAGTAAACAATAGGTGATCGATCAGTGGAGCTAGGGATAAGCTTCTGGCATAGAGATTTTGTAGTAGGAGGAAAACGGGGTGTTTCTAAAGAAGTTTTATGGATCGATACCGATCCATCACTTGGATGGATATTAGTCTAGAATTTTTTTAGGATGGACTTGTCTTTATCTCGTGACCTTGGTTGTAATTTGTTCTTGGACTTTATGTCTATCTCTTCAGGCTTCTTGCCTCGATAGCTTTCAATTATAATTTGTCAAGTCCATCTAGATACTGTCTAAATATTGTCTAGTCGAAAGGCTGGATAAGACTTGCCCCCTAAAGTACATCTTGTTTTCAACACGATGTGCTTTTAATCGAGATAAGTAGGAATTGCCATATCAGATTCCAATCCATGTTTTGAATAGTTGTTATTGTTTCTTCAGACCTTCTCGGTGGAGTATCGTGTCTCCAACTATTCGTTACGACGCTTCACTAGCATCTGGCACTATAAAACTGGAGCATGCTCTTATGATATATCATTCTGAACTTGATAATTTTAAATGCTTCCTTTTCTGGAATTTTCAGGTTTGGACTTGCTTTTCCTTGATTCCAGTTATTGAATGCCAAACACACACATGTGCACATATAGAAATGCACACTCTTATGAATCCTCCTGGACATATGCATGTGCATATATAAATAATACTTCTTTTCTTTTCTCTTTTTTATATATTTATCGTTCGGTACCGATCCATGGGGATGGATTGGTATGGACCCAAGTCTTAGAAGTAGGCGATTTCACAGCCGAAAGAGTAGGGTTCAGGACTACTTAACTCAATCCATCTCCTTTCTTTTCCTCACTTTGTTATTGTTATTTGATCTCCAAGCTTTGGTCTGCCAATAGAAATCTTGCCTTCCCATTGAACCGCCGCCGTATGACACCAAGACGACCACCACCACCTTCAACATTTGACCAGCCACCATCGCCCTCTAACCAAACTCGCCACTGAACAAATTCATAGGATCGAACCCGACCCATTTTGCACCAAAAATTCAATTCGAGGTCCAAAACTTGAATCGACCATTCCCTTCAAGCTTGGACAATATTCGGTTGGTGATGGAGATGGAGATGAACATTGGTGAGCTTCACATCGATGGCAGTGCTGTGGATTGAGGGGAGTAGTGTAAAACTTGGCTAAAATCCATCCAAGGGGAAAGGTCGGTACTAATCCAACCCATGGTGGTTTTATGGCTCTTCACTCACTCTTGAGCTTTGCATTGTTTAACACATTCGAATTTTCCAAGCACTACTTTCCAAGCTCTAAGACATACTAAATGTATGGACATTGACGTGAAGCTCGTTGGAATAGTCGGCGATGACGGTCACTTTAGATAAACACCAGACTTTTGAATGAATGATTACATAATGTTGGAAATCATCACTACACAACGCTATACAACGTAGCATTAGGTTTTCACTTTAGCACATAGCACATCTTTAAATCAATCCGATATCAATTATGTATTGTTTTGATAGCTATGGGTCACAGACATTCCAAGGGTCTCTCCGCTCGAGCTGTAGGCCCATTAATTTCTAGATATGCTGAATCGGACACTGAGTCATGATCGACTCCGGTCTCATCTGCCCAACAAATCTGGTGCAGCCTATACCTCAACTGAAAAATCCACAAGTAGAATAACCTGTTTCAAAATTTCAAGTAGAGCCTATAGAAGGCCCAGAAGTCGAAGCTGCTCCTGACACTCTTGATGATGCCATCATATCAGACGATCCTGCAGACTCCATCGCTTCTAAGATCGAGGAAGGATCGCTTAGGGGAATTTGTGAAATACACGTTATTCCATTCGAGGATGTGTTAGTTCCTATATTCCATCAGAGAGCACATCATACGCTAGTTGGATATACAGCATGTAATAAACACATATGTATGGTTGGATGTTTTCCACCATTTAATCAGTTCAGTCGATGAGTCCTACACTTTATGAGATTGGCTCCATCCCAACTTCACCGGAACAGCTACACGTTCCTTTATAGTATGTTCATCATATTCGCTTTCCATTTCGATCGAGTTCCCAACAATCAAGAAATCCAACATCTATTCAGCTTCAAGCATCCTAAGGGAAATCCTTCCCTTATTTTCTTAGAGCCGTCCAGGGGTTGCCGAATTGTGGTTGGCACTTGAAATAAGTTGAGCTATTTTAAGGATGAATTTGTAACATCCCGTATCTAGAGGCCAAAAGCTAAGCACTACAGATGCTGCAGTCATCCATAGTATTAACTTCTGGTGACAAAATACGGTAATGATAATGGTATCCATAATATTAGAAGCACATGAATATGAACAAAATTACAGATTTCAAAAACAACATTTTGCTGATTACATTTCAAAACAATAATTCATATACATGTTACATATCCCATAACGTTTCCCAGGCAATTATTGAATATATCATTACAAAATACGCCAAGAACGACATATGACGATGCCCCCTTGGTTGATCAGAGAAATATTGTCACATCTGACTTAATATACACAGTGGAAAAATAAACAAAATAATCTGTATTCCTAATTAGCTATCCATCAGCCACTCGTTCGTCTTCGAAAGCTTTATTCGCCAAAAGACTAAAACCTGAAAACCTTAACCCTCAGCTTACTCAAATCAATTTTGAGTACCCGAGAGTTTAATGGGAAACAAAAACTTCGAGTCAGACATAAAGCCTAATGTGAATAACTCTGTTACATCTCGGTTTACTGATATTAAGTAAGATCAGGCCACTTAGCGGAATGGGTTTCCTCTCACTAATATCCTTTTCAAAACATATATATGTTGCAAATCCTTTCCTTCAACCAAACTGGTTAATCAAACTGATTACATCAAAATAGCAATATCCTTTATGCTAATAAATGGACTAACTGTCCGTAAAACAGGTAATATGTGAGCTATCTGCCCACAACATAATAGCAAGGTCCATCATGCTAACAAAAGGACTATCTGTCCAAAAAACAATAGCAAGGTCCGTTATGCTAAAATGGACTAACGGTCCATGAAACTAGGCTAACTGCCGCTAACTGGACTAACTATCCGAAATTTAGGCTGACTGCCTGCAAAATGGACTAACTGTCCGAAATCTTTTCTTAAGGTTAACTACCCTTTAAATTTTCCTTGAAAACCTTTTCAAAATGATTTTGTCCTTCAAATCATACATATACAAGGAAAATATATCTTTAGCTTTATTCTAAGCCATTTTTCCACGATATATATACTTTACTCAAAATAATGCTGATGGAATTTAATACAGATTAACTATCCTTCCAAAACAAGTTAAAACCTTTTTTAACTTGAAAATACTTAGACTTTACTACCTATTCAATACATTCGAAACCTATGTTTAAAACCTTTAAACGCCCTTTCGAAACCCTTGAAGGCAACCCCTTTGAAACCATTGAAAGTGACCCTTTCAAAAGCTCTAAAAACCTTTGACATCTTTCTTTTATAAACCTTTAAACATTGCCTTTCGAAACCCTTGGAAACCCTTTCTTTTCGAAACCATAAGAAAACAACACCTTTCGACTTCTTCGAAACCTCTGGGGAACCACCCATTCGAAACCTCTTTAAAAACCTTTTGAAAGCATTAAATTTAAACCTTTTGAAAGCATTTGGGTTCAATTTAAAACATGTGGAACCTTTCGAAACCATTCAAAGTTAACTCCTTCGAAACCATTTGAAAACGTCTTGGTCGAAACCATTGGATTATGTCTTCAAGTGGAGCAAAAGGACATAACCCCATTAAAGTCGAAAGCACTTCCTTTTGAAATCATTCAAATCGTCTCTTTCGAAACCAATTTGGGTATTACTTTACTTATAGAAAAAGGGTCTTCAAACATTTAAGTCGAAAGCAACTGCTTCGAAACCATTTCCTAAGTAATGAAGTGATGGTGTCGAAACCATCCCTTCGAAAGCATTGGAGAGATGGGTAGGTTTTCTAAAACAAAAACAATCCCTTCGAAACCTACTGGATCGAAAGGTAAAGAGGCGACAGCTAGGTGTTTCGATTTAGTCGAAAGCATTCATTTAAAATAAAGATGCAACCCAATCGAAACCATTTCCTTTTAAACCATTTGATCTAGTCGAAACCCAACCAAGTCAAAAGCATCTTAGCCGAAAGCAAGCAGGCGCATTTTTCTTTAAAACCATAGCAAAGCTTCAACCCTTTCGGAATCCTATGGTTTCGACCCTATACCTTTCGCCCACATCCAATTTATTTCGTACCAGTTGCCTGATACCATATGCACTGGTTTCGACCGTGTTGGAGGCGATAGTACGGAGGCGGAACCTGGTGCCAAAAGAGACGAAACAGTGAAAAACCTATTTATTTATACTTTTAAACTATTTCTTTTGTACCTAACCTGCCTTGTTTGTCTAAATCTGATTGGTTGCCATATTACTTTTTCAAAAGTGCTACCATTTTCCAGAATTAACAAATTCAAATTATTTACAAAAAGCCCCTTCTCCATTTTAAAACATCTAAAACATTTAAGTCCCATACCTTAAATAATTTTATATACCTACCAAAACTCTTAGGAAAAATATGGAAAAATTCCAGAAATTTTTTTAATATGTTTTCTAACATATAAAAATTTCAGACCCAAACCATATATTATTTAGGGAGAATTAATTTAAAGGACAAAAATTTGTATATTTTTAACCTCAAGGACACGACCTCAATATTTTACCCACAAGGACAAACATTCTTCTAAAAATTATTCATAAGGACAAACATTTTTTCAAAATTATTCATAAGGACAAATATTTTTCCAAAACTGCTACCCAATTAAAAAATGATACCTAAAAACTGCTACCGATAACTACAAACTGATGCCTGAAAACTTAAAAACTGATAGCTAAACAAAGTTGTCCTTCAGGCTAAAATACTGAAGGTCTGTCCTTGAGGCTAAAATACTGAGAAATTTTTTCCTTGACAATAATTTCCTGTATTATTTACCCGTAAATAATTTATAAACTAAATTATCATTTTCTTTACTAGAAAATTCATATAAAATCCACATTAATTCCAAAATTCTAAAAATTGAAACCCATCTCCAAAATATTATTTTTGGTCTTCTTAAAAATTCGCAAGGCAAAAAGATGTCATTTAATAGGGTTTTTACCTTAAAACATATCATAAATTTAATATGAAAAACCATAATTCATCAACAAGTATATATAAACATTCCATCATTCAAAAACATGGCCAATCATTGCAAAATATTCGGAATTCATCTTAAAACCGAAAGCACAATAAAAAACGAGATGTAAACATTATTCACCTTAGCCTTTGTGATTAAAGAGATTGAGATATGAATAGATTTAATTTGCTTAAGCTTCTTCCTAGACTATCTTCTTCTTTTTCTTTCCTTTTCCTCGTTAATGGTGGTCGGCTCCTTACTTTAAAATTTGAGAATGAAAATGAACGTGTAAAATTTTACATGGCCAAGGTTTAGAGGATATAGGAATGGCCTCTTTCCTATTCTACCCCTCCTCTAATTCAATTTAACTCTTATTTTAATTCATTGTTAAATGGCATGGCTACACCTTTATTAAAATCAAATCTCAATCCCATAATCAACACATTATTTTATTTTATTTAGCTAATTAAATATCCTAAATAATGTTGCCAAAAATCTAGGGTGTTACAGACTCCCCTCCTTAAAGAATTCCGTCCTTGAAATTACGATATGGTACACAACAATCAAACAAGAAGGTAAAACATACCATCAAACAAGTCAGGATAAGTATCTCTAATCCTACTCTCAACCTCCCAAGTACAGTCCCTGTCATCATCACTCCACTGGACCTTGACTAATCTGACCACTTGGTTCTAGGCCTCTTCTCATCTCTCGCAACAATGCGAACTGGCTTCCTCACTATGGTCAAGTCCGGTTCTACCACTAAATCGTCTAGAATGGTCAGTGCAATAGTAGTCTTCGGGTCACTAACAGGCTTTCTAAGATGAGAAACATGAAAAACATCGTGGACACCTGCCAAACTGCTCGGTAACTCAACCCTATATACGAGTTTCCCAGTCCTCTCAACAATAGGAAAAGGTCCAACGAATCTCGGTGATAACTTCCCCGATTTTCCAAATCTAATCATACCCTTCATCGGTGTCACTTTGACGAAAACTTGGTTTCCAACTGAGAACTCTAGATCTTTCCGTCTCTTATCTGCATAACTTTTCTGCATAGACTAAGCCTCCTTCATTCTAGCCCAAATGACCTCAATCTTTTTTGCAGCTTCTCTGACTAAATCTGAACTAAGAACCAACCTATCCCCAGTCTCTAGCCAACATATGGGAGATTTGCATGGCGTTCCAAACAAAGCTTCAAATGGTGCCATCCTAATACAAGTCTGATAACCGTTGTTATACGAAAACTTGACTAAATGTAGATGGTCTTCCCATGATCCCCTGAAATCTAGAACACAAGCTCTTAACAAATCCTCCAAGGTTTTGTTAAACCTTTCCGTTTGCCCATTTATTTGCGGATGGTAAGCGATACTCATCTTGAGCTTGGTTCCCAAAACTTCCTATAGACTCTTTCAGAACTCGCTAGTGAACAAAGGATCTCCATCACTAACTATGCTACTAGAAATTCCATGTAGTCTAACTACATTCCTCATAAACAACTTTGCCGAAACATGTGTCGTTCTGGTTGACTTAACTGGAATGAAATGGGCACTCTTGGTCAACCTGTCCACTATGACCCATATATTATCATTTCCTCTGTTCGACCTTAGGAACGCATCAATAAAATCCATGGATATAGAATCCCACTTCCATACTGGAATATTTAATGGCTGAAGTAACCCACTTGGCTTCTGGTGTTCGGCCTTTGCATATTGGCAAACCATGCACTGCTTCACACACAAAAAAATATCTCACTTCATTCTTTCCCAGAGCAAAAGGACATAACCCCATTAAAGTTGAAAGCACTTCCTTTTGAAATCATTCAAATAATATCTTTCGAAACCAATTTGGGTTTTACTTTACTTATAGAAAAAGGGTCTTAAAACATTTAAGTCAAAAGCAACTGCTTCGAAACCATTTCCTAAGTAATGAAGTGATGGTGTCGAAACCATCCCTTCAAAAGCATTGGAGAGATGGGCAGGTTTTCTAAAACAAAAACAATCCCTTCGAAACCTACTAGATCAAAAGGTAAAGAGGCGGCAGCTAGGTGTTTCGACTTAGTCGAAAGCATTCATTTAAAACAAATATGCAACCCAATCGAATCCATTTCTTTTTAAACCATTCGACCTAGTCAAACCCAACCAAGTCGAAAGCAAGCAGGCGCATTTTTCTTTAAAACCAAAGCAAAGCTTCAACCCTTTCATAACCCTATGGTTTCGACTCTATACCTTTTGCCCACATCCAATTCATTACGTACCAGTTGCCTGATACCATATGCATTGGTTTCGACTGTGTCGAAGGCGATAGTATGGAGGCGGAACCTGGTGCCGAAAGAGATGAAACAGTGAAAAACTTATTTATTTGTACTTTTAATCTATTTCTTTTGTACCTAACCTGCCTTGTTTGTCTAAATCTGATTGGTTGCCATATTACTTTTTCAAAAGTGCTGCCATTTTCCAAAATAACAAATTCAAATTATTTACAAAAAGCTCCTTTTCCATTTTTAAACATATAAAACATTTAAGTCTCATACCTTAAATAATTTTATATACCTACCAAAACTCTTAGGAAAAATCTGGAAAAATTCCAGAAAATCTATTTTAATATGTTTTCTAACATATAAAAATTTCAGACCCAAACCATATAATATTTACCCGTAAATAATTTATAACCCAAATTATCATTTTCTTTACTAGAAAATTCATATAAAATCCACATTAATTCCAAAAATTCTAAAAATTGAAACCCATCTCCAGAATATTATTTTTGATCTTCACAAAAATTCGCAAGGCAAAAAATGTCATTTAATAGGGTTTTTACCTTAAAACATATCATAAATTTAATATGAAAAACCATAATTCATCAACCAGTATATATAAACATTCCATCATTCAAAAACATGGCCAATCATTGCAAAATATTCAGAATTCATCTTAAAACCGAAAGCAGAATTAAAAATGAGATGTAAACATTATTCACCTTAGCCTTTGTGATTAAAGAGATTAAGATATGAATAGATTTGATTTGTTTAAGCTTCTTCCTAGCTTATCTTCTTCGTTTTCTTTCCTTTTCCTTGTTAATGGTGGGCAGCTCCTTACTTTAAAATTTGAGAATGAAAATGATCGTGTAAAATTTTACACGGCCAAGGTTTGAAGGATTTAGGAATGGCCTCTTTCCTATTCTACCTCTCTTCTAATTCAATTTAACTCTTATTTTAATTCATTGTTAAATGGCACGACTACACCTTTATTAAAATCAAATCTCAATCCCCTAATCAACACATTATTTTATTTAATCTAGCTAATTAAATATCCTAAATAATGTTGCCAAAATTCTGGGGTGTTACAGAATTCTTCTTTGTTCGCTATCCTCCTGGATTTGCACAGTGATGGTTGTCTCCCTGTAAGTTCTATTATTGGCCTCTTTTACCGGTCCAGGTTTATAGTTCTGCTTATCGTTGAATATGTTTTTCAGCCTTTGTAGATTTACCATGCAAGCTTGGTAATGCGACTCTGGTAGAAACTCTCCAATAACTTCATGAAATTCCAAAGGAAAAGAGAGGCTAAGATATTGTTCATCGATGAAAATCTGCGGACACATCCCTTGATGGACCTAAATCGTAGTATCGGTCTTGCTCCAGAAGCCACTAATAGTGACAAGGATGATTCTTCGTTCGAAGATAATAGAGACCACTCATCGGTCCTCTCATTCAAAGACTAGTGATCAAGACTGGCGACATACTGGAGCACACCAATGAAGGTGAAATCGGAGAAGAAGGTGTATGAGGGCGTAGAGGAAAAGAAGGCTAAGGTGGTTCTGATGAAAGCCATGATCCATTTGTTGATGAATGAGGCGATGACGACCAAGAGCTTCTTTAAAGAAAAAGTTTTAAGATTAAAATCGCCAAAAGGCATATTTAGACTCTGCCTCCGCCACTGCCGGCCATAATCACATTTGAAACTCCCATACATCCTTCAAAGGATCCTTATGTTGGTCTTGGGCCGATTTCAAATAATATCCCTTCATACGGTCTTGGCGATATGAGCATCAGGGATGTTGGATCCCTCATTTGCTTCCAAGAAGATGTGCATTCCCTATCAACAAAACCCAAACCCATGGTCTGTCATGGAAACACTAGGACACTCGCATGCACACTCACATGCACTAGACTTTGCTTAGCTTACGTTGTATTATTGTTCTGTCAAGGCTAATTTTTCTTCATTTCGTTTGCAAGTTCGATGGAATGACGTGGATTGTATAAGGTTCTTGAAGATCAAATGGCATATTAGCCGAGAAGCAAACCAAATGCACGACCCCGCAAATCTAGTCATGATTATGGCTCTAGACGGTGTTCAAGCCATAATCGAGGAGGCAGAGAGATGGACTATAGGTCATACGACTCATCCTCTAAGCATCGATCTGGATCTAGGTCGCACCCATCCAGGGGTTCAGAGAGGCACTCTAGCCATCATGACGACATTCCTCATAATGACCCCTCTCGTGCTTCCCTTTTTGCTAAAAAAATAGTGTTGTCTCATGCTTCCTGGCATTCTGATCATCTTCAAAATCTGCTGCTTCCAATTCTTCCCGACATAAAGTTTATAAAATGCCTATCGAGCAACCTATTGAACAACCTGTTATCGAAACAGAGCAGCCAATCACTTTAAATCCTCAAATAGTTGAGTTGCAACGTTGCTTCCCGAAAATCAACTTTAAAGTTTACAAGTTTGTCCCCAATTTGAAAGATATTCCTCATGATATCAAAGGCCAGACGGTAGCGTACGTTGGTGACGTGTATGATTAGTACTTCACTTGGAGAGGTTGGCCGAGCAAATTTCTGAATATATCAAGAGCTTGGAGACTGAAGCTATGGGACTATGGCTTATGGCGAATTAGAATGATGAGACTATTGGTCATCTTGATGTAGAGGTCGCCGAGCTGAAGAAGGCAAAAATGGAAGCCGACCAGAAAGTCATAGACTTAAACGCAGCGATTGAGCGGGAAAGAAAAGAGCACTTATGCCAAGTTGAATCTGTTCATCATAGGAATTTGAGCTGGTCAAAGAGGTGAATGAGCTGAAGGCATAGCTAAAAAAAGAAGGAGAAAGATAAAGCCCTTCAAACTGATCAAAACTATTGTGAAGAAATGATTGACACTCGTAAACAGAGGGACTATGCATTGGACAAAGCCAAGAAAGTGGATGAGTTGGTGGCAACCGCAGAGAGGCAGGTTAAAGACAAGTTTGAGCCACTTATCACCAACTACAATGCCAACTTACTCAAGTTCCAAGATTTGGCATGGCTTGGTAAGAGTTACCCCGAGCATTAGCATTGGCCTAGGAGAAGATTGTGCGGGAAGAGAAACAACATTCAAAAGGAAGCAAAGTAAGTCTGATAGAGCTGGAGAGCAAGATTTTAAGTCCAGCAAAAATTGAGGGACTGAGAGCAGGTAAGCTTATCTTACACCTGAAGGTGGTTACTACAGTTCAAAAGGATCAAGCGGAAGGCTCTGACACTACTCCTTAGGAGCTTGCTACAAATCTCACTTATGGACCTCCAACACCATCTATTGCTCTGTATGTCCCTCCGTACAATTCGGATGCATCGCAAATGTAGAAAACAAGCATGATGTCTCCCATTCAAGAAGGGAATTCAGACGGTACACCCACCCACATGGAGTCTCAATACGGCGGAGGTATATCGTTGACCTCACCCATATTTGAGAAGGTGCAAATGACATAGGTCGATGTTGCTAATCTCTCCTTTCATCTTTCTCAAATTTCAGGTCAGCCTGTGATTTCTAGTCTCTTGAAGGAGTGCTCTCGATCAAAACAACAAGCGACAATGACCAATTCAATGTTCGTGACTATTATTGGGACGACTCCAAGCATTCCAGTTGGCAATACTTCAGGCTCTGGCTTGCAGATGATTCATGCTTTGCAAGAAGAGGGGCCTAGTGATATCTAGGGTATGCAAGCTAACGATGATGTTTAGATTACCGGGTTGATTGATCTTGCTCAAAGGCTTTCAATGAGCGAGCTTTTTGAACAACAACTCAAATCCGCTGCAGAGATTAAGCAAGAACAGGTCGACCTTTTTCCTCCTCCTCTGTCAATAGCTTTGCCCGGCATGACCATTTTTGCTTTGATCACACTACCTATGACCAGAATTGCTCAAAGCTTGTCTACCACCTCATCGCTTAGCTCGCCTTCGAAGGGCAAAGGAAGCAGAAGAAGAATAAGGAAGAAACCAGAGGGGACCAATGTGCCATCTTCTTCGAAGGAGGAGAAGAAGAAGAAATCCAAGAAGTGACAATTTATCTCCTTCATGTTTTTGGTTGTATAACCGTAGGACCTATTTTGCTTTTGTTTTTAGGCCGGCTTTGTATGGGTTCAGCCCCCCACTTTTGTTTTCGGTTTAGGTGTCAATAACACTTGTACTTTTCTTACTTTTCTTTTAAGTCTTATTTCGACTGTGAATAATATAGACTTTTTATTTCACTCAAATCTTGTATGAATTTGACTAAATGTTTAAGAAATGTGATTATATTCAACATGTTTGCGATCCACTTCTCATCATCGTTATCGGACTAAGTTATTAATTTATTTCATTGTTTAGGCCGGTAAGGGATGATTATCAGAGCATCTATCCGCATATGCCCGCACAAGACCATGTCCAACTCTGGAACTTGGCAGAATTTTGATCGCCTTGAGTAATAACTTAAACATCTCTTTTAGGGATGTCACGAGTGCGATCATACCTAACTCCTGGCATCAATCGAAATGATTCATTTCTAGATGGCAATTTAGGCATCCTACTTTGGGATATGCGCTTTGACCTAGCCAAAACTCTGGGCGTCGGTTGAGAGTTAGCCGCTTAAGATAGTGGGTTAGGACATCCCTATATAGGATGTTTACTTGCAATCGTGTCTAACTCCGGGCATCGATCAAAGTTTGTAGGAGATCTCGCCTAACTTTGGGCGTAGACCTTTCATCTTGCCTACTCCGAGCAAGGTATAGATGCTCTGCTAAACTCTAGGCATGAACCGTAAAGACAAACTATCTCACTCAGACTTTGAATGTTTAAACTCCTGCCCCCAAGTCAGGGGTGAGAGGAGTTGTTGGGTTCTATGTCCATATACCAAATTTGGTCGAGCTTCGTGTGTCCGATCAAGGACTGGGAAAGCTAAGTTGGCATCTATCTCCGGATACCTACAGATCTGCATTTTGCACATGCAGGTTCATATAAACACAACACTATTCACATTGTAAAATCAAGTATAAATAGATTCAGGATTTCCGAAAGTTACTTCTTTTATAAACATTAGAAATGATAAATTTTGTCTGGTTATATAGCTTTAATTAAACATGTACAAATTTACGTTCAAGTGAAATAGCATCATAAGTTCTCGCTGTTCCACACCCGTGGGAATGAGATTCTGTCCACTGTTGCTAGCTTGAACATGCGATCTCCAAGCTTCTATTCAATTACATACGGACCTTCCAAACTTAGGCCCAAGTTTCCTGGGTCTGGGAAGATTCGTTTAAGAATAAGGTCGCCAATTTCAAAGGTATGAGTCATGACCTTGGTGTTGTAGTATAGGGCGACTTGGCTTTGATGTGCAATGCCCTTAAGTTGGTTTCATCATGCTTCTCATTGATCATATTGAGAGACTCCGGCAGGAGTTCCTTATTCGACCGTGAATCATAGTGAGTCACTCGAAGAGAAGGTACTTCGAGTTCGATTGGGATCATGGCCTCTAATCTATAAGCCAGGGTGAATGGAGAATGGCCAGTCGCAAACTTGTGAGTCGTTCGATAAGCCTAAAATGCTAATGGAAGTTCATCAAC
This sequence comes from Allium fistulosum, assembly GCA_030737815.1. NCBI lineage: Eukaryota > Viridiplantae > Streptophyta > Magnoliopsida > Asparagales > Amaryllidaceae > Allium > Allium fistulosum. Next base: position 452,343,425 of record CM060901.1, on the reverse strand, counting down.
CCACTTGCCCTTGGCCTTCTCCAAATGCTTCTTAAGGATGGACTTGATAATCTTGTTCACTGCTTCTACCTATCCATTCGCTTGGGGATGTACCACCATTGCAAATCTCTTCTCGATGCGGTGTCTATGGAAAAAATCCTAGAATTTGATGCTGTCGAATTGGGTTCCGTTATCAGAAATAATAGTTTGTCGAACTCCAAAACAATAGATAATGTTTCTGACCACGAAGTTGATTAGTTTCTTTATGGTGATTGTGGCTAACAGCTTTGCCTCAACCCATTTGGTGAAGCAATCAACCATGACGATGGCGTACTTTGTACCACCCTTAGACATTGGCAACACCCCAATGATATTGATTCCCTAGACTGCAAACGACCAGGGACTGACCATTTGAGTAATCTCTATCGGTAGGGCTCTTGGAATATTAGTGGATATCTGGCACTTGTCACACTTTCTAGTGTAATCAGTTCCATCTCGGTTGACATTGGGCCAGAAATACTTGTAATGAAGGATCTTCTTCGCTAGAGTTTGCCCCTCGGTGTGGTCGCCGCAAACCCCTTCATGTACTTCCCTTAGGACTTTCTTGGCCTCATCATTGGCCACACACCAAAGCATAGGAGCTGAGAATCCCTTCCTGTAAAGTACTCCCACTTTCATGATAAATCTTGAAGCTTTACGAAGGAGTTGACATTGCTCGCGTTTTCTGTCAGGATGGACTGCTCTCTGCAGCTAATTCTTTATCGGAGTCATCTGTGACACCTTCTCACATTCGGCCTCCAAGATCCAATCGATATCCATCTGGTCAGTACTCGGAGTCGATAACACTTCCACTAGGGCTAGGCCCATGAGCTATTCATCTTAGGAACTAGCTAACTTAGCCAGTGAGTCAACCTTCTCATTTTCCTCTCTGGGAATATGTGTTATGGTGTAATATTCAATATCACTAAGCAGCTTAAGAGCTGAGTTGAGATAAGGAGCTAGCCTCACTCCCTTCGCCTGAAACTCTTTCCTCACTTGGCATACCACCAACTGAGAATCACAGAAGATATACAAAGTTTTAACTCCCAGTTCCTGGCAATCTTGAGTCCTGCGATTAAGGTCTCGTACTCCGCTCCATTGTTCGTTGTAGGAAAGTAGAGTTTCAGAGCATAACAAATTGAATGTTCCTCGGGAGTCAACAGCACGACTCCAGCACCAGAACAACATTCATTAGATGCAAACGTCCATATACATTTTCCATCTGGCATTGTGCTCTCCACTACTCTCCGAAGTATCATCTCGTGCAGTGTATTCAGCAATGAAATCTGCCAAAGCTTGACCCTGGATCACTCTTCGAGGGTGATAGGTTATGCCATACTGGCTCAATTCAATGTTCCATTTCTACAGCCTTCCAGAAGTTTTAGGCCATTGCAGGACATGTCTTAAAGGCTGGTCAGTCTTTGATCGGATTAGCCTGAGAGTAGGTGTGGAATTTCCGTGAGGCGATTAATAGGCAAATATGCGAGCTTTTCTAGCTTTGGGTAAATTATCTCTACTTTTGTCAACCATTTATTGATGTAATATGCCGGTCTCTAGATTCGGGACTCCTCTCGTAGGAATGGGGCGCTCAAAGCGTGCACCGACACTGCTAGATAAATAAGAAAGTCCCCATCATCTAATGGCTTTGACAGAATGGGGGCCTCTCCAAGTGATCCACTAGAGCCTGAAATGCATCTATACACTCTTGTGTCCTAGCAAAATTCCTCTTCCCCTTCTTCATCACATCAAAGAAAGAGATGCATTTGTCAATGGCTTTGGAGATGAATCAACTCTGGACGATGACCTTCCTATTCAAGCTCTAAACGTCTTTGATCATTTCCAGCACTTTGATATTCCTCGATGCTTCAATCCACTTTGGATTGGCTTTAATTCCATGGGAGTTCACGATGAAGTCTAAGAATTTTCTTGCGCAATGCCAAATGAGCATTACAAAGGGTTGAGCTTCATTCCATACTTCCGTAGAACGCTAAACATTTTCGTCAAGCCATCAATGTGGTTCCTCGATCATCATGACTTCACGAGCATTTCATCCACATTAACCTCCATCAAGCATCTGATCTGATCTTTAACATCGTGTTCACCAACTTTTGGTTAGTTGCTTTAGTGTTCTTCAATCCAAAAGGCATGATAAGATAGCCATATAGTCCCAGGTCAGTTATAGAGTGGTATGTTCCTAGTCTGGGATATGCATTGGAATCCGATTGTATCCAGAGTATCCATCAATGAACGAGAGTAATTCATGTCCAACTGTTAAGTCTACCAGCTATTAATGCTCGAAAGCCAAAAACTTTCATTCAGGCATGCCTTATTCAGGTCAGAATAGTCGATGCTTATCCTCCACTTTATGTTTGACTTTTTCATCAAGACTGGATTTGATACCCACTCGGGTATAGGGCATCGCGAATGAAGCCATTATCTTTCAAAGTCTCCACTTCTTCTTTGAGTATAGTAGATCTTTCCGGACTTAAGCTGTAGTATTTCTATTTTATAGGAATGCATTTAGGATTTATTTTCAATGCATGGTTCATTATCTTTGGCGATATTCCATAGATGTCTGAGTGAGTCTAGGCGAACACATCCAGGTTCACCCGAAGAAAATTAATTAACTCTTGCATCATCCTTATGTTGAGCTGTGATCCAACTTTCAGGACTAGTGAGGACCATCTGACTGACTGGGATGTCGGTCATTAACTTACCTCGTGCAGCACTTCCATCCTTCGGCCCCTTCCACAGATCCATATCCTTATGGAACCAACTATGTTGTCTGAGCTAAGGCTCAGGCGATGGTTGCTATACATCGAGGGCCTTGATGTAGAGAGTCCTCTCCATGCCCTTTCCTTTCTCTCTTCGCCTAGCCTCTTTCAACTCGGCAACATAACATTCGCGATCAAGCCTCCGATCCCCTTGAACAATTTTGACACCATTCTCGGTTGAGAACTTTATCGTTAAGCACCACAGAGCGATGGCTGCTCTAAATTCAGCAAGGGTCGGTCGGGCCAAAAAAGCATTGTAAGTAGAATAAATGTCCAACACAAAAAAATACATGACCTACACTCCCTTGCGATCGCCCTCTCCAAGTACCACCGATGAATCCATGCATCCCACTGGCTCAACAGCAGTCCCGTTAAATCCCAGGATCCGGGATTTACATGGCTTTAAGCCCTTCGCCTCCAAAAGCATCTGGTCATAAGCTCTCTTGAACATAATGTTGACTGGACTCCCACAATCAACTTACACCTTTCTTATAGTTATAGGGCCAACCATGGCCGATATCACACACAGATCAACCTTTAGAGCTTCCACCCCATCACCATCTCTGTTTGAAGTACACAGTCGTCTGTCATGGTTCTGAGTTGCTTTGCCAGGACATCGTCTTCAACAATAAAGCAGCTCTCATTCACTGCATGTTTCAATGGACCTACATATCGCTCCATCTCATTCCAACTCTTCTTAGTTAGATGTGGTCCTCCAATAATAGTATTGATCACCAATCGCTTCTCAAGCCGCCTAGGCTCATCAACACCAGGCCCAACATTCCACTACTAAGGGTTTGAAGTTCTTTGCCTACCATCCTGCGAGGCTTGCACAAACTGTTGTAACTTCTTCCTACGGATCAACTCCTTGATCACATCATGCAAATGCCTGCATTCGTTAGTGTGACCATGCGTTTCATGAAATCAGCGGAACTTGCCAGACTTTTTCTCCTTTTCAATAGACTCCCTTGGAACTGGTTTTCTGTATTGCTTTTTGCCTTGAGTAGCCAAGTATATGTTCTCAATCGAGTTATTCAGTGGAGTATAAGCATTAAACTTTGGGATTCTCGGATGCCTTCTTGAATCTGATTTCTTATCTTTAACTCCATTGTGATTCTTGCTCTGTCCACCACTTCTATTTTCCATATTTACATCTAAATTGCTAGAATTCCCTCTGGACTGCTTTACAGCAACATTATTCTGTATCACTTGGGCCAATTGACCAGCATCAGCCTTCCTGGCGGTAGTACTTGCCTCCTCCAAGTGCAAGAACCGATTCGCCTTTCTATAGAACACGTCCATCGTTGGTGGAGGATTCCTCTTCAACCACCTCCTAAAATTGATCTCGAGATGTATCCCCCTAATCAGTGCCATCAACACATATCTTATTGAGAATTGCTCACCTCAGTCACTGCAGTATTGAACTTGTACAATACATCTTTCAAAGATTCTATCGCTCCCTGGAAGAGGATAGAAAGTGACATGACGTCCTTCGGATGGGTAGTATGCATACGGAATTGCTTAATGAACTTCTATGCCAGGTGTTCGAAAGATGATATGGATCTCAATCGTAGTCGAGTGAACCACATCGTCACCACTTCCTTTAGGAAAATTGGGGAAAAACAACATCGCATGGCATCTCTAGCGGAATCCATGTGTCAGTCGTACTTTATCAAATGTTGCCTCGGATCCGTCTTCCCATCATACAACGGCATCATCGCCATCACAAATCTCCTTATGTATTCCTCGTGTAGGATATCTTCCATGAAAGGATTCCGGCTCGGAGAGGAACCCTAGTCATCATTAGTCTGATGATGGCTCTCACTTACAACTCTCCTGACCATTTAGTCAAATTCAACTCAGGTGTGTCCACCGAATGGTGGTAATCATGATCCACCTTAAGTGTTTGGCCAGAAAATGCTCTTAGTTTGTTTTATGATACCTGGGTTCCCTCGTCTCTAGAAGAACCGTTCATTCAGCCGCTTGATGACTTCTTCGAGGTGGGTCCACAGCAACCGCCTGATTTCCAACATTCTGGCTATCTACAGCACGACCAAAAGCCAAGTCAATACTATCATATGAAAATCGAGCACCAGAGCCAAAGTTGGATGGTTCGATACCGATCGCTCTCGATGGATTGACAATGCTTTGATGCTCCAGTCTCCTTTTGAGCCATCTTATATTTCATGTTCCTCTGCCTTTGCTCCGACAATGAGGAACTATCATATTCTAAACCAGAAGGTGTCATATCCTTCCTGCTTCTCCTGCAGTTGTTTGTCAGTTGGTTCGACTAATCCAAGCTTTGCTTCATTTGCTGATTTAGTTCATTGCGGCTTTCCTAGAACCTGTCTTACATTGCTTCATCATATGGTCCATCTCAACCCTAGTAATCACATCTGTTGGGTTCTAAACTTCGGTAGCGGTTGGTTGTGCAACCTCCTTAACATGTTGGGAACCAGCACTCTCAACATTCTCAGTAGCATATGAAGTGGTGGATCGATCTCTTCTATAAGCCATGGTAGAAAGCATTTGTGTAGACTTTCTAAAAATTTAAGTTGCTAAAAATTCCAAAAACGAAGAGAACTGGATCTATTTCTTGGATTTAGACAATCCAAGAGTACATGATGAATCCAAACAGACTGAGAATCGGCTCTCAATGAAAGCACCAAAATGTTAGTACAAAAGTGGCACAAACACTTAAGAAATTAGAGTAAAGAATCAAAAGAAGAAATATAAATGGAAAAGGAGTGAAAACAAGACAACAAATATTTATAGTGGTTCGGCTAATCATTGGCTACGTCCACTTCAGATTTCTATTGATTATCTTGCTATTTTACAAGTACAGTTTTTATGATTTGGTACCACTCCACAGGCAATTACAAAGAAATATGTAAAAATTGCAAGGGAGCAAAAAGATCCTCGAAAGTGAGCCCCTAGAGTCCTATTAATAGCTGTAGGTCGATGGGAAATGCTCCATCATGTCTTCCTCGATGATCTCCACTATCTATTAGCGGTTTCTCTTAAGAAAATTTGGCCTTGTCAGCAAACAGCCATGGATCGATACCGATCCATGGGCATGGATCGGTACCGATCCATAAAACTCACTTATGAATCATCTTTGTTGATTTTTAATGAAGCGACTTGTTGATTGCTTCGTGGTTTTCAGCTTGTTTACATTTGTTATAAGTTGGTTTCTAAACTGATATGATGGATCGGTAGAGAGATGAAGTTGCCGACTTTAAATGCTTGAGACGTTCGATAGCAAACAATAAGCAATCGGTCAATGGATCTAGGGATCAGCTTCGACCATCGAGACCTGGTAGTAGGAGGAAAATGGGGTGTTTCTGGAGAAGTTTTATAAATCGATACCGATCCATCACTTGGATGAACATTGGTCTAGAATTTTTTTAGGATGGACTTGTCTTTATCTTGTGACCATGGTTGTACTTTTTTCCTGGACTCTACGGCTATCTCTCCGGGCTTCTTGCCTCGATAGCTTTCAAGTATGATTCGTCAAGTCCGTTTAGATACTATCTAGATAATGTCTTGTCAAAAGGCTAGATAACACTCGGCATCCTAGCTTGTCCAAGGCTCAATCCAGTACTGCCCCTGAGTATATTCCTTTAGGTGCCAAGAGATTGGGGTCAGCATCGAGTGGTCTCGTTTATGGAGGCATCGTTCCAGTTTGCTCTACTGCAACTACAGATGTTCCTGCATTTGTTCCTAGTCCTAGGTTCTGAATTCCAGTAGCTCCAGCTATTCTTTATTGTCCTAACCTTTGGAAAATCCATCTAGCATCTTCTGTTGTCAAGCCATTATTCCATGTTGCATTTCTTTCATCATTCTCTTTATCTCCTCTCTGGTCAAATTAATAAACTTCATAATTAATCATCATTAACCATAAATTATTCAAGAGATTAAGGTTAATTAAAAACAACATTTTATCTTAATTAACCATAATCTCTTGAATAATTTATGGTTAATGATGATTAATTATGAAGTTTATTAATTAAAAGATAATTTATTACATAGATGGATTAATTATAATTTTAGGACACCTCCTGGCCCCTCATGCTTTGGTTGACTTCTTCCAAACATAGATCTAGTGTTAGGCCTCTTCATCTTCACCAAACTTCAGATCCAAGCTTTAGATTGTGAAATCTAGCTCTTTCTCAGCGAAAGTACCAAAACTTCGATGCCAAAAATTGTACAAACACCCAAATATTGGATGAAAGCTCTAGTTCTAATAAAATAAAGGTAAAAGTAGAAAAGGAGGCATAATTTTTATAGTGGTTTGACGAAGTCTCAGGACTACGTCCACTTTAATTATTGTTTAGTAGTTTTCTCTTTGGATTACAACTAATTTTATCAGATCTGACCACAATCTAGTGGATCTCAAATTTACAATGGAGTTTCTAGAGTATCTTTGGGGAAGGAGATAAGAGTGAAGAAGATGCAGAGTCTGAATCCTCTCTTCAGTTGCCATAGGGCTAGTATTTATAGAGAAACTCTCCAGTAGACTCAGGAGCCCATGTTGAATAAGTCCAAATGCAAGTCCAAGTGTCCTGACGTGAGCACGCCGGACCAACAAAAAATAAAAACCTCTCGATGGTGAGAGTTTCCTCTTGGTATTAGGTTGTTTTTTGGGGTGAAAGTCCTCTATCTTATTTATCTTGCATTTCTATCTCTTTTTCGATGCACTTCAAACTCTTTTTCCCTAAAGATTAAGTTCTTTTTTATGATTCACCTAACATCGCTTGTCCTTTCATGCTTTCTTTGCTTTTTTCTTCGAAATCCTTAGCGTTGTTTGTCTATCATTTAGAAAAAGCACTTGACCACGATAGCTTGAGGTAGTACTCATAGTACAAGAGCTTTAGGAGATCAAAGTAGGAGAAAAATCCTCTCGGTACCAAGTGGTCTACTTAGCTTATTTTCCTTCAAACTTTTTGAATATGATTCATTTGTCCTTCTAAGCATGTTTCCTAGCTCGTGACTCTTCTTGTCTTCATTTTGGCCTTCTAAATCCAGTTGCAATTGGCTTGGCTAAAAAGTGGGTTGACGATGTAATTTTATTAATTGTTTAAGTGAAGTTAGTAAGTGTTTAAGTGGATATAAATTGTACCACCATTATTTTAAGTGTCTGGTTTTGATGTAGAATTATAGAGTATGACATTAATATGTAATCCAATGAAGATATGAGTAATATAGGTGTGGAGGTAGTCCCTACATTAGATGATACATTTTCATAAATAAGAGTAATCATTATTTTTTTCCACATGGAATAGTTTAATGTCATCTCACGTTATTGTCAATTTAAGGATTATGATAATGGTAATCATTACTGATTTAAAAAATATTATCATATTGACACTGTTCGTAAGTCAAAAATGATTATTGATACTTTACCGTTACTATTGGTAAAATGATCATCGTTATATTAATAAACTAGTAAACCGTTGATTGGTAATGATAAATTTACCAATAAATAAAACGTTAAAACTTTATTGTAATAGAATTTTGACAATGATAAAAAAGAAAATATTTTATTTTAGATTTTATCTCCATTAATATTAACATTAACATTTTGACTTGTTATAGTTAACTTGGAAAATTTTCAAAATTGAATATAGATTATCTACCAAAATATGAAATAATAAGTTGCTAACCTTAAATACGGAATCTAAAAACTAAAAAACAAGCATCATCATAAATAATACTACACACACCTTCTTAAAAATCGATATACCTTCAAAAATATCTGTGGTCTGATTAATTTTAAATGGTAAAAAAATTCAAAATGACTAGTAAATGTATCATTATCACTATTTTTAAGGTTTTCTTACTGTTATATTTACTATTAACAACGGCAAATTCACCGTTACTATATAGATAACATTGGTATAAGATATAGCTCAATATAGGTTATCAATTGTTTGGTATTGGCATGGTAGTGATAAATTGATCATTAACATAATAACCCTAATTGTCATACATGAAAACCTGGGTAACTTATAGATGTTTCATCCTTCTTATTTTATTTAACTATCTACAATGTGCTTCACAAAAGTTTATTCTTTTCGTTTTCCTTAATTATATAATATAGTTTTCTTTATAGTACCTTAACATGATGAACATAATGGTTTTTATCTCATGCTTACATATGGAATGAAAGAGATAAATTTTACATGTGAAATCAAGCAATTTATTTATTATAAATTCAACGCTTTCATCCTTTATACAAAGAGCATATATTCATTTATTTATTGTAGTTTTAGAAATCAGTTTGTATTGAACAATGTTCATGCAAAATTCTAACTCAGTAATAAAATGTACTCTACATGTCTACCTACTCATTCTCTTACACATGCTATTTATTTCATCAAATTCAAATAGTCCTTAGACCCAAACCTGTTCAAGGGCTTTCAATTTTCTTTTATGAGGTGTTTATACCTAGGTTGATCAATTTTGGTGAAGAAGAATATCAGGTAAATATGAGTATATGGTGTTTATTTGATATATCGGTGTAATATTTGTTGTAAGTGGAATAAATAGCCAAAGATGTTGAGCATTTACTGCAACTAGTAAACTTCACTTGAAGATGTAATACCCCAAGATTTTGAGGAAAATTCTTTTAAATAAATGATTAAAATTTTGGGGGAAAATCAGAATTATTATATAGGTGGGATTTTCAGTGGTGCAAGGTTGTGTGCATGTGTGCACGTGCACACTAGTTATGGCACTAAGAGAAAATCCAGAATTCCTGAATAATAAAACAAGGAAGGAAAACATTTAGATTAAATGTTTTAAATAAAGGAAATATAGACCTAGACATGAATATTAAAAATTCCTGAGGATGTGTGTATATATATATATATATATCTATATATATGCCTATGTATGACTTGTCTGAAAATTAAGACAGAAGAGAACATTGATTTATAATGAATAAGTGAAATTTTATTTGAATAATAGGTGTAGAAATGCACATAAGTATGCACATGTTTTCTGCAAATAAAAGGTTAAAGTTAAATTAACACCTATAGTTGTATAAATGTATATATATATATCCAGATATTATTTGAGCAGAAAATTAATAAAGGAATCACTAAAACAGTAAGAACCAAAGTGCAAGAAAGCAAATGTACATAGGCAGAAAATAGAAAGTCACACCATTATCATGTTTGAGGTAAATATAATAAAAATACTTAAAGTAATCACTTTCTGAAAAGAAAAGAAAATGAGCACAATATAGCCTTGTTTTAAAATATTGGCCGGGACATTAAGGGTTAGGAGGGAGGGAATATGCAATGCCAAATGCATGATTCTGGTCTGGGCTAAAATAGGGATTTTGCATCACCCAAAACCCTAGATAGAACCCTTATTTAAACCAAGAGCCTAACCAGAAAACTGCTCTCTCTCACTAATTAATTAACCTAAGGAAGAAGAGGAAGATAAGGCTAAAGATTTGAGGGGTTTTCTGGTTTAAGCTTGTGTAAGCATTTAGGTGAGTATCCTCACTCATATACATGGCATTAAGACCTGGGATTAGGCAGCCAAGCTTTTATATGCTATATTTTGCATGTTTTGATTTACAAACTATGTTGGCTACTGATGGTTACATGAATGCTTGATGAGATATGATCTGCTATGATGGATGTGTAACTTTGTTGTTCTATTTTCATCTCTGTATGTTATACCAAAACCTTAAAGAACATATAATAGAGTATTTGTAACTAGTCTGAATCATGGCTTAAGACAAAGAATGAAAAAGAAAACTATGAGCTGCATATACATTGGTATGGTGCTGAGGCTTGAAATAATTGGTTAAGGGTGCAATGGAGTCTTTCTCTATAAGTGCTGAGCCCTAAACTAAACAGAAATTTACAAGCCTAAAAACTATGTTTAAACAAGATTAAAAATCTGGCTAAACATAGTTGCTTGCAAAATCAAGATAAACCCAATAGAGCCATGCATTTATTCTCAGTTGCAAACATTCTGGTATATGCTTGAATAGGGTGTTTATATGCTAAATAATGTGAGATGGAATGACTGGGGTGTTATACCTCTAGAAAGTAACCTTTAACTTGCTTGCAATATTATGTCTGCAAGGTAACTAGTATGCTTCATGAGTACAGGTGGTATGTACACCTAGCTATCATTGATAGAATGAACATAAATACACTTAGTGATATAACTAAGGATTTTGTGCCAAGAAGGCTGCTGGAATGCTTGTCCTATTTGAAGTAGACAAGTTGGCACATGGCTTGTTTAAGTCCTGAGATCTTTGTGCCATAATGTTAATTAGTTCATGGCAATGTGCCCCTTTGATTCCTTATAGCAGATGAGGCCAGGAATTTATAAGGAAAAGAAAAGGCAACCTTAGTAGTTCCAGATAAAAGTTGTTTTATTGCATATGTTTGCTCTTATGTATTGTACATGATAATACCTGTCAAGTATGCAAAGTATATTTATGCTGTATCCTTAGCTTAATATCATGGATATGTTAGAAATGCTCACACCAGATCATAGATCTGACCCTTATTGCTCATGGCACATGGGGGTGTCTCATTTATAATGGGGCAGCCACTAATGCTTTTGCAGGTTGTGATGGAGCTAAGTAAGCAAGATTAAAAAAGATATGGAATAGAGGATGCTAAGATAATTAGAAATAAAAGCTAAAATGTGTTAATTCATGCATGTATTCCCTGATTAATATGGCTATCTAAATGTATTAAGTAGGAAGAACTTGTAAGAGACATGTGCTATGTTGTTTCTGGTTATTTCTGATTTGGTATGAACTAAGGATATTGATGTTAAACTGATTTGAAAACCTATTTGCTAAAGTTGTTTTGATTTAGAGGAAAAACCTGGATTTTATAAGCATAATCATTTTATGATGATTTCAGTTAATCCTGAGTCCTTTCAAAAAGAATATAGATATATAGAAAATTACATTGGGAAAACCCAGAAAAGAACTAAACTGCTATATTTTCAGTTTATGAGATTGATATATGTCCAAATGCAAGAAAAAGTGTTTATACCCTGAAAATGTATTTTTAAAAGAGAACTATGGTTAGGAAGAATGATATATATCTGATTCACAAGGTGTCTGATTCATACAAATATACATATAAACATGCTTTTGAAAAGGAGAGGTATCAATGTTTTGTGTATATTATGGGTTGTAAAATGAAAATAAAAGAATGGCCAGATTAACCACATGGTTAGACCATAGGTCTGGCCAAATGATTCACTTCAAATCAATGAAGCAAGGGAACATTTGAGCTCAGTTTTCTGGAAAATGAACAAAAACACTGACATGTACATGTATATCTGTGTACATGTTGATACTGGGCAAAAATATAAATATAAATTCTAGAACAGTTGTAGGAAAGGATTTCAAAAATAATAAAGCAAGAAATATTGTTTTGTATGATAGATTATAAGTAAAAATTGAGTATATATATAGGTAGGTATCAGATTTCAGCCAAACAGGAGAAAATAAAAAGAAAAACAAAAATTGTGTTTGAACCGACCAGCATAGTACTCGAACTCGTGACCTTGCATGTATAAGTTAGGCGCGTTTCCATTACGCCTAGATGTTGCTTGTGTTCACTTAGGATCCACTTTCTTTTAACCTGAGTTTGATAATATTCAGACTTTAAGACAATCATCTATATTATAAGCTTGCTTTCCACTGATTATTGCTTGATCATTTCTTAATTATAATAACAGCCTAAAAGTATATATTTCCAGTGGACACTATAGTCAAAAATCAGAATACAATATCTAATCTTTTAAAAGGGAATTTATCACATTTTAATAGATTTAAAAAGGATTTCTACTTATTATCATGCTCTGATTCAAGTAGAATATAACATAGATATCTTCATATATGTATGTTAAAAATGATTTAGAATTAAAACAATATTTTTATATTGTGAAAGATCCTGGATATATTTTGTTTAGTAGAGAAAGAAAATGACCCTGGGAAATATATTTGTAAAAAAAAAAAATCACTAATGAAATCATTGTGTAAATAGGAGGGTCTTTTCATTTGGTATCAGAGCCATGTTTTAATTAACATAGCAAAATGTTTGTATGCTTATGTTTATACTAGGTTTGTTTGTATATTTGACTGTTTATAAGTATTCCCTGAATGTATGTATGTGTGTGCATGTGACATACACAATGATTAAATAGGAAAGATACAATCAATTTAAAAATTAAAGCTAAGTGTTATAAACTAATAAGATGAAATACATATACTTTTAGAAATATGGTAGGAAGAGGGTCTCATCATCAAGGAGGATCTAGCACACCACAAATGCTTGACATGCAGGAATTTGTGAGAGTTCTGAGAGATGGAATTGGGCACAGACCTGAGAACCCACATGAGGAGCTCTCCAAGTTAGTGAAGACTTATACCAACTTGGGAGGCAAGAGCTTTGAAGGAACTGAAAGTGTAATGGAGATTCAAGCATGGCTGAGGACATTAGAGAGGATCTTCACTGATATGCAACTAGATGACCAAAGGAAGAGGCAAGTGGCCTCAAGGCAATTAAAAGGTGCAGCTTTGAGTTGGTGGGAGGTGATCATAGCTGGCCGGAATGAAAATGAGATTAATTGGAATCAATTTAAGGAGATGTTAGAGGCAAGGTTTGTTCCAGCCTCAGCAAAAACCACTTTACTTGAGGAGTTCATCAAACTTAGACAGGGGACTATGAATGTCACAGAATACACCCAGAAGTTTGAGGGATTGTCAACCTATGGGGCAATGTTAGTGGCTGATGAAGCATCCAAAAATGATAGATACATCAAGGGATTGAACCCAGGGCTTAGCAGGGCTATACTACCTTATGTTGACAGAACTTTTGATCAAGTGATAGATTTGGCTCTGAAGATTGAGCAGCATGACAAGGAAAGAGATAAGTTTAGGAGCTTCAAAAACAATAGCAACAAGAAGAACAAAGGGAAGTACCATCCTTATGATAAGAAGAAAGGAGAGGCAGATGGTAAGAAGGCAGTAGATGCAAAACCCAATGAAGCCAAAAGAAAAATAGTTTGCAACCATTGTGGGAAAGAAGGCCATATTAAGCCAAGATGCCCAGAGCTTAAAGGGGGAGCTTTCAAATGCTATCTATGTGGGAAGGAAGGGCATATGAAAATAAATTGCCCAGAATACAAGCAACAAGGGAAAGTGGCAAACCTGGAAGGTAGGGGCAAGGCCATAATTGAGGCTAATGCTGAAAACCATGGTCAAGTGGAAGGTACACTATTTATTTGTACCATACCTTTAGCTGTAATATATGATACCGGGGCAACCCACTCACTCATTTCCCATGAAATAGTTAAAAGGTTGAAAATGAACTGCAATTTGGCTGAAATACCTCTGTTAATACAAAGCCCTTTAGGAAGTTCTAGTGTATTAGATATGATTTGTGTGGATGTGAATTTGAACATAGGGGGAAACACATTTGTTTCCAATTTATATGTTCTAAATTTCCCAAATAGAGGAGTCATATTAGGGGCAGATTGGCTAAGACAATTCAAAGCCATAATCGACCTAGATGCATCCACCATTTCACTACAAAATTCTAAAGGCCAAAGGGTTACAATTCTATGTGAACCTATCAAAGAAAACAGTCTAAATCATTTAATTGAATTAGAAAATAATCCCAAGGAAATAGCTATTAATGAAATCCCCATAGTTAAAGAATACTTGGATGTATTTGGGGAAGTAAAAGGTGTCTCACACCATAGACCTGTTGAATTCCAGATTAACCTTATGCCTGGGGCTAGCCCAGTTATCAAAAAGCCTACAAGGATGGGGCCAAGTGAATTAAAGGAGCTAAAGAACCAGCTGGAAGAATTAGAAGCCAAGGGGTTTATAAGGCCAAGTAATTCATGCTGGGGTGCTCCTGTAGTATTTGTTAAAAAGCATGATGGTACTTTAAGAATGTGTATAGATTACAGAGAATTAAACAAAGTAACCATCAAAAACAAATACCCATTACCCAGGATAGATGATCTCTTTGATCAACTCAGTGGAGCTAAAGTGTTTTCTAGGCTAGACTTGGCATCTGGATTTCATCAGATGAAGGTTGAGGAATCAAGTATTAAATATACAGCATTCAACACAAGATATGGTTTGTATGAGTTTCTGGTTATGCCATTTGGGCTAACAAATGCCCCTTCTTACTTTGTAGACCTAATGAATAGGATATTCAGAGATTACTTAGACAAGTTTGTTCTGATTTTTATAGATGATATTCTAATCTACTCTAAAACAATAGAGGAACATGAGAACCACTTACATTTGGTCTTATCTAGATTAAGAGAAAAAGATTTGAAAGCAAAGTTCTCTAAGTGTGTGTTCTGGCAAGAGGAAGTACACTTTCTTGGACATGTTGTCTCTGCTAGAGGAATTTCTGTAAACCCCAATAAGATAGTAGCAATCCAAGCATGGAAGAAGCCTAACAATGTTAGTGAAGTTAGGTCATTCATGGGGATGGCAGGATACTATAGGAGGTTCATACAAGGATTTTCTAAAATAGCAATGCCACTCACTAACCTGACTAGGAAGAACCAAAAGTTTATATGGACTGATAAGTGTGAACAAGCTTTCACCCAGATCAAGGAGGCTTTGGTAAAATCACCAGTGTTGAGAGTACCAGAAGGCAATGAGGGATTAGTTGTATATACAGATGCATGTGGGTCAGGGCTAGGGGCTGTGTTGATGCAGCAAGATCAGGTCATAGCCTATGCATCTAGACAACTAAAACCCCATGAAACTAGATATGCAACTCATGATCTTGAGTTGGCAGCAGTAGTTTATGCCTTGAAGCTTTGGAGGCATTACTTATTAGGTGCAAAGTTCATTTTATACACTGATCACAAGGCCTTAAAGTATCTCTTTTCACAGAAAGATTTAAATATGAGACAACACAGATGGGTTGAATTTCTTGCTGCTTATGACTTAGATATACTTTATACACCAGGCAAGGCTAATAAAGTGGCAGATGCATTGAGTAGGCAGCATGCAAAAGTGGCCATGTTGATGATGGAGGAGTTTAGAGACTTGACCATGCTCACTGATTTGGAAATAGATGAGAGCAGTGGGATAAGTATGGAGATGATTGAGGAAGAAAGGAGTAAAGGAAGGTTAAGTTTAATTACTTTACAATCAAATTTGGCCTTGAAGGTGGCAAAGATGCAAGAAGAAGATCAAGACTTAGCAGAAAAGAGGTCTCTCCTATTAAAGAAGGAGGAAGTGAAGGATTATCACATTGATGTAAAAGGATACTTAAGGTACAAGGGTAGGATATGTGTCCCAAACATCATAGGATTGAAAGAAGAAATCCTTAATGAGTACCATAGGAGCAAATATTCCATACATCCAGGCAGCACCAAGATGTACCAAAACTTAAAAAGGGACTATTGGTGGAAGGGAATGAAGTCTAATGTAGCTAGATATGTTGCTAAGTGCATGGTTTGTCAACAAATAAAAGCTGAGACCCAAAGACCTTCAGGGTTGTTGCAGCCACTTAGCATACCACAGTGGAAGTGGGAAGACATATCTATGGATTTCATAGATGGTCTTCCTAGATCCAAGAGGGGAAATACAAGTATTTGGGTGATTGTAGATAGGTTGACTAAAGTAGCCCACTTCATACCAGTGAAAGCAGACAGAAATGCACCTAGGTTAGCCCAAACTTTTATGAGAGAAGTGGTAAAATTGCATGGTGTTCCTAAAACTATAGTGAGTGATAGGGATACAATCTTCACTTCAAGATTCTGGAAGAGCTTCCAAGAAGCTATGGGGAGTGAATTGTGCCTAAGCACTGCTTATCACCCCCAGTCAGATGGGAAAACAGAAGTGGTAAACAAGATTTTAGAGGATCTGCTTAGAGCATGTGTGTTAGACTTTGGAGGAAATTGGGAGGACCACCTCCATTTGGCTGAGTTCACATACAATAATAGCCACCAAAGTACAATTGGAATGGCACCCTTTGAAGCCCTATATGGAAAGCCATGTCTATCACCTATGTGTTGGGCTGAGGCAGGAGAGAAAGCTATCCTAGGGCCAGAATATGTCAAGGACATCACAGAGAAAATAGGACTGGTGAGAAAGAGGATGGCAGTAGCTCAAGATAGGCAAAAGAAGTATGCTGATGCAAAGAGGAAGTCAGTGGAATTCAAAGTAGGTGATTATGTCTTCATTAAGGTTTCACCAATGAAGAAAGTCTTGAGATTTGGCAAGCAGGGGAAACTCAGACCCAGATATGTTGGACCATACAAGATTTTGGAAAGGATAGGCTCACTAGCCTATAAGCTGGAGCTTCCAGAGAAGATGAGTGCAATGCACAATGTGTTTCATGTGTCACAACTAAGGAGATGGGTGCATGACAAGGAGGAAATCTTAGAAAAGCCTACTGAAGTTCAGATTAATCCAGATCTAATCTATGAGAAAGAGCCAGTGGGAATTGTGGCAAGGGAAGAAAAGAAATTAAGAAACAAGACATTGAAGCTTGTAAAGATTCAATGGAGTATAGATCCTAGTGATTGTACTTGGGAGCTAGAGGATAAAATCAGGATGGATTACCCTAGGCTCTTTGCAAATTTAAAAGGTAAATTCTTAGATTACTAAGAAAGTTTGATATGTATGATAGACAGTGACTATTTGAATTGCTCATGCATATTTGAATAATTTTCCTAAGAAAGTAGGAGTACTCAAAGAATATGTTGCAAATTGTGAGGGCACAATTCCTAAAAGAAGGGGTGATTGTAATACCCCAAGATTTTGAGGAAAATTCTTTTAAATAAATGATTAAAATTTTGGGGGAAAATCAGAATTATTATATAGGTGGGATTTTCAGTGGTGCAAGGTTGTGTGCATGTGTGCACGTGCACACTAGTTATGGCACTAAGAGAAAATCCAGAATTCCTGAATAATAAAACAAGGAAGGAAAACATTTAGATTAAATGTTTTAAATAAAGGAAATATAGACCTAGACATGAATATTAAAAATTCCTGAGGATGTGTGTATATATATATATATATATCTATATATATGCCTATGTATGACTTGTCTGAAAATTAAGACAGAAGAGAACATTGATTTATAATGAATAAGTGAAATTTTATTTGAATAATAGGTGTAGAAATGCACATAAGTATGCACATGTTTTCTGCAAATAAAAGGTTAAAGTTAAATTAACACCTATAGTTGTATAAATGTATATATATATATCCAGATATTATTTGAGCAGAAAATTAATAAAGGAATCACTAAAACAGTAAGAACCAAAGTGCAAGAAAGCAAATGTACATAGGCAGAAAATAGAAAGTCACACCATTATCATGTTTGAGGTAAATATAATAAAAATACTTAAAGTAATCACTTTCTGAAAAGAAAAGAAAATGAGCACAATATAGCCTTGTTTTAAAATATTGGCCGGGACATTAAGGGTTAGGAGGGAGGGAATATGCAATGCCAAATGCATGATTCTGGTCTGGGCTAAAATAGGGATTTTGCATCACCCAAAACCCTAGATAGAACCCTTATTTAAACCAAGAGCCTAACCAGAAAACTGCTCTCTCTCACTAATTAATTAACCTAAGGAAGAAGAGGAAGATAAGGCTAAAGATTTGAGGGGTTTTCTGGTTTAAGCTTGTGTAAGCATTTAGGTGAGTATCCTCACTCATATACATGGCATTAAGACCTGGGATTAGGCAGCCAAGCTTTTATATGCTATATTTTGCATGTTTTGATTTACAAACTATGTTGGCTACTGATGGTTACATGAATGCTTGATGAGATATGATCTGCTATGATGGATGTGTAACTTTGTTGTTCTATTTTCATCTCTGTATGTTATACCAAAACCTTAAAGAACATATAATAGAGTATTTGTAACTAGTCTGAATCATGGCTTAAGACAAAGAATGAAAAAGAAAACTATGAGCTGCATATACATTGGTATGGTGCTGAGGCTTGAAATAATTGGTTAAGGGTGCAATGGAGTCTTTCTCTATAAGTGCTGAGCCCTAAACTAAACAGAAATTTACAAGCCTAAAAACTATGTTTAAACAAGATTAAAAATCTGGCTAAACATAGTTGCTTGCAAAATCAAGATAAACCCAATAGAGCCATGCATTTATTCTCAGTTGCAAACATTCTGGTATATGCTTGAATAGGGTGTTTATATGCTAAATAATGTGAGATGGAATGACTGGGGTGTTATACCTCTAGAAAGTAACCTTTAACTTGCTTGCAATATTATGTCTGCAAGGTAACTAGTATGCTTCATGAGTACAGGTGGTATGTACACCTAGCTATCATTGATAGAATGAACATAAATACACTTAGTGATATAACTAAGGATTTTGTGCCAAGAAGGCTGCTGGAATGCTTGTCCTATTTGAAGTAGACAAGTTGGCACATGGCTTGTTTAAGTCCTGAGATCTTTGTGCCATAATGTTAATTAGTTCATGGCAATGTGCCCCTTTGATTCCTTATAGCAGATGAGGCCAGGAATTTATAAGGAAAAGAAAAGGCAACCTTAGTAGTTCCAGATAAAAGTTGTTTTATTGCATATGTTTGCTCTTATGTATTGTACATGATAATACCTGTCAAGTATGCAAAGTATATTTATGCTGTATCCTTAGCTTAATATCATGGATATGTTAGAAATGCTCACACCAGATCATAGATCTGACCCTTATTGCTCATGGCACATGGGGGTGTCTCATTTATAATGGGGCAGCCACTAATGCTTTTGCAGGTTGTGATGGAGCTAAGTAAGCAAGATTAAAAAAGATATGGAATAGAGGATGCTAAGATAATTAGAAATAAAAGCTAAAATGTGTTAATTCATGCATGTATTCCCTGATTAATATGGCTATCTAAATGTATTAAGTAGGAAGAACTTGTAAGAGACATGTGCTATGTTGTTTCTGGTTATTTCTGATTTGGTATGAACTAAGGATATTGATGTTAAACTGATTTGAAAACCTATTTGCTAAAGTTGTTTTGATTTAGAGGAAAAACCTGGATTTTATAAGCATAATCATTTTATGATGATTTCAGTTAATCCTGAGTCCTTTCAAAAAGAATATAGATATATAGAAAATTACATTGGGAAAACCCAGAAAAGAACTAAACTGCTATATTTTCAGTTTATGAGATTGATATATGTCCAAATGCAAGAAAAAGTGTTTATACCCTGAAAATGTATTTTTAAAAGAGAACTATGGTTAGGAAGAATGATATATATCTGATTCACAAGGTGTCTGATTCATACAAATATACATATAAACATGCTTTTGAAAAGGAGAGGTATCAATGTTTTGTGTATATTCTGGGTTGTAAAATGCAAATAAAAGAATGGCCAGATTAACCACATGGTTAGACCATAGGTCTGGCCAAATGATTCACTTCAAATCAATGAAGCAAGGGAACATTTGAGCTCAGTTTTCTGGAAAATGAACAAAAACACTGACATGTACATGTATATCTGTGTACATGTTGATACTGGGCAAAAATATAAATATAAATTCTAGAACAGTTGTAGGAAAGGATTTCAAAAATAATAAAGCAAGAAATATTGTTTTGTATGATAGATTATAAGTAAAAATTGAGTATATATATAGGTAGGTATCAGATTTCAGCCAAACAGGAGAAAATAAAAAGAAAAACAAAAATTGTGTTTGAACCGACCAGCATAGTACTCGAACTCGTGACCTTGCATGTATAAGTTAGGCGCGTTTCCATTACGCCTAGATGTTGCTTGTGTTCACTTAGGATCCACTTTCTTTTAACCTGAGTTTGATAATATTCAGACTTTAAGACAATCATCTATATTATAAGCTTGCTTTCCACTGATTATTGCTTGATCATTTCTTAATTATAATAACAGCCTAAAAGTATATATTTCCAGTGGACACTATAGTCAAAAATCAGAATACAATATCTAATCTTTTAAAAGGGAATTTATCACATTTTAATAGATTTAAAAAGGATTTCTACTTATTATCATGCTCTGATTCAAGTAGAATATAACATAGATATCTTCATATATGTATGTTAAAAATGATTTAGAATTAAAACAATATTTTTATATTGTGAAAGATCCTGGATATATTTTGTTTAGTAGAGAAAGAAAATGACCCTGGGAAATATATTTGTAAAAAAAAAATCACTAATGAAATCATTGTGTAAATAGGAGGGTCTTTTCAGAAGATCGCATAAAGAACACAAGCCTCCTTGATGTAGGCATCAATGATTTCTTCCTTAAATATCAATTGTAGTGCATATTCAAAAAAGATATCCAAATGTATCAAATTTTATCACTTAATACCTTGTTAAAAATAGTTAAAGGAAATATATTGAGTACAAAATAAAATTATGGTAGCATCGTATTTCAAATAATTTCCTTAATAAATTATATGTGATTTGTCCAACATATATAAGAGCTACACAAAAGTGCACATTTCTAACAGCACAATTCATCAAAGATTAGCTTCACTAACTTCTTCTTTAGTAGTAATTAAGTATGAAAATGTTGTTCGGCTTACAGTACAGTTTGATATACACTACAACCTAATGTAGCATAAATGATCTACTTAAAAAATATGAATTAAAGCTTAATCCAATGCATGATCAAAGGATTTGTCTATCCTAAAGGCACAATAAATTGTCATGTTAGTATTAAATTCAAACAAATACCAGCAAAATATCATGTTACTAACCTAATATGATGATTGTTTAAGCCAACAAGTTTAGCTCAACTGGTTTTTTAGTTTGGATTATAAGATCAAATGTCACGAGTTTGATCCTTAAGATTGATACCAAGTTATGACGCCCCACCCCGAGACCCACATTAACAAAGAGAATTACATAGTAATTCTGTCTGCTAATGCGGAGAATAGGGTTGGTTAAGGGCGACCATCATAGTCTTGCATTAGATAAGAGCTAAGTATGTCGGTTTTGGCACTTTTTTTCCATTTCATCTCGAGTATTCAACATACTTAATTCCTACCTAATACACTACTATGGTGGCTATAGGATCAATTCAGAAACAAAACATAATAACTATATCAATTACATGTCACAGAACAGCAATACAGAAACGATACATATGAATACATACATCAAATGTAATACAACATGCCACTAGTGGTATACAACCACAATATGTACATACATTCCCCCACCAAAGAATATATACATCATAAGTTCCCAACAGAAAACTACTACACAAAAACTATTCCATATCCCAAGTCGATGGGAAGTCCAAAAGTTAAAGCAAGCTAAGAGTCCAACTACCTAACCTGCAACTCGGTCTAAGTCGAGTAATAAATACACGGGTCATGCTAGCTAGAACTTGATATTAGTATAAGATAAGAGGAATATAAGCGCATAAGGGAATTCTTCCTTTAACTATAAAGGAAGGGTACAAGTATAGTATAATCTCAACGCATGGTATATGTTCACCAAGGGTTGTCGCATGAATATGTTTAATTCAACATAAGAAATCCATACTTAATGGCATTCAACTCAAATGTAAGGAATCATACAAAATTCATAAGAGAAACTCATCAAAATTCCAATATGAATCTTATGGAACTCAAGATAGAGTTCAAATCTCATAAAAATGATATCACCCTATATAACATCTCATGTAGCACTAGGCTATCGATGTAACAAAAATATCTCAAAATGGTGAAATCGTATAAAACTCAGAAAACCCGGATTGGCCAAATCCCCGATTGCAATGCCGAAGCAATGCTACACGTGCTAAACTCTTGTCCAGTGCTATTTATAAATTTAAATACCTAACTCGTGGACCTGAAGGTCATACTCGTGGTGACCGAAGTCACATAACTCGTGGTGACCGAAGTCGCATAACTCAGTTGACCCGAAGGTCTATAGCACTGGCATACTCGTGGATGTGTCATAAACTCTCGAAAAGGGACCCGAAAAGTGTTAACGTGCATCTCATACCACACATTCGCACTAAACAGTTTACTAACCACTAGTTAACTCCACATCATAAAAATAAAATCTAAAATCTCAGAAATCTCAGAATACTCATATATCTTGCCTCGTATCATCGACAAGTGCAAATTAAACTCATAGTGGTTTCTCATAAACCATAATTCCCGAAAAGGGAAATCTAATTTCAAGACTCGCCTCGTCTCATCGACGAGTAAAACAACATCTATAAGTGGTTCTCATCGATTATTACTCCTATAATAGGAGATCTCGAACGTCTCAACTCGCCAAATATTGGCTAACTTAGATAATTAACCAATACTCAAGAGGTTTCGATTGTACAAGTCCGGAATTAACCAAAAAAGTAAACTCACGTGTCCCATACCATGTATTTTACTAAATCGTTAAATTCTCTTTTTCATACGTCTGAAAAGTGCAAAAACATGTATTATTATATAGAAAATAATTTATTATAGAAAACAAGCTTTTAAAACTATTTTCGAAATCGTTTGGAAAATAACTTTTGAAATTCTCTTATTATAGATAATGTATAATTTTAATAGCTTTAAATTAATTATAAATATTGTAAAATATTTATTTCGAAAGCTAAAAAAATCTTCCGAAAACGGTTTTGAAAGCATGTGCAAAGAAACAACAAAAATTCAATGAAATTATTCATAAAATCGTCATAAGAAAATCTCCTAAAAACTCACAAATCCAAAATACGGATAAATGGTAATATTGGCTCTTCCATCTTAGGATCAAGCCGATCAAAAACATCATCGAAAAAAAATCCATGTAAGACAATTCAAATGTTCAGCTGGAGCAAAACATGCTCCGATTCAAAGTTCCAAGCAAATTTTCAACTAGTTACAAAGGCTTAAAAGCCTTGAAATTTTGCAGGCATAGAGTTCAACAACTCTACTTTAAAAAAAGAACGGATACAATCGGACAAGAAACGAGAGAGATATGATCTCCCAAAGTTGGACTTGCAGCCAGATTTCCCTATCAACGGCTGGAGCAAAACATGCTCTAATTCAAAGTTTGACAGCAAGTTTCTATAGACTACAGAAGTCAGAATGACCTGAAATTTAACATACATAAATCTCAGCAATTATACTTTAAACTTCAAAAAGAATCACGCAATTTAGACAAGGTATGAGAAAGTTATGAGGTCTCAAAGTTGAACCCAGGCAGTGTTTTCACTGTAAAAATCTGGGCAAAAACATGCTCCGAATCAAAGTTTGGCAGCATATTTCTATAAGCTACATAGGTCAAAATGACCTGAAATTTGGTATGCATAATTTTTAACACTCATACTTGATACTGGAAAAAGAATCATAGAATTTTAACAATCTTTTAGAAAGTTATGATGTCTCAAAGTTGAACCTAGGCAGTGTTTTCACTGTAAAAATCTGGGCAAAAACATGCTCCGAATCAAAGTTCGGTAGCATATTTCTATAAGCTACATAGGTCAAAATGATCTAAAATTTGGTATGCGTAATTTTTAACACTCATACTTGAAACTGGAAAAAGAATCACGGAATTTGATATGAGAAAGTTATGATGTCTCGAAGTTGAACCCAGACAGTGTTTTCACTGTAAAAATCTGGGCAAAAACATGCTCCGAATTAAAGGTCGGCAGCATGTTTCTATAAGCTACATTGGTTAAAATGACCTGAAATTTGGTACGCGTAATCTACAAAATATGGTCTACGAAACAAAAAAAATCCGGCCACATTTTGCTGCCGGAATAGAAAGATATGACTGCACAATGTTGAAATTCAAGACAGTTTGCACAGAAAATTAAAATAGTTCAAAATCGAATTTTTTAGCAAATTTATGATTTTAACCTGTGATTTTTGATAGTGCATGAGCTAGCTTTTGTGATATTGATACCCACCTTGCTGTAGTGTGCAAAAACTCAGATTTTAGCAGAAAGTTTGGTGCTTGGAGGTGAAATTGGCCTTCAATAACATGTAGGAACTAAAAAACAGTACATGCAAAGGAAAATAAACAGTAAATTAGAAAACCTATCTCTGAAATTTAGAAACTTGATAAAATTAAAAGATTTGGAGTTTGATTACTTGTTGATTAACTCTCTAGTTTGAGAAAGATTTTAATTTGTTGAATTTATTTGAAGTTTGGGGGCTTGGATTTGAGAAATTTGACGGTTTTCTTTTTACTGTTCTTAGTTTACAGAAGAGGAAGAAGAAGTGAGGCAAGAAACGAACGTACTCGACTTTGTTTTCTTCTTTTCTCAATTATCTAGAAAGCACTAATGGGCCATTTGGACCCAAAATGAAGAGAAAAATAAAATGGCCTAAGATTAATTCATACTTAATCAAAAATGTTCATATTTACACTATTTACAAAACCAAAATACATTTTCCTTCCAAATTTTTACATATTAATGAACCATGTCCCAAAAAAATATGATGATTATTTAAAATTTAACACATGACATATACCACTTAAATCACTTATAATAAGCCATTGTATTAGCAAGCATATTCTTGGGTTTCTGGATATTCTTAGCCTATCAACTTAAATGTGGAACTACGTTTATTCTTGAATTTTACTATGTTCACTAATTAGTTAGTAAAGAAAAGGATAACTTCTAAACAGGTATGAAAATAGTATGTTGCTAGTAAGATAAAAGAGAACTTTATGAAAATTTTGTTTTACAAAGTATTGTAAGCAATATGTGTAGATAAATCATTTGTAAAATCATTAAGTAAAGCCTAAGCTATGGAGTCACTAATTATATTAAATTGAAGAAGTGAAAAAACATTTTAACGGGTTAAATTCATGCATAATTTGGTAAATTTTACATTACTTTTAGAACGTCATAAACTGTTAACAATAATTTGGCAAATTAATATAGTCAAGTTTGTTATTAGCATAATTATTAATGGTGCACAACGTAAAAAGACCTAAAGCCTTTCCAAAGCCTTGGCATATGACACGATAAATGAAAGTCTCTTTTTAATTTACTACGGATATATAAAAATTTATTTGTAAATTTAATATATTTAAAAATTAATTTAAAAAGTTCAATTTAATTAATATATGTTTTACTTTAAACATTTTGCAAAAAACATCATCATATATCATATACGTAGAATTTCAAGCATAATAGTCTTCAAAAGGCAAAATCCAATATAATAGTTAAAAATACTAATAAAATTAAAATCTAGATCCGATTTACCAATTATGTTTTGCAAATCAAAATCTATGTCTTCGGTTTCATAAGCTTCAATGTCTTATGTAACAGCCCGCATCTCACTTAACGAAGATATTGTCCTCAACTTAGTCACCTCCGCCTCATGGGCCAAGCCAAGGTGTGAGGTTTTGTTCCTCAAAAGGCCTCGACGTTGTTATGAGGTGAAGGCTTTGGTATATAAGCACCCACTTCATAGTGTTTGTGACTATTATTCACATTTTGAAAGGGTGTTACAATCTCCCCCCCTTTAGAGCCCAACGTCCTCGTTGGCTCATGAACACAACACCACCCAGGCGTTGTGGCTGTAACATGTACAAACCACAATTCCGGCTGGGTATGGCTCTGATACCAATGTAACAGCCCGCATCTCACTTAACGCAGATATTGTCTCCAGCTTAGTCACCTCCGCCTCATGGGCCAAGCCAAGGTGTGGGGTTTTGTTCCTCAAAAGGCCTCGACGTTGTTATGAGGTGAAGGCTTTGGTATATAAGCACCTACTTCATAGTGTTTGTGACTATTATTCACATTTTGAAGGGGTGTTACAATCTGTTTCATTTAGATTCGTTTATTTTCATGAAGATGTAAAGGAGCTAAAGTGGACGACAAAAAACTTCTAAACATGGATTTTCTTCTACTTGGATATTTGGCTTCCTTCACTTCCATTGCTCTAGCTGTAATACTTCAATTCAAGTCATCATTATCATCATCAAATATAAGCTCATCTTTGAAAATGAAAAATAAATATAAAAAGAAGTAAAAGCAGTAAAATAATGAAAAGGCATGTCAATTTTGCACCTTGCGTCATTTGCACCTTTCGATATACGTCATGTCATAGGGAAGAAAGACGCAAATGTTGCACCTTGCATCATGGAACGCGCCTCAGTGCATCTTTCATAACTATGGTTATTAGATAAAGTTTAAGTATGTTATGCTTAGTTCTACACAGCCATATAAATGTGTTGGAATGTATTTTATATGGTTCTTGTGCACTATTGTTTATATGCATGAGAAAATTGACTTTCTTTGCTTTCGTATGTTCACATGGTTACAGTAGGAATTGTATGCGAAGCATATGCAACTATAATGTGGGATGAAGGTGAAAAATGTTTGGTAGACGTGAATGGAAGTATGGTGGGTAACAAGAATTTGTTTGTATCCTGTTGGAGAAGGGATAACATTAAGGAAATGTAAATATGAGAGGTAGCATACACTTTGTAAATGGGTTTAAAGTTTATAGTGAATTAAGTACACTATCTGTGTACTTTATATCAAGATTACGTGCATCATATTTTAAGTGTGCAACACATTGTTGTAGATAAATAATCTAAATTGATAGCCATTGTTGTTAATGTTTTATTTGGAATTGTGATTAATGTTTCCTTATTATAGAGCTTATACACCACAGTACATGTATTCAAATTTATGCATATTTACGTTGATAGGTTACAAAGAGCAGTGAATATTCAAAATGAAGATAAAGCATGAAAACAATTATTTATTGCATGTATTAATAAAATATAACAAGTGGTTTTGAGTTTTTTAAAACAGATATTTGTATATCATACACGACGTTCATGATAGCGGTAAAAATTCTTAATTTTTTTTATAAGATCTCAATTATTACAGCATTGTCAACATCCATATTTTTTTATTGAGAAAAGGTAATTATAACATCCACTTTAGTTATGAAAGGTTATAAGATCTCAATCATTATAGCATTATCAACATCTAATTTTTTTTAGAAATGGTAATTGTAACATTTACATTTAGTTACGAAAAAAGTACATTTCGGTGGATGCCACATATGCTAGTAGAAAATCATGCTAAATGGTTATATCAACGGTTTTGAATTCCATGTTAATTTATTTATTTTAAAAATACAGATATATATATAAATAAGAAAACTTGTAATAATGATAAAAAAAATTATTATCAAGCATCTCGTAACTCAATACGTAACTCAATATGCAATGGTAAATAGATCCATATTGATGAATAGAATTTTCAAACAATTTAGTTCTAATCAAATTACTTAAATAGTAAATAGCTTCTTCAAAAGCAGTACTACTATGTGAAACAAAAATTCCTACTCTCCTACTATCAAATCGATATTATTAAAAAGCTAAGCAAATTCTACTATGCTTGTTGCAAACCATTTCCAATGGTGATACATTTTTAATTGTTCATGGATACCATTTTACTCACTGTGTTCCATTCGATTTCAGCAGTATTTACTTAATACAGATGTTAGTTGAGATTAAAAGACATATGTAAGTATGTATCTAAGGTATTATCTGTGCTAACTATTCATTGGAAGAATAATTTTTTTGGAAATAACTAAATACATTAGTAATGAAACTATTAATTGAAGTGGAAAACGATATAATATTAAAATGAAATTAAAGTTAAAGTAGTCTAGTATAGGAAATATAGTTAAAAATTAAGCATAATTTGAAATTTTACCGATGTTACATGTATAGATTAGTGGATCAATGTATTCCAAAAGATACAGAATATACATATGTAACCCATGGCATGTGACAAAAATGTCATCAGTGAACCATGATGTAGGAATTAAGCTGACTAGCTACAATAGCACAATAGTAAACCCATTCCATATGTAATAATCAAAAAATGTTTCTCGAAGATAAAATGAAGTTTTTGTGGTTAAAAATATATTTTATGTCAATTAAGTTGTAAATTCTGCATGTGAGGAGTGAATGGTAGCCAATTACTATCGACATTTCAATAGGGGAAAAAATGTTTTTGAAGGAAAAGTCATAGAGTGAAGTAATAAAAAAATTTGTAGTACGAAAATGTATAAGATATCAAATGGTTAATATAAGTGACCTTATTAAATGAATTGTTGATTCAAAAGAAAGAAAGAAAAGAGAAAAAAAAATGTAACTAATGTTATACATAGCACACCATACATATAATTAATATGTTAAATCATAGATACATTGAATCACATTGCCAACAAACTGTTTATGGAAAAACACTAGTACTTGCGTTGGCACATCTGGCACCTTGTTACTACCAAAAATTCCTCTCGACTTATTCGAAACCATTTTGAGCAGAGGTCAAAGAAGAGAAAGAGGAAATGGTTCCAGCTATACCTTTTAAAGGAGTTGAAGAGATCCTATAGTCAAAGTCCAGAAGCTTCAAGACCTTTCAAAGGTGTCGGAAGGATGTTACAGTCAAGGTCCAGAAGATTCTAACCTTTCGAAGGAGTCGAAAGCACTCTTACGCCTTCAGTAACCACCTTTCGAAGCAGATGATTCTACATGCTTGAGGACCTTTCGAATGAGTTGAAGCAACACCTTTCGAAGACAATGAAGGTCAACTCTTCAAATATGTGCCAAACCTTTCAAAACCAAAGGTTTCTCCTTCACTCAAATCAATCGAAAGCAAGTATTGTCCCGAACAACCCCTTCGAAAGCTATAATAAGCCTTTCGAACCGGTGGAAACCATTGTGATCCAGGAGGTTTCCGCATCAAGTCACGGGCAAGAGCTCAGACGCAACCAACACCATCGAAACCACTGAACAAGGCCTATCGATAGAGTCGGAAGCTCTTACAAGGCAACACAAAGAGGAGAAGCGCAGCCATTCCTTTCGACAAAGGCAGAAGTATACTAGAGTTATTTCGGCAGCCTTTCAACCAAGTTGAAAGCATTAGGGTCGAAAGGTGTTAACCCGCATCTATAAATAAGGCCCAAGGGGTCAGGTTTTGGGGATCCGAATCTTGCCATTCTAAACTTGTATTTTCTTAATTCAAAGAGCTGTAAACCCTACTTTCCAAATTGATTTGGGGATTTTGAGTAATAAAATCTTCTTTAGCTTGCGAAAGGGAAGTCTTCAATTTTATATATTACTTTACTTTTTTAAAGCCTTTATCAGGTTTAACCTTGTATTTCAAGTGTCGACCGAATCGAAAGGACCCCTCCAACACAATCGAAACCTGGTGTATTTGAATAACTTCAGCCATAAACACCAGGCAAACTTCTTTTGGGCTTCCTCTTTCGACAAGGTCGAAACCTAATCTTAGTCCACTTTAACCTCAGAAACCCAAACTTAATGTAAGGTGCCTAAGGATCCAGCTTTCGGCAAGGTTGAAACCCCAACTTCAGATTCCTGATCTTAAGTCGTAACACCTAATCAACTTCACTTTCGATAGGGTCGAAACCTCAGTCTCATATTCTTGGATAAAGCTTTAACTACACAACAACTAAAGCCTTTGACTAGGTTGAAACCTCCCCGGGCGAACCTTATCCAGGGAATCTCAACTGAATCAAAAGGAGCGCTTTCGAAAGGAAATTTACATATATTAGTAAGGTCGAAAGGTAACAAGTAAAGGAATTTTCCATTTCAACTGAGTCGAAAGGTCGACCTAAGAAACTTTTTACTAAAGCAATCTGTTTGAAAGGAAATTCAAGGAAGATATACACATTCTACTCTTCTCCATTTACCTAAAGGATAAACCTTATTCCTTAGCACAACTTTGGGATGTTGACAGGATTTCTTGTTAAGATTCCTCTGAACAAGGATCCTCTGAACCACATGAGATAAGATTCCCCTCAAAATCATCAAGGATTCCAACCAAAATGAAGAGCAAAGGCTAAGACTAGAAGCTCTAAGAATCATAAACAAGGAAAAAGAGGAATCGTATGATCCTAAAAAATGCAGCTTAAACCCCTTTCATATTGACCCCACCCCTATCTTTGCCTTAGGAAGAAGGACAAATGAAAGCGACAATTTATTAAACCAAAGGAGAAAAACCATTCAGCGTTAATCCAAAGGCACAATCTTTGAAGAAGAAATAATGGCTGACTACGATGCCTTTGCACATAACTGACAACCAACTACACCAAGGATGATTCCAACACAAGGGCTACAAAGGGTGGCAAAAAGAAAAGCGATTGAGGAATGTGAAACTATAAGGCCAAGGAACAAAAAGTCAAAAAGCCATCCTCAAGAATCAAGCTTCAAGTCTAGATTCCCCAAGGAATGCAACTTGACGACTTCCATAGAGAATGTTTACTTTCTAACCAAGGATGAGCTTAACTATTGGCCATCACAGAAAAAGAATCCAAAACATGAAAGGAATCTGGGAAGATCCTATTGTCACTATCATATGATGAACGGACATGAGGCGAATCATTGCAGAGCCCTGTAGGAGATGATTATCAATTTCTTCCATCAAGGAAAGATAAAAGAATTTGAGAAAAATCAATAAAGAGTTACTTTATATTTGGATACTGCCTAAGATGGTCGAAAGCCTCTGTCCGTGCCGAGATGGCCAGGGCAGAGCACCTCCTAGAGGGAGGGTGGAGTAAGCCTTTAACCATGCCATAAGATGGCTAGGTTAAAGCACCGAACAAAGCCCTTGCTCGCGCCTCTGGTCAGGTCAAGGCACCTCCTAGAGGGAGGACGGAGTAAGCCTTTATCTGCGCCATAAGATGGCCAGGATAAAGCACCGAACATGCCCCTATCCGCGCCACGCTATGGCCAGGGCAGGGCGCCTCTTGGAGCGAGGTCGGAGTAAGCCTTTATTCACGCCACACTATGGCCAGATTAAAGCACCGGACTAGCCCTTGACGGCATCTTTCGCCAAGTCAAGGTGCCTCCTGGAGGGAGGTCGGGTAAGTCCTTGGTTCCAGCCTCTAAGATGAGCTAACCAAGAGCACTAGACAATAATGGACTAAGATGTCCAAGCCCAAGAAGAGGCTCATCCAATAATGGACTAAGATGTCTAAGCCCAAGAAGAGGCTCATCCAATAATGGACAAAGATGTCCAAGCCCGAGAAGAGGTTCATCCAATAATGGACTAAGATGTTCAATCCCGAGAAGAGGCTCATCCAATAATGGACTAAGATGTCCAAACCCGAGAAGCGGTATATCTCCAATGGACTAAGGCGTCCAAGCCCAAGAGGCAATTGATCAAGTTACAACTACATACAAGACCTGAAGGGTTCATACATGTTAAAAAAGACAGAATCTAAGGAGTAAAGCTGAACTCAGTCCATTAAAATACCTGAATCTGGGTTTCGGGTTTCTCATCCCAGGATTTCATCTATTAATACCTGAATCTGGGTTTTGGGTCATTATCAATCACTTATAATCTTTATTATACTCGAATTTGGGTTTCGGGACTTCCATTTCTGAACTTCATTTACTAATACTTGAATCTGGGATTTGGGTCTTTATCAAATCTAATTATCTCTATCATACCCAAATACGGGTTGCGGGACTATCACCTATTAATGCCCTAATCTGGGATTGAAATTTCTATCATGGATTTCTATTATGGATTTCTATCGCAAGTGCCTGGATCTGGGTCAAGGAATATTCTCAAGAAGATCATTATTATAAGTTTTCTGTTAATACTCGAATCTGGGTTTTGGATTTCAAAATCTTCAAATTTTATTAATACCCAAGAACGGGTTATTGGGTTTCTACTGCAAATATTTGGATAATGATTTTAGGCTCTATCATATTAAGCTCTTTAGAGAATGATTCTCTCACATTTATACCCCCGCTTCAGGGCAGGATTTCCTATCAACAGAGTTCAAACATTTCAGACACATGGTTAAAGTTAAATTCTCAATTATTTCTCATCATGGTTAATGATGGGATTTAGACATTTGATATAGACTACTTTACATGTGATTAACATGATGATTAACATATTAATATACACAAATGGTATACATAGACTTATACGTCAACTTCAAACTAACAATTGTAAATATTGTTTACTTCATACTCTTCAGGAAAATCAAAACAATAAAGAAGAATAAGAGATTTAGCAGATGCAAAATAATGGTATGAGCTATCAAACAAGGGTTTCAGAAATGACATTACAGAAAAGAATCACAAGACAGGTGATATTTTCAAATTTTATATATAATTTACATAATTTATGGAACTATTTACAAATATACAAAAC
Source organism: Allium fistulosum (assembly GCA_030737815.1). NCBI lineage: Eukaryota > Viridiplantae > Streptophyta > Magnoliopsida > Asparagales > Amaryllidaceae > Allium > Allium fistulosum. The sequence goes on along the minus strand of CM060901.1, from coordinate 452,310,456 downwards.
AAGTATATACATTCTACAAGTGCAAGTCTATCATAAGTCTTCATTAGCTTTGCTCAGATTTTCAGCAATCAAAGGATCAACTATGTGACGAATCACGATGCAAAGGACTTCTTTGAGTTTCTTTTCTTTCTTTCTAATCCTATCTGCATCGTCGATTGCATCGATGTTAGTCTTCAGGGCGCGGTTGAAAGCTCTTTTCGCGCCTCTAACGGTTTTATTTTCTCTTTCTAATTCCGCGATGCGCTTCTGGAGGAAGTAGTTATCGCACTCAAGCTCTTGGATTCTAGCAGCATACTTGTTTATACTTTGCGAATAGTTAACCCTTTATTATTCATCAAAATACTTTGCCACTTCAAACTTGACTTTCCTACACCATTCACCCACTATCCTCTCGTCTAAGCCAGCAGAAGGATTAGTCATTATGGGGAATTTCTGAGCGGCAAGGGAAGCAGACCTTGTAGCTCTAGTAACAGAAGGAGTAGAGCGGGGAGCCGGTAAATCGATACTCTGAAAATTATCCCCCATAATATATTCAAGCGATTCGCATTGAGCTTGGCTATCCCACAGTTTAATCTCTAAATCGCTTATTTGTTGAAGGAGCTCTAACATTTTATGGTCAAAGTCAATCGAAGGATTTGACTTTACTTGTCGTTTCAGTGTAGAGATCATTTCATCTTTGCTTTTGATATCAGCATCCAAGCTGGCAACTTAATCCTTAAGGTTGCTAACAATAGTTTTCTGAAGTAGATATCTTTTATGCCATTTTAAAGCATCAGCATTCCCATGAAAGCATGTGAGTAAAATGTCATCAAGGATTTTGCTCCTTTCAAATTCTATCAACAGCTTATCTCTAAGATTAGCAAAGCATGACGCCAAATGAAGTGGGAGAGGAACTGCTTATAATTGTAACTCCTATTTAAATAGAAAAAGAAACATGATAAAGTCAAAATCAAAATGAAAAATCTCTTTATTATTATGATAACAGATTACAACTCAAACAACAACGAAGCTAAAAGATACAATAAACAATTGTTTTATATCTAAAGTTGAGAAACTACATTTCTAACTTTATCTAATGAATTAACGGAAAGGGTAACTGTTGAATCAAAAGGAATATTGACTCTTTCTAGAGTGATAACTGGTGGACATCTGATATAGTCCCACTTCCCAACTGGAGGACTATCATGGCCACAAATTAACTTAGAATGGAATGCCCTGATTTCCTTAAGAAGTTTCTCTTTTTCATCACCAAGAAAATCAAAGCGAAGAAGAGGATATTCCAAGTAATTTTTTGTAAATCTCTAAGGAAGCAGTGTCTTGCTAGTTTCGAAGATTTTAAAATTGATGCCTTTTCAAGATAAAATCTTCTCAGTTTGACGTACTGACTTAAATGGTCTCTAGAAACAAGTTGGCCAGACAAAAAATCATTATATGATAATATAATAAAATGAAGCTAAGCATAAAAAGCAAGACTAAAACAAATATTTACAAATCAATACATTGTTGCATGTTTACAATTATTCATCTGGTTCATACAAAATAGACTTAGAAAATAATTCAGAGACAAATTTGTTCTTATAGTACTTAAGTTTTTCAAGAGGGAGATCTTGGGGAATGGATCTGACCCGTGGTAAGTTCCAACAAGCTCCAGGGTGCAGGTCAGATCTGAATTCGTCCAAGTATCTCTTATGAAAGCACCTTAGTAGACCCCCACTAAATTCACCTAAATATGAAAAGTCAACAATTGGGTGTCTACAATAGGCCTTGTATAAAAAGTTCACTAAAATGTCCCTCTCTTCAATCAGCATCCAGAATTAGGTGATTAACTCCCGATTTTCTTTTAAGAGAGCGTTGTAGCGAAGGCGCGCTCTCTTTAGTAGGGTGGTAGCTTTTTGATGCTTAAAAGATGCCAGCACTGATGTACTTCTATCGAATCTATGATACTTATCGAAAAGTATATTGTGCTCTCTTATTTACTTGTCTAACTCCCTATATAATCTGTTTATCTCTGCTTGTTTTCTCTCGAGTTTGGTTTTATAGGAGAGGGCGAATTTCTTCCTTATCTAAATAAAAGAATTACACTATTATGGCTTTCGAAGTAAAAGTTGTTTAAACAGAGAGTCCCATACCTGAGATACTGGGATAGAAGTTTGAGAAACCTGCTCTTTTCTTCTTGGTTCTTTGACATTAATGGAAGTAGGATTCTCTTGAGGAGCAGAGGAGGTAGCGGATTCGGGCGAGGTAGCTTCATGAGGAGATGGCTCTTTTTCAGAAGCTTTTGTGTTATCATCTCCATCTTTATCAGAGGCTTCGGTGCAGCCTCCTCCATCACCACCTAAGCCTTGGCCGCTGTTATTGTTGTTATCATCATCTTCGTTGTCATCGTTATTATCGCCCTCCTCTTCAGTAACATCATCTTTGTTGCCTTCATCCTCTGAGTCGAACTCAACCTCAAAAGAAGGAACGTCGAAAGTAAGAATCCGAGAGGCATCGATTTCTTCCTTTTCAATGGCCTCAGTTCCCTGCTTCATCTGGTTTATTTTACCCACAACTCTATCTACGAGGCCAGAGTCGATCGATGGTAAACTGAGCTCGGGGCATTTATCGATATTATCTGCATAGGCAAGCATCAAAGCATCTTCAAAGGAGCTCAACATGATCTCCTCAAGGGTATTGTCGAGAAACTGATATACTCGCTATTTGGCGTCTGAAATGGTCTTCTCCTCGTTGGAATCTTTTATGGTTAGCTACATAGCAAAGTTCTTATCGACGAGGAGTTGATGAGCCTTTCTTTCCTCCAAAATAGCAAATTTTGACTGGGCGAGAGAAGATCTCAATGGCTCCAGTTCAGAGGTTGCTTCATCTTTCGTTGTAGAAAGAGAAGGCGCTTGATTCATTAGAGCGAAATTTCCTTCTAAAACTTGGAGGACTCAACAGAAGATTTGGATACCTGCTCGTGCAAAATTGGCCAGCTCTTGGAAATTTGAAAGAAGAAATACAGTACAAGTCAGAAATTTAAAGAAGAACTACAAGGATAAAGTCAATCAAAGTGAAACTTACCAAGAATTGTTGCACTATCAGAGAGCGGTAATGACCCGCCAAATCAGAGACGGTGGAAGGAAGGTGGATGGAGGTGAAAGACTCGGAATTTAAGATAGGCTGGGCTATCTCTTCAAAATTAACAGAAGCAGAAGAAGATGATGGTCTGGGAGGAATACGCTTTAGAGTGGGGGTCATCTCCCAAGCTTGTTGCATTTGTTCAAGTGGGACCGGAGAGCTAGAAATGGTAATGCGAGAGAGGGGATCGATGGCACTAGGAGTCTGCTCGAGTTTATCTTGGGGAGCTTCAATGATCGGGCTCTCCGAAGCTTAATCAAAAGACAAAAATTCCTCTTCTTCAACATCAACTACTATAACTATCTTTTGAGGAGGTTACACTTCGGTTGATCACAACAACTTCTTTTTGATGGCCATCTTAGTTTTGGCGAGAGATTGGGCGATGGATAGGGCATGAGAAGTTGTAGGAGGGGGAGAGGCACCACTAGCGGGCTTTGTGACCTAAGAAGAAGCTGTAAAGAATTCATACAGATTAAAAGTCAGCAGAATAATTTGGAAAGCAACAAAGAAATAAAAAAACAAAGGCAGTAATTATAACTTATCGGAATGGTCAGAGCAAATAGGTGACATCGGAGAGAAATGTTTGGGATCTCCCAAGGGAGGAATCGTTTACTCTTTGATGTATGTTGGATCAAAGGAGGTAGCCCCAAAATCCTTTGATCGGGGGGGGGGGGAGAAGAGAATGCTTCTTCAAGTTAGAAGGGATCAGCAGCCTCAGTCGGTTTCCGACCTTATTAGAGGCTGCGATTAGAGATTCCACCGTTCTTCTGTCAGCCTCATTAAGTTCTTTAGCAGAAGAACCTGACATAAGACAATGATTAGATAAGAGAAGTAACAAGATAGAAGAAAAATTATGAAAATCCGAACTTACGAGGAGTAGAAAAGGTCCCACTAATATTTGGGAAGCATCTAACGAAGAAAAACTGGTTCTCCTAGTCTTTAAACTTGTTAACCCCCTTTGATATCGGTTTCTTCTGGGGGTTTGCTCATTGAGATTGCTAAGCTTGACTAGCCTGACCAAGTAATTCAGTACTTCGGCATTTAGAGAGGGAAGGCCGGACTATAATGCCATTAGCTCCAAAGACAGGTGGTAGGTGTAAACGTTCGAGGACAGTTGGATTGGAGTGATCCTGAGATAAGAAAGAAACTTGGACAGAAACTCCAAAAAAAGGCAGAAACCTCCCATGCCATATATGGATGGCAGTATAAGCAAAGAACCCTTCGGGAGGGTTGTTGATGGTATCAGATTCATTAGGTGGGATAGCCTCCATACTAGAAATTCTGTAGTCGTTAAGGATGACATCTACTTCATCCTGTGTGGATATCAGGGAGTGCTTTGAAATGGCTTCAAGTTTCTTCAGAGAGCTCATGGTTCTGCCAGGTGAAAACTTTTCAGTTTATTATGGACTTAGCATTCTTTCAAGAATTAGTAAAAACCTATTAAAGCAACTTAAACATGAAACCAAACGTGGAACTTCAAATTCTTGGAAGACTATTAAGGTTAAAAATCATAGATATAGAGCTTTCGACAGAGTCGAAAGGGAAGGAAGAGTTAATATTTAACAAACATCTTTCGACAGAGTCAAAGACCTAAATATAAACATTCAGTGAGCTTTCGACAAGGTCGAAAGGAGGGGTTAAAGTATATGTTCAATTGGCACTTTTCAACAATGCCGAAAGCTCAATAGGAACCAAGTTGTTTGAAGGAAATGGGTAAAACTAACTTGAGAATTTGAACATAAATATAAACTACTAGTATTCCATAGCCAAGATAATTAGACCCTTCGACACTGTCGAAACTTATGACTTAAGTTTCCTAAGGGAAAAATGAATGTTGTCGAAACCTTGTATACCCATCGGGTCAAAAGGTCCTAAGTTAAAATTATATGAACTAGGAAAGTTTCGACAAAGCTAGAGAAAGATGATTATAGAGGGTTTCGACTCATAGGCACAAAAGGTTTCGAAAGGGTCGAAGAGGCATTATGGTTTTGAAGGCATACTAAAAAGAAAGGGTTTCAATCGGCACAAAGGGTTTTGACTAGGTCGAAACGCTTTGCTTTCAAAAGGGGTGACTCCATTCTGCTCTACTACAAAACCTTTCGACAACATTGGTCAAATTCGCGCTGTAATACCTTTCGACCCCATCGAAAGGGGCTAAGAAAGCAAAATCAATGTTGCCGCCTTAATCCCTTTCGAAGGGGTAGAAAGGTAAATTTGTGGCGCCAATTTTTCATCCGTACAATTCAAAAATTTCCAGCGAAGAAGACAAAAACCCATTTCTTCCCTAAACCCGATTGCAAATCCAGAAATTCAAACAATTAATACTTAAATGAACCAAACCCATTAAGAGAACGATTTAAGCATGAATCATTCCTTTGAATTTCGAAATTCATAAAACGGGAATTCAAATTCTCTAAAAGGTAACAGTAAACGCTGAAATAAAATTCAAAACGAGAAGCAAATCCCATCGATTCATGGAATTGAATCGGAAAAAAAGTCTCTCAAATGAATTGAATTTTAAAACTCAAGCAATTATTGGTAAAACGAATCAAACATGCTTTCGATAAAATTTAAATCCGAACAGTTTTGGATTCAAAACCTCGATTGAGAGATTCGGGAAAAACTAAAATTCATCGAAAAAAAAGGAGATAAATATTTTAAGGGAAAAATGATTTTAACCTACGGATTTGATTTGATTTGTTCTTTGATTGGAGAAAAAGATAATTTGAGAATTTTGGGACTCCTTCACTTTCACTCGAAATCTATTTTGATTGTTGAAAAGTGAAGAGGGAAGAAGAAGAAGACGTAATTTATAAGAAAGTCAGCAGAGGCGATAGGCCGTTGGATCGGATTTAAATTAACGGTCCAGATTCATGCGGGAATGCCAAAAGGTGAAGAACTCTAGGTTTCGACATAATTGACTTGGAAAGTCAAGTGCATCCCTTCGCAGGGGGTGGAGGGGAGGGGGGCAAATGTTACTACCAAAAATTCTTCTCGATTTAGTTGAAACCATTTTAAGCAGAGGTCAAAGAAGAGCAAAAGGAAATGGTTCCGGTCAGAACTTTCGAAGGAGTCGAAGGGATGCTTTAGTCAAAGTCCAGAAGCTTCAGAACCTTTCAAAGGTGTCGGAAGGATGCTACAGTCAAGGTCCATAAGATTCTAACCTTTTGAAGGAGTCAAAAGCACCCTTCCACTTTTATTAACCACCTTTTGAAGCAAATGATTCTACATGCTTGAGGACCTTTCGAATGAGTTGAAGCAACACCTTTCGAAGACAATGAAGGTCAACTCTTCAAATACGCGCCAAACCTTTCGAAACAAAGGTTTCGCCTTCACTCAAATCAATCGAAAGCAAGTATTGTCCTGAACAACCCCTTCGAAAGCTATAATAAGCCTTTCGAACTGGTTGAAGCCATTGTGATCCAGGAGGGTTCCGCATCAAGTCACAAGCAAGAGCTCAGACGCAACCAACACCATCAAAACCACTGAACGAGGCCTATCGACAGAGTCGGAAGCTCTTGCAAGGTAACACAAAGAGGAGAAGCGCAACCATTCCTTTCGACAAAGGCTGAAGCATACTAGATTTATTTCGACAGCCACCTTTTGACCAAGTCGAAAGCATTAGGGACGAAAGGTGTTAACCAGCATCTATAAATAAGACCCAAAGGGTCAGGTTCTGGGGATCTGAATCTTGCCATTCTAAACTTGTATTTTCTTAATTCAAAGAGCTGTAAACCCTAATTTCCAAATTGATTTGGGGATTTTTAGTAATAAAATCTTCTTTAGCTTGCGAAAGGGAAGTCTTCAATTTTAAAGATTACTTTACTTAGTTAAAGCCTTTATCAGGTTTAACCTTGTGTTCAAGGTGTCGACCGAATCGAACACAATCGAAACCTGGTGTATTTGAATAACTTCAGCCATAAACACCAGGCTAACTTCTTTTGGGCTTCTGCTTTCGACAAGGTCGAAACCTAATCTTAGTCCACTTTAACCTTAGAAACCCAAACTTAACGTAAGGTGCCTAAGGATCCAGCTTTTGACAAGGTCAAAACCCCAACTTCATATTCCTGTCTAAGTCGTAACACCTAATCAACTTCACTTTCGACAGGGTCGAAACCTCAGTCTCGGATTCTTGGATAAAGCCCTATCTACACAATAACTAAAGCCTTCGACTAGGTCAAAACCTACCTAGGCGAACCTTATCCAGGGAATCTCAACTGAATCGAAAGGAGAACTTTCGAAGGGAAATTTACACTATCAATAAGGTTGAAAGGTAACAAGTAAAGGAATTAGCCGTTTCAACTGAGTCGAAAGGTCAACCCAAGCGATTTTTTACTAAAGCAATCTATTTGAAGGTAAATTCAAGGAAGATATACACATTCCACTCCTCTCCATTTACCTAAAGGATAAACCTTGTTCCATAGCACAACTTTGGGGTGTTGACAGGATTTCTTGTTATCACACCTCATTCACATAAAGACCATTACGTATCCATTCGCAATCTAGGATCCTAAAGTACCACCCTTGATCCTATTGGAATTAGAGTTGTCATAGTTTCTAGTTGACTGAGATTAATTTGCTCCATCCACCCAAGTCGAAATCTTCATCAAAGCTCTTGAATCGTCGATGCCGACTTCGGACTTCGCCTCCAGTCTCTTCTTCATCAGTCTCAATTTCGATATTGGTAAATCTTCATTGTTCTATTAATTAAAATTTTATGGGGAAACATCAACCATTTTGATGTAAACTGTGGAAACTCATCGTGTAATCAATAGTATATTCAATTTCATTAGATCGTAGTGTTTGTACTTTTTCCCTTACATTCGATTAAATTCGATTGTAGAAGGAAGATAAGTTTAACTAAGGAGAGCTTGAGATCTACTGTGATTAAAGGAGACATGGCCAAATAGGTTTTAAACTTGTTATCCAAAAGCTTGACAAATATGTTAAGGTAGACAAAAATTCGTTCACCGTATAACATTAGAGTTGTGATCGTTCACCATATAACATTTAAGGTATGCTTGCTTATTTCGAATAAGCTAATTTCATTGAGGTTTCATACATTAGAGTTGTGATCGTTCACCATATAATATTTATATGTGATGATCAAATATCCATATTCCTGTATTGCTTTTAGAATTCGAAACTCATCGAAGAAAATACACAGTCTCGAGCAAGAAACATGTAAGTAACCAAGTTATGAACGTATTTAACTGTTGTATAATTAGGAAATTACATGGGTCAACAAGAAAAACTTTAACGGTAAGTATATATTATATTTCTGTTTGTCAATATTAATTCAGTTCATTTATATATTTTAATTGATAAATATTTATCGATTTTATTAATTGCATAAATTTATCAATGTAGATTATTATAACTTTATATAGCATATGTTCTTACAATATTATAAAGGTTAAATGTTACCATTTCATTTTTCTAATAAAGCTCCCGCTAATCTTTTATGTTTCTCCAAAGTCTTTTAACTTCACCAGTGGGTGTTAGGGTCATCTATCTTGGGATTCTAACCTTGGGTTTGCTTAACAAGTCATAGTCCCACAAATGATGGATAATTCCTTATCGGTTATGTCTTATACTACTCCTAACCCGTGGTTCGTTGTCCTAATCTCATTTCGACCTTAAGTTTACTCAACAAATCGAAAGATATTATTCACTCGTACTTACTATTTCGCGGTGGCCTAAGTATAGTATATGTACCTTGAGTTTTCTCGAAAAATACATATAGTTACCTTACCTTGTCTATTAAATATATTAATAATATTAAACATAATATCTCTAGCTTGAAACAACTAAAGAGTATGCAAGTAATTTGTTAATATATAAATGATAAAGGACAATGTTATATTAAAGATTCGTAATCTTTAATATACTATATTGAGTGATATCGACTAATGGAATAATGTATTTCTTATGAATTACCCATGTGATTCAAGTGTCAAACATATAAGAAATCGTGGTATTTGTACTTTTATGTATGTACTTATTCCTTAAGTTATTTAAGGTTTCTTTAATGTTTTACCTTTAATTTATACATTTATATTATATAAGTTTTATTATTATATAACATTTATACTTTATTTAACTTATATAATATTTTATGTATAACATTATATTAATTGAATCATTGATTTAATTAATTAACACTTTAATTAATTATCGTATTATTTATCATAACATCTTATATTGAATATATATACTATAACTTTATAGTAATATACATATATCTTTTATATATGTATTTTAATTTGTTAATTTATTTATGTAATTAAACAATTTTAATTAAATTTTATTAATTTCCAAAATTCTTTTATACGCACATGTATACTCATATTGTCTTAGACAATTCAAGACAACATAACATATATCGTTATTGTTATCCCACCCTTTGGTCAAGGCTGGAATATCAACAAATTGGCAAGAAAGGATGGATAACAGGATTGGAAATCGATTGGAAACACGGCTGTGATCAATGTCATCAAAATTTGGCTGAGCTTTGATCAAGACGGAATCAATTGGGAATGATGAACAGGGCTAAGAGAGGCTACGTTTCAAATTTCAGGACAATCGGAGTTCATATGACCGAGATATGATCGATACAAGTTAAGGAAAAGATGTTGTTCGAATCCATCATAGAGCTTTGTTCGAATCCATCCAGAACTGGACTCTTTGCATCGATCAAAAAGCGGAGCATCGTATAGATTTAGTTCATATCCATCACGATCGAACTACTTCATATTGATCAGGGGTTGACTCAGTTCGAATCGATCACAGAGGCTTAGTTCGTATCCATTCGGTTCGTGGTTGTTCGAATCGATAGCGTACGAGTCCTTGTTCGTATCCATCATGCTCAAGCGAGTTCGCTTCGTGTCGATGGTATCTGTAGCGAACGATACGAAGTACACCAATAACTATTGATACGAACGAGGGCTACGACGAATCGATAATCGATTCGAACAAAGACTGAAGCAAATGGATGCGAATAAATGGTCAATGCGAACGAAGCTTCGGTGTTGGATACAATAACTCGGTCAACTCGGCACACAAAATGGATCGATCCAGGAATTTCGCAACACGTCATCACCTGGGCAAGTGCCCTGATCGATTCGAACTACACTGCCTGCCGAAAACCTCTATCTCGTATCGATCATATCTCCTAAACCACAGATCCAAATGCTGTGAAATTTTGACAGAAGCTTACGTACAAGCCGAGGAAGGTTCATGCAAGTTTCAATTCCATAAGACGAAATCTTGATCGATACGAAATTGGTTCGTATCGATCACGGATCGAGTCGAAACTCCATGGGATCGATCGCTTGGGCCCACTCACGTGCCAGAAGGAGTCTCCTAAAGTTTGAGCAAGATATTTGCATGGAACGCCTATAAATAGCACCCCCAGAGCCTATAAAAAAAGGATCTTTGGCTTCTGAACGTCCAGAGTCTGCCCGATTCAACTTTGTACTCCATAGCTGCTGTTATACTCAAATTTTATCATTATAATATGTTGTAATCAGTTGTAACCAGCAAGGAAAGTCAATAAAAGATTAACTTTTGGAGTGGACGTAGGCCGGAGATAGCCGAACCACTATAAATCTTGTGTCTCTGTCTATCTCTTTCCGTTTTAAGTTTATTATTCTTCACTTTTTATCCTCTACATTACTTAGATCTGAGATCTGTGATTATATATTGCTGATTTGTGTTCATACACTGGTGCTTTCACGACATTTGGGGTTTGTGACCAATTTTGGCGCAAACACTTTGGTGCTTTCACTGAGAAGCAACTAGCGCCCGCAATACCAAATTTGGAGTTCAGATCTAAAGAGCTATGACAAGGCAATCAAGTAGAAGACAAAGAGCCGAGAGAAGTCAGCCTGAAGGGTGCCAGGAGGCATCATCAGGGGCTAACCAGACTTCAGCTTTCATCACCAGAGACGAGATGGAGGTGATGATGGGAGCAATGCATGAAGAGTTTCTAAAAAGGCAGGAGGAGATGATGCAGAACCTCCTCAGACAGTTTGGACAAGCAGGAACGGCTAGAGCTTCAGGAGTTCAGATCCACGGAGCTAGAGCAGAAGGACCAAATAGGCAATCGAATGGAGCAGCTCAACAAGGCACGGCCCCTGATCAGCACACAACTGCTAACCTCGATGGATCCAGGCTCGGGGGCACACCGCCCCGCAACGATGGACCAGTTCATGGAGGAATTCCAGTTGACACTACACAACAAGATGCTGGTAGGAATGTAGGAGCGCGGGATGAGGAGTACGTACCAGAGTTCCCTTAGGGACTCGGGGGGCAACCATTGGCAGACAATGCTAGATTAGCTGAGATTATCAGGCGAACTATGCGCGGAGGTTTGACGAACAGAGATCTGGAAGGAGTAAACTGGAGTCCGTTTACTCGTGACATCAGAATGGCTCGGAATCCACCAGAATTCAAGCTACCTACGCAAGAAGTATACAATGGAAAAGCTGATCCAACTGATCACTTGATGAGATATACAAGACATATGGAAGTGCTGGGGGCATCGGAGGAAGTGATGGCCCGATGTTTCCCTCTGTACCTGACGGATATAGCTGCTATGTGGTTCAGACAGCTGGAAGAGGGATCTATTAGGACATGGATAGAATTGGTGGACAGGTTTCTGAAGAAGTTTCGGGTTCATATTAAAAGACTGAAGAACGTGATGACGCTAACGTTAGTAAGGCAAAGGATAGATGAATCACTCAGAGCTTTCCTAACTCGGTTCAATGCAGTGGTTGCTTCGGTGGATCAGCCGGATCCATCGATGGTTTTAATGGCAGCAATATCAGGAGTCAGGGAGGATTCAGATCTCAAAGTATCTCTAATACGGGACCCACCAATGGATCTCGGGGAATTCTTTCACGAAGTTGAGAGATTCCTTTGGTAGGAAGATGCATGTTCGGATATGAAGTTAAAGGAGGTGAACGCAGCTGAGGATGGTGGGCCATCCAGCGGAGGCTCGAATAAAGATAAAGCAAAAAGGAAGCTGGATGATGAATCAGGAAAAGCTAGGAAGCGATGGAAGGAACCTAAGTTTTCCACTTACACAGGGTTAAACGAGATGTTAGAACGGATATTCATGGAGACTCGAAATCGCCTTCCCTACCGAAGGCCAGCTAGGAGAGAACCCTCAGAACATGAAAGGGCATCAGGGAGGCACTGTCTTTTTCACGATTTAGACGGACATGATACCAACAGTTGCAGGCATCTGAAGGACATAATTGAGGAGCATGTAAGGAATGGACAGTTGCGACAATATGTCGGGGTCGGAATGCGGCAGTGGAGCAGGGGTGACCACCGTCTACCTCAAATAACAAGGGCGCGGCACCTAGGAATGATGGTCGATTGGTTATCAATTGACAGGGATGATATGAAATAAGTAACAGACTATTAACAAACGGCCAAATCATTTACTCATGTACGGAGACGAAGATGGCCCCTAGGCATGCTCTGAATGATGATAAACCGCGACGCTATGGTTTGTGAAATCTGCCTTTTCTTTTGGTTTGGACATTTGCTTTTTCTAGTTCGGTTTTGGAGTTTGGCTAGAACTCCTAGTTTTGTTTGTTTTCTGGTTTGGACTTTCATTTGGATGATTGTTTTCATCTAGTTTTTGATAAATGATGGTCGGGTATGGATTATGCCTGGCAAGGGGTAAGTCCCTTCGTCCAAATGAGGCGAATTGGCTTATTCAGGTCGTCGAGTATGGACTATGCTCGGCAAAGGTCCGGAGGGACCAGGATTCGGCTTAGGACCTAGGCCCCATAATATCTATCGGTTACAATTTCAAGTCGTCGAGTATGGACTATGCTTGGCAAGGGTCCAGAGCGACCAGGATTCGACTTAGGACTTAAGCCATGGCAATTATTTAATGCCCAGGGACACTGGGCCACGGTCGTCAAGTGTGGATTGCGATTGGCAAGAACCCGGAGAGGTTACAGATTTGGATATCGACCCGGAGAGGTCCTGGACTTCGTTATTGGTTATTGGATAAGGATGGATTGGGACTCGGATATCGAGCACGGATGGATATGGAATTGGCTAAGGCTTCGGTTATTGGATTTGGAATCAGACATCGACTCGGAGCAGTCAAGAACGATGTACTTGGATGATATGGCTATAGACTTTAGATATTGGATTCTGGACTATTCAAAACACCCCTTCTTATCACAAGGCATGTTTTGGGGGGAAAATGTTATCCCATCCTTTGGTCAAGGCTGGAATATCAACAAATTGGCAAGAAAGGATGGATAATAGGATTGGAAATCGATTGGAAACATGGTTGTGATCAATGTCATCAAATTTGGCTGAGCTCCGATCAAGACGGAATCGATTGGGAATGATGTACAGGGCTAAGAGAGGCTACGTTTCAAATTTGAGGATAATCGGAGTTCGTATGACCGAGATATGATCGATACAAGTTAAGGAAAAGATGTTGTTCGAATCCATCATAGAGCTTTCTCGAATCGATGTTGTTCGACTCCATCCAGAACTGGACTCTTCGCATCGATCAAAAAGCGGCAGCATCGTATCGATTTAGTTCGTATCCATCATGGTCGAACTACTTCGTATCGATCAGGGGTTGACTCAATTCGAATCAATCACAGAGGCTTAGTTCGTATCCATCCGGTCGTGGTTGTTCGAATCGATAGCGTACGAGTCCTTGTTCGTATCCATCATGCTCAAGCAAGTTCGCTTCGTGTCGATGGTATCTGCAGCGATCGATACGAAGTACACCAATAACTATCGATACGAACGAGGGCTACGATGAATCGATAATCGATTCGAACAAAGACTAAAGCAAATGGATGCGAATAATTGGTCAATGCGAACGAAGCTTCGGTGTTGGATACAAATAACTCGGTCAACTCGGCACACAAAATGGATCGATCTAGGAATTTCACAACATGTCATCACCTGGGCACGTGCCCTGATCGATTCGAACATATTGATTCGAACCTATCGATTCGACCTACATTGCCTACCGAAAACCTCTATCTCGTATCGATCATATCTCCTAAACCACAGATCCAAATGCTTTGAAATTTTGACAGGAGCTTACGTACAAGCCGAGGAAGGTTCATGCCAAGTTTCAATTCCATAAGATGAAATCTTGATCGATATGAAATTGGTTCGTATCGATCACGGATCGAGTTGAAACTCCATGGGATCGATCGCGTGGGCCCACTCACGTCCCAGAAGGAGTCTCCCGAAGTTTGAGCAAGATATTTGCATGGAACGCCTATAAATAGCACCCCAGAGCCTACAGAAAAAGGATCTTTGGCTTCTGAACGTCCATAGTCTGCCGATTCAACTTTGTACTCCATAGCTACTGTTATACTCGAATTTTATCATTATAATCTGCTATAATCAGTTAGAACCAACAAGGAAAGTCAATAAAAGATTAACTTTTGGAGTGAACGTAGGCCGGAGATAACCGAACCACTATAAATCTTATGTCTCTGTCTATCTCTTTCCGTTTTAAGTTTATTATTCTTCACTTTTTATCCTCTACATTACTTAGATCTGAGATCTGTGATTATATATTGTTGATTTGTGTTCATACACTGGTGCTTTCACAACATTTGGGGTTTGTGACCAATTTTGGCGCAAACAGTTATATATATTATACATATTGTAACGACCCGCCTTTTCGAACCCCAGAAGTCGATACTAATACATCCACGGTATTCACAAGCTGAACAACTAAGCGTCGGAAAGATAGATTGTTAGGGAAAAGAAAGGAGATAGAAGGTAAAAGTAACATAATATCACAACGCAATGGAATAACATATATTAATCAACATAATACTTTATAAAGTCATTTCAAAAATGAGACATCAGAGTCATACTAATACTATTCTACCCTTGGATAGTTATAGCAGCCTGTCCCTACCTAACTGATACAAGGTACATATAATACAGTGGAAACAAGATAATAACTAGCCATCGATGAAGCCTCATGCTCCAAGCTCCTCCAAAATGCATCCGTGGAAAACCTGAACTACTTGGCTGCCCATAAAAATTTGAGCACCCAAGAGTTTTAGGAAAAGAAAATAAAACTCTGGGCCAGACATGGATTTGGTGTGAGTAAACTCAAAACAACCGAGTTATTATGTTTAAACCCTTTAAAATCAAAGGTATCTCGTAAGACCATGGTGCATATAAACACGGACGGGTTTTTACCTTACGATAGCCAAAACACATTTTATAGAAAATCCATTGATATTATAATAATGTCTAGAGTACAGTTACTTATTAAGCATAGCCGAAATTGTTATATTAATTAAATTCTAGCATACTAGATTCTACAATCAAAACCGTAAACGCATGTATTGGAGATTAGATTCCATATCATGAAAAGGTAAGGAACTACCTTTCGATGGTACATCTCTAGATAAAATGCACCGGGGTCTGACAAGAACATCTTGTACCCCTGCCATACAGGACTGGCCTACCACTTGACTAGTAGTACCAAATATGATCACCCCACTTTGGGCCCCGAAGCATACATGTGTAGATAGTAATCGATCTAGATTTAGAATAACCATACCCTGATGGGAGCGACCCACTTGGCCCTATTGCATGCCCGATTTTTGTCACTTCCTGATTGATGAGGCTTAAGGCTATGTTTTACCTTTATTTAGCACTTCCTACTTGGAATGCTACATTGCTAGCCAGGTATCAATGCAATGCTAGCATTCATCCATACAAGTCCATTCTGGGACTGAACAAAACGGAAGACACTACTTCTATTACATCCTTTTTGGGGAATCCCTCACAGGATTAATAGAAAATAGCCCTTGCACTTCAAAGCTCTATCTTTGATTCCATATTCTTCAAGATGTCTTCAAGTCAAAATGCTTGAGTTGGATCGAAGTGATTTGCGGATAACATATCCAATCCTGGTCTCTTCGAAACAATTTCCGATAGTTTTCGGTAAACTTAACCTCGGTTCTTTAGGAACTAAGTAGAAAAAAGATAAGAGTGGAGATCACCTCCTAACTGTTAATGGACGGATTTCCTTATCATATATCCTAGAATAACGAAACAAATTTATACATATAGTATAGCACCACCGACGGTAACTATACCATATAATTTCCATGTTTCTCCTAAATAGTTCCAAAGTTACGTTTTGGTCCAGATTTTGATAGTCGGTTATTTAACTATCAAATAAAAAAACATTCAAACATGGATTTAATCCCATACTGGATCCACTAAGCCATATTTAATTAATCTTTAATTAATTAAAATCACTTTATAAACACTCGATCAAAAGATCTTTACAAAACACTATTCCCAAACCTCCTACATCTCTCCTATACTTGGGAAAACATTTATATACTTATCTAAACAGTATAAGTATATTTACCAAACTTTAAAAAAGTTTCCTTCTTTTCAAATTTCTTATTAAATGGCCAAACAAATTCCATTTAAACATTACTTCCTATAAAAATCAATCCACTAATCCTTTATAAAAAGCCCTTTTTTAAAAGCTCACTTCATATTTCAAATAACTTATAAATTTTCCAAATAAATTTATAGCTCACTTTTAAAATTCTTCGAGTTAAATTATAAAACCTCTTTACAAATTTATAAAATTATTTATAAATCATTTCCCTATTTCAAAAACTTTTTTAATAAATCTTCTTGAAGAAAAATCCTTTACGAAATATCATTACAAAACATCCTTAGAAAATCACTTTAAATACACCCTTCTATTTAGTAATACCTTTTTTATAAACAAATTATTATTTATAAATACCTTTATAAAATAATTATATAACTTGAAAATCATTTATAAACTTTAAACCCCAAAATTGATTAAAGAATTAAAGTTAATTCAAAATCATACTTTATAAATTCAGAACGAGGCTTAGTAAACCCATGGAATTGATTTAAGTTACCATTTAATTTCAATTTCACTTTCAAGTCATTCAACAATTTATTTACATAAGTCAACATATATGTAAATACACTTCATATCAAAATCAGGAAATAACATGTCAATGCAAACTAACTAGCATATAAATGTCCAAATAACACAATGGCAGGATGGTGATTTGTCCTGCTAAATATATGTCCAAACAATCAAATAATTAACTTATAGCAGAATGAGGATTTATTCAGCTACCAGATGTTCATGCAATCAAACAATCAACTTATAGAAGAACGAGGATTTACTCTGCTATTAGATGTCCATACAAACAAACAATTTACATTTTAGCAGAACGGGGTTTATTCTGCTAATAGATGTCCATATAAACACAAACGATCACATCATAACTCATTTATAGTCATTTTTCTACTTAATAGTATCAACATTTGAATTCCTTGAGTTCAAAACCATCTTTGAAAAAGAATCACCTTTAAAACAAATTTAATTCTTTGAAAACACAGAATTTAAAAC
Source organism: Allium fistulosum (assembly GCA_030737815.1). NCBI lineage: Eukaryota > Viridiplantae > Streptophyta > Magnoliopsida > Asparagales > Amaryllidaceae > Allium > Allium fistulosum. The sequence goes on along the minus strand of CM060901.1, from coordinate 452,292,884 downwards.
CTAAAACTGCTCTTTAAAATAATTATTTACAAGTTAAACCCTTATTTAAATCATAATCAATCTTAATTAATTCTTAACATAATTTGATTATAAATTCAGAAATAATTAAACCTTTAATAACTAATTAAAGAATAATTTACAATTATATAAATAATTTAAACCCTAATTTATCCTTTATGAATTATTAAATAATAATTTAAACCTTCGTTCATAATTAAATATTAATTAATATCATTTAATTAATTAAAACAACCTTTAATTAAAACTTAATTGATAAATTAAACACTAAATAAATAATTTATTGTAAATTAAAGCCTTAATTAATTAATCATTAAAAATAATTAACAATTGATTTATTTAAATAATTAACCTTATAGTTAATTAATAATTAATGAAAAATTAATCATATACTTAAATTATATTTAATTAAAAATTAATCTTACTTAATTAATAATTAATTAAAATCAATCTTATCTTTGAAAGACAAATAATAACTAATCTTTCTTAACTATAATTAATAAACCCTATTTAATCTTAATTAATTATTAATTATTTAAACTTAATTAATAAAAATTTAATCATTAAAAACTTAATTAACTTTGTAAAAAATTATTATTAAGGTTATAAAACATTTTCAAAACACTTGAAGTTAATAAAACCAAATTTTGCAAAAGTCGGATTTTGAAGCGAAACTGCATTCATAGCGATTATCGCTATGGATACCCGTAACTTGAAAATGTTTTTTTCTTACTTTACTTTGAAACTTAACATTTTTGAAAGTTTACTTACTTTTTTCCAAACATAAAGTAAGACTTGTAAAAGTAAAATAAATTTTGAAAACTTAAAATAGATTTTGATTTCAAAAAAAAAAGACTATAGTTTTACATATGGAATTCCATTCCATTTTAACACTAAAGATGCTAACTTTTCTTAGCATATACCCAAAACTTCAAGATCACAACATAATCACATAGGCCACATACACAAACCTAAGCAAGTTCACATCACATAAACAAAGTTTACAACTTTTCAAATAACACTATATTTAGACTTTAATTTCAAGTCCAATTTACAATAACACTCAACTAACACTTATAAAATCAATCACATCATAAACCAAGTTTTCAACCAACAAATTATACCACACTTTTACCAACATATAAAAGTTTAAAACTTTAAATTTAAATACAAAAAGTTTACTTACTAAAATCTTTGAAAACTTGAAATGCTTTAGAACTTGTAAAGCTTGGAAACTCACAAAAATCAACTCGAAAATGGGTCATCTTCTCCTTGATTTTTGGCTATGTTACTCTCAAAATTTTAAAAAGCGGTTAAAGAAATAGTTCTTGAAAAGTTTTTTTTCTATCATTCAAAAACAGAATCACTCAATCTTGATTTGTATTGAGAAAGATATGGTCAAAAGAAGAAGAGGTGTTTTCGGACTTGAATATATGGATCCGAAAATGGGTCTAAAAGAAATGCGATTTGGACATAGCTAAGGTCAAAATTTTGAAATGACCCTCCTATTTCCACCCTAATTTCATAAGGAAATTTTTTTTTTAAGAGATGATATATAGATATATCATTCATTACAAATATATTTTCCAAGGTCATTCTCTTTCTCCAATAAACAAAATATATCCAGGATCAAAATAACTTACCAATATAAATATATCAGTGTATATCTAATAACATACACATACATATGAAGATGTATGTGTTCCTCTTGTTTAAATTCAGAGTATATACTTTATTTTTATTTTTGTACAAGAACATTCTGTTTGATTTAGATTTTAGCAATTCAGATTAATTATTGTATCCTGATTTTTGACCATAGAATCCACTGGAAACATGTACTTTAGTCTGTTATGCTAATTAAGGAATGATCAAGTAATAATCAGTGGAAAGCAAGCTTTTAATAAGGATGATTGTGTTAAAGTCTGGATAGCATCAAACTCAGGCTAAAAGAAAGTGGATCATAAGTGAACACAAGCAACATCTAGGCGTAATGGAAACGCGCCTAACTTATACATGAGAGGTCACGAGTTCGAGTGCTATGTTGGTCGGTTCAAACACAATTTTTGTTTTTCTTTTTATTTTTCTCCTGTATGGTTTGAAATCTGATATCTACCTATATCTGCACATATATATTTAATTTTTGCCTATAATCTAACATACAAAACAATAATTCTTACTTTATTATTTTTGAAACCCATTCCTACAACTGTTCTAGGAATTTAGGTTTATATTTTTGCCCAAATATCAACATGTACACAGATATACATGTACATGTCAATATCTTTGCTTATTTTCCAGAAAACTGGGTGAAACAATTGCTAAATGTACTAAGCTTTTGAAATGCATTTTTATTTTCAAAATACAATCTATCATGATCAACCAATACTTCATTTATTTGAAGCTGGTTAACTCATGTATCCTGTATCTGCTACACACTAGTTCAAAGCAATGGAGATACCATTCATTGCATTCTGTCTGAAGCTTTTAAAAACATTTTACTTTTCTCAATACGATTCAGAAATGAATTCAAACTTATTTACAAAGTATTTCAGTAAAAAGAAACTAAAATCCCTATAAGTTTACTTCTAGCTAAATCCAGATTTTATTCTAAAACTCAGTGCTCTGTTATGTCTCAAGATTAACTAATACATAATATAAATTATGCAAAACAGTAGCTCACCTACATATGCATAATTCTTTTCCAAGCATCCATATCAATGCTTAAAATCATTTCCTTGTTTCCCACTCAGATATTTCTTTTAGATTTTTAAACCTTAGTGCATAACAATATATTTAACATGATACAACTATTCCATCTAACCATAATAGAATTCATTACATGACTGGAAATCTTAGAAACATAAAAATTTTCCTGAATACATGCAGATATAATCAATTTAAGCTCTTATTGAAACTAGCTAGCATGTTCATTCACTCCTCCATAATAGCCATAACTTCATTTTTACTTAGTGCCTGGGTTACCTGAAAGAGCATGAGTGGCTGCCTCGTTTTAAAATGAGACACCCCATATGCCATGAGCAAACAAGGGTCAGATCTATGATCTGGTATGAGTAACATCAATACATTCATGATATTAAGCAATAGAGAATATAAGAGTACCAACTAGTTATTTAAGTAAATCTCTGCATCTAATTACTTTAACATGATATAAATAAGTTGATTCTGGTATGATATATTCATCTATCATTCTTTCACTTGCATACATAACCATGCAAACATAATTATCTATTTGCAACATTTGCATTCACTGGAACCACCATGGTTCCATACCAACCAATCCTAAGAAATATCCATATTCCTATTTCTTCATTTACAGGTTGTATAATTCAATTTAAATTCCTGCCTCATCTGCTATTAAGGAATCACAGGGACACATTGCAATGAACTAATTCACATCATTGCACAAAGATCTCAGGGCTTAAACAAACCATGTGCCAACTTGCATACTTCAAATATGACAAGCACTCCAGCAGTCTTCTTGGCCTTCCCTTCCCTAGTTTATTTACGAGTGTATTGTCTTAAATCCTATCATCAAATATGCTAAGTGAACATGTCACTGCAAACATGGAAACATCCATAATCTTTCCTAGCATAATTCTCCTCAGAAATAAGCAGACAGTTATTTCCTAAATGGGGTCAATATGTCTTGATCTTAGTAAAATATAAGAATATTTTCAACTGTAAAAAGAGGCATGGCATGTTCTTATTATATTGATCTGCAAGCCTTTATGATTGATTCAGATTCAAGATCTGGTTCAATCATAATTTTAGCTTGTGAGTTTCTTCTTTTTTTTTTATTTGATTAAGGGCTCAGCACTTAGAAAATTTCTATTGCACCCTTAACATTTTTCTTCTCAAGCCTCAGCAGTTATACCAAGTATAATGCAGCTCCCAACATTCTTTGTAAAGTTTCCATGCCATAGATCTATAACAGTTGAGAGTATTCTCTATATAATTTTAAGATCCTAGACTTTAACATTTATGAGTATAAATAAAACAGTATGATACACATCCAAAGACAAATGTCTCAACCAATCAAAGATCATCAAAATCATCCATATTAAATCATATCAGATTTAAAATAAGACATCCAAAAAGCATTGATGAAATCATATACATCAAAACCAGAAATATATAAATGGCAATATAAAAAGTGGCTGTCTCATCTCAGGTCTTAATGCCATGAACTCAGTGAGGTTACTCACCTAAATGTTTCTTCTTATTAATCCAGAAAATCCTTGTATGAGTGTTTTCTCCTTCCTTCCAATATTTTTCTCCTTTTCTTATTTTTGTGCAGCTCGGGGTAAAGATAATTCTACTGGCTAAAACTGCCTATTTATATGCATTTTTTTTTTCACTAGGGTTTTGTTAAAACAGAATTCCATTTCTGTCCTGGCTAACATCATGCATTTTTCATTCATAATACCCCGGCCATATTAACCAATTTAAAGACTGCATTTTCTTTCTTTTACTTTTCAGAAAATGGCCACTCACCTAGTCATGTTAAAAGTGTGACTATCTTATTTTATATTTTAATTATTCCTGAGAATCCCCTTTGCTATTTTTGCCTACACAAGCATATTAACTTGTATCACATTTCATGTCATTTTAATGTTATAGTTTCACTTGCTTATATATATATATATATATACTTTTCAGTACTTAAAAATGTATATTTGTATACATATCTTATCTAGGCTTATTTAATTCCTCTTTAATTTCAGAAACATAAGCTCCTATATGTATACAGGTTTACAAATCCTTATAACATATATATGTATAATTTTCTTTTTCCTGGGTTTTAAATAAAATCTGTTTACTGATTTAAAGTAAAACTTACTTTTCTTATTTCTTAAGATGATCCATATAATTCCAGAAATCAAATATCCATGTTGCAAAATCATGTTTGTATTGCTTTTTAATTCTTGTTTTAAATCCAAGAAATCTGGAGTTCTTCCTTGTGCCATTTCAGTGTGCACGTGCACACATATACTTGCACACTATTTATTCCAGAAATTTCACCATATTTAAATCTAAATATTTCAAAAATTAAATCATTTTACAAAAATGATTTTTCACAAAATTTTGGGGTATTACATTCACCCCTCCTTTTAGGAATTGTGTCCTCACAATTTTTCTAACATTTATAACAAGCATCATTTTCTTTTCTGAAAACTTATCAAACATATGCATAAGCAAACAAATTCAACCATATCAACCATGCATAACAAAAATTTTTCCAGAAAAAAAAAATTACCTTTTAATTTGCAAAAAGCTTAGGATAATCCATTCTAATCTTATCCTCTAACTCCCATGTGCAGTCATTAGGATCACTACTCCACTGGATCTTAACTAGTTTCAAGGTTTTGCTCCTTAATTTCTTTTCTTCCTTGGCTATAATCCCCACTGGTTCTTTTTCATAAACCAAGTCAGGATTTATTTGAATTTTGGTAGGCTCTTCCAAAATGTCTTCTTTATCATGTACCCATCTTCTAAGTTGGGACACATGAAAAACATTATGCATTGCTTTCATTTCCTCTGGTAGTTCTAATTTGTAAGCCAATGAACCAATTCTTTCCAGAATTTTATAGGGTCCAACATACCTTGGTGTGAGCTTACCTTGCTTGCCAAATCTCAAGACTTTCTTCATAGGTGAAATCTTGATGAAAACAAAGTCTCCCACTTCATATTCCACTTGCTTTCTCTTCCTATCTGCAAACTTCTTTTGCCTATCTTGAGCTGCTGCTATTCTTTTTCTTATTAACCAAATTTTCTTTGTAGTTTCTTTAACATATTCAGGTCCAAGAACAGCCCTTTCTCCAGTCTCTACCCAGCATATAGGTGATAAACATGGCTTGCCATATAAGGCTTCAAATGGTGCCATCCCTATGGTGCTTTGGTAACTGTTATTGTATGTGAATTCAGCTAGATGGAGGTGGTCTTCCCAGTTGCCTCCAAAGTCCAGTGTGCATGCTCTCAACAAATCCTCTAAGACTTTGTTCACCACCTCAGTTTGACCATCTGATTGTGGATGGTAGGCAGTGCTTAAGCACAATTCACTCCCCATGGCCTCTTGAAAACTTTTCCAAAACCTTGAGGTGAAGATGGTATCCCTATCACTCACAATGGTTTTGGGTATGCCATGCAACCTTACTACCTCTTTCATGAATATTTGAGCCAATTTTGGAGCATTTCTTTCTGTTCTAACTGGGATAAAATGTGCTACCTTAGTTAGCCTATCCACTATTACCCATATACTTGTGTTTCCCTTCTTAGATCTAGGCAGACCATCTATGAAATCCATAGATATATCCTCCCACTTCCACTGTGGTATACTAAGGGGTTGTAATAGTCCTGATGGCCTTTGTGTCTCTGCCTTGACTTGTTGGCAAGTCATGCACCTTGCAACATATCTGGCCACATCTGACTTCATCCCCTTCCACCAAAGATTTCTTTTCAAATTTTGATACATCTTGGTGCTACCTGGGTGTATGGAGTACTTACTCCTATGGTACTCATTTAATATTTCCTCCTTCAATTCTATATTTTCTGGAACACATATCCTATTTTTATTCCTTAAATAACCATTTTTATCAATTTGATAATTTATTACTTCCTCCCCTTTTGATATGAGCATTTTCTTTTCCACCATGTTTAGGTCTTGTTCCTGCATTTTCCCAATCTTAAGAAGTAAATATGATTGCAGAGATATCATACTTAATTTCCCTTTACCTTCACCTTCTTCAATGGGCATCATTTGTACCTTACTGTTGTCCTCAATTTCCAAATCAGTAAGTATAGACAAATCCCTAAACTCTTCCATCATCAACATGGCTACCTTGGCATGTTGTCTACTCAAGGCATCTGCAACTTTATTTGCCTTGCCTGGTGTATACAGTATATCTAGATCATAGGCAGCTAGGAACTCTACCCATCTATGTTGCCTCATATTCAAATCTTTTTGTGAGAATAAATATTTCAGTGCCTTATGATCAGTGTACAAAATGAATTTGGCACCTAACAAATAATGTCTCCAAAGTTTCAAAGCATACACAACTGCTGCTAGTTCAAGATCATGGGTTGCATATCTGGTTTCATGTGGCTTTAATTGCCTAGATGCATAGGCTACCACCTGGTTTTGCTGCATCAACACAGCCCCTAACCCAGAGCCACTTGCATCAGTGTACACAACCAAATTTTCATTTCCTTCTGGCACTCTCAATACTGGTGCATTAATCAGAGCTTCCTTTATTTTGATAAAAGCTTGCTCACATTTTTCTGTCCATACAAAGGCTTGGTTCTTTCTAGTTAAATTGGTAAGTGGTGATGATATTTTTGAGAAATCTTTTATAAATCTCCTATAATATCCTGCCATCCCCATAAATGATCTAATCTCACTGATGGTACTAGGCCTTTTCCATGCTTGGATTGCCACTACCTTATTAGGGTTTACTGATATTCCTTTGGCAGAGATGACATGCCCAAGAAAATGCACTTCTTCTTTCCAAAATGCACATTTTGAAAATTTTGCCTTTAAATCATTTTCCCTTAGCCTTGACAAAACTAAATGCAAATGATTTTTATGCTCTTCCACTGTCTTGGAATAAATCAAAATGTCATCAATAAAAATCAGTACAAACTTGTCTAAATAATCTCTAAATATTCTATTCATTAAATCAACAAAATATGAAGGAGCATTTGTCAAACCAAATGGCATAACCAAAAATTCATATAAGCCATATCTTGTGTTAAATGCAGTATACTTAACACTTGAGTCTTCAACCTTCATTTGATGGAATCCTGATGCTAAGTCTAGCCTAGAAAATATTTTAGCTTCACTGAGTTGGTCAAAGAGATCATCTATTCTAGGCAATGGGTATTTATTCTTGATGGTTACTTTATTTAGTTCCCTGTAATCTATGCACATTCTCAAGGTACCATCATGTTTTCTTACAAACACTACTGGAGAACCCCAGCAGGAATTGCTTGGCCTTATAAATCCCTTGCCTTCTAATTCTTCCAACTGATTTTTCAATTCTTTCAGTTCACTTGGCCCCATTCTATAAGGTTTCTTGATTATTGGACTTGCTCCTGGAATGAGATTAATTTGGAACTCAACTGGTCTGTGGTGTGGAACACCCTTAACTTCCCCAAACACATCCAAGTATTCATTAACTATGGGAATTTCTTCAATGGTTAGTTCACTCAGATCTTTTTCTAAGTCAACTAAATGATACAATTTCCCTTCCTTAGCTACTTCACATAGAACTGTGATCCTCTGGCCTCTAGAATTTTGCAATGATATGGTGGATGAGTCTAAATTAATTATGGCTTTAAATTGCCTTAACCAATCTACCCCCAATATAACTCCTATATTTGGGTAATTTAAAACATATAAATTGGAAATAAAAATATTTCCTCCTATGTTTAACTCCACATCCACACAATTCATGTTCAAAACACTAGAACTCCCTAGGGGACTTTGTACAAGCAATGGGGTTTCAACCAATATGCAGTTTAATTTTAATACTTTAACTACTTCATAGGAAATCAAAGAGTGTGTTGCTCCAGTATCATATACTACTGGTATGGGTATGGCACAAATGAGTAATGTACCTTCCACTTGGCCATGATTTTCAGCATCAATTTTCACTGCAGATTTGCCTTTACCTTCCAAAGTTGCCAATTTCCCTTGCTGTTTATTCTCAGGACAGTTCCTCTTCATATGCCCCTCTTTCCCACATAGGTAGCATTTGAAGGCTCCTCCTTTTAACTCTGGGCACCTTGGTTTGATGTGTCCTTCTTTTCCACAATGATGGCAAACCAATTTCTTCTTAGTATCATTGGCTTTTGTATCTTTACTCTTCCTGTTGTCTGCCTCCTCCTTCTTTTTATCATAAGGGTGATATCTCCCCTTATCCTTCTTGTTGTTGCTCTTAAAATTCCTATATTTCTCTCTTTCTTTGTCATGTTGTTCCAGTTTCAAGGCCAGATCAATTACTTGATCAAATGTTCTATCTGCATATGGCAGCATAGCTCTGCTAAGTCCTGGGTTCAGTCCTTTTATATACCTATCATTTTTGGATGCTTCATCTGCCACTAGCATTGCTCCATAATTAGATAGCCCCTCAAACTTTTGAGTGTATTCAGTGACATTCAAAGTTCCCTGCCTAAGTTTGATAAATTCTTCAAGCAAAATGGTCTTGGCTGATGCTGGTACAAATCTTGCCTCCAACATCTCCTTGAACTGATTCCAAGTGATTTCATTTTCATTTCTTCCAGCTATGATCACCTCCCACCAGCTTAAAGCTACCCCTTTCAGTTGTCTAGAAGCTACTTGCCTCTTCCTTTGGTCATCCAACTGCATGTCATTAAAAATCCTATCAAGTGTTCTCAACCATGCTTGAATTTCCATCACACTCTCAGTTCCTTCAAAACTCTTGCCTCCCAAATTGGAATAAGTCTTCAGTAGTTTTGAAATCTCTTCATGTGGGTTCTCAGGCCTATGCCCAATTCCATCTCTTAAAACCCTCACAAATTCTTGCATATCAAGCATTTGAGGTGCACTGGGTCCTGCATTGTGATGAGATCCTCTTCCTACCATGGTCTGCTAACTAAATTCTGGGCAAATGGTATTAGTATATTATGAGTACTTCTATAATTTCTATTTTCTTATCTAAATTATTTCATCCAAAACAAACAGACATAATACATTTCTATAATACTTAACAATCAATGCAACCAAGTGCTCTGATACCAACTGAAATGACCCTCCTATTTCCACTCTAATTTCATAAGGAATTTTTTTTTTTAAGAGATGATATATAGATATATCATTCATTACAAATATATTTTCCAAGGTCATTCTCTTTCTCCAATAAACAAAATATATCCAGGATCAAAATAACTTACCAATATAAATATATCAGTGTATATCTAATAACATACACATACATATGAAGATGTATGTGTTCCTCTTGTTTAAATTCAGAGTATATACTTTATTTTTATTTTTGTACAAGAACATTCTGTTTGATTTAGATTTTAGCAATTCAGATTAATTATTGTATCCTGATTTTTGACCATAGAATCCACTGGAAACATGTACTTTAGTCTGTTATGCTAATTAAGGAATGATCAGGTAATAATCAGTGGAAAGCAAGCTTTTAATAAGGATGATTGTGTTAAAGTCTGGATAGCATCAAACTCAGGCTAAAAGAAAGTGGATCATAAGTGAACACAAGCAACATCTAGGCGTAATGGAAACGCGCCTAACTTATACATGAGAGGTCACGAGTTCGAGTGCTATGCTGGTCGGTTCAAACACAATTTTTGTTTTTCTTTTTATTTTTCTCCTGTATGGTTTGAAATCTGATATCTACCTATATCTGCACATATATATTTAATTTTTGCCTATAATCTAACATACAAAACAATAATTCTTACTTTATTATTTTTGAAACCCATTCCTACAACTGTTCTAGGAATTTAGGTTTATATTTTTGCCCAAATATCAACATGTACACAGATATACATGTACATGTCAATATCTTTGCTTATTTTCCAGAAAACTGGGTGAAACAATTGCTAAATGTACTAAGCTTTTGAAATGCATTTTTATTTTCAAAATACAATCTATCATGATCAACCAATACTTCATTTATTTGAAGCTGGTTAACTCATGTATCCTGTATCTGCTACACACTAGTTCAAAGCAATGGAGATACCATTCATTGCATTCTGTCTGAAGCTTTTAAAAACATTTTACTTTTCTCAATACGATTCAGAAATGAATTCAAACTTATTTACAAAGTATTTCAGTAAAAAGAAACTAAAATCCCTATAAGTTTACTTCTAGCTAAATCCAGATTTTATTCTAAAACTCAGTGCTCTGTTATGTCTCAAGATTAACTAATACATAATATAAATTATGCAAAACAGTAGCTCACCTACATATGCATAATTCTTTTCCAAGCATCCATATCAATGCTTAAAATCATTTCCTTGTTTCCCACTCAGATATTTCTTTTAGATTTTTAAACCTTAGTGCATAACAATATATTTAACATGATACAACTATTCCATCTAACCATAATAGAATTCATTACATGACTGGAAATCTTAGAAACATAAAAATTTTCCTGAATACATGCAGATATAATCAATTTAAGCTCTTATTGAAACTAGCTAGCATGTTCATTCACTCCTCCATAATAGCCATAACTTCATTTTTACTTAGTGCCTGGGTTACCTGAAAGAGCATGAGTGGCTGCCTCATTTTAAAATGAGACACCCCATACGCCATGAGCAAACAAGGGTCAGATCTATGATCTGGTATGAGTAACATCAATACATTCATGATATTAAGCAATAGAGAATATAAGAGTACCAACTAGTTATTTAAGTAAATCTCTGCATCTAATTACTTTAACATGATATAAATAAGTTGATTCTGGTATGATATATTCATCTATCATTCTTTCACTTGCATACATAACCATGCAAACATAATTATCTATTTGCAACATTTGCATTCACTGGAACCACCATGGTTCCATACCAACCAATCCTAAGAAATATCCATATTCCTATTTCTTCATTTACAGGTTGTATAATTCAATTTAAATTCCTGCCTCATCTGCTATTAAGGAATCACAGGGACACATTGCAATGAACTAATTCACATCATTGCACAAAGATCTCAGGGCTTAAACAAACCATGTGCCAACTTGCATACTTCAAATATGACAAGCACTCCAGCAGTCTTCTTGGCCTTCCCTTCCCTAGTTTATTTACGAGTGTATTGTCTTAAATCCTATCATCAAATATGCTAAGTGAACATGTCACTGCAAACATGGAAACATCCATAATCTTTCCTAGCATAATTCTCCTCAGAAATAAGCAGACAGTTATTTCCTAAATGGGGTCAATATGTCTTGATCTTAGTAAAATATAAGAATATTTTCAACTGTAAAAAGAGGCATGGCATGTTCTTATTATATTGATCTGCAAGCCTTTATGATTGATTCAGATTCAAGATCTGGTTCAATCATAATTTTAGCTTGTGAGTTTCTTCTTTTTTTTTTATTTGATTAAGGGCTCAGCACTTAGAAAATTTCTATTGCACCCTTAACATTTTTCTTCTCAAGCCTCAGCACTTATACCAAGTATAATGCAGCTCCCAACATTCTTTGTAAAGTTTCCATGCCATAGATCTATAACAGTTGAGAGTATTCTCTATATAATTTTAAGATCCTAGACTTTAACATTTATGAGTATAAATAAAACAGTATGATACACATCCAAAGACAAATGTCTCAACCAATCAAAGATCATCAAAATCATCCATATTAAATCATATCAGATTTAAAATAAGACATCCAAAAAGCATTGATGAAATCATATACATCAAAACCAGAAATATATAAATAGCAATATAAAAAGTGGCTGCCTCATCTCAGGTCTTAATGCCATGAACTCAGTGAGGTTACTCACCTAAATGTTTCTTCTTATTAATCCATAAAATCCTTGTATGAGTGTTTTCTCCTTCCTTCCAATATTTTTCTCCTTTTCTTATTTTTGTGCAGCTCGGGGTAAAGATAATTCTACTGGCTAAAACTGCCTATTTATATGCATTTTTTTTTCACTAGGGTTTTGTTAAAACAGAATTCCATTTCTGTCCTGGCTAACATCATGCATTTTTCATTCATAATACCCCGGCCATATTAACCAATTTAAAGGCTGCATTTTCTTTCTTTTACTTTTCAGAAAATGGCCACTCACGTAGTCATGTTAAAAGTGTGACTATCTTATTTTATATTTTAATTATTCCTGAGAATCCCCTTTGCTATTTTTGCCTACACAAGCATATTAACTTGTATCACATTTCATGTCATTTTAATGTTATAGTTTCACTTGCTTATATATATATATACTTTTCAGTACTTAAAAATGTATATTTGTATACATATCTTATCTAGGCTTATTTAATTCCTCTTTAATTTCAGAAACATAAGCTCCTATATGTATACAGGTTTACAAATCCTTATAACATATATATGTATAATTTTCTTTTTCCTGGGTTTTAAATAAAATCTGTTTACTGATTTAAAGTAAAACTTACTTTTCTTATTTCTTAAGATGATCCATATAATTCCAGAAATCAAATATCCATGTTGCAAAATCATGTTTGTATTGCTTTTTAATTCTTGTTTTAAATCCAAGAAATCTGGAGTTCTTCCTTGTGCCATTTCAGTGTGCACGTGCACACATATACTTGCACACTATTTATTCTAGAAATTTCACCATATTTAAATCTAAATATTTCAAAAATTAAATCATTTTACAAAAATGATTTTTCACAAAATTTTGGGGTATTACAAATTTGAAGAAGTGATACAAGTAAAAGTTGTAGCTACTGAAATTTTACATGGTTTGAAAAAAAGAAAACCTCTATTTGGATTAGATATGAGGAAAATATGATAAGGGGAAGAGGAGGAAAAATGAAGGAATGGAAAGCTATTTATAAAAGGAGAAAAAAGATAATTACCTATCTACCCTTATACTTCTACCCTCCACATTATTTTGCTACCTCAACACCCTCTACCACACATGCCATTTCATCCCACCACCTTGTCCCACCCCCTAATCATGTCAAAGAAAACATGTTTAAATATGTTTAGGTACTAAGTTGCCAATATGTCAAATCTTGTCTTTTAAGGCATCTTTTAGTATATACATGTATATACTTAAGTATATATATACCTATGTATATACCAATATATTCTAACTAATTTACATTCGTAACCATTTAAATGTTGTATCAAATATAAACAAGGCTCACAACATTTCAAACAAAATTTATACAATGAAATGTCGAAAATTCTAAAACGGTTTCCGGTCATATTTTCTATTTTTCATCGAACTAAATATTCTGTAAACTGAATTTTACATCTAATTCACCATCGTTATTTATTATTTAAAAGAGTTTTATTTTAATTATAAAAACCATTATTTGAATATTTAAAATTAATTAAATATTTGCAAATCGAAGCAATGAAATTCCGGGTCATTGCACATATATCTTTATTGATTGACTTATTTAATTAATCCATTTATTTTTTAATCTTGCCAATAAATAATATTTTTTTGAAATTAATTTTATACCATTTTTAGATATTTTGAAAAATTATATTACAACTTTTATAATATGTGTTTTATTTCAAATTTAACTTTTAAATTTAAAACTTTAATTTTGATTTCAAGACAATTTTGAAAATAGCCCAAGGCCCAATTCAAATTGGGTATTTTCTATTAGGGCCAACCTATTGACTCACATAACTGTTTGGGCCAGGCCGATAGCCAAGTAGGACAGAGTACTTAATTACCCAACAATCCAGCCTAGACACTACCTTTTTTTAGACACCCTACTAACTGGGTTGTAAACTTAATTAGTTAGCCCTAATATGTCTAATTTAGACCGCATAGGCCATTTGGCTCTAATACCATTGTTGGAATTAAGCCATCCCACAATGGAGTAATTGGGTAAATTTCAAAAAAAAATCCATTATTAGATTTTTGTTTGTACTATATATTCTAATTCATTTAGAACTTTTCTAAATTTTTTGTTAAATAAAATCAATATATTATTTAAATTTTACAAACAAATTATATTTTATCTATAATTTGTATGATATATATATATATATATCTGTGTGTGTATCATATACACATATGTGTGTGCGTGCCTATGCAACAGAATAATGTGTACATGGTTTGACATATCCGTATATAGATGCTAGGATTTACACCGCAACGGACATGGTAGCCCCTCTTGTATCTAACTTGTTGTCTGAATGTGTATATAAATATGTATTAGAATTTTATTATTATATATATATATAAGTATATAAATTATAAATGTATATTCAGTTTACATAAGTTGAAATAATAAATGTGAAAATTTTGTCTAAGATATTAATGAAACTTTGTTTATATATATATATAATGTATGTATGAAATATATCATAAAATTAATTAGATAATAATTTATAAAATAATATATATATCTATAGAAAATATTTTAAAGCCAAAAAATTAATTTTTATTTTATATTTAATTAATATATATATATATATGTAAATAACAAAAATAACAAATATTATATTTAAATATTTACATACTTATACTCTCGCCCTAAATAAAAAAATTAATTTTAAATTTAAATTAAAAATACATATTTTAGTTATTAATTCCATTCAGAATTAATATAAAATAAAACAAAAAAATTATTTTTTAACTCCTGAAATATAAAAAAATTTCACAAAATTTATAAAAAAAATTAATATTATATATATAAACATATATTCATATATTCTTTTTTATAATCGATTTAAGTTAAATAAATAATTATACGTATGTGTTTGTATTTAATATAAATATATATATTTAAAATATTATGTCGAATATATGTTTTATATAAATAAATTTTATAGAATTAAAACATGGCATATATATGATTTATAATCTTTAGAAATAATCACTAGTTTATTGAAATTAATTATAAAAAAATAATTTTTTTACTGCCCATGAGCATAAAACATGATAAACATTCACAAAATAATTTTATTATTATTAACGTAGATGTAATAATGTACACAACCAACCAATTTGTGATAGCATTTCATATACGAGACTCGTTATACAATCTAACATCCTATCACATAAATAATATAACATATACATGTAATAAAATAAACATAAAACATAGATTTACCTTTCACTAAAGCCCATGCGTATGCGTTGAAATGTTGGGTCGATCCCCTTGAATCCGTTCACAAATCAGAAGTTGCTAGGTCCCAAACTGCCTTACCATCGATGTAATACCCCATAAATTTAGCGATAAAACATAAATTTATGGCGAAGCTCTACCATTTCCTTTCCTCCGCAAATTCTAAAATGCATATAAACTATCATATATACATATATATATGGAGAATAATGGAGAATAATAGAGGAGAAGAAAAGGATCGAATCGAATCGCCAAGGTAAATTGTAAATCTAAATCCAAATCTAAAAATTTAAATCTCTTTTCGGATCTAAATTTCTAATAAATATGTATATGCTTTCGGTACATATTTCGATAAGAAGAAAAGGAAGTCAAATATGAATAACATGATTTAGATTTGGATGCTTATAAATGAGTGGGAAATTATATATTTTTATATCATATTCAATTTATATCATTACAAATCTATTCTTTGTATGCCAGAATATAATTTTGGAGTTGTACGCTTAAATATATACATGTAATGAATTTGAAAACCATGATTACAAAAGGCTCTTTTCTTGGAGGAAGATATGAAGAAGCAAAAATTGAGGCAGAATTGGAGTAGGTGTAGTGACAGAAACACTAAATTCTTCCATGATAGCCTGAGAATCAAGCAAGCAAGGAATCAAATACATAGCATAAGTGACCTTCATGGTAATCAAGTCTCTACTCCTCATCTAAATGTTATCAATAAACAATAAACTTTCTATAGTGGACGTAGGCTACAACGCCGAACCACTCTAAATCTCTATGTTTTCGTACTTCTGTTTGTCTGCTTTTGGTGTGTTTGTTAGATCTACCTCATTTTCCATTTATATTCTTCACTTTAATCTCTTCAAACATGCCCGAAGAGTGTTGCTCCCAATTTTGGTACAAACAGTAATCAAGTCTCTACTCCTCATCTAATTGATAAGGCTTTCCTTGATTACTTCTCCGGTATTCTTGGTAATGATGATAATTTTGAGCTTGACTTAAGTATCATTGATGACCTTCATCTTCCTAGCCTTACCCATAACCAAATCTTCCTATTGTCCTCTTCAATAAATAACAGTGAAATTAAGGATTGCATTTTTTCCATGAACAAAAACTCTTGTGGTGGTCCTGATGGGTATAATGCCCTTTTTTACACTTCTTGTTGGAAGATTATTGGCTCTGTTGCTTGTAAGGCTATTAAAAACTTTTTCTCCAAAAATAGAATGCTTTCGGGCATCAATGCAACCAATCTTGTGCTCATTCCAAAATCTGATCACCCAACTCATGTTTCTGATTTTAGGCCTATTGCATGCTGCAATATTCCTTATAAATGTATGGCTAAAATCATAATTGCAAGACTTAAGACTGTCTTACCATCCCTTATTTCTGAAAACCAAGTTGCCTTCCTCCCAGACAGAAGCATTCTTGATAATGTATTGTTGACCCACGAACTAATAAAATATTATAATAAGAAGTATATTTCTCCACGTGTTATGTTAAAGCTTGACATCAGGAAAGCTTATGACACTTTGCAATGGACTACGATCACCAGGGTCCTTGCTAGAATGCGGTTCCCTGACCATTTTGCTGCATGGATGTACACCTGCCTTTCCACTGTTCATTTCTCTTTATGTTACAATGGCACTTCTGCTGGTTATTTCAAAAGTAAGCAAGGCATCAGACAGGGTGATCCTATGTCATCTTATCTCTTCATTCTTGTCATGGAAGTCTTGACTGCCACGATAAATAATAAAGTGGCCAGTAAGCACATAAG
Source organism: Allium fistulosum (assembly GCA_030737815.1). Classification (NCBI taxonomy): domain Eukaryota; kingdom Viridiplantae; phylum Streptophyta; class Magnoliopsida; order Asparagales; family Amaryllidaceae; genus Allium; species Allium fistulosum. Next base: position 452,275,269 of record CM060901.1, on the reverse strand, counting down.
TATTCACCCCAAATGTAAAGATCCTTTGATCACATGTTTGATGTTCGCTGATGATCTCATAATATTTACCAAGCCAACGCCTGATTCCATCTCTTCCATTCTAGGGGTTTTAAAGACATTTCACTCCTTCTCTGTTCTTTCTATCAACACCTCCAAGTCTAGCATTCTGATTGCTAGAGTCCCCCTTGAGTTGCTTCATCAATAAGACTTCTGTATGGCCTGTCTTTTCGTCCAGATTCCTTTTCTTACCTTGGGATTCTTCTTGCCACAACTACCATAACTACAACCCAGTGCCTTGGTTTATATACTAAGATCTCAAGTTCGATGAATTGTTGGTCCAACAGAATGTTATCTCAAGCGGATAGGCTTACCCTTATCAAGTCTGTTTTACACTCTTATACTTCATACTAGTGCAGGACTTTTATTTTTCCTAAGAAGCTTATTTTTTGTTTAGGAGAGCCATGTGCAATTTCCTATGGCATGGCTATATTTATTCCAACAAACTTAAACCCATCAGTTATCAGCAAGTTGAAATGAAAAAGAAATGTGGTGGCCTTGGTATTTTGAATCTTCACCTCTGGAATAAGGTAGCTTTTAGTTCTCACTTTGTTAACTTGCTCAATAGGAAGAACAATATATGGGTAACATGGTTTGTCAAGCACAATCTCAAAAACAAGTTTCTCTGGATGATGGATATTCCTCATCATTGCAGTTGGATTTGGAGGACTATCCTCAAGCTCAGATGTGTTTTTTTGCCGCATCTGACAATGTTGGCCTCTCCTCATGGGCATATGAGTTTCTGGAATGATCCTTGGGCCAAACATGGTTTGATCTTTGCTAAACCATGGCATTTAATCATAGAACCTAAACTGGGATTCCTTATGATGCTCTTGCCAGTGAATTCATAACCAATGGAAGCAATTCCCTCCCTTATTCCAGTAACCAATCTATCAGGAACCTATGGCTCAAATCGAGCAGCAACACTACCCCTTTGTTCAAGTTGACAAGGTGGTGTGGTCGCCTGATTTCAAAGCTCACTCTGTTTATGTAGTGTATAACTGCTTGATGATGCATGATAACTCAATCCAGTTTGCTTGGTATAAGAGAGTGTGGAATAATATTGTTAGGGAGAAGGATAATCTGTTGCTCTGGAAGGTGATGAGGAATGCTCTGAACACTCGTGCTTAGCTTGTTGAGATCGGTATGCAAATTGTTAGTTTATGTGTCTTCTGTCAGGAGGAAGCAGAAACAAACAACCACTTATATTTCCCTTATGGCATCATCTCATACTTCTGCTTGGTCGAACTAATATTTCCAGAGTTAGCAATATTGGGTGGTGTAACATTTATAAAGCAACTCGGTGGAGGGATGGTGAAAGTACGCTTTTACTTTGATTCTTAAGAAATTTATTTTTGTCACATGGAAGCACAGAAATAAAAAGATTTTTAATGGTCTAGACACTTCTCATATTGGTATTTGGAATGCTGTTAGGCATGAAATTTCCTCTGGGATAAGGAATGCTCCTTTTGATTTTGGAGATGAGATTACTGCAGCTTGGATTTAGTTCCCTTGTTTCCTTTTGCTTTTTCTTTCCTTTCCTTGTTTGCCTCTTTTTTATTTTTTTTCTATCTTCCTTTTTTGTGATCCGTAGCATGTTACGGTTCGTATTCGCTTTTATTGGTTTGTAATAAACTAGTAGGGGCCCAGTTAACCCGCTTAGCTTTGCTAAAAAAACCATGCTTACATATTATGTGAATTGTTAAATTTGATTACATATTGCATATACTTGAATCTGGAAAGTATGGGTGAAAGTCGTCCCTAAATTTATAATATTGTATAAAAGTTCCAGATTTGTTGGTTGAATGATAGATATTAGTAAACATGAATGGGAAGTTATTATAATTTGGATTAGGGTTTAAGTAGTATTTTAATTCATTGGAATGAAGTGTGTTGCAATATAAACTTCTATAAATTATCCAGTTTTATAAATACGAATAAAAGCGTATCGTTTGAAATAGCAAAGAATATGCCTAAAAGAAAGAGATGTATAAAATAAGGGTGTTTACTGTATTTTGTACCATCTATTTTAATGAAAATAGAAAAGATAATTCCTTGTAATTCCAAACGTAACACAAGTCCTCTTTTAGATCATTTATAAAAAAATAAAGAGTTAATGTTTTCTCTTGGGAAGATATAATTCCAACGCATTAAAATGCAGAAATCCCTAAGTATAAACCAAAGTGTTGTAAGTAGAGATAATAACAACAATTTAATTGTATGTCTAATATATGCGATTAAGACATGCTAGAAATTAAACAACAATCGAGAAATGTAGGTAAAGTAATGAAATGAGTAATTAAGAAAGTTTAGTAATCAAAAGAAGATAGTAATAGTTAAAAAGAAATAGTAAAATATATCTAATAATATAAAGGGAAAGCAAGTAGTAAAAGATAATTAATCTATTAAATTAGAAGTAAGCGGTGAATGACATTAAATTGATATTAATTGTTTGCGCCAAAATTGGTTACAAATACCAAATTGCAGATGAAAGCACCAAATCACGGTCACAGATCACAGATAGATTGTATGTAGTAGAATTAAATATGAAGAACACTCAAAAAATTAAAAGGAAAGCAGTAGAAAGACAAGATTTATAGCGGTTCGGCATTGTAGCCTACGTCCACTTTGAAGAGTTGCTGTTTTATTGATGATTCTCTACTGATTTACAAGAGCACAATTGATAATATCCAAGTTACAATGGAGTTCAGCAGAGTAACGGTGTAGAAGAGTTCAAAAGTCCCCTTTCTAGAGGCATATGGCTGCTATTTATAGGCATGGCATGGAAATATCTAACTTTGAATTCGGAATACTCCACACAAGTGGGTGGGTCTACGCGATCGATCCGGGGTGGTTTGGGATCGATCCCTAGGTATTTCATATCGATCCAAAAGTGGTCCAATGGCGATGGGGTCGATCATGAACATTCTTTTGGTGGTATGCAAGCTACAGTGAAAATTTGAAGGCATTTGGAGTTGTAGATCTCGAGTTACGATCAATCCAAGTTAATTCACAATGGGTTGTCATGTTCGTATCCGTGGTTGTCGATCTAGTTCGTATCGATATTTTTTCGTATTGATCTTTGCCATATCCATCGTCCACCAATTACGCATCGATCCGAGTTTCACGCCTCAATCCATGTTGAACGTTTCATCACTTGACCTGCTCCCTCATATCGATCAATACGAAACCGATCAATACGAAACAGCTTATGATTGCTTTTAGTATCGATTAAATGGTCGTTGATTTCATATCGATCATCTGATTGATTAATACGAGTCATATAGTAGGATCGATACGAAGTAGGCAGTTGAAGTGCAAATGAACATGGATCGAACTCCATCTACTTCGTATCGATCATTTGGTATTGGTTTCGTATCGAGAATAAGAAATGGTTTCATATCGATGGAAAGTGATGGTTTCGTATCGATCATCTGGTCGATCGATACGAGACATGCGTTTTCATGGATCGATACGAAGTGATGACTGTGGGCTGCTTTGTATTGATGGGAAGAGTTGATTTCGTATCGATCGTCTAGATGATCAATACGAAGCATATGTCAGCATGGATCGATACGAAGTGAATGACCTTGATCGATCTGAAAGATACATTTTCCTGATGGATACGAACGAAACGAGTGTCACCTTGATGGATACGAATAGGATGGATACGAGATTGATGGGGACACTAGTAGCTGATCGATCCATAGCTCTGACTCAAAGTAGCCGCCTCCCTGACCCGAAGTAGACCTGTCTCTGACTCGAAGCAAGTGCTACGACGACTCGAAGTAGCTTGTAAATGTGCTAATCCATCAAGGACCTGAAGAAACCTTTCTCTAACCCAAAGTAACATGCCTGAAAACCTGAAGCGAACATGAAGGTGACTCGGAGCAGACTCCAAGCAACTTGAAATGACTCGATCTTTGTCAAAACCATATTTCAAACATCTTGTGCTATTTGTTCATCGACAATGCTATATTCTGGCTTCATGATCATGTTTATTATATGTGAAAATCCAACTTCTATCATTATGCAGTCGAGTTGGTTAAATCTGCCTGTATTTTGCTTTGCCAAAAGGCGGGTTAACACTTTTCCCCTCAAAACATGCCTTGTGATATGAAGGTGTGTTTTGTAGTGCCATAAGCCGGACGTTCGTATCCTGTTAATGACCTGTAAAAAAATTGATAATCTTACATGATTGTGAATAACGATCGTTCGAGATCACATGCCGTTCGAAGCGAGTTGTGACCGTTCGAGGTCGGGTGCCGTTCAAGGCGAATTATGTATGCCCGAGGGGGACTTAGTATTGTTAATGTCATATTTCATGTTCTAGTGAGTTTCAGAATCATTTGTTATGGCGGTTTGTCGCTATCTCAGAGCATGCCTGAGGATCGTTCGCGATCCCGTACATGTGTAAGTGACTCAGCCGTTATGGAATTATAAATACCAAATTTACATGCAAATGAGTATTATAACAAAAATGTCCAACTAAATCAAGTTCAGATGCAAAAAAATAGAAAATAAAAGCAAAACAGAGACGTCAAAGTGCAAACACCTATACTGATGCGGTTGATAGTCATCTCAGAGCATGCCTGAGGACCGTTCGTGATCCCGTACATGTGTAAGCGACTTAACCATGTTAATGTGGAGTTTGCTACTTATTCGTCATTATTCTAATCAGCCGATGACAAGCTGACACCTTGATCCAGAGCCGTCCTCATTTGATGCAGATGGCGGCCAATCCTGTTCCACTGTCGCCGCTCGCCTTTTCACATACTGTAAAAGCATACCATTCTAGATATGTCCTTCTATCTCATCCTTCAAGTGCCTGCAATCGTTTTTACTATGGCCTCTTAGTTCGTGGAATATGTAGTACTTGCCTAATTTTCTTTCATTATTGGTTGGATGCCTCCTCATTGGCCTTCGATAGGGAACCTGCCCCCTAATGTCTTGGTAGGTTCGTTCCAAAGTCTCATTCAACTCCGTATAAGAGGTGAATCTTGGTTCCTTCCACGGCCGCTTTGGCTCACCATAGCTATCCTCTGCATTCTGTTTTCCTTTATCCTTGCCTGAATCCTTTTCGGGCGGATCTCCGCTTTTGACTGCATAAACTTCAACTCCCTCTCCTTCCTCTCTCTCAACATTTGCATACTCTTGTCGCAGAAACCTTTCTGCCTCATGGTAAAACTCTCCTAGATCCATAGGCGGATCCCTTGTCAATGAATTCTTGAATTCCGTTCCATCAGCTATGTCAGATACAACTGCCATCAAGACCATGGATGGATCTGGACGATCCACCGATGCTGCTGCTGCATTAAATCGTGTCAAAAAACTCCTCAAAGATTCCCCGATTCTCTGCTTTAGTGCTATCAAACTCATCACATTCTTGGGCCTTGAAATGTGAACTCTGAACTGCCTCATAAACTTCTCAATCAACTCGGTCCATGTTCCAATGGAGCCACTTTCCAATTGTCTGAACCATAGTGTTGTTATGTCTGTCAAACACAATGGGAAGCACCGGATCATGACCTCCTCCGATGCCCCTAGTACTTCCATGTGCCTCGTATACCTCGTCAGATGAACTGGAGGATCCATCCTTCTATCATACGTCTCCAGTGTTGGTAGCTTAAATTCAGGTGGATTCCTGGCCTGCCTAATTGCGGGAGCGAAAGGGCTCCTGTTCACATCTTCCAGATCTCTATTCACTAATCCGCCTCATGGCTCATCTGACCATCTTCGCCAATCTGTCACTGTTGCCAAGCTGTAGTCCTTGTCCGTTGCCTCCGATCTACCCCCTGAGTTCATGAGGGAATCTTGAAATCTGCTCTTCTGAATGATCATCCATTCCTCTATCAACGCCATGTTGAATAGTTCTGCCTGGTATCCTGCCTGAGATTGGATCAACATGCTCCAGGGAAGTTCCCCCTAGCTCTGGGGCTGCTCTTGATGGTCCCGCTCTATTTTGAATTCTTGTTGTTCCATGCTCCTGATCCCTATTTCCAGCACTTCCTGCAGTTGCGTTCCCTTGATTCTGCACTCCGGCCTGTCCAACTTGTCGAAGTAGGCTCTGCATCATCTCCTCTTTCCTTTTCAGCATCCCTTCCTACATAGCCTCCATCTCGTCTCTGGTGATGAAGACTGAAGTCTGATTAGCTCCTAAGGATGCCTCCTGGCTTCCTTCATGCTGACTCCTTTCCGCTCCCTGTATCCTTGTTGATTGCTTCGTCATAGCTTTCAGATCCAAGTTTCTAGGCCTTCAAGTTCAAGATCCAAGCTTTAGAATCCCTGAGTGCTAGCCTTCTCAGTGAAAGCATCAAAATGTTTGCACCAAAATTGATTAAAAACACCCAATTGCAGATAAAAGCACCAAATCACAGTCACAGATCACAGATAGATTGTATGTAGTAGAATTAAATATGAAGAACACTCAAAAAATTAAAGGAAAGTAGTAGAAAGACAAGATTTATAATGGTTCGGTGCTGTAGCCTACGTCCACTTTGAAGAGTTTCTGTTTTATTGATGATTCTCTACTGATTTACAAGAGCACAATTGATAATATCCGAGTTACAATGGAGTTCAGCAGAGTAACGGTGTAGAAGAGTTCAGAAGTCCCTTTTCTGGAGGCATATGGCTGCTATTTATAGGCATGGCATGGAAATATCTAACTTTGAATTCGGAATACTCCTTCTCACACGTGGGTGGGTCCTCGTGATCGATCCGGGGTGGTTTGGGATCGATCCCTAGGTATTTCATATCGATCCAAAAGTGGTCCAATGGCGATGGGATCGATCACGAACATTCTTCTGGTGGTATGCAAGCTACAGTGAAAATTTGAAGGCATTTGGAGTTGTAGATCCTGAGTTGCGATCGATCCAAGTTGAATTCAAAATGGGTTGTCACGTTCGTATCTGTGGTTGTCGATCTAGTTCGTATCGATACCTTTTCGTATCGATCATTGCCATATCCATCGTCCACCAATTATGCATCGATCCGAGTTTCACGCCTCGATCCATGTTGAACGTTTCATCACTTGACCTGCTCCCTCATATCGATCGACACGAAACCGATCGATACGAAACAGCTTATGATTTCTTTTCGTATCGATTAAATGGTCGTTGATTTCGTATTGATCGTCTGATTGATCGATACGAGTCATATAGGAGGATCGATACGAAGTAGGCAGTTGAAGTGCAAATGAACATGGATTGAACTCCATCTACTTCATATCGATCGTTTGGTATTAGTTTCGTATCGATAATAAGTGATGGTTTCATATCGATGGAAAGTAATGGTTTCATATCGATCATCTGGTCGATCGATACGAGACATGCATCATCATGGATCGATACGAAGTGTATGACTGTGGGCTGCTTCGTATCGATGGGAAGAATTGATTTCATATCGATCATCTGGTTGATCGATACAAAGCACATGTCAACATGGATCGATACGAAGTGAATGACCTTGATCGATTTGAAAGATACATTTGCCCGATGGATAAGAAAGAAACGAGTGCCACCTTGATGAATACGAATAGGATGGATACGAGATTGATGGGGACACTGGTAGCTGATCGATCCATAGCTCTGACTCGAAGTAGACGCCTCCCTGACCGAAAGTAGACATGTCTCTGACTCGAAGCAAGTGCCACGACGACTCGAAGTAGCTTGTAAATGTGCTAATCCATCATGGACCTGAAGCAAACCCTTCTCTGACCTGAAGTAACATGCCTGAAAACCTGAAGCGAACATGAACGTGACTCGGAGCAGACTCCAAGCAACTTGAAATGACTCGAACTTTGTCAAAACCATATTTCAAACATCTTATGTTGTTTGTTCATCGACTAGGCTATATTCTAGCTTCATGATCATGTTTATTATCTGTGAAAATCCAACTTCTATCATTATGCAGTCGAGTGGGTTAAATCCGCATGTATGTTGCCTTGCCAAAAGGCAGGGTAACACTAATGAAACAAGAATCAAGTTGTATCAAATAACTGAATACCAGCAGTTAAACATAGGAGGCGTAGTAATTCAATAAAATTTATATAGCCTCAAGTATGTGTTTAACACGGGTGTGAATTATTGGATCTAATAAATAACTTAAGTTAATTAAAAATGACTTAGTCATTGGTATGGGTTGGGATATGAGGTCAGTAATGTTGCACAACAGAAGTTTGCCTCCCGGAAGAGGTACCACCGGTTGTGTATACATAGTACTGATGTGAGACATCTCCAACTGTAAGACCCATGTGTTTGCATATAGGTAAAGGAAATATACCAAAGTAAGGGTTTGCCTCGGTTGAAGTGTCAAAATGCTAAGTAGGGCCTGCTTCAATGCATAGGAGGTATGCGCTAAGTAAGTAAGTGGGCATTTCCTTGATTGCATAAGGAAATCTAAATGGGAAGGTGAGTATAGGCTCAATGCTATGTCAGTAAGGTTGGTACCATATATGTGAGGAGTAGGGTTGTACATATAGTAGAAAGCATCATCGGTCATGGGGCGGTCGGTAGAAAGACGAGGATTACGCCTAAACGGACTACACCTCCTATTAGTTAGGTCATGTTTGGAACATGCACCACCTTACAATTATTTATTAGTTAGTTTGTTGTTAAGAGGCAAGGCTAGAAAACCCTTAGTTGAGGTCTTTCAAGCAAATGGGATGGTCCATGGAGCCGAGTCCATGATTATTCCGAGGAATGGAGTCCTTAATATGAAGCAGCTAAATAAGTCTTCAAGACATGGTAGAATATGGCTAAATAGTTCTAATGCCATTATTAGGCACTTACTGGAAGATCCTCGGTGTACATGAACAATTCGGTCTAGACACGGATGGTGAATATCTGGCATAGGTGCAAAGTTACGTATACTAGCGGGGAAAGTATCCCTGTCCAAAGGGGGGCTGTGATACATATATATACATTTATGATGTATTTAGTTATTGTATACCTCGAGTACGTAGGGCATATTTAAGCGTATATGAAGTCAAGACGATTAAGTTTAAAAAGTAGACATAATATGTAATGGAAAGCAATCAGCATAAACCAGTGTTATGTATAAAGTATATAATTTATCAGTCACCGGAACATTATTCTTACCCCCTCATCATTACAATCCATAGGATAGACTTAGAGGGATAGGTACCGGTACAAGCCAGGAATGGTGAAAGGACGGACATCTTATGCATGCTCAGCACTGACAAGGGTACTAGATACCAGAGGTATTAGCCTTGGTGAGTAATTATATATTTATTATAATTTATTTACTATTCCACAGTGAGTTTATATCGATGGTGTTCTGATATGCTTTTGTTATTTATAAGATACTAACACCAACGATCTTTACCCCAATGGACATGGATTTTCAATTTAGCGAAAATTCAAGCCCATTAAGGTGCGGGTTGTTACATTTGGTATTAGAGCCTAGGTTAGTCGATCTTAAGAATTAGGATACGTTGAGTGAACATATTTGTATTTGTATTATAATTATATATACATATATATTATATGCCAAACTCTACAAATTTTGACCATAGAAGTAGTTCCAATCATATTTTGATAAGATGAATAAAACGGCTATGAGTTGGGATAAAAGATGAAGTTGAAGATAAACACCTATCCCGATTACCCTACGGGAAGTTGGTCATATTGGAAGGCGCTGACTTAAGAAGAGCATGAATGCGACATATGGAAAAGTCCCTAAAGCTGGATAGTACTTGACTCCCTCGTTGAGCATAGATTGTTATATGGTTGTAGATCAAAGCAGGATTGCTGATTTATAATGTACATTAGGTCCAGATAAGTGGGAAGAGATGAATCTATATGATGTAGATATCTGGAAGTAGGAACTAAAAAAGTTCCCAAAGAAAGGCGTGTATATATCACTCTGAGATGATAGCTGCATTTTCTTTAATGTATTTTGAAGAGAGATAAGCCGGGAAGTAAGTAGAAAAAAAGAAAAGTTCAAAAGTAGGGACAAGTAAAACCCACCCTGAATTTGACCCCATATGAAGGAATTTATTAAAAGGTTTGAAAATAATAGTATTTGAAATTATTTTCAAAGGATTTATTTAAAAGTAGAAAACCCTATTTTTGAAAAGTAAGTAAATATTAATTTTTCCGTAGAATAACATATTCTTTAATATTTAAATATATAAAAATGTATAGTCGAAATCAAAATTTTGCTTAGACCGAACGTTTCAGTTAAAATGGGTTTTAATAAAGAGATATTTCTTTTAAAGGAAAAGTAAAGCGTATATATAGCTCATTGATTTTTCTGAGATGAAAAAGTTTAAGTTACAAAATTCTTTTTTAGGGATGGACAATAGGAAGTGGTACTGGTTTATAAATGGGGTAAACCAAATGGGAAAGAAGACAAGAACCTGAAATAAAGTGGTAGGCGAGTGCACCGCTATTGGTAGATAGGAATTTTTTAGAACGGTCGGAACGAAGATTAAGAAGGCAGAAGCGGAACAAAACGACATTAGTTTAATAAATATTTTATATTCGACCCGACTTGAATAGGGTTCGGGTTCATATTGGGCCAAAAAGACCTAGAGCGATCGACCATTGGGGATGCACAAGTAGACCGCCCTAGATTGGTCGGTCGACCGGTTACGGGTTTCGGACTTGACTCGAACTTCGAATGCGATATTAAGTCGCATTTAGGTCTAGCTGTCACTTCATTTTCCAAGATCCCTCTTTATCTTCAATTGGGACAGCAACCCCCTCCTCTTCAAAAACCGTCGACCCATTTCTAGCACCCCTTACGTCGACTGCGAAGACTCCAGAGGACTCCATGACCCCGAAGACTTGTGGTGCTCCATCCAATTTAGCCCTTAGATTCAAATCTAAAACCCCCTACCAAACCAAATCATGGAACCTCCCTGAAGTAGCATCTCCTCTCGCCACCCGAATCTAACCTCATGAAGAGGTCACCTAGCTACAACACGACAAATGAAGGATATAGAGCTACAAAGCGACGGAAAATTTCGCGTTTCTTCAAGGGCGACCGGTGAAGTTTAGGAACTTCACCGCTTATTTCTTGGAGGACTTTTTTACATCTACAAGATTATTATCGATCCTTAGCCATGATACATTTGAGTAGGAAGCAACCCAGGATGCATGCTTCTATTCGACGCTAACTTGGAGTATTTATTCGATGAGGACAGAAACAAGTTTACATCCAAAGTGAAAGGAGAAGAGATTCAGATTACAGATGAGCAGTTTAGAGCCTTATACACATCTCCACAATAGGAGAGGATCTAAAGGATATCAAGACCTTCGATCAAGCTATTCTTCATCAGATTTTCCATAGGGGAGTAGGCGTTTAGCAGATAGACAACATGCAGGACCAAGCCCGTCTGGTTGCCCGCATCATTCAGTATAACATCCTCCCCAAAAACTTAGAGTTTCAACCAGATCTACCCTTGGTGTAGAAGGCCACCTACACCATCATAAGTAGTGTTTAGGTATACTGGGCCAAGGCCATCATGTGCCATTATGTAGGTCCAAGAGTTGGGACAAGGAGGAGCTATCTTCCATACTTTCATATTTTCACTCCCATTTTTCGACAGTGGGAGTTAACTTCCAAGGAGAGCCGGTGCTGACGAAGGCACTTGCACTATTGGATAGGTCTTCCCTTAGGAGGATGGGGATTGCATGGGCACCTGTGTAGTTTGGAGAGAAGGAGGGAGCAGGGTAAGCATAGATGGAGTGAGCTCTATGGCTAGATTAGGAGGCTGTAGAGCCACAACCGTAGGTCCTTGAGTATGTAGCGATCAGAAATTCCTAGATCCAGACCGAGACCGGGCTACAAGAGATACGAGATGATCGACAGGGCCAAGTTCGTGAGCTTGGATGCATAACCACCATGTTGCGATCATTCAGGGGTCTTAGTAGTGGTTCGAGTTCTCATGGAGGAGTAGAGCCATCCCACAACCCATATGTAGTAGTAGGGTTAATAGTAGCAGTTATTGTTTTCTTCCAGCATTTGTTATTCTTTTAGGTTTGGGTTTTAAACATTAGTTGTTTATGTTTGTATAAAACACATACGATGTTATGAGAAATGTTCCTTATTATTTGTTCCTAGATTGACCGCTGTATTTTTTGAAAATATTATAAATAAGGAAATCTCATAAATGACACTTAACTAATGCAAGGGATATATATATATGTATGTATGTATGTATGTATATGTATATATATATCTATATGTATGTATGTATAAAGATCGAAAGTTTATAAAATAAATTAGGAAGTTTGTTTTATTAGCTACTAAAAGAAAAGTAAAGTTAAGTCCTAAAAAGTATTAAAAATTTTAGAAGGCAAATTTTAGTGAGCGAATGACAGGGAAAGGTTGTTGCGAAACCATGGGTCACTATTCCTATGTCTTAAAAGTTGGAATTTATAAATGAACTTTTATATTGATTATTATTCTAAAATAAATTTTGGAAATTTGAAAATTTTACCATGTAGTAAAAAACGGTTAATCATAGATGTTAACCTATTGACTAAATCCCGACTGTGTAGGATGTGGTTAAATTTGTTTTGAAAAGTAAAAACACAAAATTTTGAAAAGAATTGTTCAAAAGTCTTCATTTTAAAAATGAGTTTCTATTTTTAATTTTTCCAACAATTTCTAAAATTTAATCTAAAAAGAAATTAAACAAAAAACGGTAATTTTTTATTTTTGAAATGTCATATGCTTAGGATAGGGAAAAGCGATGGGTTAGCAAATATGAATTTTACTATGCAGCAGAAGTGTCAGTAAATAAAATATAGTTAGTGATGAGGGAAAAGGCTATTTTAGCTTTGGGATTTATTTTTCCATACCATATCGATAGGCGAACAAAACTTGTTTTAAATAACTCTACTTTAAAGATATAAAAATTTAAAGGTAAATTTACTTATATGGACTGTAATTGGAAAAGTTAGAAAAAATTGATGGCAAAAGAGAAGGTTCAAAGGTACAGTGGAATAGGTACACAAGAGAAAGATGGAAATATAGAATTCTCCATCTAAACCCTTTTTTCGATATAAGAATATAGGTTTAGAAAATCGGATTTTTAAATTTTGGATGTTAGAAATTGTGTGCTAGGATTTTGGATAATAGGGATTGGATGCAAAATTAGTTGAGCTATACTTCTATTTGTAAAAGTGTGAGAAATTTTTTATGCAAAAACAAAGATTTTGATTTTCAAAACTTGCATACATATAGAACTGCATAGGTTGTTTGCAATATATTTTCAAAATTGTTTCAAGGAATACATTCATATAAGAGGCACTGATTTAGTATTATTCAGCATGCATATCATATGTATTGTGATACACCATGCACTTGTACACAATTGGCTGTAAAATTGATTGAACACTAATTGGTTGGTTAGCTTAGAATGATTGCGCGTTGTGTTACATGATCCGATCCTTGAGGAATTTCAGAGACGAAATTTTTTTAAGAGGAGGAGAATGTAACTCCTTATAAATTTAAGGTAATCAATTTAAAAAGAAATCAATAAACAATTAGTAAAGCCAAAAATGGAATTTTTGCAAGCATTATAATTTGATTACGAAGCTTGTACCATTGTGTTTGTAGTGATTTTCTGATTAATTTTCATATAAAAAGTTTTCCGATCGGAGATCAAACGAAAAACTTATTAACGTTTGAAAATTTCAAATCGGAAATAATTATATATGTAATTAAGGAAATAAATATGATTAATTAACATTAGTTAACGTTAACGAATACTTAACATTTAAACAAGTTTAATGTTAACAAATCTATATAAAATGGTATTAAAGAATATTAAAAAGGAAACAAACCGAACGTTAACAAAATAACACGACCAGTCGACACCCAAGTTCAACCGGTTGACCGGTAGATATGGTGCCGCCAACTGGTAATGCTACTGCGGCTGTAAATTGAACCTAGGCCAAACGGTCCGGATTTAATATAATCTTATCTAACAGCTGGCTGATTCGAACCCCTGTGAATACAAGTTTGACCCCTTACTATTATTCTCATATTTTCTGAAGCAACGGCAAAGCTCTGCCATTTCCTTTTCTCCATAAATTCTAAAATCTATACAAACTATAATATATGTATATTTGTGTGTGTGTGTGGATGACAATGGAGAATAATAAAGGAGAAGAATGGGATCGAATCAAATTGCCAAAGCTAAGGTAAATTGTAAATCGAAATCCAAATCTAAATTAAATTCAAATCTCTTATCAGACATAAATTTCTAATAAATATGTATATGCTTTCGATACATATTTCAGTAAGAAGTAAAGAGAGTCAAACAGGAATGACAGGATTTAGACCTGGAGAATTGAAAGCTTAAAGCTGAGTGGGAAGTTATATATTTTTATATAATATTGGATTTATATCATTGTAAATCTGTTCCTTGTATGTCTAAAAATAATTTTAGAGTTGCAGGCTTAAAAAATATATATGTAATGAATTTGAAAACCATGCCTACATATTCTGTGAATTGTTAGCTTTGATTAAATATTGCATATAGTTGAATCCGGAAAGTAAGGTAGAAAGTTGTTAATACCACATTTATTGATTTTGAAGACAACAACCATATAAATATAGGTACTGATGTTTTCCCATGTATAGAATATTTTGCAGGATATTATACAGGTTTATACAAGTACAGGATAATCGAGTTTGAAGACTGATCGGTAAAAAAAACTAGAGATCAAGTTTTAGATATGATCAAGATATTTGAAAACTCATGAGTTTCAAGACAAAGACATAAAGAGTTTAAGAATGCAGTTTATAGTTAATAAACATTAGATTAATTTGTTAAAGTCCTTAAATAACAACTTTCTTTTCTTTAAATACTCTCTTGTAAAAGTATTTATTTATATATAAAAAAAATTATTTTATTTTCAAAATATATTTCTATAAATATTTTACAAGATTTTTATGTATTAAAGTATTTAAAAACCATGTTTAAACGACTTTACAAAATATTAGAATATTATAGCACTTTAAATGTATTATTGTTTTTCAAAATAAACAAGGGTATGTCGACATATGTACCGTTGAAGAGGTGTCATTTGAACTTTGAATTGTTGTGATTTTTAGCTGCATCTCTTCACAAATAGACACGTCCATTCAAACACTATATAGAAGGGATTGAGAAATAAATTTTCACAATTATTTTCTCTATATTCCTCTTACTCCAAATTCTCATTATATATTTCACAAAATTCACTTTCTATATTCTTCAAATTCACTCAAATTCAATCTCCACTTTACTACATTCATTCTCTACAATCTACTCGCTGATTTGAAAGTATTCTTTATTCAATTCAAATATCAAAGTGCTATCAAAGGACTATAGGATATTCTGTATCCAAAATTCAACTATTTGTATTTAAAATCAACAACTCTCTACTACTATTTGTATGGGTGTGCTTGTTGCCCGTTCAAATAAAGTGGGTGTGCTTGTTTCCCATTTAAATAAAGCGGATGATTTTGTTATCTGGTTAAATCAAGAGATTCTACCTTGAGCTCAAAAAGTCAGAAGGATGTATCTTGTTGCCTTAAAATCAAGATTGTATTCTGGTTTGCTTGCTACCTGATTAAAGCACGCATTGGAAAGGAAATCCAATACATATGCTGTACAAGTCTGGACATAGGATTGGTTAATCCGAACTATTGTAAAACTCCTGGTGTTATCTCTCTTACTTTTACTTTATTTTTACTGCATATATATAAATATATATGTATGTGTGTGCGCGCGTGCATGTTTGTATGACTGCCTATTGCTATATATCTGTGTTAATTATTTGTGTTTTAATTTAAATCTTGAAACTATATAGAAAAGTTCTATATAAGTTATAAAACACTATTCATCCCTCCTCTAGTGTTAAAGTAGCCTTCAGATCCATTCACACTAGTACAATTTATACCACACCGTTTCCCATATTTGATATTAGAGCCTTGGATTTTCAAAAACTCATTATTTGATTTTTGAAAAATATAAATTGTTAGTTACACCGGTAGCACACTTTTGTAGAAGGATAATCGACTACTAGACTGCCACTATTTAATGGTAGTAATTATACTTACTGGTCATGTAGAATGAAAGTTTATTTACAATCCAAGTGTTTAGATATTTGGAACATTGCATAGTGTTAACGCTAAAATTTGTAAACGCTAACACCCGGTGTGAGTTGAGACAAAGTGAAAGCACCACCCGTTTGCACGGGAACTAAAGGTAAATAGAAAATAGCAAAAACAGTAAAAAGACAACGATTTTATAGTGGTTCGGCTCAAAGTCAAGCCTACATCCACTTTATCTCTTCTTTATTGCTGATTTGATTACAACTTTTACAATGTTTACAATGGATCTTCGGTTACAACATAATCGAGACAAGCTAGAACTTTGACGGTGAATTGCTCTTCGAATCTATCTTCCATGCGGTTGATCTCTTCTCTCGGCTCTTTGAAGTGTTGTTGGCAAATGAAGTGTTGTGGAGGTTGAGAAAGTAGCAGAGCTTCGATGCTTCCAAGTCTGGAAAGAAGTCCCCTCTTAGTTGGAGTATGTGGGGTATTTATAGGAGAATTCTGGAATTAGGTCGTAGGTCGTGAACGACCTTGGATAGGTCGTAGGTCGTGAGCGACCTAGGGAGCACGGGCCACGGATTCACAGGGAAGTTGTAGGTCGCAAACGATCTAAGGATAGGTCGCTAGGTTGCCTGCGACCTAGGGGATATGAGCTATGACTTATCTCAACTGCACTTGGTCTTGTCTGAACGAGTTAGTAGGTCGTGAGCGACCTAATGGAAGAGGTATGGTATGTAGCTTCGCTCTGTTATAGCTCGCTAGGTCGTTACATTACTAGGTTGCTAAGTCGCTGGAGCTTTAGGTCGCTAGGTCGCTTTGTGACATTAGGTCGCTAAGTCGCTGGAGCTTTAGGTTGCTAGGTCGTTCCATCCTTTAGGTCGTTAGGTCGCTTGTGATGTTAGGTCGCTGAGGGTTTTAGGTCGCGGAGGCTACTAGGTCGCTGAGGGTTTTAGGTCGCGGAGGCTACTAGGTCGCTGAGGGTTTTAGGTCGCGGAGGCTACTAGGTCGCTGAGGGTTTTAGGTCGCGGAGGCTACTAGGTCGTTGAGGGTTTTAGGTCGAGAACAACCTAACAAGGACTTGCTCTGTTGAGATGCTAAGTTGACCAATCTTTGAGACGAACTATCTTTGGTTTCTCGGTCGATCTTTTGGTATCACGGCCTTGCTAAAAAGGCGGGATAACACATAGAGTGAGTACGCTGAACTCCAAACTGAATACTCACAATGGACACCTGAACAAAAGACACAAGCACTAAATAACTCTAAGGCCATGAACATTTTATATTGCTCATTAGGTAAAAATGAATTTAATCGAGTTTTATTTGTAACACTAATTATGAAATTTGGAGAACTCTACAACTTACACATGAGGTCACTAGTAAAGTAAAACAAACTAAGATTTCCATGTTGACTAACCATTTCAACTTTGTAAAATGAAATCAAATGAGTCTATTTCTAACATTCATTCTATATTTCAAGATATAGTTCATTCATCGGTACCATTAGGTAAAAATTTCTTAAAAGAGGATCAAATTAGAAAAATCCTTAATTCACTCTCTTCCGAATGGGATCAAAAGACATTAGCAATAGAGGAAGCCGACGATATTATTAAATTAAAAATTGAAGAATTAATTAGTAACCTAATGTCCTATGAAGCACATTTGTAGGATAGAAGAGAAAATAAGGCGACCAAAAAGAAGTCAATTGGATTCATCGTGACAACTAACGATCAAGATTCAAATAAAGATGATAATGATGAGGAGACCACACTCATGACTCAAAATTTTAGAAAGTTTATGAATACAGAAAGATGAACAACTTTCGTAAAATTAAAAATAAATATTCCGAGAATGAAAATGTTTTAAAGTCCTACGATTGTGGTGAATCTGATCACATATAAAGAGACTATTCGCAGCAAAAGAAAACAAAGAATTCACCAAATACCAATTCATTCAAAAAGAGAAAAAGGGCTTACAATGCAACTTTGGATGATTTTGATACAACATTCAATGACAACGAACCAGACACTGAAAATATCAATATGTGTCTTATGGCGATGAAAGATTAATCAGATCAAACAAAGGAAACAACAAAATCAGTACTTTTCACATTTCATTTTTTTTTTGAAAATTACTTAATATAGGAATAAATATATAATACTAGTAGTAAGTATATATGGATATAATGTATACAGTATGATAAGTGTGTGTGTGTGTGTATAATATTTCTTTAATTTTAAATTTTGATTCTTCGGCATATATGTCGATATATGCCACCTAGGTATGTCGATGTATCTGGCAGAATTAGAGGAATCTTTTCAAAATTCAAACATTTGAACTTCCTTTTCTTTTACATTAAATTCAAAATTTGAAAATCCATGTTTTTACTTGTCACACGACAATTCAACTCCTATTTATTCACTCCTTCTTACCTCATCTTCTATACATACATTTTATTTCAAAATCAAACATATTCTTCACTCACTTTCCTTCAAAATAAACTAATAATGTCTTCCTCAAATCAACCCTCTTCATCCAAAGCCATTAAGCTTACCAAAAGAATCAAGTTAACTTTTCGATGATCATGAGTCCGTTGAAACATATATTGAGCGTGCTACTTATGGTAAAGTATTTTCAGGAAGATTTGCAAATTTTAATGAGTTTTATTCTTATAGTTCACAAGATCTTACTTTAGAAAATGGTATTTTTTGGTCTAATCAATTCATCTCAAAATGATTTTGATCGCTATCCCGATTTGTTTAAAATGTTTTATGCTAATTTAAATGGAAAGTTTTATTAGTGAGAAGAAGGTCAAATTTGAAGTAGTGTCAAAGATACTACTATAGTTTTAGATTGTGAAATTTTTGGTCAAATTCTTGGCTGTAAAAGTAGATGAAATGACCTCTCCACTTTTGAAATTAATTATGGAAATGGAGAAGTAATGCATGACTTGTTTTCAAATGATGAAGAGTATGGTTTTAAATGCAAGAATATTAGGCTAAAAGCAAGACTAATGAGTCTTATTTTATAAAAAGTATTACATATAGGATGGGGAATTACAATAACCTCATTCAAAAAAGTTTTCAAAGCCCTTTTTTCTATTTTTGGAAAATATAAATTGGGCTCAAGTGATTTTGGATAACTTTGTTCAAAAGAAAATTTCTAACTTTGTTCAAGTGATTTGGGTATTGATTTAAGAGGCGATAACATTTTTCCTCATAAAATTTTCAACAAAACAAACCTCTCTCATGCACATCCCTCTTGAATTTCAATCCTACGAGTCTCTTGTCGAAAAGGAAGAGAGATTAGAAAGAGAACAAGAACAAGAAATTCTTCAAGAAGAAGAAGTGAAGATATGCAAATAGATAAGGAGGAAGAACAAGAAGAAGAGGAGGAGGAAATGGATACGTCTTTTAAAAGCTATGACAAACCATGTCGCTATTCAAACAAAGAGATAATTAGGAACCAAGAGAAGCTTTTCAATAATCAAAAGAAGCTTAAGAGCTCCTCTAGTAAGAAGTTCACTAGCCTCTCAAAAAGTCGACAAATAATATGGGAAGATAATGAGAAATCTTGGTGGAAATTCTTCATCTTCATCATCATCTTTCTAGATCTATTTAGCTATCTTTGTGTTTTCTAGTTTTTACTTATGTTATTTTCATGTATTTTTCATTATATTTATGTATCTCTCTATCTAATTAATTATATTTGCTTAGAGACTTCGTTTCTGTTGTTAAATATATTCTTTTATTCTCTGGAATCATAAAACAAAAACATGCAAATTTCTACATGTATGTCGACATACTTTTTTTTTCTTCGGAATTTGAAATTTAAATAAATGAGTTATTTTTTGGAGGGATGAGTTACTAATCTAACTTTTCACTTTTATAAAATGCTTTTTCTTCTAGAAAACTCAGAAAATAATTCATCGTCTTATCCTATTCCTTTCAATGCAATTCTTGTCATAAAAATGAATTCAAACATCAATTTTTCAAAACAAAAACTTAGTGATAATCTAGAAGAAACTCTACAATCCTTCGACAATGACCTTTGCTTCATTCTTCACAATCAACGACACTTAGAGTTGAGTCAAATACAAATGATCAAAGAACAAGAAAAATAATTCGATTCTCTTCGATGTTTTATTTCTAGCTTTGCTAAAGAAGTTCAAAGCAACATCCTAGAATGCTCGAACTCTAAAGCGAAAGTGGAACATGAAGATTGGGAAGTTATCAACACCAATCCTATCTTTGGTTCTGAAGGTTGGGTCGAAGTTCCCAAAAAAATCTAGGTTTTAATTTGTATTTATAATTTTTAAAATGTATTTATTATACATTTTTAATACATATAATTAACTTTAGTTATAATTTGTACGTAGTTAATTGTACAAAGTATGTATGGATTGTGATATATGGTTGAAACAAGATGTAATTATAATTGTGTTTATATATATATATATATATATTTCTCAGAAATATTATTTCGCATTAATATTGATTTTGATTCCATATAAAATGTATCACATTTCTTAATATTTAATATGTCATATTTTTAGGGGAAGTTTATTTATTTTTACCCATTTTTTATTGATGACAAAGGGTGAGAAAAACATAAAATATAATATATGCATATACTAAAGGGAAGTTAACCAATTTAGTGGGAGTTACATTATATTTTATAATAAAAATATTTGCATGATTGTCATTATCAAAAAGAGGGAGATTGTTAATACCACAGATATTGATTTTGATGACAACAACCATATAAATATAGGTACTAATGTTTACCCAAGTTGTATAAGATATTTCATATGATATTATACAGGTTTATACAAGTACATGATAATCGAGTTTGAAGACTATCGGTAAAAAACCTAGAGATCATGATTAAAAGATAATCAAGATATTTAAAGACTCGTGAGTTTAAAGATAAAGACATGAAGAGTTCAAGACTACAGTTTATAGTTAATAAACATTAGATTAATATGTTAAAGTTCATAAATAGAAATTTTATTTTCTTTGAATACACTCTTATCGAAGTATTTATTTATCAAAATATTTATTTTATTTTCAAAGTATATTTCTACAAATATTTTATAAGAGTTTTATATATTAAAGTATTTAAAAATTATGTTTGAATGATTTTACAAAATATTATAATTTTATAACACTTTAAACGTGTTCAAAATAAACAAGGGTTCGTCGACATACCCTACCTATGTATGTCGACGTATGTACCATTGAAGAGGTGTCTTTAGAACTTTGAATAGTTGTGAGTTATTTTTACATCTCATCATGAAAGACACCCCTTAAAACATTATATAAAGGAGACTGAAAAACGAATTTTTGCAACTACTTTCTCTATATTCTTCTTACTTCAAATTCTCATTATATATTTTACCAAATCCACTTTCTATATTCTTTAGATTCACTCAAATTCAATCTCCATTACTATATTCATTCTCTACAATCCACTCACTGATTTGAAAGTATTTTCTCTTTAATTCAAAGATGAAAGTGCTATCACATCACTGTAGGATATTATGTATCCAAAGTACAACTATTTGTATTTAGAATCAATAACTCTCTACTACTATTTATGTGGGTGTGCTTGTTGCCCGTTCAAATAAGTGAGTATGATTATTGCTTGTTCAAATCAAGTGGGTGTGCTTGTTGCCCATTTAAATCAAGCGGGTGATCTTGTTGTCCGGTTAAATCCAAAGAGTATACCCTGAGCTCAAAAAGTCAGAAGCGTGTATCTTGTTGCCTTGAAATCGAGATTGTATTCTGGTTTGCTTGTTACCTAATTAAAGTAGGCATTGAAAAGGAATTTGTACATGCATTGTACATGACGAGCATAGGATTGGTTAATCTGAACCAGTATATAATTCCCGGTGTTATCTCTTTTACCTTTACTTTATTTTTACTGCATTTATATATATCCGTGATTGCCTATTAAATATATCTGTGTTGATTATCTGTGTTTTAATTTAAATCTTGAAACTATTAAGAAAAGTTCTACATAATTTATAAAATACTATTCATCCCTCCTCTAGTATTAAAATAGCCTTAAGATCTGTTCACACTAGTATAATTTATACTACACCATTTAACACAAAAGTAGTCCCTAAATTTGTAATATTGTATGATAATTCTAGGTTTGTTGATTGAATGATAGATGTTAGTAAACATGAATTGGAAGTTATCATAATTTGGATTGGGGTTTAAATTGTATTTTAATTCATCGGAATAAAGTAGGTTTCAATGTAAATTCTATAAATTATCCAATTTTATAAATATGAATAAAAGTGTCATTGAAATAACAAGGAATATGCCTAAAAGAAATAGATATATAAAATAGGGATGTTAACCGTATTTTGTACCATTTATTTCAATAAAATAGAAAAGATAATTTCTTGTAATTCCAAACGTAACACAAGTCCTCTTTTAGATAATTTATGAAAAATTATAGTGTTAACATTTTCTTTTGGGAAGATGTAATTCCAATGCATTAAAATACAGATATACCTAAGTATATATTGTAAGTAGAGATAATAACAATAATTTAATTGTAAATCTAATATATGCAAATAACACAAGCTAGAAATTAAACGATATGCGATGAAATGTAGGTAAAGTAACGAAATGAGTAATTAAGAGAGTTTAGTAATCAAAGGAAGATGGTAATGGTTGAAAAGGAACGGTAAAATATATCTAATAATATAAAGGGAAAGTAAGCAGTAAAAGATAATTAATCTATTAAATTAGAAGTAAGCGGTAAATGATGTTAAATTGGCATTAAAAGAAACAAGAAGCAAGTTGAGTAAAATAATCGAATACCGGTAGAACATAGGAGGCGTAGTAATTCAATAAAATTTATATAGCCTCAAGTATGCGTTTACGATGGGTGTGAATTATTGAATCTAGTCAATAACTTAGGTTAATAAAAAATGACTTAGTCATTAGCAAGGGTTGGGTTGTGAGTTTAATTATGTTGCACAACATAAGTCTGCCCTCTAAAAGGGGCTACCAGTGGTTGTGTATACATTGTACTAAAACGAGACAACTCCAACATAGAACCTATGAGATTATACATTTGTGCATAGGTGAAGGGAATATACCAAAGTAGGGGCTCGCCTCAGTTGAAGTGTCTAAGGCCCAAGTAGGGTTTGCTTCAACACATATGAGGTATGTGTTAAGTAACCAAGTGGACATTTCCTTGATTGCAGGAAATCTAAATGGGACGGTGAGCATATGCTCGGCTCTATTCCAGTAAGGTTGTTACCATATATGTGAGAAGCAGGGTTGTACACATAGGTCGAGAGCGTCATCGATCTTGGGGCGGTCAGTAGAAAGACGAGGGTTACGCCTAAATGGACTACACCTCCTACTAGTGTAGATCACGTTTAGGACATGGGCCGCCTCATAATTGTTAGTTAATTAGTTTGTTGTAGGGGGCAAGGCTAGATAACCCTTAGTTGAGGTCTTTCAAGCGAACATGATAGTCCGTGGAGCCGAGTCCATAATTAATCCGAGGAACGGAGTCCTCAATACGAAGCAGATAAATAAATCTTCAAGATGTGGTAGAATACAGCAAAATAGTTGTGATGCCATTATTAGGCACAAATAGGAAGATTCTCGGTGGACACAGACAATTCAGTCTAGACATAGATGGTGGATACTCGATGCAGGTGTAGAGCTACAGATTCCAGTGGGGAAAGTATCCTTGTCCAAATATGGATTGTGGTACGTATATATACATATATATGCATATGTAGTATTTTATACCTCGAGTAGGTGGGGCGTATCGTATGCCTATATGAAGTCAAGACGACAAAGTTTAAAAAGTAGACACAACATATAATGGAAAACAATCGGCATAAACTAGTGTTATGTATAAAGCATTTAATTTACCAGTCACCAGAATGTTGTTCTAACCCTCTCCTCATTACAACCCACATGATAGACTTAGAGGAACCTGTACTGGTACAAGGCAGGGATGGTGAATGGACTGACTTCTTATGCATGCTCAGCGTTGATAAGGGTACTAGATACTAGAGGTATTAACCTTGGTCAGTAATTATATATTCATTATACTTTACTATTCCACTGTGAGTTTATATCGATAGTGCTTTCATATGCTTTTGTTATTTATAGGATACCAATACTAACGATCTGTGCCTAGTGAACCTGGATTTAATGAAAATTCGGGCCTATTAAGGTGCGGGTTGTCACGACCGGCGATCAAAGAGTTTTTGATGTAATTTTGTACTTGGATTTTAGTGATTATGGAGGATGGTCGGTGGCTGAAAATAATAGAGAGAAAGGAGAACAAAGTGTAAAAGAAATGGTGTAAAAGGTGACTTATAAATAGGAAGTCAAGAGAGATAAAAGTGGATCACATCCTAATATCTCTCTCTTACCGGTTCTACTTTTTTAACCATTCAAAATCCTCTCTAATAGCCACCATATGGCCATCCAAACCATGCATTATATTACCAAAAATATCATGCCCATATGGGTCTCAAATCTGATCCAAGTTCGAACAAACTTCAATGTAATTTTAAATATTATTTAAACGCATACTGATATCGTATATCGATAAGTATATTTATAGCTATTATAAACACAATGTTTTATATTGTTCAATATACATCAAATAAAATTTTATAATTAATATTTCATAAATATTAATTGATTTAATTAATTTATAATAATTTATAAATTAATTAAATCAAGTGGTAAAAAGGAATATTCAACGTTTTGGTTGTGTGACTCTTAGGCATAAATTTGGTCGGCGATTAATATTGAACATTTCAAATACTAACGTTCACATGTTACTTGGTAGGTGATTTGACATTATGGCCAAATTTATTGCTTATTTGGTTTCAGTAAAATTCAATTTTGCTTTATTAAGCGTTACCCGACAGTGATAATTATTTACACCAACTCTATTCTTCAAAATTATATCACTTTGGACTTATGGAATTTGGTAATGGTCCCAATATCATCCATACTCACCTCTACAATCTAAACACGAAGTCCTTTATTCAATAATAACAATCATTATTAACCTAACTGCTCTGACTAAGGACTTTGACTTTGAGTTGACTTAGGTTAACCGTGAAACTAACCTCATATAACTTAGGAGACAAATCCTTTCTTGAATAGTGTTTTACTTCCAATGTTTTCACTCAACCCAACTATAGTCGTTCGATGGACGCTATATCATGATTTAACTATAATCAGCATGAAGCTTCTATATTGAAGATCAACAGTATTCACAAGTCGAGAGAACTGTGTAATTTTGTCACATCGGTATTTTCTGTTTGACCTTAGTTATATTAACCAACAGAAAAGTATCGAGTGAGTCATCCCATAGTTAACAATAACTATTAGTATGTTACCTCTTGGCATCCAAGCAGTCATGAGTAATACACTGTCCAACATTTAGAGAGCGTTATGTACTCTAGTCTCAGCGGATGTATCAATATCCAGCCTTGATACATCTTGACTAGGAATATTTGAAACGATGTGTTTATTTTATTATGATAAACCATTCATGGTTACAACGCATTGTAACCACTATCATAAAACATACCATTTGTGGATTTTCTATTAAATACTTTTAATTAAATTAATTAATAAATATATAACACATTATATCAAGTATATGATGGAAAGAAAATACTTTTTATTTCGAACAAGTTTGATCATCGAGTTAGATATATGTAACAAATTACATAATTAGCTCTAGGCATATCCCTAACCTTATCAAAAATTACAATAAAATTTATATTTCTTTAAAATCGTATCATCAAACAGTATGCTCCCCATCTTTGTACGGTTTTACTAGTTTTACAAAGCTAAAAAGAAATTAATCTTTATTTCGATGTAGCTTTTAGTACAAAATTATGTATGTTGGTTTTATATATTTTATGGAGATACAAAGTAACTAGTGGCATTAAGTTGAGTCGTTTCATCGTTAAACTTGTCGGGATAATTCTACTACACCCAAAATCTTTTTTGTCAAAATATGAGGCCAACAGAGGAAAAATAAGAGACACTTGAATTCCATAAGTTTAACCAGATTTTGTGTCCCTGATCTTTCATTTTAATAGAAAGATATCGTTCGCAGTAAATTTTTGGTCCGATTGAGTTGGCGTTGCTTCCGACGTATCCATGGTGGGACCCACCAACCGTTGTGGTGAAATGAACAAATTGATCGGCCGACATCCGACGCATCGGAGGCCAACAATAATTAATATATATTAATATCTTAATCTTCTTCTAAACACTTGTTAATACCTTCCTACCTTTTCTAATCCAAGTAATTAACGGTTGTTTTGCCTACTGTATGAGCCAAAATAATTTTTTCTAAAGCCAAAAGGTTATGCAAGCAATACAAAAATGTCTATGCGATAAGATGCATCTCCCACTTTAATTTGCTACATATTCACTCAAATTTCTCTATCTAATTTGACTTTAATGAATCCCTAATATTTCTTCCCCAAATAATCACCATAAGTGGCTTTAAATAATTGATCCCTGCCAAGCTGCATCGCTTGCCCCTTCGCCACCAGTGATCCTTCCTTCTTCCCCATCACTTGTTCATCGACCACCTGTTCGTCTCTGCCATCTTCTCACTCCATTCCCTTTCCTCCCTTGCTCTTTTCCCCTTCGCCAAAAAAGCTTCCACTCTAACCTATTGATTCTCATACCTATGATCCCCTTTTTCTCCATGTCTACCTCCATCTCCATCTTCGGCATATCCTCTACTGTCTTCCTCTCATGGAAGTCTACTCGTTCTCCCAAAAGCTCAGATTTTCCTAGCTAACGCTTTTAGCAACTTTCAAATTGGCTTCAAGAACCCATCTACCACCTAGCAAGGTAAGGAAGATGGAGGGTATGTCTAGCTGGTAGGTGACCGTAAACATTATCATATGTTAGGTGCAGTAGTGAAATTCTCTTTATTTATTGTTTAATATTTTTATGCTACATATTTCTTATAGGATAAAAATTTGAATTGTGGTGTAAAATCATTGTAAGAAATTTGATTATTTCTAGTGATGTTAGTTTTAACTTATATATGTTTATAATTTAGCACTCAGTTATGTAATTTGAAAATTTAGGTTGTAAGTACATAATTCAACATTTGTAGGTAATTTGAAAATTTGGGTTCTAAGTGCATAATTCAACATTTGTAGGATAACTAATCCATTTGACCATTTTAAGATAAATTTAGTATGGTCAATAATTGTATATATGCTTAAATGTTGTAAGAAAGGGAATTGTATTGATTGATATAAACATTTAAAATCATATGTTAATTTTAAGTTACTACATCCGTCATACGTAACAATATGTATATAGTTTGAATTATGAATTAATTTATCTGAAAATATGCTATATGATAGAGTTGTAACATAAGTTGTATGACAGAGAAAAATCATTTATGATTTTGGTTAGCTATAACATTAAGTTGTGCATACTATTTAGTTACATTAGGAGAAATGATAATAATTATGCCAATAATAAAATATAATCATAATTATACATGTACCAGAACTTGATAGTGTATCATGTGAGTAAAAACTAAAATTTCATTTTATTTGTTTGGCATTCGCAATATGGCATGAAGCTGCATTTTGGGAATATAAGAAAGATGTGTGCAATATTCATGCACATATTGGAATCAAAACTCATGACAAATTTGAATAAGAACATTTGGTTAAACAAAGCATTAATATGTTTGTGTTTCATAGCAGAACCTGAATATGTAATTATATATAGCAAAGAATTGGAGTTGGGTTACACAAAGATCCTAATTGACAACTTCTTAATATTTGCAAAGGACATGATTGCATTACAATTACTTAGAAATGTTGGAAGTACTGAAGATATTTTCAATTCATTGTTGAAAACTTTGGTATGAAGACTTCATTTGTTTTCTTCTTGAATGAAGTGGATGCAAAGCTAAGCATATAACGAAAGTGTTTACATCAAAAATGGATCAGCACCCAATACTGAGTTGTAGGGAAATAGGACCTAGATCTAGCAAATAGTATTAAAAATAAAATAAAATCAAGGAGACACGAGATTTTATACTGCTTCGGCAATCTCCGGCCTACATCCACATTATGTTTTATTGATTGTTGTTTCAAGAGAATTTGAGATTACAAGTTACTAGCACAAGGGTTTGACAGGTTCAATGGTCTAGAACTGCCAAAAGTAGCTGCCTAGGTGACTAATGTGAGGGAGGTACGAGATGAAGAAATGGCAGAGTTTATGCCAGCAGAAAATCAAATCACTTTCTATTTGCGGTAGGGTTTGTATTTATGGAGAAATAGAGGTACATGGTTAGAAGCCTGCTTGCACTGAAGTTCAAAGGATAGGCCGATGTTATATAAGTGAGCACAGAGGCACATGACCCAAGAAAATGACTTGGTACCGATCTAAATGACTAGGTACCGATCTATTTTTCTTGGTGTAAGTCGAACTATTTCACTTGTTTTTCTTGTCTACCTTCTATTCGATGTGTTTCAAGCTCTTTTCCATCGACTTTGAGTTGATTCAAGTGATCTTCCGGATAACGCTTGTATTATCCTGCTCTCTTCTCATCATCATTAGAATTGCTCATCTAAACTCTGGAAAACCACTTAACCATAAGTGGTTGGAGTAGTACATGAAATATATGGAGTTTAGGAGGAAGAGAGGAGAGAAAAAACAACTCTTCACTGACCCAAATGACTCTTCATCGAGTTATCTCCTTAACTCTAAACTCTGAAAAAACCATTTATCCACGAGTGGTTGGAGTAGTACATGAGATTTGCGGAGTTCGGGAGGAGGAATGAAGTGAGAGGAAAACTCATCATCGAGTTAAATGACTATGTACTGAGTCATTTATTTAGTCTTAATTCCTCTGAAATTTCTCCCAGTTGCCTCTTCGCTCCGTCTAAGTGTACTTCCAAGTTTTCAAGTCGTTTCATCTTGACATTTGACTTCTGCTTGATTAAAAACCCAGTTAACACTTGCCTCCCAAAGCATACTTTGATTGAAAACAAAGCATGCTCTGAACCAAGGCAAGTTTTGATTTGTTATCTCTTGATTCTGGATAGTCGTTTTGGGATTCCTTCAATTATTTTGCATTGTTAGAATTATGTTCTTCATTCTTTGTGCTAAAGACAAGACCTATGCTCTAAAGATCTGATCTACGCTTGGGAGATCATTCCATGCCTTAGATGAGCATGCTCTCTCTTTGTTGTGTATTGTTTTCATTTTTGCTTTTCTATTGCCATCGAGAGCCTTGCCTTTAGGACCTTCCTATGCTGAATCTTTTAAGTCACCGTTAAGAGTTTTCGGCCCCTGATTTCTTCTATCCATCGACTGAAATTCATATAAGGTTGGAGGAATGGCGATTGCTGTAGAAATGGTGATGACGATGGTGGTGTGGCTGATTGCTTCCTTGTGGGAGATAGTCGGAGTTTGAGATGCGCTTGACCAGTGCTGGATCCCAAGCTTGTCCTAGTTCATGTTCATGCCACTTTGGAGATACGCTCAACCCTCCATCTTCGGCTAACTCCTATCAATGCATGGCTATTCTTGTATTTCCGCTTGAACCCCAATAAGACAGTTTGCTATAGGAACGGTCGTGTTGGATGATTCCATCGATACGCTTTTCCTATTTTTGCACTCCTCGTGTTCCTGGAAAAGAAAATCTTTCCGCGTCACTCCGGACAGCGGCTCCGTTATCGATTATTCATTGATGATGGGTAAGTTTCGACATATAATATCACTGTACGACACAACTCATTTTTTAACATGTCGGGCTATCTACACGGGATCGTTCATTTGTCGCATACAAAACACTGGACTCATATTGCATTGATTGACACTTCTCACTTGCCCCAATCAATGCTTGGAATCCACTTAGTCGACATACATCAACATCCTTTGGACTCCAGATGTTGGTCACATGGGTTTTAATTTTCAAAATAAAATATACATGATCGTGTTGAACGTCAAGTTTCCTTTTCTAGAATAACTCGTTGATCGCCTCGCTTCAAGTCCGGCGATGGTATGTCTACTCCTCTTGAAGCTGGGTCCTCCACAACTTAGGCTTCACCTTCTATTCCTATCATGCCTGGATGATCAATCATGACTGGATTACAAGAAACAATCGCTCTTATAGAGATGTTGTTAAATCCATATCCTCCACTAAATGAGTTTATAGCTTACGGGTCTTGGACGAAGAAAGAAGAGTAAGTATGGATCTCCTGAAGCTTGCTGGCCTGTCGGTTTTCCTTTTGGTTGTATAGTTCGTACTCTTTGTTTTCGTTTTTAATAGGCCGTGTTCCTTTCGAACAATTGTTAGTCTTGAAGAATCACAGTTCCGTGCCACTCCCGACTATCTTGGAGCAGCAGTTGGGATGTCTATCCTCTCCTTGTATGATCTTTACCGTGAACTAAACCCTGTTGGCGGAACTCATTTTCAAAATGTCTGAATCTGGGCATTAGTAGTAGCTAAATGTTGGGGGTAAATTACCCGATTGCCCCCAGTCTAAATGTGTCTTCCCAATCTTAATTCGGAGTCGGAAAAGTCCAATGATACCCGCATTAGATTCTCCACGATTATCCTTGCTTGTTCTCGACCAAGCGCTTCCCACTTAGCCCCTAGCATTGTCACGGAGTTTAATCGTGCACTTGTTTCGATCTTGGAAACTAGCGCGTGACTTGTTCAATTTCGAGCATCCTTCTAGATGTTACCTACCTACAGGTAATAATTGGTTCCTGCAAGCAGAGGTTAAATTATCCGATCGACCCCTGTGTGGTTATTTCCTCACCGATGTTGTCTATCTTTGAGCAATGACAGGTTCCTGATGATTTAGGTTGAGTTTCCCATAGTAGACTTTTGTTGTGAGTAGTCCAAGTTTTGCACTGCTCCCTAACGCTGGGAACATCGTCTGTAATATTTATTCCTCATTTATATGTTTTTATTGTGAGCTAAACCCTATCGACGAAGTTTTCTACCACGAGTTCGGGTGTTAGTGTGAGTTAAACGTGTGGGGCTGATTGTCTGATTGCCCCAGTCCAATAATACTTGTTTTCAATATTCCACGACTACCCTCGCCTTATCCTCGGCTTAGCGTATCCTGCTTGGTCGCCAGCGCTGCCATTGAAATCTGGTCAAGCACTAGTTTCAATCTTCGGGAACTAGCGCACAAATCATCCAATTCCGATTACTCTTCCTTGAAGCTGTCTATTTCTAGGCAAAAACAAAACTTCCAATGAATATGGTTGACACTCCAGCCGTGTATTGGTTTTTTTCTCCAGAAACTGGTATATCAATGATTCAATTCCAAGCCTTTCGATACCGAGAGGTTCCTCTCCGTATCGAGACCTTTTTGCTCACTGCTTGCACGTATCCGTCTGCCTTCTTCGTCGTGATCGTGGCAAGCGGTTTCGCTTCACCATTGGTAGTCGACTTTAATGATAGTATACTTAGCTTCTCCCTTTACCTCCGGTTGCATATTGAGAATGTCGATTCCCCAAATTATAAATGGCCATAGGCTGGTTATTAGCATGAGATTCATCGATGAGGCTCTCCGGATCTTTATGAGAATCGTCCATGGTTCCACTACTATCTTTAGAATCCAGTCCGCACACTTGTCCCTGACTCTAGGATCCCGTGGTTTAATTGCTCGATTTTGAGCATTCTTTTCTTAACGCTACCTATCTCTGGGCAACAATTGAGTTCCTGAAGTTTAGGATCGAAAATCAGGTCGTGCACCAGTTTTTATCTCCAGAAACTAGCACATGGGTGATTCTATTTTGAAGATTCATCCTTGATGTTTTCTATCTCCAAGAAATAGCTGATATCTGCTGGTTAGAGTCGAATGATTCGATCGGGTCAAAAATGAATACTTCTTCCCGACGTTGCCAGTCTTCAGGCAACATCAAATTCCTAAAGATTTTACGATTACACCATCCCAACGTTGTCTATCTTCAGGTGATGTCAGGCCTCTAAAAATTATAAGACGGTACCTCTCTAATGTTGATAATCTTTAGACAACATAAGATTCTAGATGGTTGGGCTGAAAATTCAATTAAGCTTCGACTTCTGCCTCTGAAAGCCAATGTAGTGATGGTTCCATTCTTGGGTTTCTCCTTAGCATCGCCATTCTTCGGTCGATGGCACTTTCCTGGAAGTTTAGACCGAATGATCTGGTCGGTCCTTAAGTAAGTTAACAATCCTTCTAGCCATCACCGGACTTCGGCCGACGACAAACTCTTGAAGGCTAAAGCTAAATTATCTGATAGGTTCCTGGTTTGGTTTTGATATCCTTCTCGCTGTTGCCAATCTTCGAGCAACAATGAATTCTAGAAGGTAGATTTTGTTATCAAGTCTCCTCGTCATCGTTTATCTCTAAGTGGTGATGTATTCTTAAGGGCTAGGAGCTTCTTCCCCTTGTTATCGCTTGTCTTCGAGCGATAGTGTTCTCCTGCTAATCTTTGGACGATAATGAGTTTTGGAAGTCGACTTCACTTTTTAACATTGCTGAGGCAATACGGGTTTTAAGAAGGTTGGGGATCGATACGACCCATTGATTCGGTGGTACCGAGTCGATTTTCTCGGTCGACTCAATGGTTAAGACCTTCTCGACATTGTCAGCCTTTAGGCAACATCGATTTTTGAATGGTGAGGCATTGATGTGATCGTAAGACTTGGCGGTTAAGACCTTCCTGACATTGTTAATCTTCATGCAACGTTGGTTTTTGAAAGGTGAGGGGTCAATGTGACCATCGACTCGGCGGTTAAGACCTTCTCGACGTTGCCAATCTTCGGGTAATGCCGGTTCTTAGAAGGTTAGGGATTGATATGACCCATCGATTCGGTGGTTTAAAGCTTCCCAATGTTGCCGATCTTGGGATAACAACGGTTCTTAAAAGGTTAGGGATTAATAAGACCCATTGATCTAGCGGTTTTATCTCCCGACGTTACCGGGGCAACACCTGTTCTTAGAAGGTTGGGGATCGATACGACCCGTCGATCAGATAGTTTATACCTTTTCAACGTTGCCAGCCTTAGGAAAACATGGTTCTTAGAAGATTGGGTATCAATATGACCCGTCGATCCGACGGTTTTAACCTTTCCGACATTGCTAGCCTTTGGGTAACATCGGTTTTTGGAAGGTTGGATCAATTTTCCCATCAATCCAGCGGTTTAAGCCTATTTTCGCCATTGACTCGGCGGTTATGACCTTCCCAACGTTGCCAGTCTTGGGACAACACCACTAATCGGAAGGTTGGAGATTGATAAGACCCATCGATCTGGCGGTTTTGGCCTTCCCGACGTTGCTAGTCTTGGGACAACGTTAATTCTTAGAAGATTAAGGATCGATACGATCCTTCGATCTGGCGGTTTTGATCTTCTTGATGTTGCCAGTCTTAGAACAATGCTAGTTATTAGAAGGCAGGGGATCGATACGACCCATCGATCCGACGGTTTGTGAGTCCATACTCCCTGTCCGTCATTCGAGGACAGAGGAGCGTTTTCTCGGCTGTGCTACTGGCTATGCGGCACATGAGTTTTGCTTGCAAGAACACGGTTCCATTGGTTCAAGAACCAAATTTTATTAATGAGTAAAAGAAATGGCAAGTCCTGCCTATTTACAATGCCTCTAGTGTCCCCGAGAAGCTTATTTGCGAAATGAAATTAGACAAGGATGAATGAAATAGTAATATGGATAAATGAAACAGTACTGTTTTAGATGCTGCTTTATTCCTGGATGACTGGCTAGCTTGAAAGTTATTTGATGACCGGTCTTTCATTAGCTCGCACGGGCCTCTCTCTATTGGGTCCAGGCAGTTTTCCTTAAGTAGGTAGACCCATGGGTATTGCCGTTTCTCCGCCATTCTGCGGTCCTTATCAGCTCCTCAATCAATTTTTTTAGATTCATTAGTGTTATATTATGCCCATGGATTTCTTGGAAGAGACAGTACTTCCCAGGATGTTTACCTTACCATGTCGCTTTCCTCCTTGGCGGCTTTTTATATTGCTAAGTTCCTTGAGTGGTAAGATATATATTCTTCAGTGTATCATTCAAGGGCATGTAATCTTCCAATCCGAAGTTCTTTGGACGTTTCGCATTCGTGTCATGCCTGTTACTAGAGTTCTGACTTCTTTTCTTCTGATTACTAGAGTTTCCAACATTTACTACAATGTTGCTCTGGATTACTTCCTTCTATTGTTCCCAACTAACCTTTCTTTCGGCCAGTCCCGCTTCTTCCCATCGTAGGATTGATTCGCCATTCGGTGAAATTCTTCCATGGTAGTGTCTTTAACCATATACCGAAATCCATATCCGGGTAAATGCCTCAGACCAAGGCCATAAACACCAAGTCTTCTTTCGGATTATTGACTTCAGCAACAGGGATATTGAACCAATTTAGGAATGCCTTCAAAGTTTCATTAGGTCCTTGAGATAAGTTAGACAAAGACATAACATCCTTCGATATAATAGCGTGGAGCTTGAACTGCTCCATAAATTTCTTGACCAACTAATCAAAGGTCGATATGGACTATGGTGCGAGCCTTGTGAAACACATTAAGGCGACTCCTTCCAATAAAATAGGAAAACATCTATAACGAATGGCGTCTATAGCTCTTGCTTCGTCCATATGCATTTGTATTTGAACACGTGCTGTCTAAGGTCAGTTGTCCCATTACATAATGGCACGGTCGGCATTGTGAATTTACAGGGGTACTCTTCTCTCAAGATATTCTCAGTAAACGAAGTTTGTTTCAGTGCAAAAACACAATCTTTATCCTTTCAACCCTTACTTTCTTCTACCAATCGTTTAACAATGTCAGCGATGTACTCCTCGTCAGCATGGTAGCCTGAAGGTCGACTGTCAAGGGTTGTGCCTAGTGTTTGACTCCACAAACGGTCTCGATTTGCCGGCTGACGTCTAGGTCCTCCTATCTTTGGGAGAACCACTCTTTTGGTATCTCGTTGACGTACGGTTGTTTAAACTCTGGTAGCATTTCCTCCAACATGTGGTTTAAAATAATCATTATCCAGTAGCATCTCATCATCAGAGTCAAAAAAACACCATTGCATCTTCCTCGTGTTCTTCCCAAGATTCGTATCGGTTCCAAGAGGAAACCTCTCAGTACCGGTTGGTTACTTCATAGGGGAGCACTCCTACTTCCTCTTGCAACAACTCCTACAACTCTGACAGTTACCTTCTTCTGTTTTTGCTTTCCATCCCTTCTATTTTGGCCAAAAACTAAACAATTCTCTTGTTCTATTGCAGGAGACGTTTCCCTTCTGACTCTCCTTGTTCTTAGCGGATGCAAGGTTAGCAAGACATCCATCTTATCTATTAGAGCTTTTTGGCTATTCACTATATTCTGGTTAAGCTCTCGCATCATCTTATCAAACTCTCCTCAGCTAACTACTTTATGCTAAGCAGAGGATCTCGAATTGCCTGTTGATTGTTTACTTCAGTTTGGTGAACATTCCCTTCATCACCAACAACCACAGCTCCTAAGGATCTATTGGATCTCCTTGGTGCCACGACTTTTTGTTAGCAATTCTTTAAGTTCTTCAAGCAAGTTATTTCGATCTAACTTCTGGATTCTTCCGATTCAAAGTGGAGAGCTAGATCTAAGCTTGGATTTAATTTCTCAATACAGCACCAAAATGTTGATGCCAAAAATTGATCAACACCCAATATTGAGTTGTAGGGAACCTGTAGGACCTAGATCTAGCAGATAATATTGAAAGTAAAAGAAAATAAAATAGGGAGGCGCAAGTTTTTAATAGTGGTTTGACAATCTCTGGCCTACATCCACTTTATAGTTTTATTGATTGTTGTTTTAAGAGAATTTGAGAATACAAGTCATTAATACAAGGGTTTGATTGGTTCTACGGTCTAGAACTACCAAGAGTAGTTGCCTGGGTGGCTGTTGTGAAAGAGGTAGGAGATGAACAAATAGCAGAGTCTATGCCAGCAGAAAATCAGATCCCTTTCTAGTTGCGGTAGGGTTTGTATTTATAAAGAAACATATGTACATGGTCAGAAGCCTGCTTGCACCAAAGTCCAGAAGATAGCCCGATGTTATACAAGTGAGCATGGAGGCCCATGACCCAAGAAAATGACTCGGTCCCGATCCAAATGACTAGGTACCGATCTATTTTTCTTGGTGTAAATTGAATTATTTCACTTGTTTTGCTCTTCTACCTTTTATTCGATGTGTTTCAAGCTCTTTTCCATCGACTTTGTGTTGATTCTAATGATCTTTCAGATAACACTTGTATTATCCTACTCTCTTCTCATCATCCTTGGAATTGCTTATCTAAACTCTGGAAAACTACTTGACCATGAGTGGTTGGAGTAGTACACAAAATTATGGAGTTTGGGAGGAAGAAAGGAGAGAAAAAAGAACTCTTCACCAACCCAAATGACTCTTCACCGACCCAAATGAATCTTCACCGAGTTATCTCCTTACTCCAAACTTTAGGAAAACAACTTGTCCATGAGTGGTTTCTTTCTTCGTTTTGTAATTAAGTACTTGCCTTTGTAATCAAAAATCTTACTTTGGCGGTGATACGAATTTGCTTTGTTTGAAATTCAACTGTCCAACTATTATTTTAGTTGTTAGTTACAGTACATATATTTCTTCTTGTATCTTAAGCAAGATGCATGTGATTCCCAATCGTGTCTATATTATGCATGTATAGTCAATTGTGTTTAATGGAGGTTGATGTTGACACCTTTTGATAAAAATAGTTTATTACTAAGGTTACCTTGGTTTGTTCTTTCTAATACCATGTCTTAAAAACACCTCCAAATTTATCTATTATGCTTCATAATATCATTAATAATTTAGGAGCCAACAAAACTTATGGAAAAACATATAAATATTCACAAGAAATATAAAAAGTTTGTCAAAAATCGATTGATGCACTCCATCGCTATTAGCTAAACCAAATTAAAAAAGCTAATATCATGAAGATTGTGCTTCAACCAACTCCCTAAATCAATGTATGCGTTTTTGTGAAAGAAAAAGTATTTCCCTCCAATTTTTTTGAATTAAATTTTAACAATTATAATTTTTAAAATTCATAGTTATTTCAAAAAATAGTTTTGATACATAAACTATTGATTTTAATTTATAGGATTATGTTTCGTTTTTTGACGATCAAGTGTTTTTTTTGAAATGGTACTTTATATACAACAAATCACTGTGACAACATATCACATGTCAATAAACGTTCGAATCACGCTACGCACTGAAGCCAAATCACTTAACCGCTAGGACAATGATGCTTGTCATGACGATCAAGTGTTGAGTAGTGAGATAAATTATGGTATTAGAAACAGCACCGTTGTATTAAATTTTAGTTAAATTTTGAATGGTATTAAGAGGAACAAATTGAGGCGTCCTTCCCAGTAAACTAAGTAAATCATTCAGTGTTGAAGTTATTAACTAAGTATCAAATAGTATCATTTTCAGGTTTAAAATGGTATATTTTCTTATTTAAATTCTTGAATAATATATTGATTATTAAAAAATTAGCTCTATGAAAAAATAAATCTTATATATGTGTATGTATTTATTTAATCTACAAACATGATTAAAAGTTCAAAATTTTAGCTTAGTAATAATTTCATTTTGTTTTAATTAAAATTTTAGTCAAATATTTATTTTTTAGTATATTGTCATTGTTTAGTTTTAAGTTAATGGAAAACTGAAACAAACCTTTATTAATAGTTGGAATAGATTCACAAACTTTTGGTTCGACCGCGGACTTCCAAAATGCCCTTTATATGCAAGCTCATTAATAAAAAATAAACAAAATAGAAATATGGATGTAACTGGAAAAAAGAAAACAAATAAAGCTACTGCACCATATGTGCACTGCTGGCTAATCTCTTATCAGGTATCTCTAAACAATCTAAATTTGACACCTCATATTTATTTCAATACAATTACATTTTCAGCTTTTACCAATTCTAACCAAGGGAGATTCAAACTATCTCTAAAATAAAGCATTCTAGAAAATGTTAAGACCTCTATAAAGTCTTTTCCTCTCCACTCTGCCCATTCATAATCCATTCAACTTTCCCTACCATTCCATCACTTCCATTGTTCTTTCTTCGTTGTTCATGGTTATTCATCGTTCTTCGGTACTACCAGCCACCATTTATCACCAAGATCATGGTTCTTTCAACGCTTCAGGTCAGCCTAAATACATAATTTTATAAAGTTTAATGCTGACAATACTATATTTCATTGTAAATGTTTACATATGCCAATACTAAGTGCATATGTATGTATGTCGTAGGTACTGCAAACATGTGGTTCGGTACAACTTTTTGAAAGAAAATCAAAAACCATTTTAAATCATTATAAGCGCTCATCTTCATGTAAAATTTCATCTTATCCTGTTTCTTTTTTATTTTTAATGATTGCCTGATGTGTAAAATTCACATAAAATAATGATTCATGAGATCATTTAATTTTGTGCAAAAGGGACAATTATACAAATTTCTTACATTAACTTTTATAAGGTTTGATATATTCACCTAACCTTTGTGCTTTTCGCATAGGAAACTTACTTTTAAGGTGAAGTATCCATTTACTATGGCACATGGAGTTCTTTAGAGTAAAAAGTTAATAATATTTAGATTTTTAAAGTATTTAAGATGTGAATATTTTGCATATAATTGAACATTATGCTAGATATTCATTGTTGACAATGCACAAGAGATCTGTAAAACTACTTGTGGTTAGCAGTGTAGGCTTAAGTAGTTAGACTTAAGGTGGAGCTAGATCATGGTATGTTGGATCTATTAGAATGACACATGCATAAAGTCTCGATATGGTGCAGACATCGTGTTGGCGTAGTGGAAGACACATGGATGGATGCGAGCCAATATGGAGATCTGTTGGGGTGTCTCACATTGTGTATGGGTAATGGGTGCATATTGGAAAAAGAATAGTCCCATATCGTGAAAAATTATGCAGGTGGAGTGGTATATATATGAGTGGTTACATGTAACAAGGGATTACTTTTGTTAAAAGGTGTTGACCAAACTCATATGTTGCCCCTACGTAGGGATGTGCGGATTGGATTTCAATATGGTATCAGAGCCGATGGTAACGCCTAAGACAATGCGTAAAAGATCTGTAAATCGTGGTGGCTAGTAGTGTAGGCTTAAGTAGTTAGACTTAAGGTGGAGCTAGATCATGGTACGTTGGATCTGGTAGAATGGCACGAGAACATAGTCTCGATATGGTGCATACATCGTGTTGGCGTAGTGAAAGACGCATTGATGGTTGCGAGCCAAGGTGAAGATCTGTTGGGGTGTCTCGCATCATGTGGGTAATGAGCGCATATTGAAAAAAGAAGAATAGTCCAGCATCGTGAAAAATAATGGAGCTGGTGGGGTATATATATGAGTTTGGTTGCATGTAACAACAAGGGATTCCATTTGTTAAAAGTTGTTGGCCAAAAACTCATATGTTGCCCCCGTAGAGGGATGTGCAGATCGGATTTCAACATGGTATCAGAGCCGATGGTAATGCCTAGAATAATGGACAATGCGCAAGAGATCTGTAAATCGTGGTGGCTAGCAGTGTAGGCTTAAGTAGTCAGACTTAAGGTGGAGCTAGACCATGGTAAGTTGGATCTGGTAGAATGGCACAGGAACAAAGTCTTGATATGATGTAGACATCGTGTTGGTGTATTGGAAGACGCATGGATGAATGCGAGCCAAGATGGAGATTTATTTGGGTGTCTCACATTGTGTATGGGTAATGGGCGCATATTGGAAAAAGAATAGTCCCATATCGTGAAAAATAATGGAGGTGGAGTAGTATATATACGAGTTTGGTTGCATGTAACAAGGGATTCCTTTTGTTAAAAGGTGTTGACCGAACTTATATGTTGCCCCATGTAAGGATATGTGGATTGGATTTCAACATGGTATAAGAGCCGATGGTAACGCCTGGGACAATGGACAATACGCAAAAGATCTGTAAATCGTGGTGGCTAGCAGTGTAGGTTAGACTTAAGGTGGAGCTAGATCATGGTACGTTGGATCTAGTAGACTGGCACGGGAACAGAGTCTCGATATGGTGCATGCATCGGTTGGCGCAGTGGAAGATGCATGGATGGATGCGAGCCAAGGTGGAGATCTGTTGGGTGTCTCGCATTGTGTGGGTAATGAGAACATATTGAAAAAAGAAGAATAGTCCGACATCGTGAAAAATAATGGAGGTGGTATGGTATATATATAAGTTTGATCGCATGCAACAACAAGGGATTACTTTTGTTAAAAGGTGTCGACCAAACTCATATGTTGCTTCCACAGAGGGATGTGCGGACCGGATTTCAATATTCACTGCATGAATATATTGGTTGGAGTTGAAGTAATGAAAGTAGTAATTGTAGAAATACGGTAATTATGGAATTAGCTACAATTAAATGTCAATAATATTTATATTTGACTTATATGATGGTAGGTTGGTATGAAAATACTTTATTTTTCTCCAAATTTTGAAAAAACTAAGGCAAATCATAAAATAAAAAATAACTCATTTGCATAGGTGAATATTTTGCAAATTGGAACTGTTTACTTTTGTGTGTGCAATCATCCTTAATATTATTAAGTTAATATATTATGGTTTGAAAAATATACATCTTCAATTAATTAAACGTTCATAAACATTAATTCATTCGTGTTTTTCTAACATTTTTGCTATAAGCAATTTTCACAAAATAATGTGCTTTTATCATCACTGTCAATATTATGTTCTGTTTATTGTCTATAATATTGCACATTTAAAACTATAAAACATACTTTGTAAATATAATGAATTTTGAAACAATTTACTACTTTTTTTAAAAGATGGTTTAAGGAGGATTCATTTGTAGTACGAGGTTATGCTTCATTTACCCCACTTCTCTAAGAGATATATGTAGCTAAAATTACAGCTTGGAATCATAATGTTTCTATCTCAATAACTTGGTCAAGGTAAGCCTTCAAATGTGGTTACGTAGGATGAAAGTTGATCCTTGAACGTCATTTTCAGCATGCTTAATAACTATTAAAATTTTCATTAATATATGTTTTTATATGCTTATCGTAGTATATGTTAAATTGACCACAATAATATACCGTTAAGTTTTAACTGGACATTCCACTATTTCATCTAAGAGATACAAACGGTTGATTACCTAAGAAAAATTCACTGTTGTTTCTATAATGGCAAATATCTCTTTGCATTGGTTGTTTATCTATAATCATGCATCTCATCGGTCTTCCACATTCAGTCCTTTATTGCCTATTTGCTTCTGCAAAGATTAGCCTGATGAGCTTTCATTTACAGTCTGTGGCAATGCTTATATTTTGCGCCTGTAAAAATATGATAATCCAGGGTACTCCTATTTCAAGTGTTATAAACATATTTTATGATATTTTATTACCATGAACGCATAACTTCAATTCCTCTATCTATATTTTCTATGTTTTTTACGTCAAATTCACCTTGGCCATCCATTTTTGTTTTGTATGTTTTTCTATTATATATATATATATACACACACACACACGAGTACTTTGGCACGTGCGATGCACGTGCGCAGAAGGAATTAATATTAATAAACATTATTTGTAAGGTTTTTGGACCTTGCAAAATGACTTTTACGTATACATAAGCTTACATTTTTTATGTATGTACATGCCCAAATCAAACGTTTACCGATATGTGAATGAGACTAAGTTATTTCAGGAACTAATCAAAAAGGTAAAGAAAGTAATCAACTATTACATCAATATAAAAAGAATTTTAACAAATATTAAAATCAGCATTCCTGTAGTTTGGAATCTATAAAACTTGCATTATCTCTCTTTTAAAAAGTAATCGATCACCATATTAATATAGAGAATTTTCCTTGTCCACCATGTTGATCGCACTTCCCATGATACTCTTTTCATCATAAACCCTCAATATACTTGCTGAAGTATAAAATTACTTAACGCTAGTGTATATATTTTGAATTTTCCTTTAAATTGATATCGTTATAAAAATTTCTAAGACGTAAGTTGATGTTTCTCTCCGCTTTTTCAAGGTTGATGTCAATAGCAATAGCTTGTAAGTAATTTGTAAGAACTAAAGTACAGTTGTGGCAATCGTTTTATCTTCTTCTTGTCTCAGGTTTGAGACCGACAGAGTCAAAAACGTTGTATAAGGAATATTTTTATATAGACCGCAATTCTATTTGAGTAATAAACTGGAAATTGTTTTTTCATCTATATAATATATCTAGCTCAATGGTGTAATCTATAAAAGTACCGCTTGAAAATCAGGGAAAAAACAATAAAATGGAGAAAATGGTGTTAATTGCAATTCTTACCTATTTATGGTTATAAAAAAAACCCATTATGTACTTGGAGTAATATAATAAGTGAGGAATACATATGACTATGCATGTTGAAGTATAATATTTATTGTAAAAGGCGTATGAAATAGTAAACTTGAAGTATAGTTAATTAAGTTCATGATCACATGTTAATAATACATTTTTGCATACTACATTTCTAGTATGCGTAAACTTTCTGTTTTAATTTTTCCATTTTTCACCAAAACATTTGTTGTTTTTCATCCAACTCCTCTAGATAAAGCAATATATAGTTGATCATGACCGAAAACATATTCGAAAAGATAAATTAGATTTACCATAAATGACAGTGAAATTCAATTGGCGTGGAAAAAATGCAAAAGCAAAAATTTATAATGAACACTTATCCATTAAACATAATTAGTTCCATAAGTTTCAGAAATAAAAGTACAACATAGTATATAATTTATCAATTTGCTTGTTTCAGCATATTCTCTACCTAATTATACATTTATACATAATTTTACAAATAGCAACTTGTATAATTGAAAATATATACAGTATCAATAATTACCATTTTATATCACGGTATATACAATTTTATATCTCGGGTACAATGGCAATCAATATGTTAATTTCTACATTGTCTAAAACAACAATTGTAACATTTGTCCGTTCATGACTGCTTCCTTCAGATACTTCCTTGGTCTACAGGCCTTACTATTTGGCTAAGCACTTCGATGGAGGGTAAACTATGGTTAATCACTAATGCAGTAAGGTCAGTTGGTTCCTTGAGAATAGTAGGCACTGAGAACTCATGTATCATTGCTCTGTATGCAATTAAATCATGTTCTGCTTGGACATAGGAATAGATTAAAAAAATTGGTCAATATTAACCAAACGCCATGGATAGATGGCCAACCTGAATCTCCATATTATTTCCCTTCGTATAGTATCTTCTCTGTTTTCAACCTCCATTTTCTACTTAATTCATCAGAGAACTCCACTGTAAACTCTTTTGAATCTTCCATCACTATCACAAATATAAACAACTTAATTTATATACACAAATAAATAAAAATTTGATAACCCAAAATAAAAACCCATGCATCGTAGGAATTCAGCACAGAAGACATAACATGAGTTATAAAAATTTAATTCGTAGATCATTTTCCCTAAAACACAAAACCAAAAACAAGATTGCTGATATAAAAATAAATCTTTATGTTAATTTATTTGCATGCACATGATTTTAATAAAGGAAAATTACAGCCATGCTACCATTTAAGCTAAGTATCAGGAAATTACACTAATTTTACTATATTTGTATAAAAATGTTGATGTATTAGTTGTTGTTGTGGTTCTTATATTCGGTAGTTGCAAACGTACAATATATAAGGAATATGGAAAACATAATCTCAAACCCGAATTAAAAATTAGTAGGTTATTACCAATAAGAAATTGGCAAGTAATGCATGCTCCTTGCTCTTCTTAGTTTGTACTTGATCTGCAAATAGAATGCCATTTTGTTCAATAACAATAAAGTTTAGATATTACTTTTTCACTACAATCAAATGAATTAGTTGATGGATAAAAGTATTCACATGTGAAGAACAGTAGCCTTATACATCAGAAGAGCCAATGGTTATATTGAAAAATAAGAAATAAAAAAGACTCAGACATAACTTAGGAGTGCACAGTGTTGAAGTGGTCATCATCTTTTTCATTCAGTGAAGTACCAATGATATAAAGGGTATTTCTTGTTCTATACTTGTAATCAACAAAACCTACAACCCAGTCCTACAATTAATGCATTTGAA
Organism: Allium fistulosum; assembly: GCA_030737815.1. Classification (NCBI taxonomy): domain Eukaryota; kingdom Viridiplantae; phylum Streptophyta; class Magnoliopsida; order Asparagales; family Amaryllidaceae; genus Allium; species Allium fistulosum. The sequence goes on along the minus strand of CM060901.1, from coordinate 452,230,893 downwards.
GTTCTTTAGGAAAATTGAGTGTAAAGCTTCTGCAAATATCTTATTGGGTGTAAGAGAACTTTGTTGACAAAAATGGATAGCAATAGTAAGGTAATGTCAAAACATCAACCAAAAAAGCAATAAAGCAATTTGAATTTTAATATCATATAAGTTCAAACTGAACTATAAACGGAAACAGCTAAATAAATTAAAAGCTAAAAAATGTTTGCATCCAAATAAATTTGGAAGTAAACATCCATATCTACCTCGTTTTTTTAAATGCTTCACAAAGCTTCAAAATGAGAAGTAGAGTTATAGTGGGCTAGAATTATTTATTGATCTGCACATTCTTACGAAGTTAGCTTGTGCAATTTTGAATATGAAAAATATAATAAGACTCCTATAGATTTCCATAAGAAACCTTATTTATAAAGTAATATAATAAATATGAATATAAGTGATGGATCTCTTTCTCCTAGAGCTGCTAATCTTACCAATCACCCTTATTACAAAAAAGGATAACCGTTATTTTGCAGTCTAAATTCGAGTATAACACTCACAATAGAAATTCTAATAATGAAAAATCGCCACCAAATATATGCATATATCCATTGACTTCTAAAGTCCTAGAAATGACATTAGTTTAATATATTTTCATATGCATGTTGTCGATAATTACCTTTGATTTGTTAGACATATGCTCAGCACTCATGAACCAAACTTGATAATGCATCCGGAACTCGAAATGAAACATGATAGTAAATGTCATAAAATTCGTTGGTCGTGCCTTGAATACTACAAACCTTCTTAATTTACTTAATTTAATTGTTGAGTACAGTTGAAAGCATGAAATTGAATCCTTTAGTAAAATTTTCAGTTTCAATGGACATGTGTCTTCCATATTCATAATTAAAGGCAATAGTATTTGTACACGGAACATTGTAACAAATAGTGGTAGCTTTTTGCTTAATAGAAGTATTTGGTTAATTTCCTTATTATAATAGTGTAGACATAAGAGAGTAGTATTTGTACATGGAATATTGTAACAAAGAGTAGTAGTTTTTTTTGCTTAATAGTAGTCTTTGCGCATGCGTGCATACACACAGTTGCAACACATTGCTTAATTTTGGCTTTGTCAAATAATTTCACAACTACTAACTGCTCTGTAAAGTAATATTATTTTTCTTTACAACGCTATTTTTTGTATTCAAATGTCATATTTACTATATTACAGTCAAATAATAACATATACAACAACCACATAAAAATTGAATTGCCATTGGTTGAACAAAGATTCTGAAAGAGACTAAAGGGAAGGGAACATGAGTTACTGTATGTTGTCTGTTGCAAATAATGTAAACATATATAATGGTGTATTACAACCTATTACGGGAATTAGTTAACAAATATTTATAAAATGCTTTAGATACCTGTTTGTTGATAGACGCAATAGTCATCAAGGCACCTAGGTTTTTCGGAGTTTGAGCTATCAAAATGCAGAGAAGATGAAAGCACCTAAGTTGCCATAGAAGTCTAGATCGAGCTTTCAGCAAGTAAGGTTTCGAGGTCGTAGCCAGTATGATAGCTTCACCTTATTAAAGGATGTCGTAATGCGCAAATCCCGCATCCGCCCCATAGACGGTGATCATAGCCACAATATAGCCAGTTAATGTAGGAGGCGGCGAGCCTACAGTCGAAAAAGACCTCGACAGTGGGAAAACGACTTCGTCGAGAGGTGGGGGCGCTCAGGCCCGAGCGAAGGCGGATGTAGATCCGACTATCATTTGTAGTGATAGATTCAAACTACTGTAGAATCATGCGAATCGCACGATGCGATGCAATTATAATTAGAAATGAATCAGGAAGAAGAGTATAAAAATGGATTTGGAAAAGCGTTGAAAACGTAGTGCAGAGTGGATTGAAAACGTGGTGGACATTCAAAAAGACAAATTTACCCTTGCCATGCTAGTAGGAAGTAAAATTTTCTTTTCAAATAAACAGAGGGTATTCTAGGTAATTCAAAAAAAAAAATATATATGTATTCACACACATTCTTGAATTTCTAAAATATACCTTTTATACTAAAATTTAATATGCACTTGGGTAGCTTGGGTAACGCGTGCCATTGGGACTCGTATTTGTAGACATTACATTTTAAAACTTTGAATTTCACTCTTACACGGTTGTGCTGTTAAAATAATTATTACTGGTTGCTCCCATTTTCCTTTGAACGATATCTCCTTTTTCGTACAGAAGTTTCTTGTCAGTTGTCACTCTGGTTGAGTTTGTCGAACCACATCCTTCTGACAAAAATTGACGATGCCGCCAAATAATAAACCTAAAAGCTTCCGAAAACGTCCTCTATCCCCCGAACCTGAATCCGAGGACGAGGAAGAACGCAGGTACGAAACCCTAAAACCCAAAATTTTCATCTTCAGCTTACTTCAAGACTTTACAGTATTTAATATTTCTTAGATTGGCATTAGAAGAAGTTAGATTCTTGCAGAAGCAAAGGGAGCGGAAGGTGGGAATTCCTGCGTTACCGACCCTTCGATCCGTATTGAACGGTAGTGGAATTAGGTCAGGTGGTGAGAGAGGGGAAGGTGGAGGGGGCGGCGTTGATGGAGAGAAAGAGGATCTGGTGTTGCAGGATACTTTCGCTCAGGAGACTGCTGTCACCATTGAAGATCCAAATATGTAATTTAATTGTTGTATTGCTAGCAATTTTGACTATTAGTTGGTGTTAGATGATTGTTAACCCATGTATTCGTCCTTAGCAGTTGGGATATCGCATTTAAAGTTCAATACTTCTCTATATTACAAGCGATAGTTTAAAACAAAGTAGAGAATTTATATGGGCTTAACCCTAAAATGACATCAGTTACACATGTTATTTGATTTGTTACTCAGGTATTGGATCAAAATCGTTACTACAGTTCAGAATGTGCATAGAGTCATACACCTATTTAGTCAAGTGAAAGAAAGTTATTAGCATGTCCAGGTTTTAGATATGAATCAGAGACATAACAAAACAATAGAGTATTGATGAAGGAACAACATTCAGAAACAAGTTTATTAAATATGTTTTGTAAATTTTAATCAAAATGTACGGTACATGTACAACTTCAAAACCAGGGTGATTTTGTATATAGTCTGATGGAGCTCTATTTTACCAATAGATGTAACCAAACAGTAGAATTTGAATGAAAATGAAAATTCTTTTTCCCTAAATGGCATATACTTACCTTTATTATTTTATATTTACAAGGTTGAAGTATGTAGAACAAGAATTGGCGAAAAAGAGAGGTAAGAATATTGAGTCAGGAAATAAAGAGGACAAAGATCCGGTAGATGAATTATACATTGTGCCCGAGCATCTTAAGGTTAGCTTTTGAATGTGATTATGAAGTGCAATATGCTACTCCATTCTCATCAACTAAACCACTTTAAATGTACTGAACCACCACTTTACAGGTAAAGAAGCGAAACTCCGAGGAAAGCTCCACACAATGGACTACAGGAATTGCAGAAATTCAACTACCGATTGAGTGAGTTTGTCTTCTTATCATTTCTTTGTACTTACACTGAAGCTTTTATTGTTTACAATATATATACATGCTAGATTTATGTAAACAGACTAGTTATATTTGGGAGAATACATTACTTTCTTAAATGTGCTGTCAGGGAGGCTAATCTGATTCCTCTTATCTTCTGCTTATAAACAAACAACAGTATGGGATTTGCATTTGAGCTTAGGTATACACAACATTTCTAACTATGTATCTTACGAACTGTTGCACACTTGCACGTGGCAGATTATCAAGTTAAACATAACACATTCGAATATATGTCATGTCAATGTTTGTGAAGTCATGTTAAATGTTGATGGATTTAGAGTTTTCTTCACATGCTACTTTTGTTTATTTGAAGGTATAAATTGCGAAATATCGAAGAGACTGAAGCTGCTAAAAAGCTCTTGCAAGAGAAGAGGTTTACTGGGAAAGCTAAATCTGAGCTGAATATTCCTTCAAGTTTTAGTGCTGATTATTTTCAGCGTGGTCGTGACTATGCTGAAAAACTTCGTGGAGGTTAATTCTAACTTCTTTGCTTATTTTATTCTTATTGAACCTGAGATAACTCTCACTATATTGTTTTTGCCGTCTTATTGAACCTGAGATAATACTCACTTATTGGCATGATATTACTCACTATATTGTGTATACCTAAAAACTGGTTCTTCACCTAATTTGATTATGTTGAAACACTAACTCCTTTTAAAGGCAATACGAGATATATTAAATAATAGTAAAGCAGAAGAAAATAATCAATTCTCCTTAATTCTCTCCTTTAACCTCATTTGCTTGATTCTAAGATTTTATTACTTTGACCTTGGATTAATTCATTGAATTATTAAAACAAAAATAATAATTCAAAACTCTTGACTTTCCGCTAATTCATTGAATCAGTAAAATAAAAATAACAATGATATAATCTCCTAATTTAAAGCATTCTTTTCTCTTATCTAATTATTATCTAATAAACATATTATTGACCCGTTATCGCTTCCCTGTCATTTTGTTCAAGCAAACTGTATTTCTTCATTCTCCTTCTTCCTATTCTGCAATCAATCCCGAGCTAGGCCAAATCTTGTGACACAATGGACTATGGCAATACAAAGGATGGAGAGGAAATACAGATTTTTCAATTGTGTTTTAGTTTTAGGGATTCACAATCTCAATTTGTCGGGCTTGGCCTACCAAACGGCACGACCTCAATTCGCCGACCTCAACCTTCTACCAAATCGTGTTGTCGCAATTCGACAATTCCTATGTCGCGCTTATCTTCTGCCTTGGCACCAATTGCCACTGCTGCTGCGTTGCCCCAGTTCATGTACCACTGCCTTCTACCTTGCCGTAATCCCACCACTAGCTGTTATTGTCCACTGAGCTGAAATGTAAGTTTATGTAAATTATGAATTTTTGTTTATTTATCCTTTGAGTTGTGATTAATGTCTAAAATGGTAAAACCTTTGATTGGATTATGATATGTTAAATTTGTTTAGGCCGATGACAGCGCTTTTCTTTTTAACCTGACTATGTGCATTTTTTGGAATGAACTCCTAAAATTTAATCAAATAGGAAATTACTTTAGATACTCTACTCAGATTTTCAATTTAGCTTAATAACTTATGTAATGGTGTTGAGATACAAAATTACACATTGTATTATTAGGTTTGCATTCTCAAGTGGCAAGTGGCAACCATTAAGTTTTAAACTGTTTTAACATATGTTTCCATTAATTAAGTTGTTCAAATTGTGATGCATCTTGGCTGAAGACTTGACAACGTGTTTGTAATGAATGGTAACGGTTGTAAGGTTTTGTTTATTGCGTTTATCTAGAGTGATAACAGGTAAGTTTTAAAGTGGAGAAAGCTGCACAAGGAGAATGGTTATGGGTGTTGCATATAATTTTTATAGCAATCCAAACATAAGAATTGCGAAAAGCAAAACATCAGCATTCAAATTGGCCATATCCTAATTAAAAACGGTAACATGTAGTTTTTTTTTTAAATTAAAAAAATATCGAAACTTGCAACCCTATGTACTTCACATAACCTTAAAGCAACACTTGCAATGAGTACCTTATTCTATACACATGGATCTGACCCAAATCTCTTGCTCTTTTCCTCATAATTTTTAAATTAAAATTTGGGTTCTCCTTAATCCATGACTATACTTGCACTTCCCTCCTTCAAAATTTATAGTTTAACAAGTTACAACTAATTTACCTGTAATATTCATATCTTTACGTTCCATCCTGTATCTATATTTTCATACATTCTATAATATAAAGTATCACGCTGTTTATTTCTACTTCTAGAGTATTTCCAATTCATAAACAAAAAATCCTGGTTTTATTTCTCATGATGTTTCTCTTTTTCAAAATATTATTTTCTTCACACAATTATTGATTCTTCTCAAAAAATTATTTTTGATACCATTCATCTAGAATAGTTCTCAAGTTGACATAATTTTCAAAGGTAATCGTTTCATTAGATTTCCGAATTCACCCACTTTCAACGCCATGCGCCATGGATTGTTAGATCAATACTTCTCACGATTTAAAAGGTAGTTTTTATCCATTGTGTTGATTACAACTATTATGATGCAGAGATTAATTGTCAACTTTCACTGCCGCCCCTTTTAAACTGTTTAAATATCATTCATTTAGATCTTCACCATTGATTATTAAATCATCGTTTCTCATCTTTTTCAAGGAAAATTTTCCCGATTTGTGTAGATTATGATTTTGTGATTCGGAAATTTATGCTCAACTTTAGTTGATAGAAAATATATTTTTCCATCTGTAATTTTTCCCATCGTTAAACTGGGAAACTTAGAACCTATTTTCATGCTTATGTTGCAAAACTATACATTTTTAAATGCGATTGGGTAAAGTTTCACTTGACTACCCTTATCAAAAGGAGTTCCTTCATTGCTATTTTCACACTTTTCATATTATTTTGTAATTGGTTGATGCATGAGGAATAAAGTTTAGTTAAAAGCTAAGCATAGTTTGAAATATTAAACCTATTTGAATTTATTTTATTTGAATATTCACCTTCACTTTGCAACTAATTTTCCATTTTCTTTTAAAGAAAATATCAGCACTAACTAAAACTATGTTCTTCTCTTTTCTGAAAGAACTAAAGTGGTGACCATTACCATTACAAGTAACAGTATATATTAATATTCACTTGTGTTGTCTTCCGTCATATCAAGTATAATTATGATGTTATCGAATCATCACGAAAACAAGATCGTATATTTATTTACATTTCACTTATTTTCATTTTTGGATTTGCATAACTTATTTTTATAAATAAAAAATATAAAAAAAACAATAAATTTCTACTTGATATCTTATGTTTTTAGATATATATTTGATTACATCAAAGGTTTATTAGAAAGAAAGATTATTGTTTTATGAAATAAAGGTTTGAAAATTAAAATATTTTATTGATAGATTTAAATAATATTATGATAGAATTTAAAAAAAAACCATATGATTTTTCACGTTTCAAGTCATATATCCCCTTTCCATTTCTTTTAATCTATAATTAAATATTTTGTTACCAGACTGATACCATCATGTATTGATATTGAATAGAAGTTTTCATATTCATTGTAAGATTTTTCAAATGCTTAAAATTATACAATTTCATTGTTATAACACTTCAAGTTTTAAATATTTTCACGACTTCTGCGACAGATATTTAAAATTCATCATTCGTTCATCAATCACATTTTTTAATATCAAGTTCAACATTTACCTAATAAATGTTTATCTAAAGAGCATAACAAATCCAATCTTTCGAGTCAACTAAACAAACATAATTAATCAATAATCACTTGCTTGAATAAACTATATTAAATACTAAACGATAACAAATCAAATGTCATTTATTTATAGTAACTATGGCGACAAAATTTTGTTTTTCATTCAAAATGTAAAAATATGCGAATCACCATTATTACATAAAAAATTTATTTTTCATAAAAACATTGTATGTTCAAATAAAAGTAATAAGTTTAATTTGTTAGTCATATATCTCAATAAATTCATCCTATATTGCATAAAAAGCATATTTTTAACCACATATTTAAAACTGGATTTTTACAATGTTACCATGTGCAACACACTGGTTACACACTAGTATATACTAATGGAAGACTCATGTGATAAACCTTAAGGGACACATGTTTGTCCTATCATACATCTGGACTCTTCCAGGGGTGTGTTTATGCAGTTAACGTGGTTTGAATTTTGCACCTTCCTCTCTATTACTAATTTGAGAACTGTTATGCTCTATTACTAAATTGAGCATTTTTACAGTGCTTTTTTGCCCCTTCGAATCGGCGTAGATCACATTACTCTATTAGTTTTTGCAATAAGTGGGATTTTGGTCCGTTTGCAGCATACATCCCTACTCTTTGGGTTTCTTGCTTGATTTTGTTGAAGCGGAAGGATATGCTAAATTTATAACTGCTCTTATTATTACTGAAGCATGCAAATGTTGATTGATAATGTGTTTACGATGGTATGGTTTAACGGTTAGAAAATTACTTTCTAACATGGATTTGGTTAGGTTTTGATTAATCATACCAAAGTTATATTTTGATGGAATTTTGACATGCATTTGTACCGTTGTTTTCTTATTTATTTCAAACATCTAATCTATGACTTAGATCACCAAAAAAGGATTCCCTCCCTAGTCATAAACTAGTTCCAACTAGCGTTATCAAAGCCCTCGCCTAGGCGCGCTTAGGCTCCAAAAAGCCTTAGGCTCCAAGCTGGGGCTTTTTTGACTTCTGAGGCACCATGGATGCACGAGGCGCCGGAAAAGCTCCAAAAGCCCCAAGGCGCTGGCTTTTGAGGCGCTGTAAAAGCGCACCTTGGGCTGCTTTGTTGGAGAATTTTTTTGGGTCCAATATGAGTCCAAACACATAACTTCCCTTCAATTTTTCCGCACCCAATTAAATCAACCAGCTCAAAAACAAATTCGTACTCAGCCCCAACTCAAAATCAAATCAATCAAATTAAAACACGTAACCTAGTTTGAACTTCGAGAGCCGTCCAGACTGCTCGCCGTCTCAATGCTCAAGGCTCCCAAAAAAGCCCTAGACGCAAAAAAGCCCTAGGCTCCAGCTTGGCGCTTTTTTGCGCCTTAGCGCCTTAACTACCTTTCCAACTTTATCCCTGAACTATAAAGCTAGTTCAGATTGTCTGGATATGCACTTGTGCTTGCACCAGAGTACTGTAAACGACTCTTGGTATAATCATTGTGTTTTACAAGCAGGTTTATTGTTTAAACCTGAAAAAAAAACCATAATCTTGTTTACGAAATATTATGCGTTGCTCTGAAGTTTGGACACAAATGTGGTAGTAGAACCCTTAAGTCAGACATTTAATTAGCTCGTTTGCATTCTATCTTTTTTCTTTGTCACACAAGTTGCCACCTTCCCAGAACTTAGGAAGGATCCCTATGTTGGAACTTTATTGTAGGAAATAAGAAAGTACCATGGCTATTAGTTAACCAATGGAGGGTGAAAAATATATTCTTTGGAAGATTCGATTAAATTGTACACCGCTGGGTGTATTCCCAAACCGGTAAAAGGTGAATATATCAAAATAAACCAGTCACAGGATATATATACACATCAGAAAAGTATGGACTCAGCTTTTGGGTGTATATATGTTTAGACCAAAAACGGTAGAAACACCTAATCAAGCAATCAATGAAAATTATAAAAGAAAAGAGGTGAAAAGAAAGAAACACACAATTTTTATCGGTGTTCGGCAAATACTCTGGTCCACGTCCATTTTATCGGTTTTTATTAATCATATTTAGCTCATACAAAATATATTTACAACTCGGGTATGAGATGTACAGTTTTTAATTCAAAAGCGTTTTTCTCAATTCGTCGTAATTCAGAGTTCAAAAAGAAGATCGTCTTTAAAGTGCATCACCTCCTTTATTTATAGATGAATCCCGCCTCTTTTCAACTTGGTACCGAGTTGAGGGTGCTCAATTCGGTCCCGAGTTGTGGAGCTTTGGCTTCATCTTGTCTTATATTTTCTTCTCTTTTGCCTCATGTTTTGCATGCCAACCCATTGCTTCTTCATCTCAACTCGACAACGACTTGGGGGACCGAGTTGACTTTCCTTGTTCATTTTTGGCCTTTTCTTTTGCAGAATCCCACTTCATCATCTAGCAATGTTCTCCAAGTGTTCATATCCATTTTTTATCGTTCCTTAGTCCAATTTAATCGTTCGAGTCTGTAGAAAATTTGGCTGCAACACTTGTCTATCAATGTATGCCTTATGAATGCAAGGTGCGTCTTGCTCAAGAACAAGTATTGGAATTTATTGATCAATGGTAGTCGAGCTTTCTAGCTATCTACAAGATCAACCGTGGCAAATCATCCGACTTCTTTGGATTCACCTGTAAAAAGGTCGTTCTAGACCTATTGTAGCTAAGAACTCGAGTCCTTGCTTAAATGATAGTCATAAACCATAACCATTTCATGTTTTCTTGGAATTGTCATATCGTATGTTATGAATTGAAGTCATTCTATGCTCGTTCGGGGCTAAATCACTATCAATGTTCATATCGTCCCGTGTTCTTCTGAGATTTGACCATCGAATCGTGTATCAAGTAATGATGAGTCATCAATCATAGAAGTACACTGCCATCGATTAAAGCACTATTTATATATCGTCTAGTATCGTCTAGATACCCATCATAATCTTGCGCAACCGAATCAAGGCAGTGAGTAATGTGGTAATCATTATCAAATCATTTTAAAGTCAAGAGGTATTCAAATCCCCAAGTCCAATCTTTGATCTTTTCGGATCACGTAATTATATATCTAGTTTGATTTTTGATCTCTCTGGATCAAATAATCATATATCCAATCCAGTTTCTGATCTCGTTGGATCTCACAACCAATATCCAGATTGAGCCCAATCTGCTCACTCTCCGACGATGGGATCCAATATCCGAGTGTCCATTCGTCCACTCTGGTGAGGAGACCCACCATTCGAGCTTGTCCATCCACCCACTCTTCGGTGAGAACTCGTTATTCAAGCGCTTCCATCCATTTACTCTCCGATAACGGACTTACTATCGAGCGTGTCCATCCATTTACTCTTCGATAACAAGACTTTCTATCCGAGCGCGTTTTCATCCACTTACTCTAGTATGAGGGGACATGCTATCTGAGCGCGTCCATCCACTTACTCTCCGATAAGGGAACGTGTTATCCAACACGAGTCCTTCCATTCACTCTCCGACGAGGAGACTATATCTAAGCGTGTCCATCCACTCGCTCTCCGATGGAAGAACCCGCTATAGCGTACAAGCCCATTCATTCGCTTTCCGGCAGGGGGACTTGCACTTCATTGTTCATTACCCTATCTCTCCGTTTGAAGGAACCATTTCCGTTAATTTCATTATATCTGATTTAAGGAATAACCAAGATCCGTTGGAGTCTCATCATAGTATCAATATCAATCATCACATTCGAGTAATTTTTAAATCCAAATATCCATCAATCATTTATAAAATCCAAATCAACATCATAAAGCGAAAATCCAAAGTTTAGCTAGTCAAGGATTGTCCTCAGACTTCAACCCAGAGCATGCCTATGAGATTGTTCGGGATCCATGCATGAGTAAATGGTTCGGTAGTCATCCTTCATATCTTATACAAAGAAAATCAAGTACATAAATTAAACTGATTCAATCTATCCTGATTATGGGATAATCATTCTCGACCCAGATCAATGGTCGCCTCCAGATACATCTGCCACATATGGTTGTTACCCTACGACATCACTGTAGTTTGTGCTATGATGATCAGATTTCTAACATATTGTTGTAGTCGGTTACTTTGAACCCGTTCTTCGATCAAATCACAGAGATGCATGTACTCGTTCGTTTCATATCCATCTAGCTCATGGAATAAACAATACTTCCGGTCCTTCTTTCCCTATTTGTGGGTTCTCTTCTAGCGGGCTTTTTATAAGGAATCTTTCCTCTGGTATTCAAGTAAATCCTCTTCGGAGTTTCAGTCAAATCTATGTAGGAAGAGAATTTCTGCTCCCTCCTTTGTCGCTTAGTCCTTCCGAAGTTATGTTCAGTTTTTTGCTTTTCTTCGTTCTTTCTGTATCTTATCCTGAATGGTCCTCCAACATCTATGTTGTTTATTTCAGCACGCTTAGCTTTTGTGTCCTTCTGGCACAAATATCTCTCGGTTTGGTAGTAAAAATCTGCAAGATCCTGGAAGATCCCATTCCAAAGCAATTTTGAAATCAATTTTACATGCAAACCCGGAAACTACCGCTATTAGGACCATCGACGGATCTAGTTTATGCACTGCAGCGGCTGCTGCTTTGAATCTGATTAAGTAACTCCGTAAGGTCTTTTCAGGTCTTCGTTTCACACTTGAAAGTGTCATCACATTATTTGATCATGTTATATGAACATTGAAATGGTTCGTAAACTTCTCCACTAATCCAGTCCACGTGCTAGTGGACTCGTCCTCTAGTTGTCAAAACCACGTCGCTGCTAACTCTGTCAAATATAAGGGGAAACGTCGTCTCATCACTTTCTTTGAAGCGTCCAACCCTCATATGTTGGATGTATCTCATCAGATGCACTGATGGATCCGTTCTTCCATTATATGGTTCCAAAATTTGTAATTTGAAATCGTGGATTCCTAGTGAATCGAATATTTGAAGTGGAAGAGTTTCTGTTCACATCCTCCAAACATCGACCCAAAGTTTCATCTCGGAGTACTTGTCTTACTAACTCCGCAAGACGATCATCCTGATTTGGTTGAAGTCTTTAAGGCTCCATGTGCCTTTGATCCAATCCTCTCCATCGCCTTCCTTCCCGAGGGATCTTGTGGCTCGAAGTCCTGTTGTTGTACATTCGCATTTTAGCCTCCGCTCCGTTGCTCAACATCATTCCTTAGACGTACCCCACCTCATCCCAAATACAAGTCAACAATGCCCTCTTGGTCTCTTGACACGGTACCACGTTGTCTTATCAAGTCGGTACCGAGTGAGCCGTCTCCAAGGGGTTTGCTCTACCTTGCCCTGCTCCATTTTCTAATGTGCTCGTTCGGCCTTCCAACCTTCGATTTTAATCTCTAGCTACTTCGGCTTTCCAACTTTCTATCTTGCATTTCTGTCATCATCATTTACATCTCTTCTCTAGTTACATAGATTGATGGATGAGAATTTGATGACACTTCTTTGTTGCTCCATGTCGTTGCTGGTTTCCTTCAGCAATAACTTTTCTTGTTGATGGTCTCTTAATCTACTCCAAATTAAGTTTCAAAATTTCAAATCCAAGTTCTTCTCGGTCAAGGCATCGAAATGTTTGGATCAAAATGACATAAACACCCAATGAAGCAATCAATGAAAATTATAAAAGAAAAAAAGGTTAAAAGAGAGAAGAAACACGTAATTTTTATAATGGTTCGATCAATACTTTGACCTACATTCGCTTTATCGTTTATTATTGATCGTACTTTGCTTATACAAAGTATATTTTACAACTCGGTTGCTTACGGGTATGCGATGTACATTTTTTAATTCAGAATGTATTTCTCAACTCGTCGTAATTCTAAGTTAAGAAAGATCATCTTTAAGGTGCATCTACTCTTCTATTTATAGACGAATCCCACTACCAAAATAGCTTGAAAACTCTCATCCATGTTCTCCACTTCATCCCGAAGCTTTAACCAAAAGATAGTGGGTAGGGCCCACTACCCTTTTCAAGTCGGTACCGAGTTGAGAGTGCTCAATTCGATCCCGAATTGTGGAGCTTTGGCTTCATCTTGTCCGTTTCTTTTCTTTCCTTTTGCCTTGTGTTTTGCATGCGAACCCATTGCTTCTTCATCTCAAATCGACACCGACATAAGAGGGGCCGAGTTGACTTTCCTTGTTCGTTTTTGGCCATTTCTTTTGCAGAGTCCTACTTCACCATCTTGCAATCTTCTCCATGTGTACCAAGGTTTTAAATCTCGGATATCGGGCAAGTTTCGTCTCGGCGATTTTAGCGACTCGGTATCGTATCGGGGGAGATCTCGGACGAGATGAGTGCATCTCGGACGCCAATATCGGATTTACATCTCGGACCTAAATTTCATCTCGGGACCATATCGGAGTATAACACATCACATAATTTATAGCAAAAAATGCATGGTATCGATTTATTTAACATTTATCGAATTACTGCAACTAATCTTCACTATTTTAACTGAAAAAAAATAATGCAATTATACTTCAACTATATGAAATTGTTCAACAAAAGTTACAAAACATCATCAGTTTTAGCAATTACATATAAATAGATGAAAGGCGATAAATTAATTGAAAAAAGCGGGTTCTATACAATTACATATATGCAGTAAGAATAACATAATAACAGTATCATGAACTGATGCAAATAAAAGCAAATGCATATAAGAGATATCAGGAATCGAAAGGTTTTAGGCAATGCAAATCTATCTGCAGAAGGTTATGCAGTAAGAATAACAAATTAAATCTACTTGCAAATCTAGTCTAAATTATACTGTATATTCAATTTCTGAAAAATTAAATTTGATTAAGATAGAAACAACCCTAATTTACATACATGTAGAGAGTAGAGAGATTGGTCGAAGACGAAGCTGCAGACTATCAAAAGCAAGATCGAGTAGTCAAAAATTGGAAGCAACCGCGAGCTGTCGGATGTTGGACGAGGGAGTTCGATTTTTTTAAAAGAGGGAGTTCGATATTTTGACGAGGAACGTGATCTTTTAGAAGTTAAATAAAAAAGAAAAGGACTTGTTCATTTTTTTTATGATAGACTGAGATGCGTCTATTTTTTTTGAAAAAAATAATATATCGAGGATATCTCGGAATATCGTTTCGCTCCAAATATCGGCCGATATATGTAAATTTCGGCAGATATGATCGAAACGAGATATCAACCGATATCTCATGTTTTGTTTCGCCCAAGCCTTCAACCGAAATATCGGCCGAGATATCGGCCGAGATGGCCGAGATTTAAAACAGTGATGTGTACGTATTCATTTCTTTATTGTTCCTTAGTCCAGTTTAATCGTTCAAGTCTGTTCGAAAACTGAAAAATTTGGCTGTAACGCTTGTCTTCAAAGTACGCCTTGTGTGCTTTGCTTATGAACACGTATTGGAAGTGATTGATTGTTGGTAGTCGAGCTTTCTAGCTATCTACTAGATCAACCGTGCAATCATTTGGTTTATTGGATTCACTCGCAAAACGAAGGTCGTTCTAGATTTATTGTAGCTAAAAATCCTTGTCCTTGCTTAATTGTTAGTCATAAACCATAACCATTTCAGGTTTTCTTGGAATTATCATATAGTATGTTATGAATTGAAGTCAATTCTATGCCTGTTCGGGGTTAAATCATCATATTTCAATGTGTATATCGTTCAGTGTTTTCTCGGGATTTAACTATCATATCTTGTATCAAGTAATCATGAATCTTCAATCATAGAAGTACACTACCATCGATTGAAGCACTACTTATAAATCGTCTAGTATCATCTAGAATTCCATCATAAGCGCGCCCAACCGAATCGAGGCAGTGAGATAATCCGGTAACCACTATCAAATCATTTTAAAGTCAAGAGGTGTTCAAATCCTCAAGTCCATTCTCTGATCTTTCCGGATCACGTAATCATATATCCAGGTTGATTTCTGATCTTTCCGGATCACATAATCATGTCTAATCCAATGTTTGATATCTTCGGATCTCATAATCAATATCCAGATTGAGCCCAATCTGCTCACTCTTCGACGAGTGGACCCAATATCCGAGTGTGTCTATTTATCCACTCTCCAGTGAGGGGACCCACGATCCGAGTGCGTCCATCCATCCACTCTTCGATGAGGGAACCTACCATCTGAGCGCGTTCATCCACTTTCTCTCCGTTGAAGGGACTCACTATTCGAACACATTCATCCATTCACTCTTCAATGAGGGGACGTGCTAGCCAAGCGCGTCCATCCATTTACTCTATGGCAAGGGGCATGCTATCCAATACTAGTCAGTCCACACACTTCCGACGCGGGTACTCTATATCCGAGCTTGGCCATCTACTCACTCTCCGGTGGAGGGATTTGTTATTCTGTACAAGTCCATCCACTCGCTCTCCGGCAAGGGACTTGCACTTTACGGTTCTTCATCCTATCTCGCCGGTTGGAGGAATCATGTCCAATCGTTTCATTATATCCAGTTTAAGGAATAACCAAGCTCCGTTGGAATCCCGTCATGGTATCAACATCAACCATCATGTTGGAGTGATTTTTAAATCCTAGTATCCATTGATCATTTATAAAATCCAAATCAAAAGCATTAAGCGAAAATCCAAAGTAAAGTCTAGTCAAGGATTGCCCCCGGACTTCAACCCAAATCATGCCCATGTGACCATTTAGGATCCGTGTATGAATAAGTGGTCCGGTAGTCATCCTACATCTCTTACTCAAAGAAAACGAAGTACATAGATTAAACCCGATTTCAATCCATCCCGATCATAAAATAATAATCTTCGACTCGGATTCACGGTCTCCTCCAGATGCTTCTGCCACAGATGGTGGTCGTTCATGCAACATCGCTGAAGTTTATGCTATGGTGATCGGATTTTTAACATATTGTTATAGCAAGTTACGTCGAATCTGTTCTTTGATCAAATCACGTAGAGGTCCGTACTCATTTGTTTCATGTCCATCCACCTCATGAAATAGACAGTATTTCCCAGTCCTTTCTCTGTCCGTGGATTCTCTTCTGGTGGGTTTTCTGTAAGAAATTTGCCATCTGGTATCCAAGTAAATCCTCTTTGGGGTTTCAGTCAAATCTGGGTAGAAAGAGAATTTTTGCTCCCTCCTTTGACGCTTCGATCTTCCGAAGTTATCGTCAGTTTTTTGCTTTAATCTGTCATTTCCATATCCTGTCCTGGATGGTCCTTCAACATCTACGGTGTTGATTTCAGCACGCTCAACTTTTGCGTCCTCCTAGCGTAAGTATCTCTCGGCTTATGGTAAAAATCCTCAAGATCCACGGGGATCCCTTTCCAAAGCAATTTGGAAAGCAGTTTTACTCGTACTCCCGGAAACTACCGTCATCAAGACCATCGACATGTCTGGTTTATGCACTGCTGCGGCTGCTATGTTGAATCTGATTAAGTATCTCCGTAAGGTCTCTCCTGGCCTCATCTTTGTGCGGAAACTAATTACCTTGAGCAGAATGATAGAAGGCACGTCTTACATACGTGGTTTTTCCCTGATTAATCGAGTATATTGAATGGGTTGGTTAGGATTGCGTCTGGCTCTAATGATGTTTGAAATTTTGGAAGCCACTAACGAATCAAAAAGATACACTGGTTGAAACATTCTGCCTTAAACCAGGTTTAGAAGTTAGTAAGGATAAACACATCTCATGTCACAATTTTCATATTCTGTTTTTGATATTTAATATTTTGAATGGATTGGTTAAAATTATATTTGTTGCGATTTTGTCCAAGGGCTCATTTCCCTTTCTTTGAAGCACAAGGACGACCAGTTTCATTTGCAAATTTCATCATGATATTATAAATGGAAAATCTGGTTTACCAAAAATTCCTTTTGTTAATTCCTACGAAAACAATCTTAACCGCAAAAATACTGTAGCCCTCCCTAAATTAAGCCCTTCGTTGTTAGATCCGCATCATTCTGTCATCCATTTTCGGTCTTTGTAGCTTGATTCTATTATAAATTATAATTAAAATTGACTTATATTTTAGTTACTGTTTTAAAGCCGAAACTAATTTCTCCTCTTACCAAATTATCCCTATATCATCAAGCCATCAATTATTCCTCCTTTTTTTTTCTTCTTCCAATTTTCTTTCAAATCCTTGATTCAATCATATCCTGCAATTGAAAATAAAATGAATTTTGATTGGACCTTATGTAAGTAAACCTTAAGTCTGATCTCTCAGGTTGCAATCATTTTCTTGCCATGTAAATTTGTAATCGTGACTGATTTCTATACTTTAACTTATGAACTATTTGCACTTCTAAATGTTTTCAAATCATAAATATATAAATCTATTTTCAGTTTGTAAATTACAATGAGCTATTTTTTTATTATCTTTCTTTCTTTGTTTTTGTCGTAGTTATTTTTGGTTATGATGAAATTTACTGAATTGTTTTGATGAATTTTACTATGGTTTTATGGTTTAGATGCTGATTTTTTTAGTTTAAATATAAGTTATTTCTGGTTATTTTTAAATGAAAAGCTTAGGGTCCGTTTGGTTTCCTTTTGAGTTTTGTGTTTTGTGTTTTCAACATACACTACAAAATACAAGAAAACATGAGAATTTTTTTTACAATTCTTAGCCATTACAACGATGGACGGGAAATGGAGGGGAGGAATTGTTTTCCGTCCTTTTGTTATGTCTCAAAACACGAAAAATCAAATAAACTTGTTTTCTATTTTCTATGTTAATTTCATTTTTCAAAATTGTGTGTTTTCCAACAATGCATAAGAAATGCGCATTTTTGTTTAGACGAAAACACAAAACTAAAAACGCCAAACCAAACGGGCCCTTAAATGCTTTATTTTTTTATATTAATTCTTCTATTCTCTCTGTGCATTCATTTATGTATTTGTATAAATAAATGTCAACATGTTGTTGGAGTTATATTGAAGTCAGTTGAATTACATGCTTTTCCTTGTATATAACAACACCTTTATCATTTCGTAAAAAGATAAAAGCATTTATTTCTTTGCCAATCTAATATGCATAGTTTTCATTTTGATGATTCTTTTATTGAATTATGTTTGGAATCATGTCATGTGGTGACAATAATGGATAATAGTTTAGTTGACAGCAAATCACAAACTGAGCAGATAACTAAGGCTGCTGGTAATCGTGAATTTACAATTACAATACCATTACCCCATTTTTTGGTTAAGTCGGTATACCACTTCAATTGGTATGGTAATGGTAAATTTACTATTTTCTACGATAAAACATTGGTAATATTTTTTCAAAATCAGTGGCAACGATAATTTACCAATCATTTGTAAGGCATGGATATTCATGTAATATTTTGTATTATATGCACATTTAGAATGAAACAATTATTGGATTTTGTTCAGGTATTGGGTTCAAATGATTCTGATTTTTTTTTCTTTTACATCGATGTCTTCATCAAGTGATATAATGAACGTACGGTAAAATATCATCAAAGCATAAAATACATCATTTTTTTTTCCGATTGACTAACGGTAATTTAAAAATGAAGTCCCTTTACAAATGCCCTTAAAAAATCCATTGTAATTTCTTGAATTTATGACATCTTTTGCATGGAATACTCTTTAACAATTTTTCAATAATAACAACAACAGATAAATGATAAGCAATCAAGGCAAGGCACTAGAACATGATATAATTTTCCTCTCAGTTTGTTAGATTAATGATTGATTGATTGATGATCAGATTTTCACGACACCCTCTCTTTAATAATTGCTAATCTTTTTATATGCAGAAAACTCCCAGTTGTACAAAGGTAAAGATATTAAAGCAAAAGCAAATGATGTAGTAACCAAGACAACAGAAACAAACAACCCGGATGCTGTGGTACGAAGACAAACTGCGACGGATGAAATCATGCTTGAGCGTTTTCGCAGAAATGAGAGGCATCGTGCTGTCCGTAGATAGCATCTGACATCTAATGATGTATGCATATGGCATTCTTTTTCATTGTATTGAACACTTGCTAATATTTGCCTTTCGTATCTTAATACAATGTTCAGAAACCACTGTCATGTTTTCATGTCTGGATGCGAACTTGCATTAGTTGTTGAAGCTGGCTTCTTCTTGATTTGTGTTATCATATACACCCCTTACTTAACTAATATGTAAAATGATTTTTTGTCTCTTCTTTCATGCTACAGGTTTGACAACTCGGTATCATGAGAAGTAAGGTGCATAATGAAGAACAATGCTAAAAAGCCTATGTAGGTGAAGCAAACTTCAATCACATGCAAAAGTACATTTGGTCACACTGTTATGTGCGTGTCCTTACTTTTAGACCGTAATGTAGTATATTTTACTGAACCTAAATTTTGAAAGCCCATCGGTTGTGTTGGCAAGGTATTTGATTTCATTATAATTAATATGGATGTATAAAATGTAGAGATAGTGATTTCAATTTATTTATCTTATGTTACATGTATGCTAAAGTTCGGACTAAGCTGCTTTTCAGTAGCGCATGTATATCATAGTATTATATTTGTTTGTGCAAGAATACTGATAAGACATCCATAGGTAAATAACAGCGCTCGGTTTCAGTTTTGCAGAGGTGATTGTAGACGATACTATGACATTTGTTATTTACTTTTTATTATTATCGGGTATTGTAGTGTGAAGAGTCCATGACTTTACTTCGGAGCACTTGGTGGTTTGGTGCAAAGGTTTTCTTAATCATACGAACCTCATCAGTCCCAACATGTAAATTTGCACTCAAGACATCGTCAGGCACAGGTGGATCAGCAGCAAAAAGTGCAGGTACGACGAACATTCCACCTGGAGACTGACTACTGAAGGCGGCTAAGACGGCAGCGGGTGCATTACCCTTATTCTTCAGATAATGCAACAAGCCTCTAGGAAATACAAACGCTTCCCCTTGAGCAACTGTTTTGGTGATGTGCTTGTTGGCAGTGGTGATGAATCCTACACCGAGTTCACCTTGGAGCACGAAGATCATTTCAGTGGCTTGTTGATGTGAATGCACCCTGTTGATGCCATGGGGTGCAATGTCGAAGCGCGCCATGGAGATTCCAAGCGTGTTCAGTCCTGGTACTTGTTGCACGGTGGCTGGAGTAGCTGAGAATCCCATTGCATTGTTGGTTGGGGCTGCTTTTGATATTCCACTGTATGAGAAGTCGTCTGCACTTACTTCTTCCGCTGCTTTGCATGTGTATCCGTTTACCTTTATATCTGTTTATTTTTTGAACGTATAACGCGCACAACGATGACGTCGATTAATAATTTAGTGCTGGTTTGTGAATATAAAGTGAAGGTAAAATGTTAATGAGAATATTAGCAGTTAAACCAATACTTGAAGCAAGATCGGCAACACAAAAATCTTGAAGCATGTCGTTGTCAGCGGTTGTGAAGGTTGATGAGAGAAGGAGAGAAGAGATGAGGGAAAGGATAATGTGTTTCTGCATTTTGGAGGACTTGATCTTCATTTTGACAAGCAAAAAAGTCACTAGGTTTAATTTATAGGAGGGGGTTTGAGTTGTTTGATGTGGACAGTTCTCTAGATATGAAACAAGAAACAGAAGCCCAAATCACAGCCAACTCAAAATGCCTAAAATCTGAATCATTAATTGAAGACCAGTGCGAACCCGTGCTTCGCACACGGATGTTGAAAAAATATTGTTGTTGCATAAGTCATATCCAAATGTATAAGAAATTTAACACGGTGGTAATGAAAAAACATTGTTGAACGATAGTGTTATATCATGAATAACAATTTGGTAGGATAAAAAATAAATAGATATATTTGGTTATGATAATCACAATTAAAATCGAACAAAACAATTACAGTGAATATGTTAAAGTTCACAGACTATTTAGAAGATAATGTATTAAAAATTTATCCGCTAATGCATAGATATATTCACTGTGGCATATAACGCCAATGTTGTTGCTTTTGCAATTACACAGCTGCTTCAATGTGCATAGATATAATTGAAGTATTCACTGTGAACTGCAGACACAAAGACACAGTGCAGTTCGATTCAATTAAATAAGAGTAACCAAAGTTTTTTGCAATGGGGAGAAATATAGTAATAGGATGAAATTTGTAAACAGTCAGGAAAAATATTTGTCAACAGCTGAAAAAAGGGAGCAAAAGAAAAAAGAAAAAAGCAACAGATGTAGTACATGGGAAAAGTAGTAAAACAGAAGATTCAATTGAAATAGAAATGATGATGCAATAAGAAAATAACATGGGTTCCAATATAAATTACTACTGTTCACCGAATCTGATCTATGTCGATGCAGGGTACAAAACACGGCATACAGCTGGTCGCAGTAACCAATATTTGAAAATATCCAAAACATACAGAAAAGAACAATTGTGAGAAGTCCATTCATTTTTTAGCCTCAGAAATAACTGCTAGCAACGCGTGTATGATATTGGCTTGAGCGCAAATATGTGATGTTTTCTTGGCCTTAATAGATGCATTACATCAATCAATTATTTTAACCATTGAAGGTATTTGTATCTGCAGCCAAAAAAGGCAAAAGTGTAATTGATGCAGTATTATTACTAAATTCTCTCACTGCTCGTCTGACCTATTAACTATATCTAATAATCAAACTATGACTACATAATCATCTATACAAAGATACATTCATCAATTGTTTTCTAGAAGTTTTCCGACGGTGGTGGTGCAAGTGATTTTAGAATTTACTGCAAAAAATAAACTCTTTTAGGTGGTTATCAACATTATTCTCACTACAATACATGTTTTGACCCAGCACTTAAACTGTGCATCTACCTTAAGCCCAAATACAACAACTTATATGCTTATTGTATTATTGATCATCGTAATTGTAAACGAAATTGAGTAAACTTAGCCAAATTATGTCATCAAACCTGGAAGCAATGTATTAAACGCTGAGCTGCACGGTTGAATCAAGATTAATTATGTGAAGTCATTATTTAATCATCTCATGCTATCAAAAATCAAAATTCATTTTTCAATTATATTTTCATAATGCGGTTAAATAACTATCGTTAACATCAAACAAAATTATTACTACAGTTAAATTAGTATTGCATCGCACAAATGCAGTTAAAATATTCAAAAACAATAATTGCTTAATTCCAAAAATACTGTAAAATAATAACCGCTTTTGCTTAATGCATTTAAATTTTAACTACAGTAAGTTCGAATAAATCATCGTGTACAACCAAAATTATTACTGCATCACATAAATATAGCTGAAATATTCAATTTCTACCATGCATAATTCAAAATTGTCATTAAATTATAACTGCATTTTATTAATGTAGTTAAATTTTAATTGTATTAAGATTGAATAAATTCCTGAAATGTAGCCAAATTTATTACTTCATCACATAAATGTGGTTAACAATCTTCAAATATAGTTAAATTTATCCAAAACTTGCTCGTAAATTATAATTGCATTTTCTTAATTTCATTAATTTATAACTGTTTTAAAATTGAATAAAATTATCAAATATAGTCAAAATCATCAATAGTAAATGCAATAAAAAAAATGCTAACGTAGTTAAATTAATTCAAAAAATGCCTATAAATTATTACACCATTTTTTGATGGGGTTAAATTATAACTGCACTAAGTTTGAATACTATCAAACACAATCAAGATTATTACTTTATTACATAATGTAGTTACAATATTCAAAGGCAACCATAATTGTATAATTCAAAAAAAATATTCCTTTCAAATATGTTAAAAGATAATAAATACATTATAATAATCTAGGTAAAAATACTATGTAATGTTTATGATCATCATAATAATGTTGTTACAGAAACGCGGTACACAGCGGTGACACAAAATAATTGTGCAATTAAAGCTGCTATATAAAATTATGATTTTAAAAAAAATTATTTTTAGCTATCAACAATGGATATCATTGGAAAGCAAATTAAATTTGAGATTTAATAGTGAAAACGATTCTTAAATCCAATCAATGTAGAAAAAGTTATCACATTTTAAAGTTTGGAATATAAAGAAATTAAAAATGCGACTGTTTAGTTGCCAAATTTCAAGAGAGCCTGTGTGAGCTTGAAATTCAACTCACTAATAATAATATAGTATAGATTCTCCTCCAGTAGATCGGCGCTTTTCTTACCCACTGCAAAATAGTTTAAACATTCCATGTTCTTAAATTATACTTTATTTTAGGATCCTGCTGCTTCAACCAACGATCGTATGGGTTGGATTTCTTCCATCATTAATTTGTACAGTAAAACCGATTAAATTAGCATTTTCGTTAATTTAAATTTAGTTTTGTTTGTTTTTTCCTCCAAAATCGCC
The DNA here is from genome assembly GCA_030737815.1 of Allium fistulosum. Taxonomy (NCBI): domain Eukaryota; kingdom Viridiplantae; phylum Streptophyta; class Magnoliopsida; order Asparagales; family Amaryllidaceae; genus Allium; species Allium fistulosum. The sequence goes on along the minus strand of CM060901.1, from coordinate 452,207,225 downwards.
ATGACATGAACGCGGTCATAGTGTTATAATACTGGTTTGAAGTCAAAAATAGTAAATTACTGGCAACACTTTTTTTATTTTCTTGAAAAGCCCGTTTAATTTTTTTTAGAAGCCCAATAATCTGGGCTTATATATTTAAAATACAAATCGACTATTTGATCCATTTCCACCGGTTTGTTTAACCCTTGCCGACTTATTTATACTGTCTCATTTTTTGTTCCATTCATAGCTATGAGAAATACATTCTTCGTTTCTTCCCATTATTTCTTCGCACCACTACGCTTAGACCTGTCAAACGGGTTGAGTTGGGTCAAAATGGGTTGGATCAAATTGAGTTTAACCTAACTCATTTATGACTCATTCTTTTTTACCCATTTATGACCCAACTCATTCATGATCCAACCTACTTAATAAGCGGGTTACCCATTTAATCCATTTATGACCCAACTCATTTATGATCCAACCCACTTAATAAGCGGGTTACCCATTTAAAGATTTAAATTTAATTTAACTAATAAAAAACAAATATAAAATAATTCTAATTCTAATTTTTATGTTTTGAGTTTCGATAAAAAATTAAAATTCTATTTTTCATCAAAATTCAAATACGGGGATGCAGTAGCTTATTATTTTCTAAGTACAACTGTCAGTCCCCTTCGAGAATTACAGTATGCGTTCACATGATAAAGATTTTGAGTGTTCATTACAGTCCGTAATTTAGGTGGAAGTTAATCAATCGAAGTCCCGCCTGATTCTGAGTTAGAACGAAAGAGTTATTGCAGTTTGAACAAAAAAAATAACGGTTTTTGCACTAGGCGGAGTTCAAATATGTGGATGTGGTAGCCTGTTATTTTTCAAGTACAACTGTCAGTCCCATTGGAGAACTACAGTGTGCGTTCACACGATGAAGTATCCGAGTGTTCCATACTGTCCGTAATTTAGGTGGGAGTTCATCGGTCGAAGTCTAGCCTGATTCTGAGTTAGAACGAAGGAGTTATTACAGTCCGAACAAAAAAAATAGCGGCTTCTGCACTAGGTGGAGTTCAAATATGGGGATGTGGTAGCCTGTTATTTTTTAAGTACAACTATCAGTCCCCTTGGAGAACTACAGTGTGCGTTCACACGATGAAGTATCCGAGTGTTCCATACTGTCCGTAATTTAGGTGGAAGTTCATCGGTCGAAGTCTCGCCTGATTCCAAGTTAGAACGAAGGAGTTAGTGCAGTCTGAACAAAAAAATAACGGTTTCTACACTAGGCGGAATTCAAATATGGGGATGCGGTAACCTGTTATTTTCTAAGTACAACTGTCAGTCCCCTTGGAGAACTACAGTATGCGTTCACACGATGAAGTATCCGAGTGTTCCGTACTGTTCGTAATTTAGGTGGGAGTTCATCGGTCGAAGTCTCACCTGATTCCGAGTTAGAACGAAGGAGTTATTGCAGTTTGAACAAAAAATAGCGGCTTCTGTACTAGGCGGAGTTCAAATATGGGGATGTGGTAGCCTGTTATTTTCTAAGTACAACTATCAATCTCTATGAAAAACTACAATGTATGCTCAAAATTCTTATTTTTCAAATTTATATTAAAATTTAATGTTTTTAATAAATGGGTAAATGAGTTATCCATTTATAACCCTTTTAAAAATGGGTCAACCCAACGCATAACCCATTTAATAATATTCATAAATGGGTTGATCCAACCCATTTATAAGTAGGGTAAATGGGTTGGGTTATATTTTGACAGGTCTAACTACGCTCTCCTCTTTCCCAGCAGGAGAGGCTTTCGTTCATTCCGTTTCTCATGTTATTATTCTGTGATTTAGAGTTCCTTCCCTTTAGAAAGCATTAGATGTAAGCAAATTATTTCTCGTTCGACTGAGATCTAACTTATAGTTGGGATTTTAGCCATCCTCTTGTTGAATTATTGTTGTGCGGGGTTCTGACCAAGCTTGAGCAGCACTAGGCTGTGTTTGTTTTAAGTGAAAAAAGTCGAATGCTTAACGAAATAAGTGGTAATAGTTGTTACGTCGATGGTAATAGTTGTTACATCATTTGTTTTCAAATAAACGCTTTCATTAAGCTTTTTTATTCACTGAATTTAGTAACAAAATTTGTAGTACTTATTGCCTATGTTGTACGGAAGGCGCCACTGAGCGTCGATTAGACCTTTTTTTCGCAATTTTTATAACAATGTTTTATTACATTTTTTGTCTGGCGTCTTAACTTTTTTTTAGGCGTCGAAAATAATCATTTTTAGTATATCTTTATTTTTTTACTTGGATAAATTAATAAATTTAGAATAAAATCATCCAGTTACTTTGTTTATTTATTATAAATCTTTGTATTTCAACAATTTCAATGTTTGAATTATTTTTCTATATCCTTTTGAAAATATATAAACAATCAATTTGCAAATAATAACAATTCTTCTTTATATTTGATTTGAAAATAAAAGTTATCGTTTAATTATGTAAATACTCAATCGTTAAAAATACGGGTCATTATATTCTCCCTCCTTAAAAGGATTTCTTCCTTGAAATCCCAACGATGAAGCAATACAACCTAATACCCTCACACAAACAAGTATAATAGAAATCGCCACTTATCAACCCTCGACAATAATCACTGAAAATGATTACACTAAAGGGAATAGACTCAAAATCAACTGGAGCCATCGTCTTCATCCCTAAGCACAATTACTATCAAATCCAAATTCAATGTGGCTAAGCTAAATGTCTAAGTCACACACTTATTTCCAAAGAAACGGACAATGGAAAACAAAAAGTGCCAACTCACTAATCGAAAGGCAAGTCAACTAAATAAATTACCGATTCTCTCAATTATCGACAACGTCTAATATCCTATACATTTACTTTTCTCTTAATTTTGGCTTATGTCACGGAAAATTTCCGTAGTACCTCCTTTGCGCGGCTAGGTTTGGGAAAAATCCCGATACAACATATACATATATACATCTCATATATGAGGCATCTCGCTTCCAAGGACAACCAAACATATATTGCCAAATCTACACTACAGATGTTACATACCTCTTTTATAGCAAGAGCTTTTTATTTAGATACAAATATAAGCGGAGCATCCAAATAGCCAACACTTGCTTCCACGTACCTAATCAAGTACTCAACAGAGAGGATTAAACACAATAGCAACATCATGATGTAAATAAGCATACTAGATCAAATATACGGTAATTGTCTCAAATGAATGTGCTATATCAAACTATAACTATCCCACAGTTCAAATAACCATACAAGCAGAAGTAATCGTATCAAGTGCTAACAATCAGATATCGATAGGCCCATATATGATCAAACATCAAAAATAACATCAATGCCTATCCTAGCATGCAGGATAGTAAACTATCTAGTATAAAACATCAAATATGATATATGACATAAAAGCTAATGGAAAAATGGAAATCACCTTTTTTTTCACTCTACAAAACCTTTACTACTCCACCGCCTTCTTCCTATCCTATTTCGTATCACGTCTATCGGCATGAATATGCCTATGAGGTCTCGAAGTTGCTTGTTCAGCTTTGGTATCATCTGAACAATTTGGTGCTAAATTTCTAAACGCCTCTTGTAAGTTCTCCCAAAACCCACTAGTGAACAACGGGTTCCGGCCACTTACAATGCTCCCAACACACCTTGGAATTATACTATCCATTCCCATTCCATTTAGGAATCTCAAGCGATTGTAGAAGCCACTTGGCTTCTTCTATTCAACATTTACCAGCTGACAATTCATCCATCTCAAAATGAATGTCCGACTTCCTTCTTTATCCCTTTCCAATAAAATGTCTATCTTGTATCACGATCCATTTTATTATCGTTGGGATGTGTAGTTAATCTCGCATGAGAACACTCTGCTAGAATCTCATTCCTCAATCCAACGATATCAGGAGAAAAATACATCTCACCTTTATAGAGCCAACAGTCTCAGTCGAGTCTGCACTGCATCACCTTTACTGATACCACTCGTTCCTTTAATTTAGCTATGATATACGCTAGTCAAGCTTCACGCCTCCGACTAGTACCGATCCGCCAAACTAAAGTAGGTCTGATAGTCAAACTAGCCAACATCTTTGGCACTAGCTTACATTGAGTTTTGAAGTCATAACCAGTGATAAACTCAAGAAATTTCCACTCTAGGAATATCGCTCCTCAACTGATATGTCTTCTACTCTAAACAAAGACCACATTTCCCTTACGAATGTCTATGAAATGTCAAAGTCATAGGGGGCCAAGAATTCCAACCATCGCTATTGGAAAAGATCAGATCTTTCTCAGAGAAGAGATACTCCAATGATATAGACTCGCTGAACAACTCGAATCTCTCTTAATAGATAGAGCCTCCAAATCTCCAAAGCAAACACCATCGTCTCCTCATTCCCGCTCAGAATGAGTAACAACGGTGCACTCGTCAACCTCTCTATCAGACTAGTAAACATGTGTCTGTGCCTTGCGTCTTAAATAGAAGTCTGATACTCCCTCATGAAATCGGTTAACGGTGCTGCTACCCTTTGAAAAGTACTTGGTAAAATGTATATAACATCTCGTCAATCCAAGGAAACTTCTCATCATTAGTCAGTGTTTTCTCAACACCTTTAACACAATCATCAATCATGTTTTGTCCTCCACTTTCGTCCATGGGTAGACAAAAGTATCATCAACGAACACAAACACGGACTCACTTAAGTGAACTCTCAAAACATGACTCAAAAGAAATCAATAAAGTATGCCAACGCGTTGGTTAGCCCAAAAGGGGTAACCAACTAATAAAAAAATCAAAGTAGCATACGAAACGCTTTGATCGACATACTCTCTCTAGTTACTCTCAGTGGATGAAACCCCATCGTAACATCCAATTGAGAGAAAACCTTCGCGCTATAGTGCTGATCGAATAAGTCATTAATAAACAGAAGTGGATGCTTGTTCATCTCCTCATTCATCTCATGATAATCAATATACAACCTCAAAGAGCCATCCGCCATAGTGGCGAACATTATAGGTGCATCTCACTTAAATATGCTCCTATGAATGAACCACCACCTCATTAGATCATCCGCTCGTACCTTTAGTATCCTCTGCTCTTTGGGCACCATATGCCTTAAAGGCATAACTACGGGTCAAGCACCTCTAACCAGATTGATACAGAGTTCTAAATCCCTATATGATGGTGATTTGGTCACCTCATCGAACGTGTCCGGACACTCTCTAGCTACAGGCATAGATGACAACTCATCGTGTAGGATATTGAGCAAATATAGAAAGCTAATCATCACCTCATCATCAGATGGGCAGCCGAACACTACCTTCCGCTCATCGTTAGTCCCTATCATCAACAATGACCCCTCGAAATCCCCCATTATTCTATACCCCTCCAGCCAATTAATTCCTAGACTAATACTAAACCTAAAACCTAAAAAAATCAATAGCAAATAGACAAACATCCATGGCTGAGCCCCTAACAAGGTTCATCATAATTTAAAAGTCAATTAACTATTTCGGGTCTCAATTCCAATCTATCTACAAATCACTAGATATGAAGGAATATGAAACCTCGACATCAAATAAAACACGTATGGAAACACCATAAATGGAAAGTATACTCGAAATGATAATGCCCCTTTCCCTTATCTTTCGTCGAAGGAGCACTCGACAAAATCAGAACGACATTCAACTCACATGCTTCCATTGTTGGCCCCTACTTAACTGGTTTGGGACAATCCTTCAACATGGGGTAAAGGCTCTCACATCAGAAAGCCTTCTTGATCAACTTCTCGAAGATCTCGTCAATATGACCAATCAATCGCTTTCCAAGGTGATTGCTCAACCTAATGATAAATTCTTCATCCTTTTCGAGTGGAGATCAGTGAAAGATAGACTGTACTTTTACCGCACATCGAATTCAGCCACATACTCCATCATAGACACATCGCCTTACTTCAAGTCGATGAACTTCCCAAACAGCACCGACTTTTGAAAAGTCAAGATAAATTTCTCTCCGATGCGAACTATGAACTTATCCAAAGTAAATGATCCTCAGTAAGCGAAGCTATAAGGGCACTCTAGCAGTTCATTGTTCATCTCTGGAGTCATCTAGAGGTTAACTTCTACCTCATTACATCATCTAACTCCAAATCATCGAAGATCATTTGGCAAATATTCATCCCATCTTGCACCTCAATAGTTGACTTCATTCTAAGGAGCGGTCTGCATTTTAGATTAATGTAGTCTTTATACAGCTCAACAAAGTCGAATCTAGTTGTTTGCACTTGAGCACCATAATCATTTGGAGAAACTTAGACATCCCAGATAATGTTTCGCACCATCTTAGTGAACATTTTCTATTAATTGGGATTAATGGCCCCCGCACCTGCTCACTCCTCAACTTCGAAGATGGAGTCAGTAGCAGTATTTCTCGTATGCCAGATCATCCTAAATCTATAGTAAGGATGATCAATATGTCATAAAGAAAACCTGCATCAATAGAGCTCGTGTTTGCAATACAATTTTTATACTATATATATAGTGCTATATAGTTTTGAAAATCAAAATATATAACAAATATGCACTATCTCATATATAAGTATACTCTCGATCCAGTCTAAGGCGACAACTCCTACCCTATCTCTACTGGATCATGGTATCAACTCAGGTTAATCATGTAACCTAAGCTCCGATACCAAATGTAGTGACCGCCCTACACTACCAATGCTTATATAATCAAATAATGCATTGCTAGAGCATCTGACCGATGTAGGACGATGGTCAAGAGAAAGAAGAAGAAATAAAGGTGAGAAATAGAAAAGAAGTGAATAAAAGAAAGGAGAAGGAAATAAATCGTCACACAATCACATAACCTCTTGTATATCTCACATCGCATCAGATAAAATGTAATAGTCATCATAGATATAAAACAAGCAAGATAGTAATAACTATTAATCCATAGAATCAGAGTACACATGCTCATATAGTTATACAAAATAGTAATAGAGTTTATACAACTGATAAATAAACTCAACTGATAATCTGTCTCTAATAAATAGTAAGTCAACACTGTCAAGGCTACACAGTGTAACACAACAAAATAAACAATAATAACTCAAAATATAAATATGAGAAAGCGTCACCGTTTGCTAGTCCATCTGTACAACTCCAAGTGCTATTTACACATACTATCTACTCTGCTCATTTAAGAGAACCTGAGATAATAAGAAGCAAAACATAAAACCTTGGGTCAGACAACAGTCTAGTGTGAGCGATTAATAATCTCAAGACACTATAAAAGTCAGCATAGTATATGGAATAGAGGGTATGAAGAATCACACCTGACCTCCCTGCATCTAAAGAGTTAACACATAACATCGAATATATTCTACTCTACGATAGTCATCATGGGTGTACTATACATCAAAGTACTAAGGACGTCAAGATATCAACATCGGTAATATCTACATCATGTGACATCCCTAATGTGGTAAGAATAGTCAAACAAACATGGCATTCATCATCCATCCTCACATTCACTTACTCAGTGTGTTGGAAAAATGATTCTCGTATGGCCACCCCTATAGAGCCAAGGGCTACTTAACATCTCGGTTTCCTGATACTCGAATCCATGCCTCTCAGTTGGCTAGGAACTAGACCACCCGTTTGGTAGTCTAGGGAACAAATTAGTAAACATCCTCTGATCTAGAGCGCACCCTTTAACCCATGTGAGCATCCTCACATACCCTTGCTTTATGAATACACTGAAACCAACGAATATCAACGATCCCTTTACACACGTCATCCATGGCAGAGCTCATTTCAGAAATGTCCTTACAACTCTCATCCGAAGTCGTTGCGTTTGGGAACTACTCTAGACAACCATCATAAGTCATAGAGTGTCGCGTCCCATAACCCTTCTTTGACTGTTCCCACCATCCGACTTGTTGCTTACTCTACATCCCAAAGTACAGCTATCCATCATCGAAGATGTCACTTCCCATTATGGAATCATCATCGCCGAATTATGGAGTCATTACATCGAAGCGTCGCGTCTTTGCTTTAGCGCCAAAACCACTCGAAGAGTAGTAACCCCAAAATCGAATGTCAAATGAACAAACGAATCATCACATCCAACTCCTCAAAGCCGCTCCATCGTCTATGTCAAAATCGACCAAATCGGCCATCATCTATAGTGGTAGGTATCGACCGCTCCATAGTTGTCAATAATGACCACTTTGGTTATGTACTTAACCAAAAATGTTTAAACACAAACCAAATGAAAACATCCGGCATCTTCCCTGAAGTCCAAGGCACATATCCAAGTCTGTCGTCCTCTTCATCTTCAGATCAGTTGGCATGCACCAATACTCCTCCTTATATTTATCCCATCCATTCGAGTTTATCATCATTTGTGTGCTTAATCAATATGCATGAAACTCTATCACATCATCTGAGTCCCCATCGTGTGTGCATTCGATCTATATACACTAAACTCTACCTAATGGGATATTCCAATATCGTCTTGGAATGACGTTTTCAACCAACTCACAAACAAGCATACATGCAACCAACAAGTATAGAGACATTTGTAATAGTCTACATATATCTCTAATAATATAATACAATCCATCCATGCAACCAATGTGGGATAATACAGGATTAATATCAAAATAGCCTAAATATACCAATATCGTCAAAATAGTGCGTCGATGGGGAAAAATATGATATTTAATTTAAAAACCATTTTAAAACACTTTTAATTCTTTTTATAAAATAAGATATATATATATATATGAAGTATTTTAGAAATCACATTTTAGATTTAGAAAACATTTCAAAACGTCGATTTTATACTATACTAACAATCATAGTATGGTAAAAGATAATATCACTCACCTTAACCAGATTTGACTAAACCATCTTCAAGTTGTAGAGCTCCCCATCACGAGTACAACGCAAGAAACAGCGTCCAAAACGGACCTCATATGCAATATATAAGTTATCGGTTTATTTAAATAATTTATTAACTAAAACAATAATTAACTTAAGCTAATTACCCTTCATTTGCTAATCCTCCTTCTTCCCAAACTAGTGCCTGTACCTGCATATATTAGCCGTGCATCCAAACCCAAAAATGTTGACTTCATCCATCAATTTGTCTCTCATTTGTCAACGAAACGATACGCCGTCTTTGCCAACGAACTCCGATTCCAAATCTCTTCGTCCCGAACCCATTGAAATCATGACTTGGTGGGGCTGTTCGGTCCATAAAAATGTCGCAACTCATTATAGGGGATCAGACCCAAAATCAAGAGCATGGAGAGATGCTATTCGTCGAGAGAAACTCATATGCGCCATCCGTCTCGCTTCTCGTCGCCTCTAGCCTTCTAGAACCGGAACCCTAGTCAACAGCCCAACATATTAATCTTGGCTATGTCACATCACACCACTCAAAATGGGTATGGGATCAAAGATCTCTTCAATATGGACTCGATGAAGGTGGTTCTGTATTTTTCCATGGAGTAAGTTGCTCGATTTTGATTTTTGAATGAGCAAAGAGGAGGCGGCCATGTTTTACTAGAGATGGAGATAATATAATAATAGCCATCAATAAAATTGTAGGGTTTTGGATAATATATAATAATATTACATTCATTTTATTTAATTTCTCCAATAAAACGATCGTGCATTCTAAGCTCGTACGATCAAATGACGCGTCCGATCGCCACAAACTAATCTGCATGCATCACCTCCATTTTTTGGTTTTGATGGCATAAATTTCGTCACCATTTGAGACTACGGTCTGAGATGATAATTTCGTGCTTTTCGAGATTGTTTCGACCATCAGATCATCCGATCTCCAAATACAGGGAACCATATACTTATTTTGATTTGCAACGTCAATACGAACCAAATGGAAGTGGTCTAGAGTCCCGATTCGATCGTTTGCGAAAAATCATATTTTTGGGACCGTCTACTAATTAACAATTCAATATTTAAATAAATTATTTAAATACCCAATCGTTAAAAATACGGGTTGTTACTGTTCTAGTCTCAAAGACTTGTTTATTTTTCGTTTGTGTTTTTTTACTTGTTCTTTGCCATATTTTCAAACTGATTTCATGTTGCTTCTGTTTTTTCATAAGCAGTGATTTGAATCCCAGGTTCATTGAGGTAGTTTGCACTATTGTTTCTATTATCTTGACTTAGGTCATTATCAAGTTTAATATCCCTTTTATTTGCATTTCTGTTTTACAAGTTCTTTGACATAGTTCCCAAATCTCCAGTAGGGATGCTACCTTGTCGGTTGAAATCGAAGTCCATATTAACTGGTGTTTCATGATTTTTTTTGTAAATTTCTGGGTACTTTCTTGAGTTTCTTGAAGACCCTCTTTCTTTGGTACCCAGGCCTTTTTCAACCACATTGATTTTTAGTATGCCCAAAGCATATATAGATATCACATTTTGATGGAATCCATTATGCTCTTCTTTTTGAATGATATTTTCACTATTGTATAATGTCAGGTGTAATTCTTCTAGCAGTTCTGTACTATCGGACACTTCCACCAGAATACGAGCATAGTTTACTCTCATCTTCAAAGCAGTGGCTTCATCCAGTTTCAATTATTTCCAACCACTATTTCCACGACACTAAAAGCCTCTTAATCCCATTATTTCAAATTAACATCGAGTAATCTGACCTGGATTAGCATTGTAATCAATAGATCTCTATCTAGCATGATTGATTTGACTATTTTCTTACGATGATCAGTCTTCCATCACAAAAATAAGATCCACTCTAGAGGACATTATCACAATCAACCGGTTCTTTATATTTAACAAGGAAAACCATACTCTCTTGAGTATACTATTGGAACTGACTCGTTTGGCAGCCGATAAAATGGGTAAATTAAAAAAAATTCTCTAAATGGATCTTAATGGGCCTATGCGATCTTCTAGTTAAAATTAGACGCAATCTATTTTTTTAATAAAATCATATTTATTTTTGAATATTTAATATTTAATTAACTAATCTTATTAATTAAATATATTTAATGTTTATGTTGAATACATCTCACATATTCATATACAACTATGATGACATAATAATATAATAACATGTGTGTATATGTATACATATAAATATTAGGATTGATGTCTATTGCTATATATATAATACTTACATATGCATCTATTAATTTCATATGAATATTGGGAATATAAATACCTTAGTATGTGTGTATGCTACGGTGTATATTGTTTGTATACATATTATAGCACCATATACATTCATATATAGTTAAGACACATACATACATACATACATACATACATACATACATACACGTATATTGTTTGAACTGGGCCAGCCCATAGTGGAAGAAATGGGTGAATTTCAAAAACAATTACCATTTTGGATCTTATTGGACCTATGAAGTCTAAATGTATATTAGATCCAATCCAATAAATTTTTAAATAAAATCTTATTTTGTTTAAATTGTTAAAACAAAGATTTAAATATAACTTAAGCTTGTAGGTACTGTAATGAATGTATCAAATACATTCATTTATGTGAAGTGTAAGTGCAATATATAAGTGGTGTGTATATGTGTAAATGAAACATGTATATATAAATTTAGAGAAGAAAATATTTTGTTTCCTTCTCCTACCCTATGGATAATAAAGAGAAGATATGGCAATAAATGAAGAGAGAGAAACCTTTCATTTCTCTCCTTCTTTAGTTGTAATAATTAATATATTAAATGACATTTATAACTTATCAACCAAATTTACACACGTCTTTTTTATTAATGAAATATATGCGTACAACCATAATATTTATAGCTATATACATACATACATACACATACATACATACATATATATATATAAAGTAAAAACCTATTAGTTGTTTTAAACAATTTGAAATCCTAAATTAACATTAACGAGAAAGATTTCAATTGAAGAAAGATTTGATAACGAAAAGTTATGTTATTTCACAAAGTCCTCTTACAAGTTTGAATTAAACTAAACAGGTATACTTCCATATACATGATTATTACAATTTAATAATTAGATCTAAACAACATATATTTGCAGACATCATAACATATGATATATGTATATATACATTTATACAAATAAGTTTTTATTTTAAAGTTAACAGCTTTCCTTAGACCTTTAATTTTGGAAAGAAATAATGCTTTATATTTACATGAGACTTTATATATAGAAAACCATAAAGAATTATAATTTTCACTATAGTCCATACAATAATCATAAATTAAGTTTTTTTAAACAAGGAGTGAAATAATTATATTCAACTGTTTATCGTATGAAATTAAAGATTAATTTCAAAATCATAGATAATTTAACATATACAATTCATTTGCATTTAAGTATATAAATGTTATATAATTATATTAAAAAAACCCATTGGAAATTAGCTTTCAATTTCACAAATATCCAAAACAAAATAAAAGAAATATGAACAAAGTAGGCATGTGCAAGTTTGTGATAAGAATTTACTCATCTAAACAATACAGAGAATAGTAACAAGTTATAAAGAGTAATGTGGGATTCAAAACGCATCAATTTTTCATGAACATACATTAAATGGAGATGATAAACAAACATAGATGTAAATCAAAATAATACAACAAGCTTGTTTTAATCAAAATAGACATTAGGCAGATTTACTTTACATGTGGCAAGATGAATAATTGAAACTTGAGGCGAGTCTTTGAAAATCTAATTATATCAATCGTACAAATACATAGTTTAATTTTAAATAAGAAAATTACCTTTGTATGTAGCCAATAAATCAAATCTTTAATGATTAATCAAAGCTCCTAGATTCAGAAATCAGCCTCTAGTTTTTGCAAGAATCAAGAGGCATAAACCACTTTTAATGAATAGATTTGATTTATATTTGATTTTGGGAACTTTTAAGCCATGGAAGATTTCATACTTTCATCCATTAGAGAGGAAGGAGAGAACCATAAAAGTTAGATAAAGGAATGAATAACCAAAAAGGTTATAAAAAGAATGAAATAAAGAAGGAAATCAATGCCAATTAAACAGAGACTTTTTCCTCTTTATATTATTCTTTTCCCTTTACTAATTCTTCTGGAAACTTATCATCTCTCTCTCTTATGTGGCCATCCAAACATGGAAGAATTATGAGCCTCAAGTGATCCCAAACCTACTTAGCATTTATGTCATTTAAATCCAATTTAAACCATCTATGGATCGTATATCGATTTACGTACTTTATTAAATGCTAATGGTATATAAAAAATCAAATAAAACTTAATAATCAATACTTCAGAAATATTAATTAATTTATAACAATTATAAATGAATTAAATCGTATGGTTTATTCGGAGTATTCATTATTACGGTTGTGCGACTGAAAGGTGTAAAGTCAGTGATTAATATTGAACAATTCGAACATTAATATTCATACATAACCTTAGCTCGTGGTGTGACATTTTGGCTGAAATTTTTTAGAACCTCATTATTTGATATTTTGATGGTGATAACTACATAAGAATATATTGTGTATATACTCGAATTTTGCAAGAAATTATATCAACTATCAAAGAGATATACACGATGTAGAAAAGACGAAGATGACGTGTAATGTATTATTAGTCATAGGGTGTCATGTATGGAGTATATATTTGTTAAAATCTCTTCAAAGTGGTATACACACATATATAAAAGCATTTAGAACATTCATTTCATTTTTAAAAAGGAAAATATACAGAACCAGTCGATTGAGTACGGGTAACCAATCGACTGATATGTGAACATTCATTCATATGATTTTCTGAAACAAAAACAGTTGACTAATCTTCTAAATCAGTCGAGTAAATGGACACTTAGTCAATTAAACCAAAATTTCAATCGACTAAAATAGTGTTGTTTTGAACTGTTTTCCTTTTGTTTTAAAATAAACAAATTCGACCACAACCAGTCGACTAAACCACTCCTACTAGCCAACTGGTTATCGAGTAACAACTATTTTAGTTGAATTTTCTAAAGGGTCCTTCTTCTTTGAAAAGAGCCACTTCCGTCTATTAATGGTTGCAACACTTTTATTGCTTGTTACTCTTCACGAATGACCGCAATTATGAATTCCACAAAAATTCTTGTTGCTGTCATAAGATTCATATTACGATCCATTGATCTTTATACATTCAAATTACATTTTTAAAGAGATCATATACTTCCAATTCTTCATAAATACACGATATACCACTTACGAAGAAGACTATAGAAATGTTGTACTATGCCGACTCATCCGTGCTAATCAAAAGCACACGAAGTTAAACGCTTATCTACTCTTTGAAGTCGAAGTCCTGTTGAGGATCTTTGGGCATGAAGTTCTATTCAGCATCTCAGGCGGTTGTATTACCTATTCCTCCAAGTTAAGTAAGGTTATTTTTTAAATCCAGAAAGAGTCCGGGACTGGATGTAGAACGGGAAGTTCAAACCAGTATAAAAATCTCTGGTGCACTTTACTTTATAATTCTTTATTTCCGCTGCTATTATATACAAGTTTTAATTCAGTAGAACTATTCATATTACTCGATCCATAACAACTTTTATTTGGTATCAGAGTAAGACCATCATATAACCGTAACAAAGTTTTATGATATTCAAGTAATATGGACAACATTACTATGACTTTTGTTGAAGGACAATCTACTACACGACCACCACTATTTAATGGATCAAACCATGTTTATTGGTCAATTAGGATAAGCATATATATGCAGGCTAATGGGTATGACACCTTGAATATTACACAACATGAATACAATGTTCCTACCACTAATTATGCATAATGGTCACCCAAAAACAAGATGCTACTAGTAACACTAAAGCTATGAACATGTTATTTTGCTCGCTGGACAAAAATGAATTCAATAGAATTAGTTTGTACATCTGCTTATGAAATTTGAAGCATCTTAAAAATTACTCATGAAGGTACAAATAAGGTTAAATAAAGCAAGATTTCTATGCTTAAAAATTAGTTTCAAAATTTTAGAGTGAAGCAAAATGAGAATATTAATGATATGTACTCTGGCTTTCAAGATATTTATCATTCACTTCTTGCACTAGGAGAAAATATACCGATTTTGATATTGTTTCAAATATCCTTAACTCTTTGACTGATGACTGGGAATTAAAGGTCTTAGCTATCAAAGAAGCTAATGACATTTCAACCATAAAACCAGAAGAGTTAATAGGAAATCTCATGTCCTATGAAGTGAATTTGTAGGTATAACAAGTACAAGCTCAAGACAGAAAGGTAATCACATTTCAAGCAAAGAAAGAAGAATCCGATATACGAATGGTGTTGCATTTCTAACCAAAAATTTTAGGAAAATTTTGAAGTCTAAGAAGACTAAAAAGTTTGGCAACAACAATAAATAATTCATCATCTTCATCGCTCAAATGTTATGAATGTGACAAGATAAGCCACGTAAAGAAAGATTGTCGAAATCTCAAGAAGGAGAAGAATAGCTTCAAAAACAAAAATGAGAAATTCTATAAGAAAAAGAAGTAAGCATTTTAAGTCACATGGGATGACTCAGACTCATCTTCATCGTCAGATAGTGAGAGTGATTCGAAACAAGCGAGCATATGCTTCATGGCTTCTAATGACAATGTAAGTGAATTTCCTTTTGATGATCTAGTTGAAATAAATATTTAATAGTTAGATAGACTAGAAGATATAAAAAGAAAATATAAAGACACTTTAGGAAAGTTAAATAGAAGCGAATTAGAAATTGACATGTTAAGGGATGAAAAGGAAATATTAAAAGAAGAACTTGTGAAATCTCAAGAATCTTGTGTTAATATAACATCTCAAGTTACTATATTAAGTAGTGAAATAGAAGTTCAGAAAAATGAGAATGTTAAATTAATAAAAGAAAATTGTAATTTAAATACTAGTATTAATACACTAGGTATAGAAGTAATATACCTTAAAACAAAGTTAGAAAGTATTTCTAATTTTTTTCGAACTTTAATAAAGGTAGACAAAACCTATCTAGAATTATTAATAAAAAGGTTTGTGTTATAATAAAACTAGTAAGGAAGTAAAATCTATTCTTAATAAATATTAGCTCATTATATACGAATTTCAAAAAGAAGGATGATAGTCAAAAGAAACCGACAAACAAGCTTAAATCTATAAAGATATAGGTTTCTAAAACTAACAACCATCTCATCAAAAATAAGCATTTAGAGATTTATATCTGTTGTGCATAGAAATTATAATTTTATCTTCAAAGGGAATATCAAACCTCTTTGGTATAGCTTCCTAAGACCATAACATAGGAAGTGGGTACCAATACAATTTAATATTTTTTGTAGAATAATAAAAGAGGAAAATGGATATTCGACAGTGATTGCTCCAAGCATATGCCAGGGAATAAAGAAATGCTAACAAATATTATCAACTCAGATGAAGGATCCGTTACATTTGGAGATAACTCCAAAAGATACATCATTGGAAATGGAGACGTGAGCAATGCCGGTATATCTAATTTATCTCTTATTACAAATTTTTTATTGGTTAAAAATTTAAAACACAATTCACTTTATATATGTCAGCGTCATGACAAAGGATTTAAAATTTCATTTGAGAAAGATAAATGCAACATTTTCGATCAAAATAAAAATCTAATTTTTGAAAGAATTCAAAAAAGAAATATTTATGTTTTGAATATGAAAATAAATCACAATATAAACATGTGTTTTGTAGCTAAAAATAATTATCATTAGCTATGCACAAAAGATTTTATCACATAAATTTTAAAGCAATCAGCAAATTATCTAAAAATAATTTAGTAAAAGGCTTACCAAAGACGAGTTATAGAGTAAATAATATTTGTGATGCTTGTCAATTAGAAAAGTGAACAAAATCATATTTCAAATCTAAGAAAATTATTTCTACATTGCAACTGCTAGAATTACTTCATGTAGTTCTCTTCGATCCTATGCAAGTTCAATCTATAAATCATAACAAGTATGTGTTTGTAATAGTAGACGACTTTTCCAGATATATATGGACATTATTTTTGGGAAAAAAGTGACACTTTTGAAACTTATAAAATATTTTCTAAATGAATTCAAAATTTAAAGAATTTAAAAATAAAAAAATAAAAAGTGATTATGGTTGCGAGTTCGAAAATGAATTATTTAGTAACTTTTGTGACAAAAAGGGTATTAGCCACAACTTCTCATTTCCTAGAACTCCACAATAAAATGGAGTTGTAGAAAGAAAGAATAGAACGTTACAAGAATGTTCTAGGACTCTACTTAGTGGTATCTAACTACCAAAACATTTCTGGGCAGAAGCTTTATCTACTGCTTGTTACGTTCAAAATCATGTCACTATAAGACCACTAACCAAACACACTCCATATGAGCTTTTTCATAATAGAAAACCAAATACAGCTTACTTTAAACTATTCGGTTCAAAATTCTTTATTTTAAACATTAAAGACAAATTAGGAAAATTCGATCCAAAAATTCGATAAAGGCATATTCATTAGATATTTGAAATGAAGTAAGGCATATAGACTTTCCAATAAATGACCAAATACTATAGAAGAAACTTTACATGTATCATTCGACGAACATTTCAAAAATAATGAAGATGATGAAGAAGAAATAATTGATAGTAATCAACAAATTTTAGAGAATACTTCAATAGAAAATCCAATTGAAAATGAATTTAAATCTCCTCTGTGATTTCAAAAGATCATCCTATCGAAAATATAATTTGTGAAGTCAATACTAATGTCAAAACTAGAAATCAACTAAATCTAATGGGACATGTAGCTTTTATTTCTAATATAGAACCTAAAAAATTTAAAGAAGCTTCAACCGATGATTATTGGATTTCAGGTATGCAAGGAGAACTAAACTGATTTAAAAGGAATGACATTTGGGATTTGGTTCCAAGACCAAATGATCAAATAGTAATTGGTACGAAATGAGTCTATAAAATTAAAGCAGACGAAAATGGAAATATAACCTATAATAAAGTTGGGCTGCTTGCATAGGGTTATAATCAGGAAAAAGGAATAGACTAGGAAGACACGTTTGCTCCTGTCGCCGGACTAGAAGCAATACGTATCTTATTAGCCTACTCTTGCCATCATAATTTTAAACTATATCAAATGGATGTTAAAAGTCCATTCTTAAGTGGTTTTATTAAAGAAAATGTTTTCATAGAACAACCTTCACTTTTCACATATGAAAAATATCCTGATCACGTATATAAACTTAAGAAAGTTCTTTACGGTTTAAAATAAGCACCTCGTGCTTGGTATAAACGACTAAAAAACTATCTTATAGCTTCTGGATTTGAGATAGGAAAAGTTGATCAAACTTTGTTTATTAAACAAGTTAAGAAAGACATTAATTATACAAATTTATGTCAACGATATCATTTTCGGTTCTACAAATGAAAACTTATGTAACGAATTCTCAAATATTATGAATAGTGAATTTGAGATGTCTCATATGGGAGAACTCTCATATTTTCTTAGTCTTCAAATTAAATAATTAAGTTATGGTATTTTCATTAATCAAGAAAAATATTGTAATAATTTAATAAAAAGTTTTAGAATGGAAAACACTTCAAGTAAACCGACACCCATGAGCACTATGGTTCATCTAGATAAAGATGAAAACAAGAAGAGTATAGATCAAAAACTCTATAGAAGTATGATTGGTTCTTTAGTATATTTAACCTCTAGTCGTTTCGATATAATGATTAGTGTTTGTTTATAAGCACAATTTTAAGAAAATCCCAAAGAATCACATTTGCGAACCGTGAAATTGATTATGCGTTACTTAACCAACACTAGAGACCACCCTAAAGAATGTCCTTTCGAGTTAGAATCATACAGTAATGCAGACTTTGGAGGATGCCGGACGGATAGAAAGAGTAAGAGTGACACCACTCACTTCATCAGACTGTCTCTAGTATCATGGTTTAATAAGAAACAAAACCGTGTCTCACTCTCGATATGTGAAGCATAATATATTTCTACTACTTTGGCATGTGCTCAAGTTGTAACGACCCGCTATTTTGGACCATTCAAATCGACAATAAATCCACACATGTCTGACTTGAATAATTCAAAATATCAGATTGTTAATTTAAATTTGGCAAAACTCAGCATATGCAGTAAATAAATCAATCACAGAATCACAGACACAGAGTAATACAATAATACGCAACGGAATAGATAAAATAGTAGTTCATGAAGCTACTATATAAACATCAGAGTTAGAAATAAAATACAACAGAATATCTCAAATGCAGTGAAGTCTTCAGTACAACAGATGACTTCTCTGAACAAATCAACTAGAAGAGCTGAAAGCTGAGGCGATAGTTGGATCTCCAAAGGAAGCTCCAAACTCCAAAGGTGAGTCTCAAATGCTGTATCACTCGGTCTGACCCGAGCGTAAAGCAAAACACAAAACACTCGAGTCAGGATTAACATTCTTATACTAATAAATCCAACTCAAGTGAAATATCAATTGAAATACAAGTAACTTAAAGGATGTTTGGGATAACCATCCTCTAAGGATCTTCGGAACAATCTACAAGGTGGAAATATACATTATAACACCGTGGTCATTTCAATTTAATTTATACTCCAAAATCCCAAATATCATTTCATTTCAAATATAACTATTTTCCAAAATAGTATATATAGGTTAAATAATTTATAAAGTAAAGTATTTATAATTTCCTTAAGTTCCACAAATCGGTTCAAAACAACTCAATTCCCAAATTCAAATTTATTCAAAGTTCAATTCATCAATTTAATTCATTTCTAAACAGATCATTTAAATTTTCAATATATTTCAAAGCATTAATATTCAACAATTTCAAAGTTAAATTTAACAGTTTCAAATAGCTCTTGATTTAACTTCATTTATTATTTAATCAGGGAATATTCACTTAATAAATCCAATATCATTTAACTAGCCTTAAATTTCACTTTTACTAAATATTTCCTTAAATTTATTTAAACAAGAAATATTCATTAAATTATTTAAATCAAACTCAAGTTATAAATCATATCTTAAATTCCAATTTCAATAAGCTTTATATTGGTTTAAATAAATAAAATTCTTTACTAAATTCAAATTATCATCCCAACCTTAACTTATTCAAAAATTTTACCAAAATCTATTTTGAAATATAAATTTTATACTTAACATATTATATGGACTAAATCCATCTTAATTAATTAAATATCATTATTAAATCTATATATATCATTACCATTTATATATAAAATTCTAAGAATCAACATTTGTTAAAACCATATAATTCTTTCCAAAACCATAGAATTCAATTTCAAAATATTTATATATATGGACCAACGGTGTCTGTATATATATTTATCATATAGTTAAGTGATACGGATATTTATCATTTCAATCCGAAATTTAAATATATACGGGTAGATATCATTTCGACCCGTAATCCCAATTTCAATTCAAATGAAAATCGCTTGGGTTTATCATTTCAACCCATAACGAAATTCTCCTATTCTAAAGTCCGTTCGGGTATGTATCATTTCAACCCATAGTGAATTCTATACTAACAGGGAACTTGCAGAGTGATAACAGATAATATAAAATACAACAACAGGCATATATCATAAATAACAATGTAATATAGACAACATGATATGGTGTCATATCCCATAGGTGAACAGTTACAGATAATAGCATATATGACAATTTAAATAACTACAACAGCATATTTCAATTGTCGTTTCAATTTAAATCAAATTTAATAAATATAAGAACGTTAAATCGTGAGTGATTACTCACCTTTCGAGGCTAGAGATATAGACGAAGGAATGAGTTACAAATCCAAGCACGAATTCCGAAACAAAGCTAAACTGGCACGAATTTGACGGATAAGCTGATAATACGAATAGATGAAATAAGTCAGAACTAGGTCGATGAAAATAATTGGTATAAGTGAATTGATATAGATATAACATATACAATCGTATATATATACAAAAATCATATTCTAATTTCAAACACATACTAATAATATATATACAGATACTTATGGACTCAAAGTAGATTACCTAAAACTGATAGGAACTTGTATATGCAACAAACAAATCATACATAACTAATATCAATGTGGTCATAAAGAAACAGATCTTATAAACTGCAGAAACATATATATACTAATATTATGCTATATGCAGACTTTAATATATAACTACTTTAAAACATTTTATACAAAATCATACTTTTAGTATATCATTATTTTAAAGTCAAACCTTACATATAAATATAATAACAAGCTACCTCTGTATATACAAGCAATATATATTTAAAGGGTCAGATATAACTTTCATATACAACGACATGTTATGTAATACTACTAGTATAACTTATATACATCTTATGCATACAGTAATTTTTTTCTTTACTCATATAGTCAACATAAAACAACACACATAACACATATATCAATATATACTTACAGTAAAGATTTTTAAAACAGTAAACATGCATTTTACTTTCTATAATATAATATATACCATAACACACTTTTAATTATGTACTGTAACCTTTATAAGCTCTATAGAATAAACTTAGAACTTTAAACACATCTATTTAACCGGAAACAGATCCTACTACATTATGAGTTAATACATGTATATAAAAATCTATACAGATACATATTTGTTACCACCAGATATATAAATAGCTTTATATATATATATATAGATTTAAACAACACTTTTATAACCAACTATACAAAATATACAAACTGTTCCATATACTTGTCAAAAAAACAGATCTGCAACCCAAAATTATATAAACTTAATGTATATTTATATAATACTTAACCATATAAAACTAACAGAGAAAAATGTAATGTATATATAAACTATATATATAATGATATATTTATATATAAAAGAACAGACCCATATATATATACCTTACGAGAAGAAGAAAAGAATACTCGGCCGAAGCTAGGGAGGAGGAGGAAGCATGCGTCCAAAGCGGAGGGCGGAGAAGGTCACGGAAGGGGATGGGCTGATGGAAGCATCGGGTTTTGGGTCGGGTTGCCGACTGCGTGGCACAGCCGATGGGAGGCAGTGCGCGGCTGTTGCATGGGTGATTCGAGCGAAGGTCGGATCAAGCTGTGGTGGTGGTCAGTCGCGGGTAAGTGAAGGGGAAGATGGGATGTTACCGGAGCTACGGCATGCGGTGGGAGAAAGGCGGGGCTGCGGTGACTGGAAGGGGTAGGCTTGGAGACGGTGAAGGTAAGCAACAGAGCGCAAAAAAAAAAAATTTCTAAAGTAAAAGAAGAGAGGAGGGGGAGATATTTGATCCAGAGGAATTGGAGAAGGGAAGAAATAAAAATAGGGAGAAGGTTTGTCAGGCAAGGGATATAAATATAACTTATCTGGATTGTGAATGAATTCAGAGTAAAAGAAAAAGGTAGTGAATATTTAAGAAAGGAATTTTTTGAAATTTCAATGGTCACCCACACTAATTTCGCTGAAATTTAAATAAAGCAGTACTTTTTTGATTTGTTGTTTGGTCTGCAAGTTCAAAATTCGAAACCGAGAGAAAACGCAAAGGAAAAATTAAATGCAAATGGAAGTGGTGGTCCAGCAGATTGAAATGGACACGCAAGGTAAGAAAAGTAAATAGGAAGGCTATAAATAAGATTGGAAAGAAAACGTAAAAGAAACAATAAAAGAAATAAAATAAATGAATGCAAAATAACGTACAGAATTTTATACGTTTCAAACTTTTGAAATGGCATGGGATGGCAACAGCTGTACACTGATTGAGAAGCTATTAAAGCAATTTATTTTATTGCTGGGGATTCACGTTGAAGTTTGAAAAGCAAAGCAAAGCTAACGGTCAAAAATTAAAGGTACCGTTACAACGAATATTCTATTGGTTCTGTTGCGTACCGGACCTCAAAATACAGAAATAAATATACTATTGAGATCAACACGATAAGAGGATCAAAACGGTATACAGATATTAGTGGTACGATCATCCGACCAAAAGTCGATAATCGGTACCGAAAATGCTGCTATTTTGCCAGAATTAAGATAAACGGAGCAGTAGAAGTCCAAATTTAGAAAAACGAATTTTGCAGTCTGATTCAGAATAATCTGAATAAATTTTCTCCTGTTGACATATTTTGGTTTCGGAAAACTTTTAAATTCACTGTTATTAACCGGTTTGATTTTGAATAAAATTTCACAGGAAAATAAACTTCAATATTATTAGATGAAAATTTACCAGTTGCTATATTAAAATAGACGTATTCCAAATAATAAATTTTTAATTTCAAATTTTATTGTTTAAAATTTCACAAATTTCTGGTTAAATATACCTTTAAAACCATTAAATTTTACGGGTCGTTACACTCTCCCCCACTCAAAACTTTTCGTCCCCGAAAAGGAAGAAGGTAGGAGAATAGAAACAACCAGATGGAAAAGATAGATTGAAAGTCAAGATTAAACAATTACTTTGAACTATATAAATTTTACTTAAATTTGAGAACTTCGTTTGCAATTCAATTATCTTATATACTTTAAAACCTTTCAAAAATCCATTTGTAAAATTTCTTGCTTCCTTTATAAATACCATTTATATGTTTAAATGACCCTTTTATAAATATATGAAAACCATTTGAAAACAATTATTTACATTATTACTTATATTTACAAAGAAGCTATTTGAAAACATTAAATCCATAGTTCATAATTTATATAAAAAAAAATTTATCTCAAGATACTTTTCAAATATTATTAAAAATCAATAATCATTTACTTTAAATCTGTTTTATTTAATTATTAACCTCAAAAATATTTATAACACTAAAATTTCTATTAAACCATGTAGTCTATAATTAAACAATGTTTTAAAGAATATAGTCAACAAGGAAAGAAGGAGTATTTGGGAAAAATGGAATATAGGTGAATAAATAAAGCTGAGCAGATTAGGTAGATTCAAGGAATAGTATCGGGCACAAATAATTAATTTAGAACCATGAGAATTTCAATTTCGAATATTAGTATAGAATTTCTTTATTGGAAATACTTTTTATAATAAAAATACCTTTATAATAAAATACTTTTATAACGAAACAAATTTTCTTTCGAAAATACTTTTATAACTCGATGTTTCAACAAGTTTATCCTTGTTCCTGTAGACTCTGGTAGTGCGTTGATCAGGCGCAAAACTAGAATTCTCCAGGTACTTAGTAGACTTGTTTCAACATCCAGTGAAAATACTGGAAAAACTTTTAAAAACAGATATGGAAAGTACAATCCAAACAAAACGAATCAATTCATGGATCGCAGATACACAATGGTTACGCCTGGGTCCCCCAGGAAACATCCGTACCCTTTAAGCATTCACTGCCTTGCGAATTTCGCCATGCAACAAAACGGTGGACCGCAGGATACATAAAAATGGTTACGCCTGGATCCCCCAGGAAACATCCATACCCCGTAAGCAATCTCTGCCTTGCGAATTACGCCACTAACACGACCATAGATCGCAGATACACAATGGTTACGCCTGGATCCCCCAGGAAACATCCGTACCTTTTAAGCAATCACTGCCTTACGAATTTCGCTATGCAGTCGAGTTCGTAAGACCATGGGTAACGCCATGGAATTCGAAGGACACTCGAGTATCATATCCGGAAAACCAAAAATCAGAGAGAATAATATCGATAGAATGAATCCAAGATGTGGCCACAAATCGGATATCAAGCAGAAGGCACTTTCCATATCTTTACTTCGAAAATGTGTATCATATAGTACCTTTTCAAATCACTTTCAAATATCGTACTTATATAAAATCCATTATATATAAGATTAAATTTTCAAATCAAATACTTTTCCAAAATCAAAAGTATATCAAATCATACTTATATAGACTTCAATTATATAAGATTTCACTTCCAAATTGAGTACCTTTTCAAATCCATAGTTTTCGAATCAATTTCATACTCATACAAATCAATTTTATATAAGTTCGACAACTCCCAAATCAAGTATTTAGTAACACAAGGTTTTCAAATTTCAATTTATTTCAATATCAGTTCACTTTCAAAATCATATACAATTTCACCAAATTATTTCTTCTCAAATTAAATATCTTTAGTTTCAAAGTTTCCAAAATAATAGATTTAGAAAATAAATCCAAATTTCCAAATCAATATAATTTAAGTCAACCAAATCGTTTCCATAATCAAATGTTTTCAAAATCATCTTATACTTACATAAGGTCTATCTTATATAAGGTTCAAATTTTTCAAAAATAAATTTCGCTGTATGAAGAGCCATATGGGATTGAATATCTTTGCTTTTATGGGTTATATATATTTGTAATTTAAATTGGAAATTTACTTTTAGTAAGCAAAGATATTCTAACTCGACAGCTTTCAATTTCAGCGTCAAAATATATCAATGATATTAGGATATAAGATGTACATACGTCATCATTTCGCAAAATCACATTTGATCGCTCGCTCGATCACACAAGTTTTCTTTCGAACTAGTATTGTCCATTCGACTTCCCTAATGCGGATTTCGATATGGTTTCTCGACTAGAAGCCATCGGTCTCCTTGCATAGCCATATACTACGATAGAGAATTCAAGAATCAAGCCCAAAATCCATATCAAATATTCGCCATCAAGAATCAACTGAAAAATCCTAACACGAAATGGTGTAATCCACCTCGAACTTGTGTACTCAAACTTGGATCAAATTAATTATGCGAATAAAACAGCATATGTACAACTTATATATTTATTCCAACTTGTTAAATATATAGTTTCATAAAGATGTTACTAAGTTAAAACATTTAAACTAAATTTTGTTCAAAATATTTTAAATACCAAATTCTTCTCAAAACATTTCAAATCTAAATTTCATATTAGAAAAATTTAAAATTTCCTTATTCATTTACTTAACAAAACAGTTTCAACTATTTAAATCATATTACTTCATACTTAAACATTCAAAACAAACTTATATACATTATCAAAATACCTTTCAAAATTTCTTAGCTTTGAAAAGTTAACCTTGATTTGGAAGTACTCGAACTTCAAAATAGTCGGAGAAATCATTTTCAAATTCAAGAGTTGGAAATCAGCAACAAATCAGTAAATCAATTTTAATAGATAGGGTTATATCAAATCCGAAACTCAAGGACTGAACACCGGCTTACTTCAAATCATTTCAAATATATATACATATATCTTTTAAATATCAAATCTTACTTCGAAATTTGTAATCAAAATTTGTTTCGCAAAATCACTCACGTAGCAATGCTACTAAAGTGGCCTCTCCCTCACTCTGAAACTCGAAAATCAATGTCGATGATGCGTGCACTCATCACCGAAATTATTTTCCAACGACATAAGTGAGTTCTGGACTTCTATTTTCTCAAACTTCTTTTGAAATTTCTTCAAAATCATTCGAAACTCATTAAAATCATTGGAAACATTTCTTATTCGGAAAAATACTTTTAAATCATACTATTATGATATATTTCAAAATCTTAAAACCAATTTCAAAATACCGGAGTTCAATTCTCGAATTTCAAATTTAAAATCCTTTAGTTATAAATCATTTTTATATAAATCAATTTCTTATATAACTTCAAAATTTCAAATCCTTTCGAAACCTCAAATTCTTATTTTAAAAGGGTTTATAATCTTTATCGAAAACATTTCACTTTTATATATAGAATATAATAATTTCGATATATAAAACAATTTCTAAAATATAAACAAGCCTGATTTTTCAAAGGATGGTTCAAGAATGGATTTCAAAACAAAGATAGAAATTCAAATTAGAGGGACTCTAATCAAATAGGATTCTGATTCGAAAATAAGTTCGAACGAAAATGAGATAATTAATTACAAAATAGTAGTCGGATACACTTATATAAATCGCGGTCGATCTTAACCGGATCAACCGTGACTTCAAAAATATAATCGATGCGGAAACCTAAGGCAAATCGACATTCGATTTCCAAAGATAGAATTCGGCATATCAGGAGATAGCAGCATCTAAACCGAGTGATATATAAATCTTCGGTGAATCAATGCCAATGGTAAAGGAGTTCCACCCCTTTACAATCATTCGAAGATTGGCGGGATCGCCTATTCTTATAGAGATCATTCGAAGTGGAGTTATGGGATACTCCAGAATCAAAAGAATACAAATAGGGAGACAAGAATGAATTTTGGAACCGCAAGGAACGTTCCAAAGTTCAAAGGAAATCAAGTCAAAAGGAAGAGATTCAAACTCGAACGAGAGTGATTCTGTAAATAAATTTACAATATATGCTAAGTTTTGCTTAGAACCTGGCTCTGATACCAACTGTAACGACCCGCTATTTTGGACCATTCAAATCGACAATAAATCCACACATGTCTGACTTGAATAATTCAGAATATCAGATTGTTAATTTAAATTTGGCAAAACTCAGCATATGCAGTAAATAAATCAATCACAGAATCAAAGACACAGAGTAATACAATAATACGCAGCGGAATAGATAAAATAGTAGTTCATGAAGCTACTATATAAACATCAAGGTTAGAAATAAAATACAACAGAATATCTCAAATGCAGTGAAGTCTTCAGTACAACAGATGACTTCTCTGAACAAATCAACTAGAAGAGCTGAAAGCTGAGGCGATAGTTGGATCTCCAAAGGAAGCTCCAAACTCCAAAGGTGAGTCTCAAATGCTGTATCACTCGGTCTGACCCGAGCGTAAAGCAAAACACAAAACACTCGAGTCAGGATTAACATTCTTATACTAATAAATCCAACTCAAGTGAAATATCAATTGAAATACAAGTAACTTAAAGGATGTTTGGGATAACCATCCTCTAAGGATCTTCGGAACAATCTACAAGGTGGAAATATACATTATAACACCGTGGTCATTTCAATTTAATTTATACTCCAAAATCCCAAATATCATTTCATTTCAAATATAACTATTTTCCAAAATAGTATATATAGGTTAAATAATTTATAAAGTAAAGTATTTATAATTTCCTTAAGTTCCACAAATCGGTTCAAAACAACTCAATTCCCAAATTCAAATTTATTCAAAGTTCAATTCATCAATTTAATTCATTTCTAAACAGATCATTTAAATTTTCAATATATTTCAAAGCATTAATATTCAACAATTTCAAAGTTAAATTTAACAGTTTCAAATAGCTCTTGATTTAACTTCATTTATTATTTAATCAGGGAATATTCACTTAATAAATCCAATATCATTTAACTAGCCTTAAATTTCACTTTTACTAAATATTTCCTTAAATTTATTTAAACAAGAAATATTCATTAAATTATTTAAATCAAACTCAAGTTATAAATCATATCTTAAATTCCAATTTCAATAAGCTTTATATTGGTTTAAATAAATAAAATTCTTTACTAAATTCAAATTATCATCCCAACCTTAACTTATTCAAAAATTTTACCAAAATCTATTTTGAAATATAAATTTTATACTTAACATATTATATGGACTAAATCCATCTTAATTAATTAAATATCATTATTAAATCTATATATATCATTACCATTTATATATAAAATTCTAAGAATCAACATTTGTTAAAACCATATAATTCTTTCCAAAACCATAGAATTCAATTTCAAAATATTTATATATATGGACCAACGGTGTCTGTATATATATTTATCATATAGTTAAGTGATACGGATATTTATCATTTCAATCCGAAATTTAAATATATACGGGTAGATATCATTTCGACCCGTAATCCCAATTTCAATTCAAATGAAAATCGCTTGGGTTTATCATTTCAACCCATAACGAAATTCTCCTATTCTAAAGTCCGTTCGGGTATGTATCATTTCAACCCATAGTGAATTCTATACTAACAGGGAACTTGCAGAGTGATAACAGATAATATAAAATACAACAACAGGCATATATCATAAATAACAATGTAATATAGACAACAGGATATGGTGTCATATCCCATAGGTGAACAGTTACAGATAATAGCATATATGACAATTTAAATAACTACAACAGCATATTTCAATTGTCGTTTCAATTTAAATCAAATTTAATAAATATAAGAACGTTAAATCGTGAGTGATTACTCACCTTTCGAGGCTAGAGATATAGACGAAGGAATGAGTTACAAATCCAAGCACGAATTCCGAAACAAAGCTAAACTGGCACGAATTTGACGGATAAGCTGATAATACGAATAGATGAAATAAGTCAGAACTAGGTCGATGAAAATAATTGGTATAAGTGAATTGATATAGATATAACATATACAATCGTATATATATACAAAAATCATATTCTAATTTCAAACACATACTAATAATATATATACAGATACTTATGGACTCAAAGTAGATTACCTAAAACTGATAGGAACTTGTATATGCAACAAACAAATCATACATAACTAATATCAATGTGGTCATAAAGAAACAGATCTTATAAACTGCAGAAACATATATATACTAATATTATGCTATATGCAGACTTTAATATATAACTACTTTAAAACATTTTATACAAAATCATACTTTTAGTATATCATTATTTTAAAGTCAAACCTTACATATAAATATAATAACAAGCTACCTCTGTATATACAAGCAATATATATTTAAAGGGTCAGATATAACTTTCATATACAGCGACATGTTATGTAATACTACTAGTATAACTTATATACATCTTATGCATACAGTAATTTTTTTCTTTACTCATATAGTCAACATAAAACAACACACATAACACATATATCAATATATACTTACAGTAAAGATTTTTAAAACAGTAAACATGCATTTTACTTTCTATAATATAATATATACCATAACACACTTTTAATTATGTACTGTAACCTTTATAAGCTCTATATAATAAACTTAGAACTTTAAACACATCTATTTAACCGGAAATAGATCCTACTACATTATGAGTTAATACATGTATATAAAAATCTATACAGATACATATTTGTTACCACCAGATATATAAATAGCTTTATATATATATATAGATTTAAACAACACTTTTATAACCAACTATACAAAATATACAAACTGTTCCATATACTTGTCAAAAAAAACAGATCTGCAACCCAAAATTATATAAACTTAATGTATATTTATATAATACTTAACCATATAAAACTAACAGAGAAAAATGTAATGTATATATAAACTATATATATAATGATATATTTATATATAAAAGAACAGACCCATATATATATACCTTACGAGAAGAAGAAAAGAATACTCGGCCGAACTAGGGAGGAGGAGGAAGCATGCGTCCAAAGCGGAGGGCGGAGAAGGTCACGGAAGGGGATGGGCTGATGGAAGCATCGGGTTTTGGGTCGGGTTGCCGACTGCGTGGCACAGCCGATGGGAGGCAGTGCGCGGCTGTTGCATGGGTGATTCGAGCGAAGGTCGGATCAAGCTGTGGTGGTGGTCAATCGCGGGTAAGTGAAGGGGAAGATGGGATGTTACCGGAGCTACGGCATGCGGTGGGAGAAAGGCGGGGCTGCGGTGACTGGAAGGGGTAGGCTTGGAGACGGTGAAGGTAAGCAACAGAGCGCAAAAAAAAATTTCTAAAGTAAAAGAAGAGAGGAGGGGGAGATATTTGATCCAGAGGAATTGGAGAAGGGAAGAAATAAAAATAGGGAGAAGGTTTGTCAGGCAAGGGATATAAATATAACGTATCTGGATTGTGAATGAATTCAGAGTAAAAGAAAAAGGCAGTGAATATTTAAGAAAGGAATTTTTTGAAATTTCAATGGTCACCCACACTAATTTCGCTGAAATTTAAATAAAGCAGTTCTTTTTTGATTTGTTGTTTGGTCTGCAAGTTCAAAATTCGAAACCGAGAGAAAACGCAAAGGAAAAATTAAATGCAAATGGAAGTGGTGGTCCAGCAGATTGAAATGGACACGCAAGGTAAGAAAAGTAAATTGGAAGGCTATAAATAAGATTGGAAAGAAAACGTAAAAGAAACAATAAAAGAAATAAAATAAATGAATGCAAAACAACGTACAGAATTTTATACGTTTCAAACTTTTGAAATGGCATGGGATGGCAACAGCTGTACACTGATTGAGAAGCTATTAAAGCAATTTATTTTATTGCTGGGGATTCACGTTGAAGTTTGAAAAGCAAAGCAAAGCTAACGGTCAAAAATTAAAGGTACCGTTACAACGAATATTCTATTGGTTCTGTTGCGTACCGGACCTCAAAATACAGAAATAAATATACTATTGAGATCAACACGATAAGAGGATCAAAACGGTATACAGATATTAGTGGTACGATCATCCGACCAAAAGTCGATAATCGGTACCGAAAATGCTGCTATTTTGCCAGAATTAAGATAAACGGAGCAGTAGAAGTCCAAATTTAGAAAAACGAATTTCGCAGTCTGATTCAGAATAATCTGAATAAATTTTCTCCTGTTGACATATTTTGGTTTCGGAAAACTTTTAAATTCACTGTTATTAACCGGTTTGATTTTGAATAAAATTTCACAGGAAAATAAACTTCAATATTATCAGATGAAAATTTACCAGTTGCTATATTAAAATAGACGTATTCCAAATAATAAATTTTTAATTTCAAATTTTATTGTTTAAAATTTCACAAATTTCTGGTTAAATATACCTTTAAAACCATTAAATTTTACGGGTCGTTACACAAGTCATATATATGCACTAAACACTCCAGGATTTCAGAATTTACTTACAAAAATCTTCGATATTTTATGATAAAACTAGCGCTATAAATTCATCAAAAAATCCAATAAACTATTCATGTACAAAACACTTAGATACACAATATCATTTTTTACGAGACAACATTGAAAAAGATGCAATTTCATTAGAGTTTGTAACATTCGAAAATCCAATTGCGTATATTTTTACAGAACCATTAAATGAAAATACTTTTATTAAGCTTCAACGTTAACTTGGAATTGTTTCACTGCAAAATATAGTTTAATAAACGCAATAACTAAACATATTTGTTAAATTCTACAGAACAAAATTATATCTATTTATAATATATTATATTATTATCATAAGTATAAATAGTCTAAGTCAAATTAATGGTTAAATGAATGACAAGCATATATACTTAACTTTATTAATACTTACCATGCTATTATATAAACTGGCCTAAATGTATTTCAATACATAGGAATACATTTTCTAATAAATCTCTTTGAAGCTCCAAATATATTTAAAAATGGCTTCTGACAAAAGTTTGAGCTATTCCTCAATCAACTTTAGAACACCTTCTTCAAAAAGCACATACTCATCCACATCAAATGTCATAACTCCTTCTTCTGATAGTTCAACATCACTAAGGATTATTCCATCACCAGCCTATCACACTGACTTCTCTCTTAAAGGAAAGAAGCTAAAGCAGTTGATTAAGTTTAATGGTGTAGTAACAACTTCTGATGATTGTAGTATTGATGAGCAACATAATTATCAACAAGAAATGATGGGACATCAGAAACAAATGTATTGGGAATAGCGCAGACAGAGAGCACATCTTAATTTTATTGAGAGACCACTTCTGGCATTCTATGGACGATCACCAACAAAGGATAGTATACGTAAAAACTCTCCTAGACTTACAGAAACCCCATCAAAAATATACGACTCTAAGCCAAGAAACTCATGGGTCATGGGAACCAAAGTCATTCGAAGAAGAATTTGAACCTTCCGAAATAAATAATTTGTCATTGTTTTACCATATTTTATATTGATACTTATATACTATTTATATAACTATACGTTGTAATAAACTTTGAAAAAAAATCAATAAAATAATTGTTTTTAAAAAACTTTGATGCGCACAAAAGGAGGTAGATGGACCATAAAGTCGGTCTGCCTACTTAAGGCTAATATAACCTATTTATTAAACGAACAAACAATAAAAATTGCTGGAAAACCAAATTTTACAGTACCAATCGACTGATATCATTAATTAAAATTTTTCTGTAAAAAAAATAGTCGACTAAATATTTAATTCAGTCGACTAAAAGAAAATTTAAGAAAACTAAATAGCCCCATTTTTACACTAAAAACTTGCGTGTTAAAAACCTTGTAACACACAGTCTAACCAGTCGACTACTAGAATATTTTCAATCGACCGGTCGCTGTTTTAGAAAGCTTGTTTTTTGAGAGCCAAGTTGGTCAAACGACAACTTTTGATGCACCTGCCCTATCACTTCAAATCATACACATTCAATATCTTTATCTACCACTAAAATAAATCCCTTTCGTTCTTCTTCATCTTCATTCAATTTTCAAAATACCCTAACTCACAACAAGTCAAAATCTCAATCTTTTTACAAAAAATCAAAGCTATAGGACCAAAAAGAAAGGAAAGAGATTCTACCTCCTCCAAGAGACCACTAAAGCCCAAATTAGATGCTGGCTTCACAATGACATTGTGGTTAGACGCTTTGAAGGTATGAAGAATATGCGGATCTTTGAAGAATCGTTTGTGAAATGGGAAGATTTTGCTAGATATGCCATTCGAGAATTCACCTAAGCTCGTGGAATAGAGTCATTAATTAACTACAATGCAAACTACTTGAAGATCATCCCGCTTTTGGTAAAATTTTCTATGCAAATCTTAATTTAGACTTTCATAAATTTCACTCAAATGAAGATATCTTTTGGATTTTAGTTTGTGGAGTTATGTTATACCACTACAAAGGCTAGGAATGATATTATGTTATCAATCAGAAGGAGAGGATTTAGAAGAAATAGCTTATAACGACTATGGTAGAGATGTGAGTAGTCACAATTTCCTTATTGATGACTTTAGGAATCTAAAGACCATATTTGCACCCTAAAGCTAGAATTGTCCATCGCATCCTTACTCACATTATCTTACCAAGGACCATAAGCTATGATGTTATATACAAAAACAACCATAAATTATTGTATGGTTTGTATGTGGGAACGCAAATCAATTAGGGAAAATATATCATGAATGATATTTGTAACAACCCAAAATTCTGGTCGTTTGATTTTAAATATATAATAAATTTTAGATATTTAAATATTTGAATTTTGGAATTTAATACTTGGAATTCAATAATAGTGATCAATTAAATATTTGAATTAAGAATTAAATATTTGAATGGTGAACCAAGTATGAATTAAATTGATTTAATAGTGTCATTTAACTTCTTTTAATTAATAAATGATAATGGCGAATCATTTTGCAAATTTATTACAATAACAAGTGGTTCGAATATAATAAATGTTGGGTAAATTTCGACTGGGCCAGCCCACCGAAATGCACCCCCGAACCAATACACTAGTACCTCACCGAACCAGCCTCTACCACTCCTACCACCGAACCAATACACTAGTACCTCACCGAACTAGCCTCTACCACTCCTACCACCGAACCAATACACTAGTACCAGCCCTCACCGAACCATCCTCTACCGCTCCACTTATTACCGAACCAAAGTCCCACCGAATCAAAACCATTACCGAACCAAAGTCCCACCGAATCAAAACCATCACCGGACCAAGTTCCACCGGACCAAATCCCACCGGACCAAGGCATTCCGGACCAATTTTGCCAGCCAGATTGTATCAGCCCAGGCCCACCAGCAGCTATATACATCCAAGACCCCTACCCCCAGCCCCACTCTATAAATAGAGGGGCAGGGGTACAACAATGAGGGACAGGTTTGAGAGCTCAAGCACGGATAGAACTTTCAAACAACTTTCTTATACTTGTATCAAAGCTTTGTACTTGTAATTTGAACAGTAAAGGAGAATAACATATAAAGTGGACGTAGGCACATTCTGGCCGAACCACTATAAATCTGCGTGTCTTTTACAGTTTAGTCCCTGCTTTTCATATATTTGCATAAATCACCCAGATCACTAAGAACAACATAAAATCAACTAAATCATACGACTTGGAGGTGTTTGCCCATTTTTTGTGCAAACAATAAATAATAAGAAAAATCAAATTGTAATAAAACGACCCGAAATTTCACTACTTTGATTTGC
The DNA here is from genome assembly GCA_030737815.1 of Allium fistulosum. Taxonomy (NCBI): domain Eukaryota; kingdom Viridiplantae; phylum Streptophyta; class Magnoliopsida; order Asparagales; family Amaryllidaceae; genus Allium; species Allium fistulosum. Next base: position 452,172,004 of record CM060901.1, on the reverse strand, counting down.
GAATATTTAATTAATTTTAAATATTCAAATAAATGGTTTTATAATGAAAATAAAACTCTTTTTAGTAATAAATAATAATGGTGAAATAGTTTTTAAAATTTGTTTACAAAAATATATAGTTCGATGAAAAACAGAAAATATGACCGGAAACCGTTTTCCAAATTTTTTGACATTTCATCGTATAAAAGTTGTTTGAAATGTTGTGTACGCATTTATATGTATATATATATTCAAATATATGAAATGTTATAAACATAGATTAGTAATTTAATTAGGGTTAAGTGTAATTAATTAAGTTAAGAAAATGATGATGAGATACTTTGGCAACTATAATAAAGAAAAATAGAAAATATCACATTAAGGGGGACATGAATTGACATATTGGCAACTTGAGTACAAGCATTAAATGGCATGGTGGCTTAATGTGAAAGGGGGGAGGCTATGATGGCATTGATATGATGGGAGGAGGAGGACATTCATTTTTCCTCCTACTTCATTCGGTCATAACTTTCTCCACACTAAACCAAATCAAGATTTTCTTCTTTTTAAACCATGTATATTTCCAGTGGCTACAACTTTGTGGTTTACCATGTTTTCTTATTTCGAGCTTAGATGCTCCAAATTTTTTTTTTTGCAAGAGTGTTTTTGAACCTAGATTTTGATGTCCGAAAATACCCCTCACTGTTTTGGTTATAACTTCCTCAAAATTGAACCTTTTGAGTAATTCTTTTTTTAAATTATATAGGAAATAATTATATAAAACTTTCCTTTTGACCATTTTTCCAAAATCCGAGAGGAAAGTGTCCAAAAGTTGAGTGCAAAATGACCCATTTTCGAGAAGAATTTGTGGTTTTCCAAGCTTCCCAAATTTCAGAGCGTATCAAGTTTTCAAAGGATTTCCGGTGAGTTTAACTCACATTTAATTTTATTATATCCTATTAATGATGTTAAAATCGTTTATTGATTGTTTGGATATTAGTTAAAATTCTTTGATTGTTTGTTTGGTTGAATTTCCATTTGGAAAATGGATGACATATTAATTTGATCATTACAAACCCATATGATTATCTATATATATTATCGGTAACCATTGTTTTGCCTATAGAGAGACCCAAAGGAGGTTTCTCGACCATAAATTATTTATTTACATCATTATGTTGTAATATTGATGGTTTATTGAAATTAATTACCAATATTTCCTTTTATAGTTTAAATGTAGTTATAGCGATTTTCGCTTAATCGTCATTTATTAAATTTCAACCAAAAAACCCTTTCGTATGAACTTGAGCTTGTGTTTCCGTTAAAAAGAATATTGAAAATTTATTTATCATTTTGATTAATGATAATTTAAATTAATTAATCTTTTAAATTAATTGAGATTAATTAACAATTTAATAAATGATGATTAAAAATTGGTTTATCTTTAGATTTTATTCATCGTTTTTGCTAATGATGTTTTATACTTAATTAATCATTTTAACTAATGATTATTTAAGTTTAATTAATTCTTTTAATTAAGGATAATGGAGTTTAATTAATTTGTAGAACTCAATTAATTATTTTAATTAATGATGATGGGATTGAACTAATTATTTCAATTAAGGATAATTGAAATCAATAATTATTTAATGATATTTAAAAGTAATTAATCATTTTAAATAATGACAATCGAATTTTATTTATCATTTTAGTTAATGATTGTTTTAAATTTAATTAATTATTTTAACTAAAGATTTTTGGAATTTAGTTAAATCATTTTAATTAATGATGTTTTATAATTAAATAAATCATTTTAACAAATGATGTTTTAATTAATAGGTTTGATTAATGAAGTTTGAATTTAATTAATTCGATTAATTTATTATTATTTTGAACTTAATTAATTATTTTAATCAATGGAATTTAGAATTATTTATCAATTTAATTAATAATGTTTGAGATTAATTAAGATTAATTATTCATTTAATTAATCTATTTGATTTTAATAAATCTTTTTAATTAATTCATTTAATACAGGTAATTAAAGTAAGTTAACTGATATAATAAAAAATTGCTTTAATAAACTGATTTAAAGCTAACAAACTGATTTAATGAAGATTTTAAAGTTAATTTACCAATGTTATAAAAGTATTTGGAAATAATTATCTATTTTATTATGGATAATGGATTTATTTATTTAAAAGATATTTTAAATGTGATTTATTATCTTTCAGGATAATTGATATCGTTTTAATGTTATAAAAAGGAATTGGAACTCGATTATTGAGATATTAAGTTGGATAACCTTCTGGGTGTTCAGTCTAATGTTGGTTTAAGCCTTCGGGGTCGCACACTTGGAAAATTATTCTCTCAACGTTTTAACAATCAGGAACTAGTTCTAAAAGTGTTTTACCAATACAGAAATCAAGCAAAAGTTCAGTTCGTTCTTAAAAGTAAAAGTTTGATTCGTTTATGGAAATAAATTATTTCCATAAAACGAATCACTTATATGGAAATGATTTACTTATATAATTAGCACAAAACATCGAAGAAGTAAACTTGTCGCTATTTCAAAAGTTAAGAGTGATTGTTGGACATGACTTTGAGGTAACACTACCTTGACTTGTCCGGTATTACTATTAACCAAGAAAAATACAAGACTTAATTTCCATATATGATCATTTTTATTTCCTCGATAGTTGGTATCTCAACTATCGGTTTCTTCAGCTACTTTTGAACATCATTCTAAGACGATTTGTTGCTCAATCGAGCTTTGCTATCCTTTGTCGGAAATGACTAAACCAAAAGCGCGAGAGGGGGCCAAGCTATGTGGGGTTACTCCCATTAGGGTATTTTCACATCTCATCTAGTTTGGATTCGGTTGTGCACTTAGATGTGGAAATATTCGGATTCTCAGTAAGGTCTGGCGGGGTCCGGCTTGGAGGGTCCCGAGAAGTGTCACAGAGTAAATGAGCTTCTCAGGAGTATATTACTAGAGGTATATTCCAAAGGGGGTGCACCTTCCTAGTCATTTGTTGGAAAATTTCCTTTCCTTATTTGATTCGAAAACCATGAATCTGTTTTAGCTTTAAATTGCCACGAGTAGAGCCAACTCCTCATCACGACATTTAAGTGTTTATTTAGTCCATTCTATCAAGTTGGACTGTTACCTTATTTAGTCCACTCTATCAAGTTGGGCTGTTATCTTATTCATCCCATCCTATCGAGTTTGGACTGTTACCTTATTTAGTCCGCTCTAACAAGTTGGACTGTTTTCCTTGTTCTATCCATTCTGTCCAGTTTGGATTTTACTTGGTTTATTTCCATTCTTTCAAGTTTGGTTTAATACTATTTATGCTCATTCATAATTGGATTTGTTTTCCTGATATTTATTTCTGCTCTTTCCTGTATGGATGTTATTCTTGTGAGGTAAAAACTCGTTCCGTGTTAGCGGCGTGGTCTCATAGAACTTTTATATGATCTTAATTATTTGAGTTATCTCACGCTGGTATTTCCAGATTGATCCGGGTGTTATTTATTTATAATGCTCGAGTCAGACCGAGTATTTTCCCAGGTTGACCATGGTGTTTTGGAGATCGTGGAGGGGAGCTGAAGAATCACCCATCGTAGTATTTTATTTTTCGTTGTATTATAGAGTATACCTATCGGCATTTGTAAGGCCAGGATTTTATAACTTTCCAGTTGATAAGGTTTGTTTTAACTCTGATATACTTTGTATTTTTTTGAAGAGACAGTTCTACTGTCTTTGTTATGTTATATGTTGTCGATTCCGTTGTGAGATTCTGTTTTTCTTTGTTCTTTGTTCTTTTCTTTTTATTTACTCTAACAATCCGCCCTTTTGTCAATTGGATGCGCGACATTAGAACACAGTGGTAGTGTTTGGTGTCGACTTTCGATGGTCAAAATGGTGGGTCGTTACAATATTTGCAACTTCCACCAACGTAAGTCAAAGGTGTTTCATTATGTCGAGTATGTAATGCGTATCTTATACCAGTTTGAAATCAATCTTCTCAACTCGGAATTTTTTACTGTCAGTACCCTCAATGCAAAAACTCTTAAGTTAATGAAGCTTCGCCCTACAAATAAGCATCACATAATATTTGAAGAATGGCAAGCACATATAGCCTCTTCATCAAGTGCTTCATCACCTCCACCTAGGGTAGCTTCTCCAACTCAAGAACACGAAAAAGAATTCGAGGATGATGATGCTATACTTGAGCTTCCCATTGATTCATCAATGTTATTACTCTCTCTAAGAACCAAAGAATATTCGATCGGTGCTTGACAACGGTAGAGACCACGATTACAAAAATTGAGAGAAAAGTGGATAAAATGATGGGCTTTATAGATAAAATCTGAAAGAAAATTTCTTGCACTCGTCCATCTACCTTGGGATCCCCCTTCCTCCAAAAAGATAGAGTACCTAGTGAAGAACCTTACAATTGGGGTTCTCCAGATGATAAAGAGGTAAATGAGGAAGGTGATAAGGATCAAGACAGTGGTAACGAGTAAGTTTTAGTAAGATGGTATGTGACGACCCAGAATTTCGAGCAATAACAATTTAATAATTTATATTAAATATTGAATTGATTTGATATATTTTAATTTATAAGACTTAAATAAATACTTTTCTTTTAATAAATATCGTATTGGTGAATTTTACCTTTTAAAACTAATGAATTATTTTCTATTTATAATGAATATATATTGGTATATATTGTAGATAGGAAAACTTTGTTTTAAATTTAACTAATTAATTATGTTTTCAAATTTCTTTTAGTGATTTGGGAATTTTGATTTATTTTATAATAATCCTTTCAAAAACTATCTAATAAATAAAATATGGGTTTAAATATATAAGATAAATGTTTAAATAGTTTTAAAACTTATTTTAACTTTAGTTTAGATTTAAATTTAATTAAGAAAGAGATTTGTTCTATTTTCTTTTAAAAGTATAGCTTGTTAAAAATATAGTTTAAAAATGTATATAAGTTTTAAATTCAATTTTGGTCAAATGATACTTTAGTATATGTTATAAAATAAGTAGTTTATAGTAAGGAATGGTTTCTTTTATAAATCATTTCAAATTGTTAAATGTGTTATTTATTTTTAAAATAATATTAATAAATAAGAATGTTGATATAGGAATACAAGATTTAAGTGATAAGTTAGCAATTGAAATAAACATATAAAATTAATAGATGGAAGTAAATATAGGACTTCACCTATATTTTTAAAGCAACTTGACTAAAGTAAAATAACAAGATCACAATATAAAACAAGTAACAAAGTAAATATATCAAACAAGGAAATATAAAATATACATAAGTTAAATTTTATTGTTTGTAAAGTTGTAAAACCCATACACTTAATATTTAAATAATATGTTAGAACAACATATCTAAACAACATTCATTTGCATTCAACCAGTAACATATGTTTGTATAATACATAAGAAGATTGGCCAGCCTCTAAATAAAATCTGCATAGTTAAATAAACTAGAAAGAAAGCTTGCATAAGCATGAAAACAAATGGCTCGAATTTGATAACCAGGCAGTCTCGAGTACAACAAAATCAAAATGAAAAGGGTTTGTAGGCTGGTAAGAAGAAAATGTGCTAAGATAAAAATTAAAAGCAAAGCAAAAATATAATATGCCTGTAGCTTGTAAAATAAGACTTAGGCAAGTATAAAAAAATATATAGATAAGTATAAACTAAAACATAAAGGACATAACATTTAATGAGAGTAAAGCAAATATCTTTTCTAAGTACAAGACATGTAATCTCGGCCATAAGCATAGAAACCATCTCTGAAATTTGTACAAAGTGTACACTGTTTTGCCCAAAGAAATAATACTCTGTAACCTGTTTTAAAACATCAACCTGTAAACTATTTCCCCATATCATCTTTTCCTTTCTTTCGAGCTAAGTAAAAACTGAGATGAAACTTCATTTCAAAAACCTAAACACACATTCTACAACAACAAGCAACTAAATGAAAACCAGAGATTAAGGAGATCACAGCAAACAAATTCTCAGTTTTGAAGTCAAAGATGTTTCAATACCCAAAAGTGCTCTGCTCATTTCTGAATTACTGGTGAGTAACATTTTTTTTAAAAAAACAATATAACTTGTTAAACTGAAGCATGTTTGTCTCTATGATAAAATATATTATGTGTATATGTGGATGTGCAAATCTCTGTATATACGTACACTTGATACTCTGTTACTATGTTACCAGTAGTTTATTTTCTTTCAGTAGATTGGTGAGCAAACCTTTATCTTTTGATCTAAAATTTGTGTGAACTTAAGATGTAAACAAAAGATGTTAGTTTGGTTATGATTTAAGTATTAAAAATTTATCAAAGTAGAATCAACTTGTAATTGTCTCTGGAAACAAAGAAAACTATGTACAACTTTATATATGCTTAAATCAAAACTCTGGTTTTAAGAATTCAGGAGTACAAATCGAATCTACATACAAAACTATGATTTTTAAAACTAAATCCACGATTTTTAGTATTAGTTTGAAGGAGCAGTTCTTGTTGAACTGAAAAGGGTATATTGGGGGATTCCTGGTGATCCAAGTGATCTGGACGGTTGGGGTTTCGCGTGGGGGTGAAGGAGTCTCCGGTGGTGTTGGGAAAAATAGCTGGAGTTGCTCCAGTTTGACGTGGAAGCGGTGGTGGGGTTTTGTTTTTTTTTAACCTAGTTTTAAGGCATGGGGGTATTTCGTCTCGTTCGACGACAGGGGTTGATCGAGTGCAGCGAGCCTATGGGGTTTGGTAGAGGGGTTGTAGACGTAGCGGTGGCTGGAATTTCGTGGGTTCCGGTGGACGAGGCAGCGGGGACGGCGATGTTTCCAGGGTGGTCGTGTTTTTCTCGTTTACGTTCCAGGCTTTGATTGAGCAACTCGTTTTCGATCGCGAGCGTGAGTGGTTGATCGGAGGGTTGGGATAGGATGTGGAATTGGTCGTCGATATGTGGAGAGGGTCGTGGTCGACTGGAAGTGGCGATCGACGCCGTGCATGTGCACGGTGGGGTGCTCTGGTGATCTGGGTTGGCAGAGAGGAGAACTCGAAATTTACCCGAGTAAATTCGTGTGTGGCTCGAGTGAAATCATGTTTTTCTCAAAGTAATAAGGGGAAACTCGGGTATGTTTGATTTCCAGTTTTTAACCTGTAACTTGTTTTCAGTTTTAAAATGTTGGGTTTTAAAGTTTAAATCAAAGTTTAACTGAGGATAAATAAATGTTAATTCCAGTTTTTTTTTGAAATGAAAGGAAGTTATAAATTTAAATAAGTTTAAATGTTTTGAATTTAAGGGATTGGACTTAGAATCCCTCCATAGCAAAGTATTGTTTAATTTGTAATTTAAAGTTTTTAAAAGTTAGATTATAAAGTGATTTAAAGTAAATTGGTGATCGTTTAAACTTGGAATTTTAAATGAAAGTTCAAAAGGAAAATGGCATATATGTTTCAAACATATGGAAGTGAAACTTAAATAAATAAAGGGAAAATGAGTTTTCTTTAAGTAATAAAGATTAAGGTTTAATTCTTTGACTATTAAAATAATTGGAATGATAATCGATAAATTGTATTGATTAATTTAGTAATTAAGTTGAAATGTATTAATTAAAGTAAATAAGGAGTTAAGTAATTAATATGTAATTAAGAATTACAGATTAGACTTTAATTAATAAATGAATGGTAAATTGAACTTATAATTAAAAATGAGGGAATTGTAAGTTATTATTTAAGATAAAGCAATTAATAAATAATAATGAATGTCATTAACTAGATTATTTTATGATTAATTAATATAATTGATTTTTAAATAGTTAATTAGATTAATTAATTTAATAATCAACATTGTAATTGTTTAAGTGTAATTAATTAATGGGAATTAATTAAGGAATTAATTACTCACTTTAGTAATTTGATTTATTCGAGTTAATTAATTTAGTTTAATTGATTTGGATTAATCACTTGATAATTGGGAGATATAATTACTTAGGAAAGTAATTGATGAATAATTACATGATGTAATTAATTGGATAATGTTTTGTTAATAAAAGTAATTTGGATATAATTACTTGTAATTAATCAAGGGATTAATTAAGTTTGTTCATTGGGAGTAATTAATTTAGGATAATTAATTACTGTATGTTATTAATCAAGGTGATTAATATATGTGATTTGGAAATTAGTTTTCTTAATAAAAATTAAGAAATAAAATAACTAATTAAAAGTTAATTAGTTGATGTAATTAAATTAAAATGTAAAGGTAATTAGAGATCATTTATTATTATAATTAATGCTGGAAATTGAGTATGGTTTTATTTGGAAATAATTAATAAATGAATAGATTTATTAATGAAATTAATTAAGTAATGTAGTTAATTTTAGTTAATTAATAAATGAAGTAATGTAAAGGTTAATTCCTATATTTGGTTAAAGATAATTAATTTGTAAAAATAATTAAAGAATAATTTACTTTAAATATAATTAAAGATAATTAATCAAGGATGATTCATTAAAATGAATAATTGGATGATGATTAATTAATTGATTTATCATTAATTAATAGTAATATAAGAAAGTTAATAATGATGTAGAAATTAATTTAATTTACTTTAAATTAATTAAAGATTTGTAATTAGTTTAATTCATTTTAAATTAATTATAAAATGAGGTGATTATTAATCTTTGTTTATATATGCTGGATGATATTGATTTCCATGATTGATTGTGATCTCAGATATATATCTATTGAGTTATGGATGCTTGGTTAAGTATGATGATATTGATTATCTGTTGAGTAGATAATATGGATTATCTGTTTATGATGATGATGTTATTATCCATTGTTATATTATGAATTATCTATCTGTGTTGATATAGATAATAAATTGAATTGTTTTAACTTTAAACAACTTGGCCTTAAAAGACACGTTTTGGATTTCGATGAGACCGGGATCGGGTTTCCGTATACCGGGATTCTAGGTCTGGAGACACGAATACCACATCGATCCAAATTAACGATAGGACGTGAATCTCAAGTGAAGATAAAGATTCAGAGTGCAAGGGTTATTGTCGTTAACTCTGAGGGTGATTCCAATATGAGTGTAACAAGATAATGCCTTCGGTTTCGTTCGAACCCGGAACGAACTTGTATGGATTGAATGCTTTCAGAACATCGTCAGGTGGACGATGAGCATTCTAAGTGATGAGTTCTGTTAAGGTAATCGTAGCCTCAAGCCTCATCAACCGGGAATGGCTAAAACAGGGGAGGTGCAGCAAGGCTTCGTGGGTAGCACCCACTTGAGAGCGAGATATACCCCTGTCTAGAGTCCCTTTTTATTCGGCTGTGTGGGCGGTTTAGTAGCTACAACCGCCGGGGTTGTCTTGTTTGGAACTGTCCAGTAAGGGATGGTTCCGGCCTTGTGTTGCAGGGAACTTAGGGTGGGTTCTCGGTACGGTTATCTAGGCCACGTACTGTGACGGGCGGTACCCCAGTAGCCCTGCCATTGTATGGAATCCAATCTCCAATAAGCGCCGTACGTTTTGATTGTGCCCAACTATGTTGAAATGTGAGATGTAAGCATTTCAGCTATTTCTGTATTTTACTTGAAAACCCTAGACCTATTATAATATAACTGGATTTCCTATCAAATGTTTGGTTAGCGTAAGGTAAAAACATTTCCATGTTTATGTGTGGGATGTCTTACGTGATACCTTTTGTTTTCAAAGGTTTTTCAAAGTTAAACAACTTTAACCTGTTACTCATACTAGACCCATGTCTGACCCGGAGTTTATTTCTGTTTTTCCTAAACTCTCGGGTACCCAAATTTTTACGGGTAGCCAAGAGATTCAGGTTAGCTTTGACGTATTCTGGAGGAGCAATGGAGCAGGAGGCTTCAGCGTATAGATATATAGTGATTCCGATGTGTTAGTGTTTATCTGTATTTCCGCTGTGTTGTATCTCTGTATTGTATTGAGATGTATCGAGTTGTATTAACTAGACATGTGTTTATAACTGTCTAGTATGTGTTGTATTATCTGTGTAACTTTGATATATATGATATTATGTAATCTCTTATGTGATATATTATATTTCATTCGTTCCGCTGTTGAGATTCTGGTGTATTTTCTTCTTTCTTCTCTATCTTTTCTATTTCTCAACCTTTTCTTTCTTCATAGTGATGCGACTTTCCGGTAGTGGAAAGTTGGGTCGCTACATGGTAGTTTAGTTTGTTTCTTAGTTCATGCATTATTTTTTGATCTTTTGTTGAGCGGTAATTGTGTAAGGTACTGTAGTGTCTTTTTAAAAGAACTTGTCTATTGTGGTTGTAGTATTTTGCAACTTGTGTTATATCATTCTCGGTGGTTATGGTATAAAATTCTTTAAAAAATTATGATGATGGGCAATAAACTGATTATATTCAAAGTACAGTGTTTGTTTATTGTTGTGGCTTTATGGTTTTTGATATTTATGCTTATGTGACATTATGGGTTAATGTAGTGTGAAACATTTGTGTTGTGATAAAATGGAGTGCTTATGTTCATGTTATATGTTTTTGTAGGTTGATGTACAAGTTTCTTTTGCCCCTATGAATATTTAAGTTTTATATATTAACTCTTATATATATATATATATTCTTTTTGTCGATGACAACGGGGGAGAAAACTATACGGCCATATCGATAGAGGGAGTATAAACTTAGGGGGAGAACTAACTTGGTTTCATAAAAATCTTAACTTGTACAGTTATCATCATCAAAAGGAGGAGAATGTTAAAACCTCATTATTTGATATTTTGATAGTGATAACTACATAAGAATACATTGTGTATATAATCGACTTTTGTAGGAAATTATATCAACTATCAAAGAGATACACACGATGAAGACAAGACAAAGATGATGTGCAATGTATTATTAGTCATAGAATGTCATGTCTAGAGTATATATATTTTAAAATTTCTTCAAAGTGGCATACGCACACAAGCTTTCAGAATATTCATTTCATTTTAAAAAAGGAAAATATGCAGAATTAGTCGACTGATATGTGCGCATTCATTTATATGATTTTCTAAAAAAAACTGTTAATTAATCTTCTAAATCAGTCAACTAAATGAACATTCAATTGACTAAACCTCTTTTTCAGTAGACTAAAACAGTGTTGTTTTGAACTTTTTTCCTTTTGTTTTTAAATTAACACACTCGACCACAACCAATTAACTAAACCCCTCCAACTAGTCAACTGGTTATCGAGTAACAATTATTTTATTTGAATTTTCTAAAGGGATCTTCTTCTTCGCGAACCATTCCTCCATCGGTGGTTGCATCACTTCTATCAGTTGTTACTCTTCATGAATGACTACTACTATCCATTCTCTGTAAATAGCAAACACTTCTATGAATTGCATAACAATTCTTCTTGCTTTCTTATTCTATTTCTTATCAAATTCTCTCTTTCTTTCAAAAGATTCATATTGCAAAATATTGATCCCTTATACATTCAAGTTACATTTCTAGAGTACTCATATACTTTCAATTCTTCACAAATACATGATATACCACTTACAAAGAAGATTATAGGAATGTTGTACCATACCGACTCATTCGTGCTAATCAAGAGCACATGAAGTCAAAAACTTGTCTACACTTTGTAGTCGAAGTCCCATTGGAGATCTTCAAGCACGAAGTCCTGTTCAGCAGCTTAGGCGGTTGTAATACGTATTCCTCCGTGTTGTAAGGGTATTGTTTAAATCCAAAAGGAGTTTGGGACTGGACATAGAATGAAAAGTTTGAACTGGTATAAAAACATTGCTACCCTTTAGTTTATAATTCTTTATTTCCGCTGCTATTATATATAAGTTTTAATTTAGTAGAGTTATTCATATTGCTTGATCCATAGTGACTTTCAAATTTATCGTTTATACATCTTTTCGATAAAATCCAAATTTACTTATTTAAGCATTACCCAATAGTGGCAATCATTTACACCGATTCTCTTCGTTAAAACTACATCACTATGGACTTATGGAATTTGGTAATGGTCAAAATTCCAATATCGTCCATATTCAACTTTATAGTCCAACTACAAAGTCCTTGATTCAATAATAATAATCATTATTAATCGAACTGCTCTGGCCAGAAACTTTTTCCGATTTTGAGTTGACTTCAGTTGACTATGATACTAACCTCATATAACTAAAGAGACGTATGGTCGTAAATTTATCACTTTGAAAAATAATATTTATTCTTAATGATTCACATATAAGATTTTTTAAACAAATTATAATGTTTTAAACAATAATTAATGATGGTATACTTGTTTTAAAATTGTATCTACAAATATAGATATTTGGGATTTCCATCATAAAAGCAACGAAAATCAGTTTTCGGTAAAATTGAGATTTTCTCAATATTAGATGATACGAAATTGGGTACATACTTATTTCTTCATTTAAGAAAGAATCTGTAATAAAATTATTTATTTTATTTATGGAAATAAAATGCTTTTCTCACATCATCAAGGATGTTATCACTTTTATATATTTTCTAGAATTTTAAATTAAGTTTAAATATTCAAATAATTGTTTTAAAAGGATAATGATTCATTTTAGTTATTATATAATGATAATAATTGATTTATAATAGTTTTATAGATGTATAAACTTGTTTTATAAAGATATGTAAATTTCGTCGCACTTTGGCAGTTTAACGGCAGGATTTCGCAACACTTGTCTGAATATTGTTGTATATGATTTTATAATTCAAATGAGCATGTTTTTATTATTCTAAAATAATAATAAATATATTTTAAATATTTTTTTTACATATATATAGTTTAACTGAAAAGTAAAAATATGACCGGAATTCGAATTCCGGATTTTCGATGGTTTATCAAACAGAAGTTATAATCGAATGTTGCATCATGATTTTTCAAATGAGACATATATGTGCATATATACATGCACATAACGTATACAAACATATAAGACATTACCATGTGCATTTACACATTTACCTTAAGTAAAAAAATATAAATATCAAGATATTTTCAGAACAAATTCAAAAACAAAACTCATCATCACACTACATGACAAAATCACATGGGGGTGGCACATGGGGTAGCACATGGGTAGGGGGTGGGTTTGGATGTGTATAGGAAAGGAGGTGCACATGGGTGGGGTGATGGCTCATGATGTGTTGGTAGATATTTTGCAAAATATTTCCCATAAATACCCACCCTAAGGCTTTATAATTCTCGCACCAAAACTCTTCTTCATCTTCCTTCTTCTTGAGTTTCTTAATACTCTTTAATGGCTTCCCAAAGTTATGAGGAAGTTATGCAAAAATAATGGCAAAAATAAAGTAAAATAGTTCCATATGTAAACAAAGTCAATCCACCTCAAAAGTAAATTCATTCTCCTCCTCTACTCATCATAAACCCATGGCCACCCCCTATCACCATGCTTGGCAGAGTAAGCCACCTCCCAAGGTCATGGACGAGCATTCAAGGAAGAAATGATGGAGTCGAAAAGCTCCAAAGTGAAAATAGTGGAGAGAAATGCTGCTAGAACATCGCTATAATTGAATATTGGTTAAATTATTGAACTTTATAATTGAATATTGGTTAAATTATTTGAATCTTGAGTCTTAAACTCGATAAAAATAATTTAAAGGCTTGTAAAATTTACATTCGATAATAATAAAGATAATAAAAGTTTTAAATTTGAATTTAAAAGTGATTTGTTCAATTTTAAAATATATCGTTTAAATTGACATTTAAAAATAGCTTTTCGAGACAAAGTCTCGGAATTTGGCGAAACCAATTCCATTGGATCCGTAATAGTGTATTATTATCGAATTTCAAATTTCGTAGTGTTTAGAGCCATCGTTTGGTCGTACGGTATATAAACACGTTAAAAATTAATATCGAAATTTAATATAATAATTGGGTCCAAAAAAAAGCTATCTTCTCCATACGATCGAATTAGGACTTGAAACCTTTTCCTTTGCATTCAGAATAGGGTTATAACATTATTAATGCCTAGCGGCATGTCTTCATAGGGGTTCGAGATTTTTGTGTTTCGTAAACGAGACGTTTTGAAAATTAAATAATATATAAAAGTCAAGTCATAGCTGCCTTCCTCAACCAAAACGTATACGTTTCCTTTACCTTTCGTTTAAATCAAGTCCGTTCCCTGTTCCTTTCTTTCAGTCACGAATCAATTCAAGAAGAAAAAAATCTATTAATGTCGCTTATATATCTCTCCCTCTAATCTTCAAATCGAACAAGACAGACGAATAGATTTTTGTTTCTTCCCTTACCCTCTTTTCCTCTGCTCGATTTCCCTCCTCTACTCTTCGAAAACAAATCGAGCGAAAGAGAAGAAAAAAAATCAGTTTGAAGTCAAACTAAAATCGCAAAAGGAATCGAGGCTAGGGTTTGGGGTTGCGAGGTCGAGTGGAAGGCGTGAGGGAGCGGGGGAAATCGGAAACGAGTTCGACGAACTCGTGAGGCCTGGGGCAGCCAAGGGGGGTGTGTCGGGGTCGATGGGAGATGAGAACGTGGGGGTTGGGCGAGGTTCGAGGATCGCGATTGGGTAGCGACGAAATAGGGGCGGGTTCGAGTTCGAACTTAGGTTAATGGCGGCGTTCGAGGTAGCGATGGAGGATCGAGGTTCGCAATGGCCAGGGGGATAGCGTGACAAGTGGTGGAGGTAGGGCAGTGATCGCGATTGAAGTTTTGGCCATGTTTTTCTTGAGCCTGGGAGGCGAACTAGGTGACGACAATGGTGCTTGAGGGTAGGGGTGGTGTTGCGCGTCTAAGGTGCACCTCGGTGATACTCTGGTGATCTCAGGGTGGCGCGGTGATCGACAACAGTGAAGGTCATGTCCATATTTTGTGAAGGTACAGAGTAATTTGGTTTTAAATTAAATTTAAATTTAAGTGAGATTAGTCAAGTATATAAAAAACATTGATAGAATATAAAATTCTTAAATTTATTTTTGCAAGGTCTAATCGAGTCACGACAGATTCGTTATCTAGAATACCAAGCGATTGGGATCTATTTGGAGTTGGTTTAATTTAAAGTAAGCACGTGGCAAATTCGAGAAATAAAAAAAATCAAGGTGAGAAAAATTCTCACTCATTTGGATTTCCAAAATTTAAATTTTTAATAGTTGAAATTATATTTTGGATGCTTGTGAATTTATAAATTTGGCTGCCTGTTGAATGATAATATATATATATATATACAACAGTATATATATTAGTATTTGGAGTGATATTCCCGCCCATTATAGTGGATGAGACCCTATGCGCCCCGCATAATAGCAGATGACCTTATATACCGCTATATCCCACATAAAGTGGGATTGGTATTATTTTTATGTTGTGTTAACATTTGTAGATGCAGTGAAACAGGTTGGAGGGATCCAACTGGATTCCTTAAATTTATTGTTTATTTTTCATATATAGTGATATATGATGTGTGTAGATAATCTGTTATAGATTATTGTTGAAATTGGAATATTTGAATGCTATTGTAGCACTGGCCTGAATTTTGATAATTTAAAAAACTATAAATGTATTTTTAAAATTTATGGAATTAAAGGGAATGTGAAATAAAAATATATATACTGGAACTGGAGTTATTTTAAAGAAATTGAATCAGAAAAAAATATTTATATTTGATTTGGTTATACTTAACTATTGTGAATTAGTAAATGGAGATTTTTAAAAATGAATTATATAAAAGAATTTATAAATGATATTCTAGAAGTATAAAACGGAGTTAAAGTCAATATTTAGAATAGATTGGAAGTATAAATGAGAATTATAAGAAAGAATTTATATAATGGAATTTTAAAAATAAGATTTGTTTTATAAATAGGTGAAACCAAAGGGGTTGTAAAATTTATAAGCGATGTTTATAAATAAAGGAATTCGATATCGGATGATAATTGGAAATATAAATTCATAGGGTGAATTTATATTAGAATATAAAAACAGTGTGGAGTAATAATAGTAGATTCTATTTTTTGAAATGAAATGGTTAGGGAATCGATAATGAATCGATATGTTGTGAAATCGAGAGGAAATTATAAATTAAAATTGGTTATTGAGATTTTAAAAATATATTTTAAATTTTAAGAAGTGAATTTGTTTTAAAAGGAAAATTTTATTATTTTAAGACTTTGGAATTTTAAACTTGTTGAGATTGAAATACTTGGTATGTAGATTTTTAAATATGAAGTATTTATTTTAGTAAATTCTAACTTTTAAAAATCAGCTTTGAAAATTTATTTGTTTAACTAAAGATGAGTTATTAATGTTATAAAAGTGTTTTCGATATTTTAAATACTTACTCGAACATGTTTTTAAAATAAATTATTAATCTTTAAATATTATATATATAGAGTTTAAAGTAATTGGAAACTTAATTTATAAATTCTCTCGAGATTCTAAAAGGATATGATTTTGAGGAGGGGAAATTTATTTGAGATTCCGGAGATGTTTGGAATAAGTTATGGAATAATTCTCTGAAACTTTAATAATGAAAGGATTTTGGAAAATAAGGCTTGTAATATTTTCCTAAGTATAGAAAATAGAAATGTTGAAATATTCTAAGTGCTGAGATGTTGGAAGTATCCTGTTACGGATTTAAGAATTTGAGAAAAATTGTTTTCAAATATTGGAAGGAATTGATATATCTTTTAAAGATATTTTGAAAGTAATTATTTTGGGAAAAATTATAATAAGGCCATATGATTGCTTATGGATGTTTAAATTGATGGTCAAATAACCGACTATCAATAATTGGCCAATTTTTGTTAATCGTTTCGAAGAGACCGGGATCGGATTTGCTTCATTACAGCATGATAGGGGATTCTCGCTTCGTGTTTGGTGGCGAGCAGGGGACTCTTACCCCTACATGTCCCAAAGTGGTTGGTTTCAGTCGAGAGGCTGACCGTAAAAGCAAATTCGAGGTACCAGTGTGGTGCCATGGCGGAAAGTGGCCATGGACTGGGATGGTTGAAAAGCCTACCGGTCCGCTACACTTGGTATCAGAGCTAAAGGTTAAGCGGGAACCTTGGCTCTGGTAAGGATTACTCATTAGAGATAGAGTCAGTAGTACTCTAGAATGAGTTGAGTGTAATAATAGATATGAGCACATATTTGTTAGTGAATATAAAATGGTTTTATATTATGTTGATTTATCTATTAAGTGGTATATAAATTCTATTCGAATAGTGGGACGCCACTAAATCGATAGGGGTTTCTAAACACTTGAAAACGATAAATCGACACAGTATTGTTTTAAATGTGGGTAAATAAAATAATTTTACCCAAATTATATTTTGAGATAATAAAAATAATTTTCTAAAAGAAATTATTATAGTAGAGTGTTTGATTATTATTATATAATCAAAACAAGATTATAAAATTGGAAATGGTTTATTAAAAACCAAAATTTAAAATGGTATAAGAATGAATTATAAAGATGAATAAAACTAAAAATGAATTCAAGCCAGAATTGAAAATTTAAATCCTGGAAATTTTTGGAAATATTTTCCAAAGTGTTTGAAATGAATAATAGTAATATTATTTTTGAAAGGATTTTGAATAGAAAATCGGTTTTAAATGGATTTTGAAGATGTTATAGCACTGAAATCGCTTCGGTCGCTGAATAATAATTCCGTTGATGATTGCGACATCATCGATGTTCATTTTCGAGTTTCTAAGTGATGGATTGCCACCGTGGTCGTTGTTCTGGATTGTTTTGAGAAAAAACAAGTTTGTTTTGAAAATTCCGAAGGGAATTTGTTTTGGATAAAAGCCAGGGTTGGTTTAAAAATTTAAAAAGTGTGATTTGGAATATTGAGATTTCAAATGATTTGAAATAAATACTGGGTATTTGAATTTTTGAATCCTTATTAAAATGTTTAAAGAATATCAGGAAATAAGTTATAAACTTATAAATTGAAAATGATTTTAAATAAGAAAAGAAAGTATGGAAATTGAATTTCGGAAAATAAATTTTAACTTGAGTAAAGTTAAAATAAATAAAATTCAACTTAAGCAAAGCAAATGGAATAAATAAATATAAGTAAGGTAGTGGAAAATTCTGAATTTTGAATTAAATTCTTACTTGATTAAATTCAAATGAATTGTGTAAAATTAAAATTTAACATATGCAAGTTAAATAAATTAAATTAGAGAAAGAAAATGGTATGGATTTGGATTTATCTTAAGCTAAGTTAGATGAAATTAAGTTGAATTTGGACTGAATTGCAAAATAAGATTGAATTGGAATAAATAAATTTCAATAGTTTTATAAAAGTTGAAATTTATGAAATAAAAGTATACTTGGGCTATCAATAAATGTATAGTCTCGAGTTAAAAATAAAATAGGAACATACTCGAGTATAAATTGATGGAAATGTGGAATAAGTTGTGTGACTTATAAAATTGAAAATTGGAATAAATAAGCCAAAATAAAAAGAGTTTGATATTTTGAAAACAAAATGAAAACCCAAACTTGAAGTATAAAATAAATTTGAACTCGAGTAAATTTATCGAAGTGATTTGTGAAATAAAAATTAGATATTGGATTATAAATTAGAAGTGAAATAATTAGATAATTAATTAGTAAATGGAATAGGGAATGGAATTTAACTTGGTTAAATAAAATTGGGTTGTGGGTTAAAAATGGATTTTTGAAAATGAAACTTGAGTTATAAATAAAATTCGACTAAAATTGTAAGCAAATTAAATATAATTGGAAACGTGATCGAATGAAATGAAATTGGATTGAAATGGTAATGACTCGAGTTATAAATAAATCCAATTGAAGTGTAAATGAATTAAATATGGCCTTGATATCACTTAAAGGAATTCAGAAATAAATACGAGTATGGAATTAGAAATTTGAAGTGGATTGAGTAAATGAACTAATTAAATAACTTAGTAAATGGAATGGAATTGATTGGATAAGAACCAAATTAAATTGAAATGGAGTTTGTTGCAAATAGAAATGAATTTAAGTGTTGGTTAAAATGATTGAAATAAATAACTTAAGTTAATATTTAATAGAAGCTTGGCTTCGTGTAAATTTGAGAAATGGCCACTAAATAAAATTGCATGGAATGATTTCAAGCCATGTAAAAGTGGATTTAAATGGAATGCAAAATGAATTGATTGAGAATCAATTTGAAATGGAATAGAATTAGATATAAATTGAGTTGGAATCAATTTAAAAATAGTTATAAACTAAAATGACTATTCTATTAAATGAATATCACCGAATTTGTATAGAAAATTTGGTGTTTGACATAAATGGAAGAAAATAAAATTTTATAAATTAATAGAAGTGAATAAATTGATTTTTAATCAATTTGGAATGAATATTTATTTGTTTAGTTCAAATGTGAATTGAATGTAAGCAATTTGGTTGTAAATCATATCGAATGGAATGAAATGGTATATGGATTGGTTGGAAGCAAATAAAATTAGTATCAGAATCTTATAATTGCTTATAAATATTGTTTAACATGCATTGCTTACGAAACTTATGTGTTTTAACCATTTGAATAAGTGAAATGTTATTAAATTTCATATATTGGTGCTTACATGTTTAAATTAAGTAAGTACAGGTACACGGAGGATATTGAGCTAGCGTTGGGTTGCGTATTTGCTAAATAAATAAGCCGCTTGCTTAAAATGCTAAAATAAGGTATGTTTTCGAATTAAATACCGCAAAATATAAATATTGTTATATATATTTTGTTTTCCGACCGTGTGGGTCGATGTATATATATTTATATCTCTTGTCATATTGTGAAAGGTCCTCCGTACAAAAGAGACTGCCAAAAAATTTCGAAAATTTAGGGTGTTAGAATTTTTTTTAAATTTTTTGTTAATGACAAACTGATTTCAAATTGAAATTGAAATAAGGATTTTGGGATTAGAATTGAAAACTAATTGTTTTGGGTAAAGACTAAAGGATTATAAAAGTGAATATCTAGTTTTAACTCAGTGGGGTTTGGAAAGGTTAATGGGTTTGGAGCATTTTCCTGCCTCAGCAATTTCGGGGATGAAATTCTTTTAAGGGGGGAGGAATGTAACGACCCAGATTTTTCGTTGTTCGATTTTGAATATTTAAATGGTTTTAAATATTGAATTTGAATTATAGACTGATTTTAAATTAATATTTTACTTGAATTTCAAATATAGCGGTTTATTGGATAATTTAATCATTGAACTTTATAATTGAATATTGGTTAAATTATTTGAATCTTGAGTCTTAAACTCGATAAAAATAATTTAAAGGCTTGTAAAATTTACATTTGATAATAATAAAGATAATAAAAGTTTTAAATTTGAATTTACAAGTGATTTGTTCAATTTTAAAATATATCGTTTAAATTGACATTTAAAAATAGCTTTTCGAGACACAATCTCAAAATTTGGCAAAACCAATTCCATTGGATCCGTAACAGTGTATTATTATCGGATTTCAAATTTCATAGTTTTTAGAGCCATCGTTTGGTCATACGGTATATAAACGCGTTGAAAATTAATATCGAAATTTAATATAATAATTGGGTCCAAAAAAAGCTATCTTCTCCATACGATCGAATTAGGACTTGAAACCTTTTCCTTTGCTTTCGAAATAGGGTTATAACATTATGACCGCCTAGCAGCACGCCTTCATAGGGGTTCGAGTTTTTTGTGTTTCGTAAACGAGACATTTTAAAAATTAAATAATATATAAAAGTCAAGTCATAGCCGTCTTACTCAACCTAAACGTATACGTTTCCTTTACCTTTTGTTTAAATCAAATCCTTTCCCTCTTCCTGTCTTCCAGTCACGAATCAATTCAAGAAATAAAAAAGATATAAAATATCTATTAATGTCGCGTATATATCTCTCCCTCTAATCTTCAAATCGAACAAGGCAGATCAAATTGATTTTCGTTTCTTCCCTTACCCTTTTTCCTCTACTTGATTTACCTCCTCTACTCTCTAAAAAAAATCGAGCGAAAGAGAAGAAAAAAAAAATCAGTTCGAAGACAAACTAAAATCACAAAAGGAATCGAGGCTATGGTTTGGGGTTGCGAGGTCGAGTGGAAGGCGTGAGGGGGTAGGGGAAATCAGAAATGAGTTCGACGAACTCATGAGGCCTGGGGCAGCCAGGGGGGGTGTGTCGGGGTCGATGGGAGATGGGAACATGGGGGTTGGGCGAGGTTCGAGGATTGCGATTGGGTAGCAATGAAATGGGGGCGGGTTCGAGTTCGAACTCAGGTAAATGGCGGTGTTCGAGGTAGCGATGGAGGATCGAGGTTCGCAATGGCTAGTGGGTAGCGTGACAAGTGGTGGAGCTAGGGCAGTGGTCGTGATTGAAGTTTTGGCCATGTTTTGCTCGAGCCTGGGAGGCGAACTAGGTGACGACAGTGGTGCTTGAGTGTAGGGGTGGTGCTGCGCGTCTAAGTTGCGCCTCGGTGATACTCCGGCAATCTCAGGGTGGCGCGGTGATCGGCAACAGTGAAGGTGATGTCCAGATTTTGTGAAGGTACAGAGTAATTTGGTTTTAAATTAAATTTAAATTTAAGTGAGATTAGTCAAGCATATATAAAAAAACATTGATAGCATATAAAATTCTTAAATTTATTTGTGCAAGGTCGAATCGAGTCACGACAGATTCGTTATCTAGAATACCAAGCGATTGGGATCTATTTGGAGTTGGTTTAATTTAAAGTAAGCACGTGGCAAATTCGAAGAAAGAAAAAAAAATCAAGGTGAGAAATTTTTTCACTCATTTGGATTTCCAAAATTTAAATTTTAAATAGTTGAAATTAAATTTTGGATGCCTGTTGAATTTATAAATTTGGTTGCCTGTTGAATGATAATATATATAGTAGTATATATATATATTAGTATTTTGAGTGATATTCCCGCACATTATTGCGGATGAGACCCTATACGCTCCGCATAATAGCGATGACCCTATATACCGCGATATCCCCCTCAAAGTGGGATTGGTATAATTTTTATATTGTGTTAACATTTGTGGATGCAGGGAAACAGGTTGGAGGGATCCAACTGGATTCCTCAAATTTATTGTTTATTTTTTATATATAGTGATATATGATGTGTGTAGATAATCTGTTATAGATTATTGTTGAAATTGGAATATTTGAATGCTATTGTAGCACTGGCCTGAATTTTGATAATTTAGAAAACTATAAATGTATTTTTAAAACTTATGGAATTAAAGGGAATTTGAAATAAAAATATATATTGGAATTGGAGTTATTTTAAAGAAATTGAATTAGATAAAAAATAAATATATTTGAGTTGGTTATACTTTAACTATTGTGAATTAGTAAATGGAGACTTTTAAAAATGAATTATATAAAAGAATTTATAAATGATATTCTAGAAGTATAAAAAGGAGTTAAAGTCAATATTTAGAATAGATTGGAAGTATAAATGGGAATTATAAGAAAGAATTTATATAATGGAATTTTAAAAATAAGATTGGTTTTATAAACAGGTGAAACCAAAGGGGTTGTAAAATTTATAAGCGATATTTATAAATAAAGGAATTCGATATTAGATGATAATTGGAAATATAAATTCATAGGGTGAATTTATATTAGAATATAAAAATAGCATGGAGTAATAATAGTAGATTCTATTTTTTGAAATGAAATGGTTAGGGAATCGATAATGAATCGATATGTTGTAAAATCGAGAGGAAGTTTTAAATTAAAATTGGTTATTGAGATTTTAAAAATATATTTTAAATTTTAAGAAGTGAATTTGTTTTAAAAGGAAAATTTTATTATTTTAAGACTATGGAATTTTAAACTAGTTGAGATTGAAATACTTGGTAGGTAGATTTTTAAATATGAAGTATTTATTTTAGTAAATTCTAACTTTTAAAAATCAGCTTTGAAAATTTATTTGTTTAACTAAAGATGAGTTATTAATGTTATAAAAGTGTTTTCGATATTTTAAATAATTACTCGAACATGTTTTAAAAATAAATTATTAATCTTTGAATATTATATATATAGAGTTTAAAGTAATTGGAAACTTAATTTATAAATTCTCTCAAGATTCTAAAAGGGGCTTATAAAAGGATATGATTTTGAGGAGGGGAAATTTATTTGTGATTCCGGAGATTTTTGGAATAAGTTATGGAATAATTCTCTAAAACGTTAATATTGAAAGGATTTTGGAAAATAAGGCCTGTAATATTTTCCTAAGTATAGAAAATAGAAATGTGGAAATATTTCTAAGTGCTGAGATGTTGGAAGTATCCAGTTACAGATTTAAGTATTTGAGAAAAAATGTTTTCAAATGTTGGAAGGAATTAATATATCTTTTAAAGATATTTTGAAAGTAAATATTTTGGGAAAAATTATAATAAGGCCAGATGATTGTTTATGGATGTTTAAATTGATGGTTAAATAACCGACTATCAATAATTGGTCAATTTTCGTTAATCGTTTGGAAGAGACTGGGATCAGATTTAATATTTATCCGAAAAACCACTTCGATCCGGTTTGAACGTTACAAATGAATACCGTGGAGATGAAGAAGATGGTGATTCGGTTTGTCCAAACCCAGGACAACTTGTATGGATGAATGCTATCAGAACATCGTCATTGGTGGACGATGAGCATTCGAAGTAGAAAATTGTTCTTGAAAGGTTACGCTTAGCCTCGAGCCTCATCAATCGGGAATGACTAAAACATGAGAGATGCGGCAAGGCTAAGTGGGTTGCACCCAAGCAGGCTTTTAAATCTCCCCGAGATGGCCGAGATGAAAAATCCGAGATATCAGCCAAAATCCGAGATTTGGCAGCCTATTTAGTTATAAGTGTTTTAAATATCGCCCGAGATAGCCGAGATATTTTCCCGAGATATTGGCCAAAATCCGAGATTTAAAACACTGCACCCAAGTAGGGTATGTTATCACATTTCTAGATGTCCTCGGAAACCCTATTTATTTTATATATAGGTACACATGAAAGAAGAAGTGCTCGATAGTAAGGGTGGGAACACAAGGTGCGATAACATATTCGGTCTATCCAGGTCAAGGGTAGGCCGGTCTTGTGTAGTAGGGGATCCCGGCGTGGTCCTCGGTATATGGTTCTAGAGGTGTACTGTGACGGGCGGTACCCCAGTGGCCAGTCATTCGATGGAATCCATTCTCCAATAAGCGCCGTACGGTTTTGATTGTGCCCAACTATGCTTAAACGTATGCAAACATTTTAGCTATTTTCTATTTACTTTCTATAGACACTATTATAATATCAAATGATTTTGATAAAAGTCGTTTTGGTTATTGTAAGGTAAAAACCCATCGTGTTTATGTGTGACGTGGTCTTACGAGATACCTTTGTTTTTCAAAGGATTTGAGAAAATTTAATAATTCAAATTGAGTGTGTTTTTCTCACGCTGGTTTTCCAGACTGACTCGGGTGTTATTTTATTATAATGCTCGGGTTAGACCGAGTATTACAGATTCAGGACAGGATGCTATGCAGTTTAAGAGACAAGCTGGATGGCCAGGCGTACTTACGTACTTGATTATTATTCCACTGTATGAGGACAAGTTAGAAAACTATCCTGATGGATTGTTGTATATTGTACTCTGATAATGGTATGTATATTAACAGCACAGTTCTTGTATTTGATAATCTATTATTATATATTACAATTTGTTCCACGGCGATTGTGAGATTCTATTGTTGTTGTTCTATTTTTCTTCTATCCTTTTCTTCTTCTTTACCCTAGTTCTTCGCTCTTTCGTACACTTTGGGTTGGACAAGAGTGAATTATTGTCAACTTCAAGGGGTACGTAACTACGGGTCGCTACATTTTGAAAATTAGAGTTTAGCTTAATTATTCTTCCATAATCTTTTCAAATGAATAACTAAGTATTTTGAAGGTGATTTGGATGTTATACAATTATTTTGAAGGAGTTTAAAATAAATAGTTAAAAGTAAATTGTTTATTAAACTTGGGTTTTTCTTCCCAAATCTTTTGTGAATGTTTTTTCAAATAATTAATCAAGTATTCTAAAGGCAATTAAGAAGTTTGAAAAATATTAAGGTTTGAGTTGATCAAATAACTTGGCTGCCTTATGGATGACAGAGAGATAGTCTCTAGGCCTGAGTTTGGAAAACCAGTTTTTTGCTATCCCTAGCTATCCGGACTGGCCCGACGGAGGAGATAGCTAATTTGATTTACTTAGACCGCATCTTCCTAAGATAAGAGAAAAAGAGATTTGGAGTTTTCTAAAGGATAATTTTTTTTTAAAATAATAAAGATTTTGGAAGCATAGAAAACATTCTAGTTAAACTCTGTGTTTAATTCCGAGGAAGGAACTCATACTACCCGTGTATATTTAAAAGGTGATTTCACCATTATTCTACGAGTAGTACGGGTTGAATGCATAAACTAGTATTGAGTACAAGTCTAATTTCTATGGATCTCTTTTTACTCAATGCTAACTGGTTTGGGTTTGTAGTAAACGACGTCTTAAATAGCATTAATTTTGACCCATTAATGATATATTTTGAAAATATGATATCTTCATTAAGATTTGAATTATACTTTTAATAAAATATGAAAATATTATTCCTAAGTAATTAAAGAAAAATGATTTGGTATTTCCAAAGATGAAAGGGGTTTTAATTTACCAAAGGATTTGATAAAAGAGACGTAATGATTCCATATACTCTTGAAAAGGTAAAGGAATAATTTAAAAGAATATATCTCTGAAAGATATTTGATTTGATAAAAAGATAAATTGATTGGACGTTGTTTGATAATCACCTATATACTTGAAAACCTTTTATCGTTTTTGGTTCGAAGGGACCAGGATCAGATTTGGACGATTCTTATTCAAAAACCACTTCGAACCAACATATGCGTTCGAAAGTGTAGATATGTTGAAGATGATGATTTTTGAAGATGGAGATATTCATAATGTAGGGCAACTTGCCACTAACCTCTGGGGTAATTTCTATATTATATATGGTGGCAGGAGTGCATTCGTTATGAAAATCTTCGATTTATAAGAACTATTCGCTGCTAATCATAAGGGTGATTCCCAAATAGGACATAGTAGGTGCAGTGCCTTTGGTTTGTCCTTCACTTGGAAAACTTGTATGGATGAATGTCTGACATTGCATTTCTAGGACACGTACATTGGCTTTTACAAACGTACATTTGTTTGGTGGTGTTAGACGTAACCTCTATTATACTTAACACCCTTCCTTGAGGTGTATGAACTCGAGGGTTGTACTTTTGTGGAAATCAATAGTGTGTTGTTAGAAATGACAATGTGGCATTCTAAGTGGAATTTGCTTTGTGAAAGGTAAATCGTGGCTTTGTAGAAAGCAAAGCGTGGCTTTATGGAAAATAGAGCATAGCCTCACGAGCCTCACATCTTAAAGATGATACGAGTAATTATGTAGTCTGCAGAACATATTTCGGGCTATCGGTTTTATTGTGGATAGAGGAGTCCAGTATTTGGACCCTCAAGGTTTAAATGGATACGTATTAGAGGCTCAACTGAGACATAACAAAGCCACCGAGATACGCTATTCCATAGTAGTGTAACGATGTAGTACGGAGGCTTGCTTGAGACAAGTGAATAGTCACCGGGGACTAGGATTGTTATGCGTGGATTTCACATCGGAGGAAATGACCTGTAACGACCCCGAATTTTATATAAATTTAAATTGATAATTAAATTAATTTTTGAATTAAAATTATGAAATTTATCGATTAAAGTAATGCGAGTTTCCCCGAACTCAAAAAAATTTGGTATAAATCATTTAAATTTAAATATTGTATATATATATGTATATATATGTGATTTGAATTTAAATAACTCAATGTAATAAATTGTGAAATCATTAAATTAATCTTAATATAAATGGTTTAAAGGTAAGTATAAAAATAAAATGATTTTTAAAGATTTAGAATTGATGGTTAGTGATGATTTGAATGTACAAATTAAGTATAAGATAATAGATATTAAAGTAAAATAATAATAATAAATATTTAAGCTAGAAATAAATATATCTATGTAATTCATTAAATATGTATTTTATTTCAAAACATTGTCTTTTAATAAATATGTGTGAATACAAACAAAAATATATTACAAAGTAAAATAAATAAAGTAAAATACAAATACAATGTAAATACATTATGATAAGTATTTAAGTTGGAAATAAATATGTAAGTAAAAATCAAACCAATAAAAGACAAGTATGTAGACATAACAAAACAAACACATAGGTAATATGAACACAACATATGAAGTAAACCAGATAAGTATGTATACTTTAACAAACAAAGAAACAAAAATACATTCAAGTATGTAAGCTTGCAAAGGAAGGAACAAATATAAAAAATAGATTTTTACATGCCATTATCTCTAGTACACCATTCTATATCATACAGCCGAAAGTAAAGAAAGGAATATATGAATTTGTACAAACTAATTAATGCAGCCCCCAAAACAAGTATACTTAAAATACATTCAAGTATGTAAGCTTGCAAAGGAAGGAACAAATATAAACAATAGATTTTTACATGCCATTATCTCTAGTACACCATTCTATATCATACAGCCGAAAGTAAAGAAAGGAATATATGAATTTGTACAAACTAATTAATGCAGCCCCCAAAACAAGTATACTTCAGCCTACAAACAAGTAAAATCCCTGCCTATTATTGTACAAACAACTCATATCATTTTGTACAAAACCAATATACATCACTCTGTAAAACTCCTTTATGTATATTACTCTACATCATTTTCTATTTCGTTCATTCAACTGTGTAAGCTAAAGTAATATCATCTTAAACCTTAAGCAAAATTCAAACTAAAACAACAACAAATTCAATTTCAACTCAAATCTTTTGCATGCATTCAAGTTTTCAAGAGCATTTCAGTTTCAAGTTTGCATCCTGCAAATTCAAACTGCTTTCAACATCAAAGCATGCTCTGTTCTTATTCCTGGAAAAACAACGGTGAGCAAACTTCAACTTCCTTATTTTGAAATACCTATGGTGATGAGTGAAAATGATGATTTGAAATTGCTTTGTATGGATGTAGATATGCATTTTTGTTTGGGTGTACAAGTGTATGGATGCATGTTTGTGTATCTGCCTTTGGTATATCTCTGTTGTTTAACAGATTTAAGGAATTCTCAAAAGTGATTCCTAACTTCTCATCCAAATCAATTTAAAGCATGATGTTTAATAGGAAATTGACTGAAAATGATGTATTGCAAATATTAATAATAATAAAAAAAAATGATTAAAATTGTTAAGCAAATTTTCTGGAAATATAAAACACAGTGTAAACTTAATATAAGCCAAATTTCAAACACCCTGATTCATAAATTCAGGAATGTGAACTAAATTCTTAAACAAAAATATGATTTTTAAAACTGAAATCATGATTTTTAGTAATAGATTGAGGCTGCAGTTATTGTTTGAACAGAAAGTGGGTTATAGGCAATTTCTAGTGATCCTCGGGTTTTGGAGCGGTCAGGTTTCTCTGAGGTGATGGAGGGGTGATCAGAGGGTTTGGGAAAAATAGTGGGTGGTGGTGCAGATGGTCGTGGTGGCGGCGGCGTTCGTTTGAAGCTTGTAAACCTAATTTTATCGTAGCTCAGAGATTTGGGTCGTTCGTCTTCCCCAGTTGATCGAGTGCAACGAAACTCGAGGGGATGGACGCAGGGAGGTAGGCGAAGGCTTGACCGGAATTTTAGCAACTCTGGTGGTCGGAGTATTGAAAACGAGATGTTTTCAGGTTGCGTTGGTTGTTCCAGTTTTGGGTTAGCCGGCTCAATTTTGATTTCGAGCGTGAATCGATGTGAACGGGGCTTGGATGGTCTGAGGTGGCGATCATCGACTTGCTCGACATTGCGGTGTCGACTGGAGGTGATGGTCGACGATGTACACGTGCACGGTAGAGTTGCTCTGGTGTTTGTTTCGTCTGGGTGTTTGCAAGGGTATACGCGAGTTTATCTCGAGATTCTCTCGAGTGTTTGCTCGAAGTTTTCCAGTATCGGCTCGAAGCGAAATAGGAGAGGCTCGGGTATAAGCTTTCCCAGGTTTTAAAAACAGAAACCTGTTTTGTTTGGAATTTAGAAATTTAAATTTTTAAATTTATAAAGCCAGTTTAAATTAAGTTTTAAAACAAAGGTTAATCACAAATTCCAGTTTAGTTTGAAGCTTAGTTTAGAAATAAGTTTTTTTTATTTTATTTGTTTAATAACTTAAAAAGGTTTAAGAAATTAGTGGATTTAAAAGAATTTGAAGTTAAAAAGGAAATTGATTTGAAACACTTTTAAACTTCTTTATAACAAAAATGATACTTTAACATGTGAATTTGAAGTTCAAAAACAATGGTTTTAAACTTTATTAAAGTTAAATTGGCATCTATTTTAAACTTGAAATTAAAATGAAATTTCAAAGTTAAAGTTGAAATAATGTTCGTAATCATATTGTGAGTGATAATTAAATCATTTCTAAGAATGAATGTTTCTTTAAAGTTAATAAAGATATAATGATAATTTGTAATTCATTAATTTAGTAATTAAGAGTTAATTAGTTAACCATTAAGGGTTAATTTATTAAGATAATTAATTAAGGTAAATTAATTAATGAAAGTGATTAAGAAATACTTATTACTTAAGGAGTAATTAATTAGTTGTTGTAATTAATTGAGAATTAATTTTTTATTTGAGGTTAATTAATGATTAATCAAAGAATAATTTATTAAATGTTTTGTAATCAATTGATTTTTAATTTACCATGACTAGCAAATTTATTCATAGAAAATTTATCTGATTTGAATCAATCAGATAATTAAAGTGATCTTATCTATGGATGTTTAGATTGTATTGGATGATTTAATTGTTTGATATCCCTGATTGTGATGCTTTGTGATATATCCTGATTTGTGTTGTGATCTGTAATGTAATTTATTTATAATGCATTTATATTATCTATCTGTGATTCTGCGTATATAGATAAGCGAGGATTATATCGCTTATCAATACCGTTGTGATTGTATCTGTAATGACTGATGATGTGCACTACGGTGTGAAACCCCTGGACTACACCATACACACACAAATATGGATTTCACGTGGAAATCGGTTAAGTCACAGATAATTTAAAAATCAATATTTTTGAAATTGAAATTTTTATTTCAATTGATTTTGGAAATGGATTTGGGTTGAATGTTAAAGCTTTTGAAAAGGTGTTTTCAAAGATAAAAGTTATTTTAAATAACTTGGTAAAGTTTTCTAATTTAAATAATTTAATTTGAATTTTGAATTCAAAAATTTGGAATTGAATTCCATGATTGGAATTACGATTAAAGATGTTATAAGTATGTTTATATGAAATTAAACCATTTTAAAAGTATAATTTTGAGAATTTAGATTTAACCCAAGAACCTTAACTCGTATAAATGAATCAGATTTCCAAAATGAAAACTGTTTGTTTTCAAAGAATAAAAGCTTTCATATAAGAAATGAAATTCCAGTTTAATTAAAGGAATTTCAAGTTTGAATTGAAAAAAATGGTTTTCCAAGTTATGAATGAATTCTTTTTGAAAGCTATGAATTAAATCTGTTTATTTTTAACAGATTTAAAATGATGATTTGTTTAAACCATTGAAATGGAATTGTTTTGAGAGCTATAAGTTAAATCTTTGATTTAAAGATTTAATGAGTTAATCAAATTGAAATGGGAATTGATTTGGGAAAATCTGTGAATGAATCTTTTGTTTAAAGGGTTAAAGTGTGGAAATTGTTAAACCGTTGAAGGTTGTTAAAATGAATCTTTTTGTTTAAAGATTTGAAAATGGTAATTTGTTAAACCATTTGAAAGAAAAGTTTTGGGTAATAAGTTGTGACTTAATTGAAATCCCAATATCCATATGTTTTTAAAGATTGCGCTCGTTATTCGGTTTAGCCGGGAGAGGACCTTTGTGTCATATAACCCATTCCGAATAATGATACGTCGTATATGGATAGCATTTAAAGACCGGTGGTGAAGACCGGATATTTTCGAAAATGAAAGGACAACTCGTCGAATGTCTTTGCACCGACTGGTCCCCGACATAGAGATTTTAGCACCCTTTGTGATGGGAAGTCCGGACGTGATTAGAAAATTATCCGGATTTGCAAGGGCTTCTTTGGAAGTGCCTTCGGTTCTGTTCGAACCCGGAACAGACTTGTATGGTTACATGTTTGACATTACACTTTGAGATATAAAGCAGATTTCTTTCAAATACATTTCTGTTGGTGGCGGAGAATTTATTCTCTTAGCTTAACACCCTTCTCTGAGACGTACGAGCTCAGAGGTTATGTAGTTGAAGGTTATCAGCTATATATTCCCAATTTGGTAATGTGACATGCTGAGTGTTGCTGTGTGATGATCATTGTTTGATCATTTGTGATATGATCATTTGTTTGATCATTTATCTTTGTGATCATTACTTTGATCATCTATTGACCCAAAGCATGGCTTTGTGACAAAGCGTAGCTTTGTCGACGAGACTTCTTCGGACCTCACAACCCGGAAATGGTCGAAACAGGAATATGCAGCAAGGTTATGAGGGTCGCGCCCTTTAGGGTATGTCATTTCCTTCTGGAAAAGGGTGGTATCAGGTATGGAGCCCTGGTATTTAACCTATGTGGAAACTCCGATCTCATTTATTGTGTGATTGTGTGTTTATCGAGGCGCCTCGGATAAAGGTCCCAAAGGACCGGGAGGTGGCATATTAGTGAGTTACCTGTTATAGGGGTAACCCGGCCTTGTGTTGGCAGAGAGCAGTTTGTCTCTCGGGACGTCCAGCCAGAGGCGATCCCATGCGGCGGAAGGAAGTTCCTTAGCCTGACCATTTGTTGGAAATCCATTTCCCAATACGGAACTTGTACGGTTTTAGTTGTAGAACCTGCCATTTACTTATGGTGGTGCCCCACTGTTTAGATGGTAGCTATAGTAGGCATAGTTCGAAATGTCTATGTTGGCTAAGATTAATATTATACTTTCAAAATGTTTTCTGCACTATGCACTAGTAATAATATCCAATGATTTGTTTTGCGTAGTAAGCATCTTTGACTATCATAAGGAGAAATCTCCTCCGATTCTGCGTTTGCATTGTGTGTGTGTGTGCAGGAGGCCTTATGGTAGTTTCATTTTCCAAAAGCATTGCGGTTTTCAATGTTTAAAGTTCTGTTGTGTTTGTTTTAAAGATAAACTGTTTTTGTTTCTCACACCAGTCCCACGACTGACTCGGAGTTTATTGTTCCTTTCCTAAACTCTGGGTGCTCATAATTTTCCACACGAGCAGTCTAGAGTTGGGTTTCTTTTCAGATAGTCAGGTTGAGTAGATTATCTGGAGCTAGCCAGTCCTTGGACGACTGACCTTGCTTTCCGCTAGCTATGGATTGGAGCATTCTATTGGAGATATTCTATCCGCTGCTGGTGTTATGGTTTTCTTTTCCGCTGCTATTTGTTGTATCACATCTCTGATGTATATTGATATTCATTGTATCACTCTGTTGTATCAGATATTGTATATCAATGTATTATTCTTTTTCTTCCGCTGTGTTGTTTACTTAACTGTGTTATAAGCTCCAGAGAACCAGATTCAGCGTTTGAATCTACGGCATTTTGAGTACAAGTGAAGTATGGGTGCCGATTTTCGAAGGCCGACATCAGGGTCTTTACAACGTGGTATCAGAGCTGAAGGTTGAACTTTAGCTCAGGAGTATAACACATTAAGTAGCTCATTAGAGATAGGGTGAAGTATACCCTAGAATGAGTAATTCTCAGATATCCGTCCGTACGCCTCAGTAAATTCTCTTACTATCCACAGATAGTAAGTATGAGTGTAAGAATAGGATGAGATAGGGGACAGGGGAATACGACTATACATGGTCAATACCCTGTAACAACAAGGAAACAATCTTTCCTCTATCAATCTCTTTTGTTCGTCATCTCTTCTCAATTCTTTGATAATTTCTGGTCGATCCAGAAAGGAAATTCGATATATTAATATGGGACATAAACTCCAAATGGCCAAAATTGTCCGTTTGAATGAATTGATTTCTTTGTTTGCTGTGGTTGATAGGTATACTTTAGTTTTAAACTGAAAATTTTGAAATTGTATCCATATATCTGTCTATTCTTTGGGTCCGGATATATTCTACGAATGGTTAGTTATCACTTTGAACTAACCGATGCCACTACATACTTCGTAGATCTGGATAACCCGAGTATTTTGTGAAGTGTTAAAACAGATTCGTTTTTGATATTCTGATTTGGTAAGCCAAATGCAGAATAGATACTCAGTTGACTTGATGAAACATTCTTCATCTATCTTTGTGTCTCCTTGGCAATTTCGAGGACGAAATTCTTTTAAGGGGGGAAATCTGTAACGACCCCGAATTTTAAATAAATTTAAATTGATAATTAAATTAATTTTTGAATTAAAATTGTGAAATTTATCGATTAAAGTAATGCGAGTTTCCCCGAACTCAAATAAATTTGGTATAAATCATTTAAATTTAAATATTGTATATATATATGTATATATATGTGATTTGAATTTAAATAACTCAATGTAATAAATTGTGAAATCATTAAATTAATCTTAATATAAATGGTTTAAAGGTAAGTATAAAAATAAAATGATTTTTAAAGATTTAGAATTGATGGTTAGTGATGATTTGAATGTACAAATTAAATATAAGATAATAGATATTCAAGTAAAATAATAATAATAAATATTTAAGCTAGAAATAAATATATCTATGTAATTCATTAAATATGTATTTGATTTCAAAACATTGTCTTTTAATAAATATGTGTGAATACAAACAAAAATATATTACAAAGTAAAATAAATAAAGTAAAATACAAATACAATGTAAATACATTACGATAAGTATTTAAGTTGGAAATAAATATGTAAGTAAAAATCAAACCAATAAAAGACAAGTATGTAGACATAACAAAACAAACACATAGGTAATATGAACACAACATATGAAGTAAACCAGATAAGTATGTATACTTAAACAAACAAAGAAACAAAAATACATTCAAGTATGTAAGCTTGCAAAGGAAGGAACAAATATAAAAAATAGATTTTTACATGCCATTATCTCTAGTACACCATTCTATATCATACAGCCGAAAGTAAAGAAAGGAATATATGAATTTGTACAAACTAATTAATGCAGCCCCCAAAACAAGTATACTTAAAATACATTCAAGTATGTAAGCTTGCAAAGGAAGGAACAAATATAAAAAAATAGATTTTTACATGCCATTATCTCTAGTACACCATTCTATATCATACAACCGAAAGTAAAGAAAGGAATATATGAATTTGTACAAACTAATTAATGCAGCCCCCAAAACAAGTATACTTCAGCCTACAAACAAGTAAAATCCCTGCCTATTATTGTACAAACAACTCATATCATTTTGTACAAAACCAATATACATCACTCTGTAAAACTCCTTTATGTATATTACTCTACATCATTTTCTGTTTCGTTCATTCAACTGTGTAAGCTAAAGTAATATCATCTTAAACCTTAAGCAAAATTCAAACTAAAACAACAACAAATTCAACTTCAACTCAAATCTTTTGCATGCATTCAAGTTTTCAAGAGCATTTCAGTTTCAAGTTTGCATCCTGCAAATTCAAACTGCTTTCAACATCAAAGCATGCTCTGTTCTTATTCCTGGAAAAACAACGGTGAGCAAACTTCAACTTCCTTATTTTGAAATACCTATGGTGATGAGTGAAAATGATGATTTGAAATTGCTTTGTATGGATGTAGATATGCATTTTTGTTTGGGTGTACAAGTGTATGGATGCATGTTTGTGTATCTGCCTTTGGTATATCTCTGTTGTTTAACAGATTTAAGGAATTCT
Organism: Allium fistulosum; assembly: GCA_030737815.1. NCBI lineage: Eukaryota > Viridiplantae > Streptophyta > Magnoliopsida > Asparagales > Amaryllidaceae > Allium > Allium fistulosum. The sequence continues at coordinate 452,136,966 of CM060901.1, read as the reverse complement.
CAAAAGTGATTCCTAACTTCTCATCCAAATCAATTTAAAGCATGATGTTTAATAGGAAATTGACTGAAAATGATGTATTGCAAATATTAATAATAATAAAAAAAATGATTAAAATTGTTAAGCAAATTTTCTAGAAATATAAAACACAGTGTAAACTTAATATAAGCCAAATTTCAAACACCCTGATTCATAAATTCAGGAATGTGAACTGAATTCTTAAACAAAAATATGATTTTTAAAACTGAAATCATGATTTTTAGTAATAGATTGAGGCTGCAGTTCTTGTTTGAACAGAAAGTGGGTTATAGGAAATTTCTAGTGATCCTCGGGTTTTGGAGTGGTCAGGTTTCTCTGAGGTGATGGAGGGGTGATCAGAGGGTTTGGAAAAAATAGTGGGTGGTGGTGCAGATGGTCGTGGTGGCGGCGGTGTTCGTTTGAAGCTTGTAAACCTAATTTTATCGTAGCTCAGAGATTTGGGTCGTTCGTCTTCCCCAGTTGATCGAGTGCAACGAAACTCGAGGGGATGGACGCAGGGAGGTAGGCGAAGGCTTGACCGGAATTTTAGCAACTCTGGTGGTCGGAGTATTGAAAACGAGATGTTTTCAGGTTGCGTTGGTTGTTCCAGTTTTGGGTTAGCCGGCTCGATTTTGATTTCGAGCATGAATCGATGGGAACAGGGCTTAGATGGTCTGAGGTGGCGATCGTCGACTTGCTCGACATTGCGGTGTCGACTGGAGGTGATGGTCGACGATGTACACGTGCACGGTGGAGTTTCTTTGGTGTTTGTTTCGCCTGGGTGTTTGCAAGGGTATACGCGAGTTTATCTCGAGATTCTCTAGAGTGTTTGCTCGAAGTTTTCCAGTATCGGCTCGAAGCGAAATAGGAAAGGCTCGGGTATAAGCTTTCCCAGGTTTTAAAAACAGAAACCTGTTTTGTTTGGAATTTAGAAATTTTAAATTTTAAATTTATAAAGCCCAGTTTAAATTAAGTTTTAAAACAAAGGTTAATCACAAATTCCAGTTTAGTTTGAAGCTTAGTTTGGAAATAAGTTTATTTTATTTTATTTGTTTAATAACTTAAAAAGGTTTAAGAAATTAGTGGATTTAAAAGAATTTGAAGTTAAAAAGGAAATTGATTTGAAACACTTTTAAACTTCTTTATAACAAAAATGATACTTTAACATGTGAATTTGAAGTTCAAAAACAATGGTTTTAAACTTTATTAAAGTTAAATTGGCATCTATTTTAAACTTGAAATTAAAATGAAATTTCAAAGTTAAAGTTGAAATAATGTTCGTAATAATATTGTGAGTGATAATTAAATCATTTCTAAGAATGAATTTTTCTTTAAAGTTAATGAAGATATAATGATAATTTGTAATTCCCATTAATTTAGTAATTAAGAGTTAATTAGTTAACCATTAAGGGTTAATTTATTAAGATAATTAATTAAGGTAAATTAATTAATGAAAGTGATTAAGAAATACTTATTACTTAAGGAGTAATTAATTAGTTGTTGTAATTAATTGAGAATTAATTTTTTATTTGAGGTTAATTAATGATTAATCAAAGAATAATTTATTAAATGTTTTGTAATCAATTGATTTTTAATTTACCATGACTAGCAAATTTATTCATAGAAAATTTATCTGATTTGAATCAATCAGATAATTAAAGTGATCTTATCTATGGATGTTTAGATTGTATTGGATGATTTAATTGTTTGATATCCCTGATTGTGATGCTTTGTGATATATCCTGATTTGTGTTGTGATCTGTAATGTAATTTATTTATAATGCATCTATATTATCTATCTGTGATTCTGCGTATATAGATAAGCGAGGATTATATCGCTTATCAATACCGTTGTGATTGTATCTGTAATGACTGATGATGTGCACTATGGTGTGAAACCCCTGGACTACACCATACACACACAAATATGGATTTCACGTGGAAATCGGTTAAGTCACAGATAATTTAAAAATCAATATTTTTGAAATTGAAATTTTTATTTCAATTGATTTTGGAAATGGATTTGGGTTGAATGTTAAAGCTTTTGAAAAGGTGTTTTCAAAGATAAAAGTTATTTTAAATAACTTGGTAAAGTTTTCTAATTTAAATAATTTAATTTGAATTTTGAATTCAAAAATTTGGAATTGAATTCCATGATTGGAATTACGATTAAAGATGTTATAAATGTGTTTATATGAAATTAAACCATTTTAAAAGTATAATTTTGAGAATTTAGATTTAACCCAAGAACCTTAACTCGTATAAATGAATCAGATTTTCAAAATGAAAACTGTTTGTTTTCAAAGAATAAAAGCTTTCATATAAGAAATGAAATTCCAGTTTAATTAAAGGAATTTCAAGTTTGAATTGAAAAATGGTTTTCCAAGTTATGAATGAATTCTTTTTGAAAGCTATGAATTAAATCTGTTTATTTTTAACAGATTTAAAATGATGATTTGTTTAAACCATTGAAATGGAATTGTTTTGAGAGCTATAAGTTAAATCTTTAATTTAAAGATTTAATGAGTTAATCAAATTGAAATGGGAATTAATTTGGGAAAATCTGTGAATGAATCTTTTGTTTAAAGGATTAAAGTGTGGAAATTGTTAAACCGTTGAAGGTTGTTAAAATGAATCTTTTTGTTTAAAGATTTGAAAATGGTAATTTGTTAAACCATTTGAAAGAAAAGTTTTGGGTAATAAGTTGTGACTTAATTGAAATCCCAATATCCATATGTTTTTAAAGATTGCGCTCGTTATTCGGTTTAGCCGGGAGAGGACCTTTGTGTCATATAACCCGTTCCGAATAATGATACGTCATATATGGATAGCATTTGAAGACCGGTGGTGAAGACCGGATATTTTCGAAAATGAAAGGACAACTCGTCGAATGTCTCTGCACCGACTGGTCCCCGATATAGAGATTTTAGCACCCTTTGTGATGGGAAGTCCAGACGTGATTAGAAAATTGTCCGGATTTGCAAGGGCTTCTTTGGAAGTGCCTTCGGTTCTGTTCGAACCCGGAACAGACTTGTATGGTTACATGTTTGAAATTACACTTTGAGATATAAAGCAAATTTCTTTCAAATACATTTCTGTTGGTGGCGGAGAATTTATTCTCTTAGCTTAACACCCTTCTCTGAGACGTACGAGCTCAGAGGTTATGTAGTTGAAGGTTATCAGCTATATATTCCCAATTTGGTAATGTGACATGCTGAGTGTTGCTGTGTGATGATCATTGTTTGATCATTTGTGATATGATCATTTGTTTGATCATTTATCTTTGTGATCATTACTTTGATCATCTATTGACCCAAAGCATGGCTTTGTGACAAAGCGTAGCTTTGTGGACGAGACTTCTTCGGACCTCACAACCCGGAAATGGTCGAAACAGGAATATGCAGCAAGGTTATGAGGGTCGCGCCCTTTAGGGTATGTCATTTCCTTCTGGAAAAGGGTGGTATCAGGTATGGAGCCCTGGTATTTAACCTATGTGGAAACTCCAATCTCATTTATTGTGTGATTGTGTGTTTATCGAGGCGCCTCGGATAAAGGTCCCAAAGGACCGGGAGGTGGCATATTAGTGAGTTACCTGTTATAGGGGTAACCCGACCTTGTGTTGGCAGAGGGCAGTTTGTCTCTCGGGACGTCCAGCCAGAGGCGATCCCATGCGGCGGAAGGAAGTTCCTTAGCCTGACCATTTGTTGGAAATCCATTTCCCAATACGGAACTTGTACGGTTTTAGTTGTAGAACCTGCCATTTACTTATGGTGGTGCCCCACTGTTTAGATGGTAGCTATAGTAGGCATAGTTCGAAATGTCTATGTTGGCTAAGATTAATATTATACTTTCAAAATGTTTTCTGCACTATGCACTAGTAATAATATCCAATGATTTGTTTTGCGTAGTAAGCATCTTTGACTATCATAAGGAGAAATCTCCTCCGATTCTGCGTTTGCATTGTGTGTGTGTGCGGGAGGCCTTATGGTAGTTTCATTTTCCAAAAGCATTGCGGTTTTCAATGTTTAAAGTTCTGTTGTGTTTGTTTTAAAGATAAACTGTTTTTGTTGCTCACACCAGTCCCACGACTGACTCGGAGTTTATTGTTCCTTTCCTAAACTCTGGGTGCTCATAATTTTCCACACGAGCAGTCTAGAGTTGGGTTTCTTTTCAGATAGTCAGGTTGAGTAGATTATCTGGAGCTAGCCAGTCCTTGGATGACTGACCTTGCTTTCCGCTAGATATGGATTGGAGCATTCTATTGGAGATATTCTATCCGCTGCTGGTGTTATCATTTTCTTTTCCGCTGCTATTTGTTGTATCACATCTCTGATGTATATTGATATTCATTGTATCACTCTGTTGTATCAGATATTGTATATCAATGTATTATTCTTTTTCTTCCGCTGTGTTGTTTACTTAACTGTGTTATAAGCTCCGGAGAACCAGATTCAGCGTTTGAATCTACGACATTTTGAGTACAAGTGAAGTACGGGTGCCGATTTTCGAAGGCCGACATCAGGGTCTTTACATGACCACTAGTTCCCTATCATGTTGGAAATCCAATTCAATACGAGCTTTACGGTTTTGGTTGTATTCCCAAAATAGTTGTAATGCTTTGCAAATATTTCAGCTACCCTTTTTGTATCATATACACCGTTTGAAATCGTCGAGGTATTGGTACCTACTTTGTACGTAAATTTATTTGAAAAGTGTTTTCAAACCAATGTCATTAATGGTAATATCGAATTATTTAAGTATAAAGTATTTTTGTTATCGTAAGGTAAAAACCCGTCTGTATTTATGTGCGGCATGATCTTACGAGATACCCTTTATTTTCAAAAAGGTTTTGTTTGGAATTGATCCGATCTATGACTTCGTCATATGATTATGGTTCAAGTTTCTCATGCTAGTTTACCAAGCCTAATCCCCGTATTTTTAATACTTGGTTCAGATTCGAATAGTTTCAGGTTTAGCTGATGACGCTTGGAGTTTTCAGAGAAGAGCTGGAGATCTTCATCAACGTATGGACGTAGATTATATTCCCACTGCATAAGTTTCATTATTTTGGTTTTCAGCAATTGTAAGGACAGAGATTTATAACTGTCCAAGCTGATCTTAGGTTAGACTATGATATATGTATTTCAAATTTTCTGCTTTAAAGATTATTGATATTATAAATTATCCCATTCCTATGAGATTCTGTTATGTCTTTATTTTCTTTTACCCTTAACAATCGGTTTTTTCGGCACTTGAATGCTTGACATGCAATATAATGGACACATTAATGTCGATTTTCAAGGGTCGTAGAATCTGTTCCTTACATTTGGTATCAGAGTTTAGGATTAAAGAACACCTGAGCCTGGTAGGGGTAAGACTCATCAGAGATAGGGTTAGTAATGCCCTAAGATGAGTATCTCGTTAGAGATAGTGTAAAAGATACCCTAGAATGAGTTTGAGTGTATTATATAGATGAGCGTGTATTTGTTAGTGACTATCAAAATGTTTTATGTTGATTGATCTGTTGAGTGGTTTATGAATTCTGGTCAATGCATGGTGGCCACGTGTATTCGATAGGGATTCCTAAATACTTAACAAGGAAAACTGACATACTTTTTTGAAAGGACTATATTATATATATAAAAGAATATCTTTTAAAAATATATAAATATTTATGTGTGTTAGTTTGTGGTTAAGGAAGTAATAACATCCAGTTGCTATCATTTGTTGATTGGACAAACACCTTGTGAATTAAGTTTCAAGATTTGACTATAAGGTGTTTGATAATAATGTTGGGTTAAGGATAATGAATTTATATAAGATAATAAATGAGCATGTTATATAAAAGTGTGTTTTACAAAAATAAAATAATTATGTAAAAGATGGATTTAGAAGAAATGTTTTATTAAAAAAGGTTTTGAGAATTTAAATCTTAGTATTTTGGAAACGCTTTGAAAATTTTAAAATGATTTGGTAGAATTTATAATTTTAGGAGTAGAGTTTATAAAATGGAAAGTTTATATTTATAAAAGAGTTTTTATAAAGTTAATATATCTTTTAAGAGAAATTATTTGAAAGTGATACTTAAAATGAGATTTAAACTGTATTTTTAGAGGTGATTTAAAAAGGGCTTAAGTGGAAGAAGACATGGATTTCAACATCATTGTCGTAAATAAATGTTTTTGAGAAAGTGAGGAAGACATAACTATAAAACTTGTTATAGTAAGTTATTTTCCAAAAGGAGATATTTTATATGGGATTTGTACATATCCTATATTTGATGTTAAGATTCCAGGTGGGTAAATTATATCTATTTTTAAGTTAATAATGTCATCCATTCAAGGTCTGTAAGGTAATGATACCCCAACTTGATTGGCTTCATTGTTAACTTATAAATAGTTTAAGTTCGACATCAAAAATTAATATTAATTATAATTAATCAGATCCCTGTATTAGTGTTTTGGGTTATCGTATGTTTTACGCAACATTCGTTTTGACCCAATAAAATGTTTTTTTGGAAAATATGAAGCTTTCCTCAAAGATTTTTATAGATTTAAGTATATAGAGGTATTTTCTAAGTGTTGAAATTGAAATGGTTTCTTTGGAAAGAAGACAACAACCTTTGGTGAATAATTTTTTTAAAGTAATTATATATAAAGAAGCATCTTTATGAAAAGTGTTTAAACCAAAGAAAAAAGTTTTATAAAATGTTTTCAAAAAGATTTGAGAAGATAATAAGTATGTATGATACATGCAAATCATTTCGTCGCACGATTTTGATCTAAGATTCGAGTATATGAGTTTGAGTTTTTTTACGCTGGTCCGAAAAAGGATTTATCACTCAATTCTTGATGGCAAACATTAATGAGGGTTTGTGGTTGAATACTTGTATTTTCTATCATAGTTGAGGGCTATGTAAGGGAAGCGATGTTTTCTGATCAAAAAGCTTGATCAAAGTCCGCACTAGAGGATCGAGTGATCATTACTAGTTCGAATATTGCCTTCGGTTTGTCAAACAGGATGCAGTATGAGGAGTGCCTTCGGTTTATCCTTCACCTGAACAACATGTATGGATGGATATCTAAAATTGCATTTCTAAGACCACATACATTGGTTTTTACGAATGTACATAATTTGGTGGTGTAGGAAGTAACCCTTCTTATGCTTAACACCCTTCCCTGAGGGGTCTGAACTTGAGGGTTGTACTTTTATGGAAATCAATAGTGTGTTTTTAGAAATGGAAATATGGCATTCTAAGTGAAATTTGATTTGTGAAAGGTAAAGCATGGCTTTGTGGAAAGCAAAGCGTGGCTTTGTGGAAAATAGAGCGTAGCCTCACGAGCCTCATATCCCGGAGATGATACGAGTAATTATATTGTTTGTAGGACATACAGTTTAATCATGGATAGAGGAGTCCAGTATCTGGACCCTCAACGGTTTAATGGATATGTATTAAAGGCTCGACTGAGACAAAGCAAAGCCACCGAGGTACGTTGTTCCATAGTAGTGTAATAATGTAGTACGTAGGCTTGCTTGAGACAAGTGAATAATCACCGGGGACTAGGATTGTTATGCGTGGATTTCGCATCAGAGGAAATGGCCACTAGTTTCCTATCATTTTGGAAATCTAATTCCAATATGAGCTTTACGATTTTGGTTGTATTTCAAAATAGCTGTAATGCTTTGCAAACATTTCAGCTACCCCTTTTGTATCATATACACGTCTGACATAGTCCAGGTATTGATACCTACTTTGTACATATATTTATTTGAAAAGTGTTTTCAAACCAATTACATTAATGATAATATCGAATTGTTTAAGTAAAAGTATTTTGGTTATCGTAAGGTAAAAACCCGTCCATATTTATGTGAAGCGTGGTCTTACAAGATACCCTTTCTTTTGAAAAAGGTTTTGTTTAGCACCGATCAGATCTATGACTCCATCATATGATTATGGTTCAAGTTTCTCACGCTAGTTTACCAATCCTGATCCAGGTATTTTTAATACTCGGGTCATATCAGAGTAGTTCATGGTTTAGTTGAAGACACTTGGAGTTTCCAGAGGAGAGCTAGAGATCTTCATCAATGTATGGACGTAGATTATATTCCCGTTGCATTAGTTTCATTATTTTGGTTTTCAGCAATTATAAGGGCAGAGATTTCTAACTGTCTAAACCGAGCTTAGGTTAGACTCTGATATATGTATTAATTATTCCATTCGTGTGAGATTTGTTCTGTCTATATTTTCTTTTACCCTTAACGATCCGTCTCTCTGGCATTTGAATGCTCAGCACGTAATACAGTGGACGTATTAGTGTCGATTTTAGAGGTTCAAAAATCCCATTCGTTACACGTATCCTCTCTTGAATAGTATTTCCTTCCAATGCTTCTACTCCCTAACTGTAGTCATTTGATGAACGTCGTGCCACGTTTTAACTATAATCAAAGCAAAGTTTCTATATTGAAGATCAACAATATTCTATAGCCAAGAGATTTGTTTAATTTCATCACATTGATATTTTCTGTTTGACCGTAGTTATATCAACCAACAGAAAACTATTGAGTGAGTCATTCCATAGTTATCTAATAACTATCAGTATGTGTCCCCTTGGCACTTCAGCAGTCATGAGTAATATATTGCCCAACATTTAGAGAGCGTTAAGCACTTTACTCTCAACGGATGCATTGATATCGAGTCTCGATACATCTTAACTAGGAATATTTAAAATGGTATGGTTATTTTACTGTAATAAATCATTCATGGTTATAACACATATTAACTATTATCCCAAGGCATACCATTTATAGATTTTCTATTAAATATACTTTTAATTAAATTAATTAATTAATATAACTCATTATATCAAGTATATAATAGAAAGAAAACACCTTTTATTTCGAACAATATTGGTTATCGAGTTAGATATATGTAACAAAATACATGATTACCATTAAGACATATCCCTAACTGTATCAATCTCCCACTTGAACTTAGGGTCAATTATGGAATCTCCATCCCATCCCTTCAATTTGTTTGATGAGAACTGATCGAGTTAGACCTTTTATGAATGGATCTGCTATGTTAGTTTAGTTTTCTACTCTATCAATCAACTCTCTTTGATGCTGATAAACTATTTTTATCATGTGGAACTATTCAAAGTATGTTTCTCGACTTATAGTGAGCTCTTATTGTTACATTTTTATCTTATAACAATTATTAGTATTCTTAATACCTGGAATCACCCTCGCTTAGTTATAAATTTGTGCAATTATATATACTTTGCATTTATTGGGGGCGCTATTTAGGGCAATATATGTAACCTTTTTATTGAATTAGCTACAACGTTTCGTTTGGAACATTTTCAACTTAAAGGTACTTAACTTGAATTTATTATTGATATATTATACTCAATATCACTTATGAAATTTGAGTCCAAACACTCCTTCATAAGGAGTTTGTTGTTTCTACAAACATGTCTCTAGTATTTCATAAATACACGAGAACACCTCAAACAACCATCTAGTGATATCAATTTGGATTTGATATTTGCTTCATGTATCAAATACATAAACAAATTATGATATCATAAACAACGTAACATGCATGCTAATTCCTATTACCAATACATAAGGAATCCATTTCACATGTTCCTTAATAAACACTTTAATAAGGTGTTTCTACATATCTCGGACATTCCCAATATCCTTTATACTATATATGGAAGACATCATTTGCAAATCCAACGTCGAGTTTTAAAACAACCAAAGTTGATTTTAACACAAGTACATCGTTAACAATCAGTAGTGTGTTGTTTACTAATAGTTTATAAATATCTATGTACCTTTTAACTTTCTTTCTTATGAACACACGCTTCCTTTGCATTTTGACTGACAATTAAAACACTAGTTCAATTTTGATGCATGTCGAACGACACGTTTGTACCTGTTCTTGGATCAAATTCAAAAAATCACAAACTCAATATTGCTCCCATCGACTTCACGACACTTTGGTTGTTATGTGCAAATAGTCAATTCTAAATCATTATTTAGAATTTTCTATTTCAATGCATATTTACCAAAACACAAAGTAATACCAAGCGATAATTTTGTGAGTAAGTCTGAATTAACTTGAGCACATTGAATAACGAATCTATTATGCTAATTTCAAGAACTGAAATTTATGAGATTATTCTTATCAATGCTGCCCATTAAATTCCAACTCCATTAGTCTTTCTCTTAAAGACACAATCACGGTAGATGGATCGCATCCCTTTGAGTGCAACTACCAAAATATATTTTGATGCCGTATTTGGAATCCATTTTGAATTTTGGCATCATACCATATCGTAGAATTAATACTCTTAATGGTTTAATTGACAACCGAGGATTATCTATTCTCAATATTGATAAGAAACTAATAGTTTCTCTACAATGTGTGAGAATACTTATTAGATACTTTAATGCGACGTGTTCGTTTTGGTTAGGTTTTCTTTCATCCCACGTAATCAGTTTTATCTTTGGAACGTATACAAATCCATTTTAATGCCAAAAAGTTTCTTAAAAAAATCTTTCGCTACGAAGTTGGTATTTCATGAAACAACAATTATTTCTTAGTGCAATAAAATAGGTATTCATTGATTATTTATAATACTTACGTTCAAAAGATAATTTTTTCATCCAACGACAGTCGTTCCCAAGCTTCTTTTGGGGCGATTCGTACAAGATCCCTCATGTACAATTATTACGTGTAGTCTTTCGACTTACACACCTGCCAACTCCTTGGTCTAGGATATGTTGGAGTTTTTTTATAAATCTTTATCTTGTATGATTTTGTAAACTAATTTTTAAATGAAATTAATTTTAGTTTTGTGTACCACTCTTAAGTGCATGACCTTAAAAAAAGAAGTTAACTCAACTTCATTCACAATTAATTGTACTTTGTTCAACAAAGTTCGATTACTCCTTGTTGATACATCATAATGCATTATAGGAAAGTGTGACTTTTGAGATTGAACCTTTATTCATTTTAGGTACGTTCAGAACTCTTTCCAGTATACTCACTTATTCGATCAAATCGAATCATTTTATTTCTCTTACAAGTTATTTAATTTACTTCCGACTTGTATTATATGAGCTTATCATAGACATGTTCATGTTTGTGATAAATCATCGGTGAATATAATGAAATACGTGGAACCATTTTGGAATTAATAGACTTTCGATTGCATACATCTATATGTATCAATTCGTAGAGTTCACCAACTTTTATGACCGCTTCCACTGAATGGGTGCATTGCCTTTTATTGTTTGAGATCTATAATTTACTAGTATCATATGATTCGTAATCATATAATTAAAAATTATTTCTTCAAACTTTGGTTTTGTCCATAATTCTGAAACAATCGCAAATAATTTAGATACTTCTGTATTTTCCAATGCATCACAAATACCACAATTATAGTTTTATTTCATAAGGAATATTCATAATATTCATATCGAAATGAAACTAAGTCTATTTTTCAATAAATATTGAAAAATAATTATTTATTCAGAAATAGTATTTGGTATGTTTGAAAACAATTTTTGTAAATTGATGCAACCAATAAGTGTTATATTGCATGCTCCCACTATTTCCGCCATTACTATAATAGCGTATGAAATATGATTCTCCATTTAATCATTTTAATATTGGCTATTTGTTTCATTTACTGTAACTGGTTTACAATCGAGAATTTTCAGATCAAGCATCTTAAATTCAAAGAATAAATATCATAAAAAATAATTTTGAAAAATAAATCATATTTCTCATTCCAATATCAAGTATTTATAATTGTTTTACAATTCTCATTTTTGAATTACTTTATGAAAAAGAAGTGACCATTCACTCTCTTCATCCCAACCGTGCCTTGTTCACACCCACTCTTATACATTCAATTTCCTCTCTAAATGGTCGAACCATTAAAGGAAATCCTTACTACAATATCACCATGAACTCTTTACAAAAGTGCACTTGGTTATCCTTAACTCTTAAGGATATCAAAAAAATTACACTTTACGTAAACTGATCAAACTGACATTTCAATGATTAAATTCTTAGATCTATCTAGAAGCCTTTGGTCTAGTATTACATTTAACACAACATGATTATTATTATAATCAATCATACTGGATACATGATCTCACACTACAATTTACATGCTTATTTTAATGAACTAATTTCGTCAAGGTTTCGTAGGTCACGAATTGTGACCATTCACCATATAGCATTTATATGTGATCGCATACAGATCAAATGTTCATATTCTTATATTGCTTTTAGAGTTTGAAACTCATTGAAGACAATACATAGCCTCGGGCAAGTAAACTCATAAATGACCAAGTTATGGACATATTTAATGGTTGTATAATTAGACGCTTGCATGGGTTAACATGCAAAAAAATTATTGGTAAGTATATTTTATATTTCTTTGTCAAAATTTAATTCAGTTTCTTCGTACATTTTAATTGATAAACATTTTATCAATAATATTTAATGCACAAATTTATCAAAGTAGATGTGACGCCCCACCTCTATGCTCACAATAACAAAGAGTATTAAAAGAAATACTGTCTGTTATTACGAAGAATAAGGCTGGATAGGAGAGGCCATCCGTAGTTGGGCCTTACACTAGTATTGGTTACCTCGATAGGAGTGGTATATATTTTTATTTTTCATCACTTATTTATTTACTCCCATCGACATACCCAATTCTAGTATAAAATGACTACGATGGTTCATAATAGTTTAGGACAATATATATAATAATAACATAGATACTAAAAATGCGGAACACAGATAACAAAAGTCTCATATATATATATATATAACTGATGCCAGTTACAATACAATTGACATAATACATATGATACAACTACAACTGTTGACTCTGGAAGTTATATATACAAGTACATTATCAACTAATATACATGAATACATATCAACCTATACTATGACACGACTACTCCAAAAGATATGAAAAGTCTTCATAGCTCAAACAGCAACCCAAAGCAAGATATCTACAACCTAAAATAACTCAGGTCTGACCCGAGTATTAAATTTAAAAGAAAATAATACACGGGTCAGTCTAATTCAAACTCAGTTATTAATGCACAGAAGCAATAATAATCAAATAATGAAATAGACGACAGTCACAATAAATCTCATCTATCCAATTCCTTTAATAAGAAATCGGATAACGGTCAATATAACATGAAACAATGTTGAACAACAAATCAGCAAATTCAAATCATCAACAAAGATAAATAGAAGTATCGTCAATGAAGGTAATTTGAAAACAACAGAATTGCCTAATCGGCAATTAACAACAAAATCTAATTATTAAATAAATGATTAGAAACTCATAATCTAATTATCGAATAGATAATTTAACAACAACAAAACGATCAATCAAACCAAATCGAAATACAATTTCAAAATATTAATTGAACACGCAAAACAATTCAAGCAATTGAAATATCAATTAAAACGCCAATACTGTTTGGCTGCAGTACACGCACGCGTGTACTGCCTCGCCACTTCAGTGATGTAATACACAAAAGCTCAATGAAAGTTCACAAACGAGCACAAGGTCAAACCCAAAGGAAAAGTCAGGTTCAACACAAATGCAATACAAATAAAATCACAACACGAGCACAAGGTCAAACCCAAAGGAAAAGTCAGGTTCAACACAAATGCAAAACAAATAAAATCACAACACGGGCACAAGGTCAAACCCAAAGGAAAAGTCAGGTTCAACAAAAATGCAAAACAAATAAAATCACAACACGGGCACAAGGTCAAACCCGAGCGTTTAAGCTGGATTCAACTCAGGCGTAACACAAAACTGTCAAGAACAAATAACTCGACCAGACACACATGAACACGAAATGAACAAACCAATATGGCAACATGATTATCAAAGTAAACTACAGTACTCAAAACTACAAACTGGTCAATGCAAACTAAAACATGAATGACTAGTTTCGACCAAGAATATACAGATGCCAACAAACTCGAGCACAAATGTAGCATGCTCAAAGTAACCACATGGATGCAACTCGACTAACAGCAATATACAGTGACAATATGGTACAGTGAAGACCAACATGAAATGAAGTCTGTGTGCCAAAAGGTCAGAGGCAATACAAGTGTAGACTACATATAAGTGAAGACCACATGAACTCAATGCAACACAAATACTCGAGTACAAAAAGTGAAGATGCAATCCAATAAAGACCCAAACTATAAAGTTCAATATCCAGTCAAGCTAAATGAAGACTAGATCAACAATCATGTAACATGAAGAAGTCAACACATATGATCAAAAGCAATGCAGTAGTCAATATCAAGACCGAACCGGCATATATGCAACATGAACAAATGATCAGTGGACAATGCATGAAAGCTTGAACAAGACTCGAGTACTATCAGACTTCAAGTCAAACAGTGAAAGAGATGTACATAGGAAACTCAACCATGTAAACAACAATGTCTGACCACAATGCAACCAGAATCAAGGCAGGAGTATCAGACTACAAAGAGGACAGAGCAATGAAGACTACAAAGAAATACACACTGCTTCATATATGTGACATACCTGACAACACATGCAAATGGAAGCAAGGCCCAATTACATGAATGAATTGATATGCAGTGCACCATGTATATACAAATTACATACTGCAATATACAAAGGACGACAGTCACTCAACTTCAAGCATGCAACTCAAGCCTTAGTCAGCTACAACTCAAATGCAAGCTCAAGTAATCAAGTGAACACAATACAGCAATGAACCAATACAGCAATGAATCAAGTGAACAAGTGCATACATATATACAAGCAACTGAAGTGCAGCTACAAATGCAACAAGACTCGAATGCACAGATAAAATGAAGTGTAACTGCAAATAACAATGCACACAAATGCACCAGTGATACAAATGAAACCAAGACCAGAAAACAAGGCTAAAACTCAAGTCTAGTAACAACAATCGACAACAGGAGTAGACTGGATGATGATATAGTGAAACAAAATCAAGACCAATATCAATGCACTAATCTCAAATTGAACAGCAATAGCAAATGGCAACAACCGGAGTAAAAAAAAAGAAAGAAGTACCAAAGAATTCAATGCCGTGTAAATCAATAGGGATGAACGAGCAACAGGAAGCCAGAAATTCACGAAATCAAAAATGGCCGAAGTCAAAAAGAATTCAACACCGTGGTGACCACGTAATGAATCAACACCGTGTCAATCAAGAAATCAACGTGTATACGAATTGAACAAGTCAGAATCAATCTCAAGCATCCAAGCATCATCGACCGACCAAGCAAAATAAATTGACGAATTCAAATAATTATATACGACGAAAATAAAGGGATTCAAACCCAAATCATGAAATGAAGAACTGAATTAGATGTGAGTATAGATTTACTCACCTTTTTCTCGAAGAAACGAAGAACTCAATTCCAAACTGCGGCCGAAAGCGAAGATCGAAGAATCGGAATCGAGGCTGTGGCATCACGAAGTCGATCGAGTGAAATCGGTAGAAGCCCTAATTTTTGGGGGACGAACGAAGATAAACGAGGCCGCCATTTCTTTCCTTTCGTTTGATTTAGGGTTGTGAAAAATAAAATGAATGCTGGAGAAACCCTTATTGCCTTAGATAATTATCACGGCAAAATTATAGAAATGAAAGTGTGGCCCAACTTTAAGTTTTAAAGCCCACCTACAATTAATGAATTTACAAAAGAAATTCAACACGATTAAAATTCCCATAGCAATTCGATAGAAATTTTTAATCGTCTAATGACGATAACTTACTTTTACAAAATCTCGGGTTGTTACAGTAGATTATTTTAATTATACATAACAAATGTTCTTATAATATTAGAAAGGTCAAATGTTACCATTTCATTTTTCTAATAATGCTCCTACTAGTCTTTTATATTTCTTGAAACCCTAAGATGAAACATAGAAGTCTTTTGACTTCATTAGTGGGTGTTAAGACTCGTCTGTCTTAGGATTCTGACATTTTTTTGCTCAACAAGTCATAGTCGCACAAACAATTGATAACTCCTTATCAGCTGTATCATATACAACCGCTAACCCATAGTTTCTTGCCCTAATCTCATTTCGACCATGAGTTTGCTCAATAAATCAAAAAAGATTATTCACTCGTACTTACTATTTTGCGACGACATAAGTATAATATGAGTACCTTGAGTTTGCTAAACAAATACTTATAGTTATCTTACCTCGTCTATTTAATATATTAATAATACTGCACATAACATCTCTAGCTTGAGTTTGCTCAACAACCAGAGAGTATGCAAGTAATTTATTAATACATTAATGGTAAAGGACAACATTTATACTAAAGATTCATAGTCTTTAATAAATTTAATCGAGCGATGTCGACTTATGGAATAAAGTATTTCCTATGAAATACCCTCGTGATTCAAGTGTCGAACACAACAGAAATCATGGTATACGTACTATATGCACATATTTATTCTTTAAGTTTATTTGGATTTCTTGCCTTCCACCTTTAATTTATACAATCGTATTATATAAGCTTTAATTCTCATATAGCTTTTATATTTTTACTAACTTATATAATAATCGTATGTATTACATTCTATTATCTAAATCTTATTTAATTAATTTTAATTAATTTACTCTTTAATTAATTCTATATGATGCTAGTGTAAAATTTATATTGAATAATATATAATTATATACTATAAACTTTATAGTATAACACATATATCTTATATATATATATGTATTTTTATGTAATCAATTAACCTTTAGTTAACTCATTTAATTAATTAACCTTTAATTTATTTATTTTATTAATTAACTTTTAACTAATTTAATAAATTAAACAATTTTAATTAAATTATATTAATTTCAAAAATTTATTTTATATACATACATGTACACTTATGTTATCTTAAACAACTTAAAATAACATAACATATATTACTATATCTAATACAAGTATGCAAGTATTAATTAATTGACCTATTTAATTAATTCATTTTATCGATCTTATTAATAAATTTTAAATTTTGAAATTAGTATTTAAATATTCTCAAACATTTTGAAAACTTATGCTGTATTATAATTTTTATAATAAGCATATTTTTATTCTAAATTTAACTTCTAAATTAAAAACCTTTTATTTTGATTTCCAAAATAATTTTGAAAATTAGCCCAAGGCCCAACTCAAATTGGGCCTTTTCTATTAGAGGCAACCTTTGGGCTCACTTCACCTTTCAGGCTAAGCCGGTAACTAGGTAGGATAGGGTACTTGATTACCCAATTCCAATCCTAGACATTACCTTACTAGACATCGTACCAAGTGAGCAAGATTAATTGGCTAGCCCTGATATGACTAACTTAGAATGCATAATCTGTTGGGCTCTAATACCATTTTTGGAACTGGGCTAGCCCGTAGTGGAAGAAATGGACGAATATCAATTTTTTCTGCCATTTTGGATCCTATGAAGTCTAAATGTACATTAGATCAAATCTAATAAAATTTTAAATAAAATATTATTTTGTTTAAATTGTTAAAATGGGGATTTAAATATAACTTAAACTTCTAGGTATTGTAATGAATGTATCAAATACATTCATTTGTGTGAAGCGTAAGTGCAGTATATAAGTGGTGTGTTATGTGTAAATGAAACATGTATAAATGAAGTTAGAGAAGAAAACATTTTGTTTCCCTCCCTTACCCTATGCACTTAATAGGGAGAAGATATGACAATATATGAAGAGAGAGAAACCTTTCATTTCTCTCCCTCTTTAAATGTAATAATTAATATATTAAATGACATTTATAATTTATCAACCAAATTTACACAAGCCTTTTTGATTCATGAAATATATGCATACATCCATAATAATTACTGGTACATACATACACATACACAATATATATATATATATATGTATATAATGTGAAAACCTATTAGTTGTTTAAATAATTTGAAATTCTAAATTAACATTAACGTAAATGATTTCAATTAAAGAAAGATTTAACAAAAAAAGTCTACGTTATCGCACAAAATCCTCTTTCAAATTTGAATTAAACTAAACATTTATATTCCCATATACATGATTATTATAATTTAATAATTTTTATCTTAATAACATATATTTGCAGACATTATAGCATATGATATATGTATATATACATTTATACAAATAAGTTTTGATTTTAAAGTTAACCATTTTCACTAAAATTTCAATTTAGGGAAGAAATAATGCTTTAGATTTACAAGCGCCTTTAAATATAGAAAACCATAAAGAATTAGAATCTGCACTAAAGTCCATAGAATAATCTTAGATTAAGTTTTTATTTTATTTTGAAAACAACAAGGATTGAAACAATTATATTCAACTGTTTATCGTATGAAATTAAAGATTAATTTCAAAACAGTACATAATTTAACATATATAATCATTTGCATTTAAGTATATAGATGTTATATTATTATATTAAAATAAACTCATTCAAAATTAGCTTTCTATTCCACAACTTTCCAAAACAAAATAAAATAAATTTGGACAAAGTAGAAATGTGTAAATTTGTGATAAGAATTTACAGATCTAAATAATACAGAGAATAATGACAAGATATCAAGAGTAATATAGAATTCAAAACACATCAATTTATCATGAACATACATTAAAGTGAGATGATGAACAAGCATAGGTCTAAATCAAAATAACATAATAAACTTGTTTTAATCAAAATAGACATAAGGCATATTTAATTTACATGTGGTAAGATGAGTAACTGAAACATGAGGGGAATCATAGAAAATCTAATTATATCAATATAATAAATGCATATGTGAATTTTAAATAAGAAAGTTAACTTTTGATATAGCCAATAAATCAAACCTTTAACAATGAACCACAGCTCCTAAATCCAAAAATCAGGCTTTAGATTTTATAAGGATCAAGAGAGATAAACCACTTATAATGAATAGATTTGATTTGTATTTGATTTTGGGTTTTGAATCCATAGAAGCTCTCATAATTTTTGCCAATAGAGAGGAAGGAGAACCAAAAAGTTATAAAAATGAATGAATATCCAAAAAAGTTATGAAAATAATGAAATAAAAAGGTCAACCAATGCCAATTAAGGAGAGACTTCTTTTCTTCTTTATATTATTATTTTCCTTTTATTAATTCTTTTGAAAACTTATCCTCTCTCTTATGTGGCCGACTAAACATGAAGGAATTACGTGCCGTAAGTGATCCCAAACCCACTTAGCATTTATTTCATTTAAATCCAATTTAAACAATCTATCGATATCGTATATCGATACGTACATTTATAAATTATATTTACGCACTTTATTAAATACTAATGGTATATAAACAAATAAAATAAAAGTTGATAATCAATATTTCAGAAATCTTAATTAAGTTAATTAATCTACAATGGTTATAAATTAATTAAATCATGTGGTTTATTCAGAGTATTCATTATTACGGTTGCTCGAATTAAGGGTGTAAATTCCGTAAGCGATTAATATTGAACAATTAGAATATTAACGTTCACACGTCACCTTAATTAGTGGTGTGACATTTTGGCTGTATTTATCGCTTACGCATCTTTTTGGTAAAATCCAATTTTACTTATTTAAGGGTACTCGATGGTGAAAATCATTTACGCCAATTCTCTTCATCAAAACTATATCACTTTGGACTTATGGAATTTGGTAATGGTCGGAATTTCTAATATAGTCCATATTCAACTTTATGGTTCAAACACAAAGCCCTTGGTTCAATAATAATAATAATTATTAACTAAACTGCTTTGACCGGAGACTTTGAGTTGACTTCAGTTGAGCGTGATACTAACCTTATATAACAGAGGGGACAAACCCTCTCTTGAATAGTGTTTCATTTCCAATGCTTCTACTCGACCTAAATATAGTCGTTCGATGGACGCCATACCACGATTTAACTATAATCAAAGTGCAGTTTCCACATTGAAGATCAACAATATTATCAAGTCAAGTGAACTATGTAATTTTGTCACATTGACATTTTCTATATGAATTTAGTTATATTAACCAATAAAAAACCATCGATTGAGTCATTTCATGGTTATCCAATAATTATCAGTACATAACCCATTGGAACCAAGTAGTCATGAGTAATAAATGTCCTAACATTTAAAGAGTGTTACACACTCTAATCTCAATGGATGCATTGATATCCAGTCTCGATACATCTTGACTAGGAATATTTAAAATGGTATGTTAACTATATTGTGATAAATCACTTATGGTTAAAACACATTGTAACTTTTATCACAAGACATACCATTTATGGATTTTCTATTAAATATACTTTTATTTAAATTAATTAATTAATACAACTCATTATATCAAGTATATAATAGATAGAAAACACCTTTTATTTCGTGCAAGATTGAATACCAGGTTAGATATATGTAACAAACTACATAATTGCCCCTAAAGCATATCCTAACTCTATCATATATATCATATATGTATTGCCGTTTATTTAATTATACATACATACATACTTACATATATATATATATAATTTTTGAAATAATTATATATCATGATTAAATATATTCAAATTTGGTTAACTTAGTAAAACATATAAATTTCAATTAAATTTAATATTTAAAATTATAAATTCAAATCCAATTTTGATTAAGTAAAAGATATTTAAAATTAAATCAAAGTGATTATTTCCAAAAATATCTTAGAATTCAAATCAAAACACACACACATATTTGTATATGTATAATTTGACTAATTCAAACATGTTGATTTTAACACACACACACTGTAACGAACCGGATTTTCATCCCTCGAAAATCGACATTAATACGTCCATTGTATTACAAGCCGAGAAATCGAATGCCGGGAAATCCGATTGTTAGGGAAAAAGAAAGAAGGAAGAAGGTAGGAAGAAAACTAAACAACACAGAATCTCATAATAGAACGCATAATCTATAATATACCACAAATATTTACACAAAAACAAAACTGTAATATGTGTATATATGACATCAATCAAAGTATACTAACCTATTTCAGCCTGGACAGTTATAACAACATGTCCTTACAATTGCTGATAGATACAACAATGGATATAGCGGAAAATAACCATCCACGTGAATACGTCTCTGGGCCTCCAGCTAGTTTTTGAAGCTCCAAGCATCCAAACTAATCTGTAATATGCTCGGTCTGACCTGCGCATTATAATAAAATAACACCCGAGTCAGTCTAAAAAACCAACGTGAGAAAACACACCCAACTTGATTTTAAGTTATATAAAAATCTTTGAAATCAAAGGTATCTCATAAGTCCACGCTGCGCATAAACACAGACGGGGTTTTACCTTACGATAACCAAAACCCTTTTTATAGAAAATCCATTTATATTATAATATTGTCTAGGGGTCAAGGTAAAATATGAATATAGCTGAAATGCTTGCATCTCACATTCCAACATATTTGGTACACAACTAAAACCGTAAGGCTCGTATTGGAGAATAGATTCCATACTATGACAAGGTAAGGGAGTACCTTCCGAAGGTACATCTCCAGATAAATGCACCGAGGTATGACAAGAACATCTTGTACCCATTCCACACAGGACTGGCCTACCACTTGACTAGTAGTACCGAATATGATCATCCCTCCGTTAATGGGCCCCGAAGCATAAAAATGAGAGATAATAACCGATCAAGATTTGGAATGACCATACCCTACTTGGCAGCTAACCACTTGACCCTGGTGCATGCCCGATTTTTGTCATTTCCTGGTTGATGAATTCCGAGGCTACGTTTAACTTTTTTATAGCACTTCACACTTGGAATGCTAATACTGCCTTCCAAGCAACAATGCAATACTAGCATTCATCCATACAAGTCCGTTCTGGGACTGAACGAAACACTCGAGAGCTTCGTCTCCAATTCCATCATTTTCAAGATGTCTTCACTTCGAAATGCATTCGTTGGATCGAAGTGGTTTTTGGATAACATACCCGATCCCGGTCACTTCGAAACAATGTTCGATAATTTTTGGTAAACTCAACCCCGGTCCTTTAGGAAATAAATAGTCAAAGATATGACCGGAGATCACCTCCTAACAATTAGTATACGGATTCCCTTATCATTGTCCTAGGAGAATGAAACGAGACTTATTCGCACAATACAACATCATCAGATATGACTGTGCCATATAACTCATGCATTTCTCCTAGATATTTCAAAGTTACGTTTGGGTCCAAATTCGATAGTCGGTTATTTAAATATCGAATAACAAACAATCAATCAGGGATTTATTTCATAGCGAAAACCAACATTGGTTCAGCATATAAGCAATCACTAGCCTCGTTTTATAAACCTTTCATAATATAAAAACCACTTTGTAAATTACTTGTATAAGAATACTTTTACATAGATATATCCACCAATTCCTATAATTTCAATACTTAGAAAATATCCCTATGCTTATATCAACGGTATAAGTATATACACTAGATTGAAAAAAATGTTCTTTTCATTCAATTCTCAAATCATTTATAAATTGCCTTGCAATCTTCCAAACCATTTATACACCATTTTATAAATCTCCGTAAACCATTTATAATCCCTTTATAAAAATTCAATCACTTATAAGCTTCTTGTACATTTCAAAGATCACTGATAAACCTTTTATGAATCTGTGCAGTTAATGCGCTCTACCGCTCCATAGCGTTTGAGGTGCGAAAATTTGTAGTGGAGATACATCGAGGATATAGCAGGATATAGCGAACGACTTTAAAAAGAGGAATGATGAACATTCTACATTAAAAAGAGGAACAAGTATTACTTATTATTTCCCACCAAGCAAAAAAAGTTATAATAAAGTAAAGATAAACAAAGTTGACACTTAAAAAGTTAGAACTAGTTATAATAACTAACAATGTATATCATTGTTACATCAACTTTGAAGTTACCGTAAAACTTAAAAGCAAAACATCAAGCAAAATGCTTATTTATAGGAAAAGGGGATATAGCGGGGCAACAAAATAGGGGATATAGCGGATTATTGCTGCAATATCGGGGATAATAGCGGATCCGTTATATTGGGCCACTTTATTGGAATATCGTTGCCCCAAAAGTCCGCTACGGGATATATCAGGGCAATATCGGGGAATTGACTGCACAGTTATGAATCCATAAACCATTTATAAAGCTTCTTTTATAAATCTATATCCCGTTTCTAAAATTCGTTTATAAATATCTAACCATTTATTAACTCTTTCACCTTGCAAATAACCTTTCCTTAACTCTTCAACCATTTTATAACTCATTTATAAAATCTAAGTCTTTCAACTCCATTCATGGGTTTCAGAAGCATTTATAAATAATTAAAAAACCTTTACTTCAAAACACCATTATATAATAATGGTTATCAATAATAAATGTTATAAATAAATGGGAATTATTAGCTTTAAAACATCTTAAAATATTTGTTAATAAAATAATAGTAATTAATCCTTACCATTATTATAACAATAATAATTAAAATTAAAAACCTTATTAATAATCCTTATTCTAAATTTCAAAACCAAAATTATTCTTAAATAATTAATCTTTTCACATTTTTATAAATTCTTTAAAATCATATTACTATAAAAAAAATACTTTTAAACAATACAAATATAATTTAAATAACTTTAAAATAATATTACTAAATTAATTAACCTTAAAACAATATTAATATAATTAAATAACCTTAAAATAATATTACTATAATTAAAAAAATCTTAATATACTATTAATATAATTAAATAGATAATCTTTAAAACAAAATATTTCTAAAACCCAATTTCGGATTTAAAAATCGTTTCTTGTCTCAAAAACCCATTCCAACTTAAACGATTATAGTATTTTTAAAATACTAATTTAGGCTAATAGTCACCCAACACTTAACCAATATCGATATTGATTTTTCTATCACTATTGGTTGTTATTTTCAAACATATAATGATGTTATAACCATAATGTCCATAATCATGTTCATTTTTCAATAATCCATATAAAATATATTATTGCAATAATTCAATATTAGCGAGGAATCTCGTTGGATCCCTCCAACCTGTTTCCCCCTGCATCACAAACATTATATAATCATAAAATATAATCAACTGCTTCGAGATGGGATTCGTATACGAAGGGTCATCCTCTCTTACACGGGAACATAATAGGGTCTCATCCGCTCCAATATGCGGGAATATTCAATCCAACTAATATAAATATAGTAAATCGTTCAAACAATCATTCAGCAATTTTTATCAACTATATATCATACTAGTTAACCAAAAAGGTGAGTTTAACTCACATAAATTTTTTGTTGTCGCCGAGGCGTTTTGATTTGGAACTAAAATCGAATGGTTGTCCGATTTTAGCCCAAATTCACACAGTCTCCAAATCCATCCAAACTAGTTCCAACGCGAAGCTTTCGTTGATACGAGCACAAGGAATTTTTTTGTCTCGATCGGACCTCGTGTAAAGGAGTTATCAATTTTATAAGTTATCGATACATTTTTAAACAAAAATAAATAAACAATTACAAGTGTAATTAAATTACAACTCTACCCTTGATCTCTTTCTTCCCAAATTACCGATACTCTCATATACATGCCATTGATACACACAGCCGTGCACCATACACCACTCCCCAATCAAGGATCCTCCAAACCGAAACCGCCATCGAATTTCTCTCGTCGATCTCCACTTACTCGACACCTCGCTCCTCCTACGAGCCACCGCATCAAATCGCGACTGCAGCCCCATGCTACAGTGCTCGAATGCACTTTGCTACAACCCAACGCACCACCTCAAAATTTGTGCCGGGGTGCAATTTCCCTTGCCGAACCCCTATACATCCTTGAATATGCCTAATTCGAACTCAAATCCCCATAAATCAAAACCCTAGTTCGACAAGCCACCACGGCCTCACAGTCGATCATCCCAAAACTGCCGCACTATCTCTTAAGCATGTCTAAATGATGATCTCGTCGAAACATGAATTTTAAAATTCGTTTGACAATCTTTTGTTGAGTAAAATTTGTGTAACGACCCGCTATTTTGGACTATTCGCATCCGCACATGTCGGACTTGAATAATTCAAAATACCAAATTGTTAATTTAAATTTAGCAAAACTGAACATATACAGTAAATAAAATAATCACAGATCACAGACACAGAGTAATAAATGCAGTGGAAACAAAAGATAGTAGTTCATGAAGCTACTATATACATATCAGAGTTAAATAAGGTACAACAGATGTCTCGAATACAATAATCAAATACAATATCAGAATACATCACTGGAATCAACTGAATATCTGAAAGCTGGATAGATAGCTGGATCTCCAAGCGAAGCTCCAACTCCAAAGGTGAGTCTCGAATACTGGTACACTCAGTCTGACCCGAGCGTAAAGCAAAACACAAAACACTCAAGTCAGGATTAACATTCTTATATCAATAAATCCAACTCAAGTGAAATAGCAACTGAAATATAAGTAACTCAAAGGATGTTTGGAATAACCATCCTTTAAGGATCCGTTAAACTATCTACTATGTAGTAGTGTACGGTAAATAGATAATGCCCCTTTAACACATTTTATATAAGCGTTATAGTCTATACAGCACTGTTAACTCCACCGTAAACTAGTGGGATATCAGGGAGTACTCCATAGGTATAACACAAAACAAATTGTAGTGGTCGCGTATATAGGGATACAAGTATGACAAGGCACATGAGGCAATACCCAAGGTAGTGAAACTACCGTTTGCCTGATCCGGACTGATGAGAACGCATCGCCGCAACGATCGCAACACCACGAAACAACACTCCCAAATCAAGGGTGCACCAATCGACAACAAGTAATGAGTAGTTTACGAAGAAGTGTGTTCGCTCGAGGTAGCTAACCCCATTTGGCCCGGCATGGCTCCTGTTTTAGTCATTTCCAATTTGACACAAGTGTCAAGGCTATCCATTATCGTTCTCTTTCTTCAATTATCACGTACATCATTCCAACCACTTCATTCTAGATCACACTCCGCGTATAGTTATTAAAGTGGTTTTCGGTTTAGACAGTGAGTATGTCCCTAACCGATTCCGGTCTCTTTAATAACTTTCGTAATTATTACACTGATTGGTCGTTTAATAACTTTCAAAATAGTTCATATTTCAAAACCAAAATTTCATTGCCATTTCAAAACCATATCCATCCGATATCAATTTCACTTCAAATAAATCCATTTCCAAAATCATATCACTTTCCAAACTTATATCGCTTTCGAAATCGTAAGACTTTTAAAATCAAAACACTTTGAAAACCAGAACCTTGAAATTCATAACACTTTGAAACTATAGTTTGAAATCATAACATTTTGGAATTCAAAACACTTTCCTCTTAAACAGTTTTGATATTAAAATTAATTGTATATAATAAAATAGTTTATAAAATAGTTTATAAATAAAAATAGTTTATATATAAAATAGTTTATATAAATAGTTATAAGTTAAAATAGTTTATAAATAAAATAGTTTATATAAATAGTTATAAGTTAAAATAGTTTATGAAATAATTTATATTAAAATGATTTATATTAAAATAGTTTATATTAAAGTAAATTTATAAAGTAAAATATCAATAGTTTTAAATATAATTTTAAATTACTTTATAAAATAAAATAGTTTCCTCGACCTTCACAAATCGATTCCAATTTTATTAATCAATTATTTAAGTTCAACTCCATTGTATCAAAACTTACAAATTGCATTAAATTTAATTCATCAATTCAAATTCATTACATTTCAAGTCTTACATTAATTTCAATAAAACACATTTTATTTCTTATTAGAGAAATTCAATTTCACTTATTAATTTACTTAGTTACAATTTCAAAACTCAATTAATAAAGAAACTAAATTTCACTTATTCAAGAAGTTCAATTTTACTTAATAAAGAATTCAATTTTATTTAATTATTAAATAATTCAATCTTATTTAATTATTAAATAATTCAATCTTATTTAATTATTAAATAATTCAATCTTATTTAATTATAAAATAATTTCAAAACTTAATTATTAAATAATTCCAAATTTTAAAACAACGTTCTTTCATCAACTATTATGTTAATATTTTGATTCAGATTATTAAATATTAACCTTCCCTTTCATTAAAATTCAAATTCCAACTTCGTTTCAAAACCATATTATTTATTCAAATAAAATCTTTATTTATTTTTAAATCAAATTATTGACCAATCGGGTTTTATTTAATTCTCTATCCTAAGTCAAAGTTTTTATTTTGGGTATTTATCATTTCAACCCGATTCCAATTCAATTCAAAATCAAAGCATAGCAAAGGGAACTTGCGGTGTGATAACTGGGATGGTGTCAAAGTAAATAAACAAGCAATAACAACAATCAATATCAATCCAATAATCAATTCAAATAATCCCGAAATAATCGTATTAATTCACATTTTTATTTGTGTAAATTAATAAGATTATTTCTAGAATCTACACTATCATTTCATGTAGATTAAAGATTATTACACTAATATTAATACGGTTCTTCACTTGTCATTCGATTTCAATTTTAACACTACAAAAATTAATCCAATATACGTTCAACGGTTCAACGTAATTATCACTATTCTACATGTCAATTAATTTAACAATTAAAATGGGTCATATTCAACTAATCAAATTCAACATATATGTCGATTCAAATTTTAATTATCCTACGTCAAATTTTATTTGCATAATATTTATCACTTTATACATTACAATTTAACATCCAATATTAACAAAAAACAATCAATTAATTTTCAATCAAGCGGGATTATCATTTCATAATAACAGATAAGGGTGTCAGATGTCACAGGTGAATGATACAGGTAATAACATATATAACAGTGTAAATAACTAACAGCAGCATATTTCAATTGTCGTTTCAATTGAAATCAAATTTAATAAATAAAAGAACATTAATTGTGAGTGATTGCTCACCTTTTGTGGTTAGGGAACGATGGGAAATAGCTACAGAAAAGAACGATGTAACAGACACTGGCACGAATCAGGCCCGACAAATCGATTAGCTGTGACAAGTACGAAACAGATTTTAGCACGATAATTTTGATGGAAACGAAAGAAAAAGTAAAATAAAATAAAGAATAAAATAAAATAAAATAAAACCACATTTATACGGATATTTTTTTTTCCGATGCGAATATATATATATATATATATATATATATATAAAGCAATTATATTTACAACATCCACAATTTCCTACCAAATTTCCAAAATTGGCATATACTACATAGTACACATTCAAAAGTGCCGTTAATATATATATGAGAAGTATATGTATATCGCCCATGGCTTGGTTACAAACACGTCTTGTCCCCTGATATATGTGTGCTCGGCATATATATACACATCACTAAGTTACTAGCAGCTTATGTGAATATGTAGGCATCTAAACAATAGGTCTATACTCACCAAAAATATATATATGACATGCAAGCTATATTAAAGCAAGTATATATAGTCTGTTAAAGAGGCACGCCTTGTCAGAGCAAATCCAAAAGTCTGACAGTAATGGGTATATGGGCCACCTATACAATATATAAATAGACTTGTACTACTATATTATAACTATACTATTTCTTTTCATGCACCTTAATGACCTTAATGACAGAGCCTATATAATACTAGCCAACTACTATTCAAAATATAAATGAACTGCACATAATATGCATACAACACATATATACTTCATTGTAAATTTCAAAGGTCTGGACATAGTGTCTATATATATATATATATATATATAAATGCTCTCAACACACATGTAACGATCCGTAAATTTCAACTGTTTTAATAACGTAATTAGTTGAAATTTTGCGAAATTTTAAACGATAAAATTTTGAAATAAAAATTTAAGGTTTGGAATACGTCTAGTTAAACATAGCGACCGGTAAATTTTCGTCCGAAAATATGAAAGTTTATTTCGCGCGTAAATTCACTTCAATTTAATCAGTTAAAAAGCAATGAAAATAAAATATTTCCGAAACCAAAATATTTTTACATAGAAAAATTTTAAACCATCTTCTGAGCAAGATGTCAGTTTGTCGTTTTTCCAAATTCGGACATCTTTGGCTCCGTCGATCTTATTTTTCAGCGTTTTTCTTGCATTTTCCGTATTAGAAAATTCGAAATTTTATAAATTAAATCATACCACTGATATCTGTATACCGTTTTGATCGTCTCGTCGTGCTGATCTCTACGGCATATTTATTCTCGTATTTTGAGTCCGAGAAAAATGATTTTGTGTCGGTACCGGATCATGTTTTTTTTACGTTTCAAACTTTGAACTATGGACGCCAAGCATCAAATAATTGCTATAATTATATTTTTCTGATGCAACACTTAACCATTTATATTCCATACCCGTCTTGAAAATTTAAACGTCTTGAAAATTTAAACGTATTAATTTGGATGCATTGTATTGCTTTGGTCCCAGAAGTAACTTTCTCTCTGCCTAGTAGTCTGCTACGCTTCTTTTGGTAATAAGAATAAACCAAGTTTTTGCATATATTTTTTTTCTTCTGTAGCTCTTCTTCTCTAAGTTGCTTCTCCAGATCCAGAAAAAAAAAACAAGGCCATTCACCACAACCTCAGGCCACAGCCACGTCGCCTCACCACCGCCCGACCCCTCCACAACCGAGCGCGCCGATGACCGCCACCGTGCCCATGGCCTGCCTCCGTTCTTCTTACTGCCATCACCTTATCCGGCCTTGGTCGATACTCGCTCCACCACCCTAAACACTGAACCCATCAAACGCCTTCACCACCTTCGTTTCCTCAAATGCCGCCCTGCTTTTCGCCTAGCTTCACCGCATACAGGGACCGCTTCGCCTTGCTTCCTCCTCCCTGCTCTTGCACGCACACAGCAAACCTCCCCACGTGCTCGTGCATTTTGGTTTTGTCCGACCTTCCTTTTTCTTTGCAACTCGAACCCAAAGCAATGGCCGTTCCACTTCATCCCCTGATCTGATTCCTCCATCGATGTTGAGTCCTCCATCGGCCCGTGCTCGCAACGGCCGAGGCCTCTGCTCCTAACCCAACAGTCTCGTGTTCCCACCTTGTCCGAACGCAGACATGCGCATATATCATATAGTAAGTTGATAAGTCCTGTAAGCTGCATATTTTGCTTTGTCAAATCTTCTTTTATTTCAGATTTTTATATATAGATGTCCATATATTTAATTTTATAAGCTTTGGTACTTTGAAAACTTTTGTCTTTACTTTTGAAAACTTGTATGTATAAGGTCTGTCTTTTATTCTGTGTAGTATGGTTGAAAATTTTACCTGCTTTCATTTTTTTTAATATTATAATATAATATAGTGTTCAAGCCCTGTCATCTAAACTGCAAATGCTAGCTGTGCCTACCTTATGCATACCATATGTATGTTCCAACGTATATATTATATGTTTATATACTATGGTTATAAAAGAAACAGTTGTATGCCATATGGTATAAGTTTATATAATAATTTTGATACGTATTTTTAATAAGCATTACAAAGTTACCTGGTTTTAACCTTTGTATAATTTATAGACATTACAAAAAAAAAATGCAGCAGTATGTTAGTTTATAACATATATTATATATATGCCTTGTGTATGTTTCGGTTATGGATGTTTAAAGTGGGTAGACTTTTATAGTAGTTGATTTTTTTTTTGTTAGATCTGTACATAAATCCATTTATATATAGGTTACATTATTTTATATAGCGTCATTTTGGTTCTCTTAGATTTGTCCATATATATAGTTATTCCAGTATTGAGGTATTTTTATAACATATTTTTCTAATTTTTATTGTTGTGGAAGTAAATGTTTAATTTTTTTTACTTGTGATGTGTATATGTAATTTAAATTGAATAGTGGTTTTAAGAATAATAATATAAATAACTTCAGTTATATCAAAACTGATTCAATTTGTTTCATCGATTCTTCTATCAGCTTGTCCGTCGAATTCGTGTCCATCTCGATTTGCTTTGAAATTCACGCCTGGATTGTAACTAAATTTCAGTATCCGTACCAGGGTCATCTTCGGTTCTTTCTCTAGCCTCGAAAGGTGAGCACTCACTCACGATTAACGTTCTTTTATTTATTAAGTTTGATTTCAATTGAAACGACAATTGAAATATGCTGCTGTTAGTTAACTACACTGTTATATATGCTATTGCCTGTATCAGTTCACCTGTGACATCTGACACTTTTATCTGTTAATTATTTATGCGATGATAATACAGTTTGGCTGATAATTGATTGATTATTGATGTTTATATTGGACGTTAAATTGTTAATGTTAAAATGATAAATAGTATGCAATTGAACTTGATACAGGATAGTTAAATGTTAACTTTGATTAACTGACATTTGTATAATATGACCCCTTTAACTGTTTAATTATTTGACACGTAGAAAAATAGTGTTAACTACACCTTGAACCATCAATTGTATGTTTTTTAAACTGATGATGTATGAAATTGTAAATCGAATGACAAGTGAAGAACCGTATAAATATTAGTGTAATAATCTTTAATCTACATGAAATGATAGTGTAGATTCTAGAAATAATTATATTAATTCGTACAAATAACAATGCGAATTAATACGATTATTTCGGGATTATTTGAATTGATTATTGGATTGTTATTGATTGTTGTTATTGCTTGTTTATTTACTTTGACACCATCCCAGTTATCACACTGCAAGTTCCCTTTGTTATGCTTTGATTTTGAATTGAATTGGAATCGGGTTGAAATGATAAATACCCAAATTGAACTTTGACCTAGGAAAGAAAATTTAATAAAATCCGATTGGTCAATAATTTGATTTAAAAATAAAACGAAGATTTTATTTGGAAAAATATGGTTTTGAAATGAAGTTGAAATTTGAATTTTATGGAAGGAAATGTTAATATTTAATAATCTGAAACAAAATATTAACAATGTAATTGATAAAAGAATGTTGTTTAATTTGGGAAATGATTGAATTTAAGTTTGAAATGACTTAATAATTAAGCTTGAAAGTATGATTAAGTTTGAAATTTATTAAACCTTGAAATTATTTAATAATTAAGTTTTGAATTTATTTAATTATTAAATAAGATTGAATTATTTAATGATTAAATTGAATTGGATTTTCTTTAAATAAGAAAAATTGAACTTTTGAATAAGTGAATTTTACTTCGTAAATAATTGAAATTGAGATTTCTTGATTAAGTAAGTTTTTGGCAAATTATTTAAGAAAGTAAATAAGTGTAATGGAATTTCTTTAACAAGAATTGAAAATGTAATATTTTTGGAATTAAGGTAAGACTTGTAATTGAAAGAATTGATTTGACGAATTTAGTTTAATTCAAAATTGTAAATTTTGATTTAATGAAGTTGAACTTAAAGAATTGATTTAATGAATTGGAAATTTAATAGAAATTGTTTTGAGTGATAAAGTAACTTAACGAATATTGAATGAAATCGATAAATGAGTTTAAATTGATTTGAATGTTAAATAAAATTTATTTAAATGATTTCGGAATGAAACTTATATACGAACTTGAATCAATATTTGAATGGTTTTAAATAGATATTGAAATTGAATTATAAGATTTTGAAATTATGAATTTGAAAGTTTTGAAACGTAAATTTTGGAAATTGTTTGGAAAGACAAATGAAATGTTGATTTACAAATTCTAATTGAAATTGATTTGGTTTTGAAATATATTAAATGACCAATCGGTGTATTAATCATGAAAGTTATTAAAGAGACCGGGATCGGTAATGGATATACTCTCTATCTGAACCGAAACCACTTTAATAACTATACGCGGAGTGATGATCCAGAATGAAGTGGTTGGAATGATGTACGTGATGATTGAAGAAAGTGAACGATAATGGATAGCCTTGACACTTGTGTCAAATTGGAAATGACTAAAACAGGAGCCGTGCCGGGCCAATGGAGGATTAGCTACATCATGTGGACACACTTCTTCGAACTACTCATTACTTGTTGTCGATTGGTGCACCCTTGATTTTGGGAGTGTTGTTTCACGGTGTTGCGTTCTCACCAGTCCGGATCAGGCGAACGGTAGTATCACTACCTTGGGTATTGCCTCATGTGCCTTGTCATACTTGTATCCCTTTATTCGCGACCACTACGAAATTTGTTTTGTACCTTTAGTATATGGATTGCCCTCTGGTGACTTCCGGTTTTGGGGAAACTACGGTCTTGTATATGCTTTTGGGAATAAAAATGTGTTAAGGGTGGAATGGGCCATGACTTAACACTATTTTGATATCTTATTATTACTGATAGACATTATATACTTATCGTACACTACTACATAGTAGATAGTTTAACGGATCCTTAAAGGATGGTTATTCCAAACATCCTTTGAGTTACTTGTATTTCAATTGCTATTTCACTTGAGTTGGATTTATTAATATAAGAATGTTAATCCTGACTCGAGTGTCTTGTGTTTTGCTTTACGCTCGGGTCAGACTGAGTGATCCAGTATTCGAGACTCACCTTTGAAGTTGGAGCTTTGCTTGAAGATCCAGCCATCTATTCTGCTTTCAGTATTCGATGATTCCAGTGATGTATTCTGATTTGTATCTGATGTATCATATTACTCTTCCGTTGTATCTGGTTTAACTCTGATGTATCGTATTACTCTTCTGTTGTAAACTCTGATGTATCTTATATATATTTATATAGTAGCTTCATGAACTACTATCTCTTTTATTTCCGCTGCATTTATTACTCTGTGTCTGTGATCTGTGATTATTTATTTACTGTATATGTTCAGTTTTGCCAAATTTAAATTAACAACGCGGTATTTTGAGCGATTCAATTCCAGCATGAGTGTCTACCTATACACTTATAATGGATGCGAATGGTCCAAAATATCGGGTCGTTACAGTTGGTATCAGAGCTTTGGTAGCTCTAGGCAAAACTCAACATGTAGGGTAAATGTATTTACAGAATCACTTTCATTTCGAGTTTCAATCTCTTCCGTTTTGATTCGATTCCTTTGAATTTTGGAACGTTCCCTCGGTTCCGAAATTCATTCGTGTCCTTCACTATTCGTCTTCTTTCAATTCTGGAGCACCCCATAACTCCATTTTGAATGATATCTATAATAGATCGACGGTCTCACCAATCTTCGAATAATTCGTAAAGGAGCAAAACTCCTTTACAATAGGCATTGATTTACCGGAGATTTCTGTATCCTCGGTTTATGATGCTATCTATTACCTGCTATACCTGAATTCCATCTCTTGAGATCGAGTGTTGATTTACCTCGAAATTCAGCATCGACCTTATTCTTGAAGTTACGGACGACCCGGTTAAGGTTGCCCGTGAATTAAATAAACTCATCCATCTCCCGATTGTGGTAATTGAATTATCTTATCTTCTGTTTCAAACTTATTTTAGAATCAAAATTCTCTTTGACTTGAGTCAACAAAAATTTGAATCCCTACCCTTATTTTGAAAATTCATTCCTGTATCGTCGAGCAAAGAAATGTATTTGTAAACTAATATATAAATGTTTTAATATATACTGTGTTGTTTGAGTTGTTGATGTTGATTTGGGTTTCCGATCGATTCATCTGATCAACGCTATCGATAGAATTTCCAAAACACTTGAGCAGAACAAACTGACACAATATCGTTTTTAAATTTGGTAAATAAAATAAAAGTTTTGTATGATTATATTATACATAAATATAAGTTTTCTGAAATTGAATTGTTAACTGAATTGGTTGTCAGAAAGATAATATTTGATTTTTACTATTTGTTTTGTAAATCATTGATTATTCCAACATAAAAATAAATGGAATTATAAAAGTTGGTTTATAGATTTATTAAGAAATTTAAATGAATTTAAAGTAAGAATTTGAGAATTTAATTTCCTAAAATTTCAAAACTTGGTTTTAAAGGTTTAAATGTATATCTAAAGTATTTTCGAATAAAAATCATTTCATAGAAATTTTAAAAATGTAAAATTAGAGCTCTTCTCTTTGTCGCTGGAAAATAATGTCGGTGATGGCGGCCGCATCATCGACATTCATTTTCGAGTTTCGAAGTGGAGATACTATTCTGCAGCTTTGCTACAGTTTTGTTTTGAAAAATATTTTGATTTGAATTTCTTTAGGATAATTTGATTTACATATATATAAGTATCTTATTTTAAAATTTAATTTGATTTGATATAAATATATTATATATATCTCTAAGTTGTTTAAAGTTAATCGGAAATCAAATTCTTAAATTTTGTTAAAAGATGATTTTAATTATAAATAAAACCAAAATTTGGAATAAATATTTAAACTTGAATAATTGAATTGGGAAAATTTTATTTGTATATTGTTCAACTGCATTCTAATACAACTTACCTAAATCATTCAAAAGTTGAATATGTAATTGGATAATATATAAGATAAATTGAATTTATAAATAAAATTTGAGTGTTTATAATAAATGTTATACACTAAATTTTGATTATAAAGATGTTAATAGAGTTAGATAGGATAATAAGTAAACTCAGTTAATAATGAAATAAATTTGTTTTGAAAGAATTAATAAATTTGTTTTGGAAGAATTAATAAATTGAAATTTGATCAACATATGAAAATACCTTGAATTTAAGAGAAATTAATAGATGTAAATTAATTTAAATCGAAACTTTTATGTTTTAAATTAATTTATATGGGTTAAATATATGTGAGTAGATATATTAAGTAGAATAAATTTAACAGTAATTTGGAATAAAGAAGAATTTAAAATTGTTGAAGAAAATATGATTATAATAAAAGACTATTCAAATTTATGGTTTTAGAAATTGTAAATTGAAGAAAATGGGATAATAAGATAATGAATTTAGAAGTAGTTGAGATTGATTTTAGTGAAATCAAATGGATTAAATCAATTATTGAATATCAATTAATTTAAATTTGAATTTATATGGTTTAAATTAATTGTTATTTTGTATTTCAAATCTGTTTTTCTTTCTGGTTGTTTCTATTCTCCTACCTCGTTCCTTTTCGGGGACGAAAAGTTTTGAGTGGGGGAGAGTGTAACGACCCGTAAATTTCAACTGTTTTAATAACGTAATTAGTTGAAATTTTGCGAAATTTTAAACGATAAATTTAAGGTTTGGAATACGTCTAGTTAAACATAGCGACCGGTAAATTTTCGTCCGAAAATATGAAAGTTTATTTCGCGCGTAAATTCACTTCAATTTAATCAGTTAAAAAGCAATGAAAATAAAATATTTCCGAAACCAAAATATTTTTACATAGAAAAATTCTAAACTATCTTCTGAGCAAGATGTCAGTTTGTAGTTTTTCCAAATTCGGACATCTTTGGCTCCGTCGATCTTATTTTTCAGCGTTTTTCTTGCATTTTCCGTATTAGAAAATTCAAAATTTTATAAATTAAATCATACCACTGATATCTGTATACCGTTTTGATCGTCTCGTCGTGCTGATCTCTACGGCATATTTATTCTCGTATTTTGAGTCCGAGAAAAATGATTTTGTGTCGGTACCGGATCATGTTTTTTTTACGTTTTAAACTTTGAACTATGGACGCCAAGCATCAAATAATTGCTATAATTATATTTTTCTGATGCAACACTTAACCATTTATATTCCATACCCGTCTTGAAAATTTAAACGTCTTGAAAATTTAAACGTATTAATTTGGATGCATTGTATTGCTTTGGTCCCAGAAGTAACTTTCTCTCTGCCTAGTAGTCTGCTACGCTTCTTTTGGTAATAAGAATAAACCAAGTTTTTGCATATATATTTTTTCTTCTGTAGCTCTTCTTCTCTAAGTTGCTTCTCCAGATCCAGAAAAAAAAAACAAGGCCATTCACCACAACCTCAGGCCACAGCCACGTCGCCTCACCACCGCCCGACCCCTCCACAACCGAGCGCACCTATGACCGCCACCGTGCCCATGGCCTGCCTCCGTTCTTCTTACTGCCATCACCTTATCCGGCCTTGGTCGATACTCGCTCCACCACCCTAAACACTGAACCCATCAAACGCCTTCACCACCTTCGTTTCCTCAAATGCCGCCCTGCTTTTCGCCTAGCTTCACCGCATACAGGGACCGCTTCGCGTTGCTTCCTCCACCCTGCTCTTGCACGCACACAGCAAACCTCCCCACGTGCTCGTGCATTTTGGTTTTGTCCGACCTTCCTTCTTCTTTGTAACTCGAACCCAAAGCAATGGCCGTTCCACTTCATCCCCTGATCTGATTCCTCCATCGATGTTGAGTCCTCCATCGGCCCGTGCTCGCAACGGCCGAGGCCTCTGCTCCTAACCCAACAGTCTCGTGTTCCCACCTTGGCCGAACGCAGACATGCGCATATATCATATAGTAAGTTGATAAGTCCTGTAAGCTGCATATTTTGCTTTGTCAAATCTTCTTTTATTTCAGATTTTTATATATAGATGTCCATATATTTAATTTTATAAGCTTTGGTACTTTGAAAACTTTTGTGTTTACTTTTGAAAACTTGTATGTATAAGGTCTGTCTTTTATTCTGTGTAGTATGGTTGAAAATTTTACCTGCTTTCATTTTTTTTATATTATAATATAATATAGTGTTCAAGCCCTGTCATCTAAACTGCAAATGCTAGCTGTGCCTACCTTATGCATACCATATGTATGTTCCAACGTATATATTATATGTTTATATACTATGGTTATAAAAGAAACAGTTGTATGCTATATGGTATAAGTTTATATAATAATTTTGATACGTATTTTTAATAAGCATTACAAAGTTACCTGGTTTTAACCTTTGTATAATTTATAGACATTACAAAAAAAAATGCAGCAGTATGTTAGTTTATAACATATATTATATATATGCCTTGTGTATGTTTCGGTTATGGATGTTTAAAGTGGGTAGACTTTTATAGTAGTTGATTTTTTTTTGTTAGATCTGTACATAAATCCATTTATATATAGGTTATATTATTTTATATAGCGTCATTTTGGTTCTCTTAGATTTGTCCATATATATAGTTATTCCAGTATTGAGGTATTTTTATAACATATTTTTCTAATTTTTATTGTTGTGGAAGTAAATGTTTAATTTTTTTTACTTGTGATATGTATATGTAATTTAAATTGAATAGTGGTTTTAAGAATAATAATATAAATAACTTCAGTTATATCAAAACCGATTCAATTTGTTTCATCGATTCTTCTATCAGCTTGTCCGTCGAATTCGTGTCCATCTCGATTTGCTTTGAAATTCGCGCCTGGATTGTAACTAAATTTCAGTATCCGTACCAGGGTCATCTTTGGTTCTTTCTCTAGCCTCGAAAGGTGAGCACTCACTCACGATTAACGTTCTTTTATTTATTAAGTTTGATTTCAATTGAAACGACAATTGAAATATGCTGCTGTTAGTTAATAACACTGTTATATATGCTATTGCCTGTATCAGTTCACCTGTGACATCTGACACTTTTATCTGTTAATTATTTATGCGATGATAATACAGTTTGGCTGATAATTGATTGATTATTGATGTTTATATTGGACGTTAAATTGTTAATGTTAAAATGATAAATAGTATGCAATTGAACTTGATACAGGATAGTTAAATGTTAAATTTGATTAACTGACATTTGTATAATATGACCCCTTTAACTGTTTAATTATTTGACACGTAGAAAAATAGTGTTAACTACACCTTGAACCATCAATTGTATGTTGTTTAAACTGATGATGTATGAAATTGTAAATCGAATGACAAGTGAAGAACCGTATAAATATTAGTGTAATAATCTTTAATCTACATGAAATGATAGTGTAGATTCTAGAAATAATTATATTAATTCGTACAAATAACAATGCGAATTAATACGATTATTTCGGGATTATTTGAATTGATTATTGGATTGTTATTGCTTGTTTATTTACTTTGACACCATCCCAGTTATCACACTGCAAGTTCCCTTTGTTATGCTTTGATTTTGAATTGAATTGGAATCGGGTTGAAATGATAAATACCCAAATTGAACTTTGACCTAGGAAAGAAAATTTAATAAAATCCGATTGGTCAATAATTTGATTTAAAAATAAAACGAAGATTTTATTTGGAAAAATATGGTTTTGAAATGAAGTTGAAATTTGAATTTTATGAAAGGAAATGTTAATATTTAATAATCTGAAACAAAATATTAACAATGTAATTGATAAAAGAATGTTGTTTAATTTGGGAAATGATTGAATTTAAGTTTGAAATGACTTAATAATTAAGCTTGAAAGTATGATTAAGTTTGAAATTTATTAAACCTTGAAATTATTTAATAATTAAGTTTTGAATTTATTTAATTATTAAATAAGATTGAATTATTTAATGATTAAATTGAATTGGATTTTCTTTAAATAAGAAAAATTGAACTTTTGAATAAGTGAATTTTACTTCGTAAATAATTGAAATTGAGATTTCTTGATTAAGTAAGTTTTTGGAAAATTATTTAAGAAAGTAAATAAGTGTAATGGAATTTCTTTAACAAGAAATGAAAATGTAATATTTTTGGAATTAAGGTAAGACTTGTAATTGAAAGAATTGATTTGACGAATTTAGTTTAATTCAAAATTGTAAATTTTGATTTAATGAAGTTGAACTTAAAGAATTGATTTAATGAATTGGAAATTTAATAGAAATTGTTTTGAGTGATAAAGTAACTTAACGAATATTGAATGAAATCGATAAATGAGTTTAAATTGATTTGAATGTTAAATAAAATTTATTTAAATGATTTCGGAATGAAACTTATATACGAACTTGAATCAATATTTGAATGGTTTTAAATAGATATTGAAATTGAATTATAAGATTTTGAAATTATGAATTTGAAAGTTTTGAAACGTAAATTTTGGAAATTGTTTGGAAAGACAAATGAAATGTTGATTTACAAATTCTAATTGAAATTGTAATTGATTTGGTTTTGAAATATATTAAACGACCAATCGGTGTATTGATCACGAAAGTTATTAAAGAGACCGGGATCGGTAATGGATATACTCTCTATCTGAACCGAAACCACTTTAATAACTATACGCGGAGTGATGATCCAGAATGAAGTGGTTGGAATGATGTACGTGATGACTGAAGAAAGTGAACGATAATGGATAGCCTTGACACTTGTGTCAAATTGGAAATGACTAAAACAGGAGCCGTGGCGGGCCAATGGAGGATTAGCTACCTCAAGTGGACACACTTCTTCGAACTACTCATTACTTGTTGTCGATTGGTGCACCCTTGATTTTGGGAGTGTTGTTTCATGGTGTTGCGGGCGCTGCGGCGTTGCGTTCTCACCAGTCCGGATCAGGCGAACGGTAGTATCACTACCTTGGGTATTGCCTCATGTGCCTTGTTATACTTGTATCCCTTTATTCGCGACCACTACGAAATTTGTTTTGTACCTTTAGTATATGGATTGCCCTCTGGTGACTTCCGGTTTTGGGGAAACTACGGTCTTGTATATGCTTTTGGGAATAAAAATGTGTTAAGGGTGGAATGGGCCATGACTTAACACTATTTTGATATCTTATTATTACCGATAGACATTATCTACTTATCGTACACTACTACATAGTAGATAGTTTAACGGATCCTTAAAGGATGGTTATTCCAAACATCCTTTGAGTTACTTGTATTTCAATTGCTATTTCACTTGAGTTGGATTTATTAATATAAGAATGTTAATCCTGACTCGAGTGTCTTGTGTTTTGCTTTACGCTCGGGTCAGACTGAGTGATCCAGTATTCGAGACTCACCTTTGAAGTTGGAGCTTTGCTTGAAGATCCAGCCATCTATTCTGCTTTCAGTATTCGATGATTCCAGTGATGTATTCTGATTTGTATCTGATGTATCATATTACTCTTCCGTTGTATCTGGTTTAACTCTGATGTATCGTATTACTCTTCTGTTGTAAACTCTGATGTATCTTATATATATTTATATAGTAGCTTCATGAACTACTATCTCTTTTATTTCCGCTGCATTTATTACTCTGTGTCTGTGATCTGTGATTATTTATTTACTGTATATGTTCAGTTTTGCCAAATTTAAATTAACAACGCGGTATTTTGAGCGATTCAATTCCGGCATGAGTGTCTACCTATACACTTATAATGGATGCGAATGGTCCAAAATATCGGGTCGTTACAACACACATATATATAACTCTGATGTAAATCCTCATATAATATAAACTTATACAATTCAACTATGAAATCTATATACTTGTATTAATAAATCTATATATATATATATATATATCTATGAAACCCATAACCTATCCGTATAAAATGAAACATGTATTCAAAACAAACCTTTAATATAAATATATTTGGAAATCAAAACCTTTACATATATCATATTTTTATATACATATTTATATATCAAAACAGAAAATATAGACGAATCTTATATAAACTTTTATCTGTAATATATCATTCATAACTTATATCAATATATACTTACATAAACAGCAGAGGGAGATGAAAATGGTGGAACGAGTGTAACCGAAGGCTGATGAGAAGATGCATGCGAGGTGGACGAGGCCGACGAAGTGATGTGAGGCAGCGAATCGCGACCGTGCTCGGTGAGCTTGCTGTGGAAGCCGAAGGTGGATGGATGCACAAGGAGGAGATTTGGAAGTCGGGCGGCTGATCTGGAGAAGCATCGGCCAGGCTGAGTTCGGCAGAAGTGGATTTTGGCTGAGTGGTGGTCGGCTTGAGGCATGATACTGAGGTGGATGAGGCGAATGAGAGTGGGGCTCGGCCATGAAGAAGGATCTAGGAAGAAGTAAAAATGCAGATCTAAATAAAGTTTCTGAAAATATATTAGGCAAAGTAAAAACGTAATAAATGAAGAGGCAACGGGAAAGGATTAGAAATAGCAGCAATCTCGCATCGATTCAGCTGAAATATTTAAAGCAATTTATTGTTGGGCCAGCCGTTTAAATTTTTGAAAAGCAAGAAATTCCAAAAGTCACTAATTTCGGTATCGATATGACGTACGATTCCATCGTTTCGTCGCGTACCGGATCTCAAAATACACAAATGAATATATAGTGGAGATCAGCACGACGGGATGGTTAAACCGGTATATAGATGTCAGTAGCACGATTGAATTATAAAAATTTGAATTTTCTACTAACGGAAAATGCAGCAAAACGCAGAGGAATAAGATCGACGGAGCTAAAGAAGTCCGAATTTGGAAAAACGAAAAATGACATCTTGCTCAGAAGATGGTTTAGAATTTTTCCATATAGAAATATTTAGGTTTCGAAAATATTTTATTTTCATCGCTTTTTAACTGACTAAATTGAAGTAAATTTACGCACGAAATAAACTTTCATATTTTCGGACGAAAATTTACCAGTTGCTATGTTTAACTAGACGCATTTCAAATATTAAATTTTCGTTGCGAAATTTTATTGTTTATTTTTATTTAACGAAAATTTTAATTTAACGCAAAACGCACGTTTCTTACGTTAAAATTATTATTTTGGTTTCTGTTATTGGTTACAACTATTTCATATTATTACATTACGTTTTTAATATGTATTACATTATCGGTCTTATCGAAATTGGTCGTCTACGAATTTGGTTTTGGATTTGTAACTTATATACAAAGAGATTTCCATTTAATAAATCGTAAAATTTTATTTCTATCGGATTTTTAATTAAAATTTTATTTAATTTAGTATTTTTAAAGCATTAAAAATATGGGTCATTACAATCTCCCCCACTCAAAACTTTTCGTCCCCGAAAAGGAACGAGGTAGGAGAATAGAAACAACCAGGAAGAAGATAGACTTTAATTACAAAATAAACAATTAATTTAAACCATATAAATTTCAATTTAAATTAATTTATATTCAACAATTGACTTTAAACTCAAGGAATTTCATTAACTTGGTTTATTTTCAATTTATCATTGTTTGTTACAAAATTTATTTCAAACAACAATTTATTTTATTAATCCATTTATTATTCAACTAACCTAGTATTCTATTTATCTCTATTAATCATTTTATAATTAAACTTTAAGTGTATAACATTTTTATACGCACTCAAATTTTCGATTCACTTCAAACCATTTAGAGATAATTATTTATATACTATATATATCAAATCAAATTAAATTTAAAATAATATACCTATGTATACATATAAATCAAATCATACTTAAGAAATTTAAATCGATTTAATTTCCAAAACAAAACTGTAGCAAAGCTACGAATTGGTCTCTTCATTTCAAAACTCGAAAATGAATGTCGATGATGCGGCCGTCATCACCGAAATTATTTTCCAGCGACAAAAAGAAGAGCACTTGATTAAACATCTAAAATTTCTATGAAATGATTTTTTTATTCGAAAATACTTAAGATATACATTTTAAAACCTTTAAA
This sequence comes from Allium fistulosum, assembly GCA_030737815.1. Taxonomy (NCBI): domain Eukaryota; kingdom Viridiplantae; phylum Streptophyta; class Magnoliopsida; order Asparagales; family Amaryllidaceae; genus Allium; species Allium fistulosum. The sequence continues at coordinate 452,093,284 of CM060901.1, read as the reverse complement.
ACCAAGGTTTGAAATTTCAAAAATTAAATTCTCAAATTCTTGATTTAAATTCATTTCAGATTCTAAATCAAATTATATCCAAGTTTTATAAATTAATTTATTCATATTATGCAATAGTCAATTGTTTACAAAATAATAAATGATAATCAAATATTATCATTCCAACAATCAATTTATTAACAGTTTGGTTAAAGAAAATTCAAACTTATATATATATAGTAAAATCATACAAACTTTATTTTATTTTCCAAATTTGAAAACAATATTGTGTCAGCTTGCTCTGCTCAAGTGTTTTGGAAATCCTATCGATAGCGTTGATCAGACGAATCGATCGGAAACCCAAATCAACCTCAACAACTCAAACAACACAATATATAAAACATTTTAAATATAAATTTACAAATTCACTTCCTCGCTCGACGATACAAGGATGGATTTCAAAATAAGTATAGAGATTCAAATTTGATGACTCAAATCAAAGAGAATTTTGATTCAAAGATAAGTTCGAAACAAAGATATGATGATTAAATAACAAAGTAGGAAGATTGATAAGTTTATATAAATCGCGGGCAACCTTAACCGGATCGACCGTGACTTCAAGAATTAGATCGATGTAGAATTTTGAGGCAAACCTACATCCAATCTCAAGGAATAGAATTTAGGCATAGCAGGAGATAGATAGCATCGTAGACCGATGATACAGAAATCTTCGGTAAATCAATGCAATTGTAAAGAAGTTTCACCCCTTTATAAATCATTCGAAGTTTGGCGAGACCGCCGATTCATTATAAGGGTCATTCGAAGTGGAGTTATGGGATGCTCCAGAATTAAAAGAAGACGAACAGTGAGGGACACGAATGAATTTCGGAACCGCAGGGAATGTTCCAAAATTCAAAGGAATCGAGTCAAAAGGGAGAGATTCAACTCGAATGAAAGTGATTCTGTAAATACATTTACTCTATATGCTAAGTTTTGCCTAGAGCTACCAAAGCTCTGATACCAACTGTAACGACCCGCTATTTTGGACTATTTGCATCCGCACATGTCGGACTTGAATAATTCAAAATACCGAATTGTTAATTTAAATTTGGCAAAACTGAACATATACAGTAAATAAAATAATCACAGATCACAGAGTAATAAATGCAGCGGAAATAAAAGATAGTAGTTCATGAAGCTACTATATACATATCAGAGTTAAATAAGGTACAACAGATGTCTCGAATACAATAATCAAATACAATATCAGAATACATCACTGGAATCAACTGAATATCTGAAAGCTGGATAGATAGCTGGATCTCCAAGCGAAGCTCCAACTCCAAAGGTGAGTCTCGAATACTGGTACACTCAGTCTGACCCGAGCATAAAGCAAAACACAAAACACTCGAGTCAGGATTAACATTGTTATATCAATAAATCCAACTCAAGTGAAATAGCAACTGAAATACAAGTAACTCAAAGGATGTTTGGAATAACCATCCTTTAAGGATCCGTTAAACTATCTACTATGTAGTAGTGTACGGTAAATAGATAATGCCTATCAGTAATATAAAATATCAAAATAGTGTTAAGGCGTTACCATTATCCCCCTTAACACATTTTATATAAGCGTTATAGTCTATACAACACTGTAAACTCCACCGTAAACTAGTGGGATATCAGGGAGTACTCCATAGGTATAACACAAAACAAATCGTAGTGGTCGCGTATATAGGGATACAAGTATGACAAGGCACATGAGGCAATACCCAAGTTAGTGAAACTACCGTTTGCCTGATCCGGACTGGTGAGAACGCATCGCCGCAGCGATCGCAACACCGCGAAACAACACTCCCAAATCAAGGGTGCACCAATCGACAACAAGTAATGAGTAGTTTACGAAGAAGTGTGTTCGCTCGAGGTAGCTAACCCCATTTGGCCCGGCATGGCTCCTGTTTTAGTCATTTCCAATTTGACACAAGTGTCAAGGCTATCCATTATCGTTCTCTTTCCTCAATCATCACGTACATCATTCCAACCACTTCATTCTGGATCACACTCCGTGTATAGTTATTAAAGTGGTTTTCGGTTTAGACAGTGAGTATGTCCCTAACCGATTCCGGTCTCTTTAATAACTTTCGTAATTATTACACTGATTGGTCGTTTAATAACTTTCAAAATAGTTCATATTTCAAAACCGAAATTTCATTGCCATTTCAAAACCATATCCATCCGATATCAATTCCACTTCAAATAAATCCATTTCCAAAATCATATCACTTTCCAAAGTTATATCGCTTTCGCACTACACCAAATAAGTGATTTTGCAACATTTTATATCTGTCAATTGCTAACACTTATAAATGTCACAGACCGCTAACAGTAAAAAAATGTTAGGATACCTAAAAAGTGTTAGTAAAAATAAATAGTGTTCTGCATTAATTTTGCCAACGCATATAAGTGTTACAATAATCGGTAAAAATGTAAATAATTTGATAACAAAAGGAGTCTTTTGTAATTTGTAAATACGACCCCTTTTTCCACGCTTGCCCATTCCTAAACAGATTTTGGCCGCCTAAAATTTAATTTAGGGTTTGCTCTTCCTCACAAAAAAACCAACGTCCTTCTTCTCCCTCAATCCCAGAAATTATTTCAGCCGCTCCTAAGCCTATTTTCTTTCCACTATGTTTTAGAATCCTCCTTCTCCCTCAATTGCAAACCCACCTTTGACCGAAGGCGGCAAGATCCGTTCTTGGTCCACCGGAAAGAAGCTTCGTGCCACTGTTCACAGTTTTTCGATCCATCGCGTCATAGTTTTGCCTTTTTAATGTGTCTTCAAACTGCGAATGAAGTGGTTAGAGCTCTCTGTGCAGTCGTCGATGACGAGTCTGACCTCCTTCTTATGGAGAGTAGTCACAATGTTACTGCTATTGATCCATCTCGCGTTAAGGTACTACAATTTTAAATTTAAGTAGAGGGCGTTTGATAATTTTGTTCTAATGTGTTTGATTAAATGTGCCTTTAGTCCATTTCCTTATGGTTTTTCAGTGCTTTGCCAAGCGGTATTAATTTGTCGCTCCTTCGAGTCTTCACCCGATTCTGTCGCTTCTATTCTAAGCTAGCTAGATTTCCCCAATTCAAAGTTTGACAAATGCTCTTTAGTGGTTTAATTTCCGTTCTTTTTATGCTTTTATTGATTTTATGCAAAAATTAGGATTTCTTTGCTTCCACTTTCCAAGCTTATGTTACCGTGTGGTTTTATTTTGTGCTATTGTTTGGTTTGAATTATAGTAAATTAATAACAAGATTTAGAAGCAACTCAATTAATGCTAAAAATTATAGTTTTTTTTCTTTTTCCACTGATTCTTGTTTGGTTCACAGCATATTAACAAGGCTCATTTGAATTACAATAGATTACACCTGTCACAGTTGATGTTTTGGTATTTTTCAACTTATTGCTGTCATTTTACAGTAAATTAATAACAAATCATTTGAATTACAGTAAATTACACCTAAATCACAATTGTTGTTTGGACTTTTTTCCATAGACATCATGCTAAAGTTTTATGTTGTTGTCTGATTTGATTTCTTTCCACTAATTAATATTTATTTACTTTACTATTGTAGACACCTGAAAATACAGCAAGTTGCGGTATTGTATTCCATGTGCATTTAATGCCAGTGATAACGATAATTTATCTAAATCCATTGTGCAAGTAGCCCAAAATGTACACACTGCAAAATCAATTATATAGTTATTTGTATGCTATAGTTTTTAATTAAATTGGAGTTTGAATTGATTGAATTATGCATTTAAAATATGGAATTTGAATAGATAGTTGAAATTGAATAAAATGGTTAAAATAAGGTTATATGTTGAGATTCAAACTGTCATTGTGGTGATATAGTCTTTTGATGCATGGATAGATTTTAGAGGATATTGGCATGAAGCATTTTTGAACACATTGGCTACTTCAAAAGGCATTTGACTGATGAAACTTTTCATAGCTACAACAGAGTATATGTGTAGCAATGTAAAGTGCAATAGATATATTGGTATTGTTATTTCATGTCATGTATAACCAAAGATTCAAAATATCTTAGTCAACATACGATGTTTTATTTAATGTTTGACATGAATAGGATAATTTTAGTTCATGTTATAGCAGTTCAAATTTATCCTCTTTTCCATATAGAATAATTATGCTTTTTTGTGTTTCCTTAGCTACACAAAATGTTTTTAAACACTAGCGGATGGGTTGAATTGCAGCATATTGCACCAATATTTTCATCTTTTTCTTTTATTAGGTTTCCTTTAGCTGGTGTTTTTTCCACAATTCATACGATCTAGAGCGAGAGACAAATAAAAGTTCGTTCTAACATTACCCTAAGTTGTTAGTATGATTTCAAAGTTATCTTTCACACATAGCACAAAACAAGACATTATGAAAACATATGAAAATGAAATATGGGAAGAGACATCAAAGAAGCATTAAATCTTATAAAAAAACATAATCTCGTTACTTTGAGATTGGAAAAGGAATATCATCCCAATATTGTCCAACTGAAATAATCAAAACTCATCCCATAAGCCATTATTACAGTTTAGTTAGAAACAAAAGAAGGCTATGTTTTAATCTGATGCTTTCTTCTTCTAACTTTAGACTTTAGAATTAGTGGGGTTTTTTTTCTTTTCCTTTGTAAATAGTATAAAAATTAAAGCTAAAATAATAAGACAGATTTGGATGTTAGGGTGTATCCAGGGTTAATTGACAGGGTATGGTATAAAAATGAAATAATTGAAGTTGGTTCAATACTTATAGTTGCCTATAATAATTGTATCAAATTTTATTGCTGAAAAAGAAAAACTAATTTTTCTGTAGATTAAATTTTTAGAGGGTTAAAATTTGAAGTATTTTAAAGTTAACCTTAGATGAGTCATACTAAGAAATTGGTTCGAATTGCTGCATTAACAGTTAGATAACAAGTGTAAAAAAAAGATTTATCTTTCAGTTACTATATTCAAAACCAAAGGAATATACCTAGAGATTAGAATCTAGTTAGAGTTAATTTATTTGACTAACAACTAATCTACTATGTACATACTATAATGTTTCCAAAGTGTCTGTCAGCAAAGGATTGTTTATGGGCCTTGCAGTTTCATCCTCACCATGTTTCCTTTTTTATTATATTCAGATAATTATCTCAAACTCCGCTTTTGTATCAAGTTCATGGAAATAAATGATTACTGGCTATTGTTCTCTTACGAAGCTATTTTACATTCACAAAATTGTTTTAGGCCAATCACTCTATCATGATGTTACCAATGGTATGCGAATCAATCTGTTTGATTTTCAGATTATTACCAGACCGCAAACTAAAATATCTTATCCAACGCCCTTTAGATAAGTTGCCTGAAACAAAAGATGGTTACTCACTTTTATTGTTCTGACATTGGGAATAGTTCCTGAAGCAAAGGTTTGTACTGTTGTATCCTACTAACTGAGTGATTTTGCATTTGGTAAATTTAGTGTATTTTATACTTATTTTCTCGCTGAAGTATGTAGAAATTGTCTTTAATGAGTCCTATTGTAATCTAGCCCCTGAATACTTAATACAAATGTTTAATACAGATATGAGCGATTTGTGATTGCCCTGGAGGAGGCTTTGAAGGATATGCTACCCAGTCTAAAAGATAAGGCAATGAAGGTTAGTGACATTGTTCTCATGCGTCATCGTATCATATAATTTGTCTTGCTATGTTTAAGTACCTGTTTAATTTTCATTTTGTATTCCCCTTGTCAATCTTTTTGTTCAGTTTTTACTAGTATATTTTTCATTTTATACATTTCATATTTTAAAACAAATGGATGCAAATATCGTATCATTGAACTGTACGAAATATTATCTGTTTTTGCTTTTATCTTTAAAGAGGATGAAGTCACGTGGTGGATTTCTTTGTCCTTGCAGGCAGTCTAAACCCTCCTAAAGAGTAAATCAGAACAAGAACGCAGGTTGCTATCTGCTCTTGTTAACAAAGTAAGTGCTTCCACACTCGTTGATAAAGAATATTGCTTGACTTTTGTCTCTGGATTGTATATGCCTAGTGTTTGGTGAAATTATATCATAGTTGACTAAGGTCATGTAAATTTTCATTATAGGTTCATTAAAGGCATTTAACTCCCCTTCTTCAGTTGCGAAGGTTTAATTTTTTATCATAATTTTAATTCTCTGTTTATTGCATGCAGTGAGGAGATCCAGAAAGGAAAGTAGCATCTAATGCTGCATACCAGTTGTCTTGTCTTTTATCTTCCCATCCCAACATGAAGGTATTCAGCAATTATAGTGAGAATTGCTCGCGTACTTGTTTAATCACTGAATTGAAATTAAAGCATGTAATACACATGTAACATGCAATTTCATAAGATGTTAAATGCAGGCATGTGTAAAGGTTTGGATTGTCGCATGGACGTTGAAGAATGTGCAAACCATCATAGTTTGGAGTGGATGATCCAGAATGGTTAGGTTAACCTTAAGTTAAACTTTAAGTGTATTTTGAAATTAAATTTTTCGTAGCTTATGTTGTTATAATATCAGAATACATGACATTGTAATATTAAGATATCTTTAATAATTTTTTATGACATATTTACTCCATTTGCGGAGCATTTTAAATTTTGCAATCTGTATGATGAATTGTCTGAAATGGAGACCACTGTTTATGATATCTTATACTCCATTTGCTTTAAATATTTTAATATTAGTATTGCAAGAAATTATGTAAAATCATAAGTTTATATTTGCAACACTTATAAATGTTGTCAGTATTTGTAAAAGCATTTTATGTGTAACAGCACATATATGTGTTACTAAATAATCATTTTCCAACACTTATAAGCGTTACCGTATATTTATGTAACAACACTTATAAACGTTACCGTATATTTCTGTACCAACACTTATAAGTGTTACCGTATATTTAGGTACCAACACTTATAAGTGTTAGTAATACGTTTGTTCGTAACACTTATAAATGTTACAAATTTGGCCGCTTCATTCCTCACAGTCCATTAGTAACACTTATAAAGTGTTACTGAAATTATTTGTAACACTTATAAATGTTAGGATTTGCCTGTTTTGGTGTAGTGTCGAAATCGTAAGACTTTTAAAATCAAAACACTTTGAAAACCAGAACCTTGAAATTCATAACACTTTGAAACTATAGTTTGAAATCATAACATTTTGGAATTCAAAACACTTTCCTCTTAAACAGTTTAGATATTAAAATTAATTGTATATAATAAAATAGTTTATAAATAAAAATAGTTTATATATAAAATAGTTTATATAAATAGTTATAAGTTAAAATAGTTTATAAATAAAATAGTTTATATAAATAGTTATAAGTTAAAATAGTTTATGAAATAATTTATATTAAAATGATTTATATTAAAATAGTTTATATTAAAGTAAATTTATAAAGTAAAATATCAATAGTTTTAAATATAATTTTAAATTACTTTATAAAATAAAATAGTTTCCTCGACCTTCACAAATCGATTCCAATTTTATCATCAATTATTTAAGTTCAACTCCATTGTATCAAAACTTACAAATTGCATTAAATTTAATACATCAATTCAAATTTATTACATTTCAAGTCTTACATTAATTTCAATAAAACACATTTTATTTCTTATTAGAGAAATTCAATTTCACTTATTAATTTACTTAGTTACAATTTCAAAACTCAATTAATAAAGAAACTAAATTTCACTTATTCAAGAAGTTCAATTTTACTTAATAAAGAATTCAATCTTATTTAATTATTAAATAATTCAATCTTATTTAATTATAAAATAATTTCAAAACTTAATTATTAAATAATTCCAAATTTTAAAACAACGTTCTTTCATCAACTATTATGTTAATATTTTGATTCAGATTATTAAATATTAACCTTCCCTTTCATTAAAATTCAAATTCCAACTTTGTTTCAAAACCATATTATTTATTCAAATAAAATATTTATTTATTTTTAAATCCAATTATTGACCAATCGGGTTTTATTTAATTCTCTATCCTAAGTCAAAGTTTTTATTTTGGGTATTTATCATTTCAACCCGATTCCAATTCAATTCAAAATCAAAGCATGGCAAAGGGAACTTGCAGTGTGATAACTGGGATGGTGTCAAAGTAAATAAACAAGAAATAACAACAATCAATATCAATCCAATAATCAATTCAAATAATCCCGAAATAATCGTATTAATTCACATTGTTATTTGTGTAAATTAATAAAATTATTTCTAGAATCTACACTATCATTTCATGTAGATGAAAGATTATTACACTAATATTAATACGGTTCTTTACTTGTCATTCGATTTCAATTTTAACACTACAACAATTAATCCAATATACGTTCAACGGTTCAACGTAATTATCACTATTCTACATGTCAATTAATTTAACAATTAAAAGGGGTCATATTCAACTAATCAAATTCAACATATATGTCGATTCAAATTTTAATTATCCTACGTCAAATTTTATTTGCATAATATTTATCACTTTATACATTACAATTTAACATCCAATATAAACAAAAAACAATCAATCAATTTTCAATCAAGCGGGATTATCATTTCATAATAACAGATAAGGGTGTCAGATGTCACAGGTGAACTGATACAGGTAATAACATATATAATAGTGTAAATAACTAACAGCAGCATATTTCAATTGTCGTTTCAATTGAAATCAAATTTAATAAATAAAAGAACATTAATCGTGAGTGATTGCTCACCTTTTGTGGTTAGGGAACGATGGGAAACAGCTACAGAAAAGAACGATGTAACAGACACTGGCATGAATCAGGCCCGACAAATCGATTAGCTGTGACAAGTACGAAACAGATTTTAGCACGATAATTTTGATGGAAACGAAAGAAAAAGTAAAATAAAATAAAGAATAAAATAAAACAAAATAAAACCACATTTATATGGATATTTTTTTAAATTTTTTTTTCCGATGCGAACATATATATATATATATATATATATATATATAAAGCAATTATATTTACAACATCCACAATTTCCTACCAAATTTCCAAAATTGGCATATACTACATACTACACATTCAAAAGTGCCGTTAATATATATATGAGAAGTATATGTATATCGCCCATGGCTTGGTTACAAACACGTCTTGTCCCCTGATATATGTGTGCTCGGCATATATATACACATCACTAAGTTACTAGCAGCTTATGTGAATATGTAGGCATCTAAACAATAGGTCCATACTCACCAAAAATATATATATGACACGCAAGCTATATTAAAGCAAGTATATATAGTCTTTTAAAGAGGCACGCCTTGTCAGAGGAAATCCAAAAGTCTGACAGTAATGGGTATATGGGCCACCTATACAATATATAAATAGACTTGTACTACTATATTATAACTATATTATTTCTTTTCATGCACCTTAATGACAGAGCCTATATAATACTAGCCAACTACTATTCAAAATATAAATGAACTGCACATAATATGCATACAACACATATAGACTTCACTGTAAATTTCAAAGGTCTGGACATAGTATATATATATATATAAAAATAAATGCTCTCAACACACACATACAATGTTTTCAAAATGGGATTTAAATCGTAAATCGTAAAGTTCAAACTTTAAATCGAAACGAGATTCAAATCGTAAATCGTAGATTCAAAAGATTCGTATTTGAAGGTTTGCACATAATTCGAAATTGATTTTGATGTTTGAACTTCTACAATTAAACATAAAACTCAATTTCCTCTCTTATTATATTTTTATTTTATTTTAAAAACATTGTATTTTGAATTTTGAATTCAAATAAACATATTAAGTATGTTAGTATATAAATAGAATGTTTTTTTATTTGCGGTTTTGACTAAGTTTGGATCGGAATTAAATCGAATCGTTAAGGGAGAGATCCGATCCGAATCGGGATTTAAATCATAGGATTTTAGGATTTTTGATAACAATGCACACATATATATAACTCTGATGTAAATCCTCATATAATATAAACTTATACAATTTAACTATGAAATCTATATACTTGTATTAATAAATCTATATATATATATATATATATATATCTATGAAACCCATAACCTATCCGTATAAAATGAAACATGTATTCAAAACAAACCTTTAATATAAATATATTTGGAAATCAAAACCTTTACATATATCATATTTTTATATACATATTTATATATCAAAACAGAAAATATAGACGAATCTTATATCATTCATAACTTATATCAATATATACTTACATAAACAGCGGAGGGAGATGAAAATGGTGGAACAAGTGTAACCGAAGGCTAATGAGAAGATGCATGCGAGGTGGACGAGGCCGACGAAGTGATGTGAGGCAGCGAATCGCGACCGTGCTCGGCGAGCTTGCTGTGGAAGCCGAAGGTGGATGGATGCACAAGGAGGAGATTGGGAAGTCAGGCGGCTGATCTGGAGGAGCATCGGCCAGGCTGAGTTCGGCAGAAGTGGATTTTGGCTGAGTGGTGTTTGGCTTGAGGCATGATACTGAGGTGGATGAGGCGAATGAGAGTGGGGCTCGGCCATGAAGAAGGATCTAGGAAGAAGTAAAAATGCAGATCTAAATAAAGTTTCTGAAAATATATTAGGCAAAGTAAAAACGTAATAAATGAAGAGGCAACGAGAAAAGATTGGAAATAGCAGCAATCTCACATCGATTCAGCTGAAATATTTAAAGCAATTTATTGTTGGGCCAGCCGTTCAAATTTGTGAAAAGCAAGAAATTCCAAAAGTCACTAATTTCGGTATCGATATGACGTACGATTCCATCGTTTCGTCGCGTACCGGATCTCAAAATACACAAATGAATATATAGTGGAGATCAGCACGACAGGATGGTTAAAACGGTATATAGATGTCAGTAGTACGATTGAATTATAAAAATTTGAATTTTCTACTAACGGAAAATGCAGCAAAAACGCAGAAGAATAAGATCGACGGAGCTAAAGAAGTCCGAATTTGGAAAAATGAAAAATGACGTCTTGCTCAGAAGATGTTTTAGAATTTTTCCATATAGAAATATTTAGCTTTCGAAAATATTTTATTTTCATCGCTTTTTAACTGACTAAATTGAAGTAAATTTACGCACGAAATAAACTTTCATATTTTCGGACGAAAATTTACCAGTTGCTATGTTTAACTAGACGCATTTCAAATATTAAATTTTCGTTGCGAAATTTTATTGTTTATTTTTATTTAACGAAAATTTTCATTTAACGCAAAACGCACGTTTCTTACGTTAAAATTATTATTTTGGTTTCTGTTATTGGTTACTGTTGGGTACATTTCCTACACCGAACCAGCACCCACCGGTCCACTCATCTCCTCGATGCCGAACCAGCCTACTCCCTACCACTTCCAAGCATTGCCGGTCCAGACTCCACTGCCAAACAATGTCGGTCCAGACTCCACTTCCAAGCATTGCCGGTCCAGACTCCACTGCCAAGCAATGCCGGTCCAGACTCCACTGCCAAGCATTGCCGATCCAGACTCCACTGCCAAGCAATGCCGGTCCAGACTCCACTTCCAAGCAATGCCGGTCCAGATTCCACTGCCAAGCATTGCCGAACCAAGGGATGCCAAACCAAGATTTAACAGGCCAGATTGTATCAGCCCGGGCCTATCCGCAGCTGTATACATCCAAGACCCCTACCCCCAACCTCACTCTATAAATAGAGGGGCAGGGGTACAGCAATGGGGGACAAGCTTGAGAGCTCAAGCATGGAGAGAACTTTCAAACAACTTTCTTTTACTTGTATCAAAGCTTTGTACTTGTAATCTAAACAAGAGAAGAGAAATAACATATAAAGTGGATGTAGGCATATTCTGGCTGAACCACTATAAATCTGCGTGTCTTTTTACAGTTTAGCCCCTGCTTTTCATATATTTGCATAAATCACCCAAATCACTAATAAGATATACTAAATCATACAACTTTGAGGTGTTTGTCCATTTTTTGTGCAAACATTTTTGGTGCTTTCATTGAGAGCTAGAAGCTCGAAGCTTCAGCTTCATCCACTTAACATTTTCCTAACAGCATCGTTCGCCACTTGGAAAACATGCCTCCCAAACAGAGAAAAGATGTTAACAAAGGAAAAAACATCGCATCCAGCAGTCTTCCAGATCCAGCTGCCACGAATCAAGTAAATCGTCCTCCTCCAGTAGCAGTAACAAATGAAGGACAAGCTAATTCGACCACTCCTGCCACAGAACAGCCCGCAGTAATTACTAGGGTAGATTTGGACAGGGTTGTGGTTGAAGTAACTAACCGCTTCACGTCCCAGCAGGAAGCCTTGGTGGACCATCTCATGTCACGCTTAAGGGATGCTGAAGAGTCCAATCGCAACACTGAATCATGGGGCGAGTCCCAGTCTCGAGGATCTCAGAGACAACAAAGATCTTCCTTCTTCGAAGGAGCTAACGGCAGAAGTAGCCATGGTAGGAGCCGAGATCGAGCACAGCCCGAAGTTAGGCCTGAGGAAACGTTTGGTACCGAACCCAACGGGGGAGGTACCGGGCGAAGGTCAACTGTAGCTGAGCCTGTCATACTGCCTAACCACGGAAACGCCAGTGAACGGGGCCGAGCTAGAGTCCAGCCCGAAGTTGGACCCGAGGAAGTGCTTAGATCAGAACCCAGCAGGGGAAGATCAAGGCAAGGGCCAACTGTAGCTGACCCTAACATGCTCCCAGAAGATCAAAGGCAGCCATTAGAAAATATGAGGAATGATAGACGATACCATCCCTACAGGTCATCTGGGCGGAATCAATCCCACAGAACAGAACCAAACTCGTTTCTATCTGCTCCAAATTCTGATGAAAGGATGGCACGCTTATTCAGAGAGTGCGTCCAACGGGAGCAAAGAGATCGAGGGATAGGCGCTAGGGTAACCAGCCCTTTCGCCCGCAACATCAAAATTGCTATCACCCCCCGAGAATGGAAGATGCCAACAATGGAACCTTACAAAGGAACCTCCGACCCCGTTGTACACTTACAGAGGTACACACAACATATGCTCATGAGTGGAGCGACAGAGGGAGTACTGTGCAAATGCTTTTCGCTCTTCTTAGCAGATCTCGCTACCTCCTGGTTCTGTCATCTACCCCAGGGATCCATCAGCTCGTGGGAAATGTTGAAAGAAAAGTTTATCAGTCAGTTCCGCATCCATGTGGAACAACCTAAGGACGCTTATTCCTTATCCAGCGTCAAACAGAAACCCAGAGAGAAACTGCAGCAATACCTAACCCGGTTCAATGCCGCAGCAGCCGCAGTCCAAGATGCCAATGAGAAGCTTATCCTAATGGCCCTCTGTAGTGGTGTGCATCCGGACACTAAATTTGCTAGAAGGTTGACAAAAGAAAAACCAACTACTTTACCCGATTTCTTCCATGAAGCTGGGAAATATATGAGGCTTGAGGATGCTGCCGTTGAGGGGCAGTCAGGACAGCAAAATAAGGCAACTCACAGCAACGCCCCTGCTGTGGCAAGGGACGTCCGAAGAAATGATTCCAGAGACAGTGCTGGGGGCAAGAAGGGAGAAAAGCGCCTATATCGGCCAGGACCGAGATTCGACACTTACACTCCTTTGAACGAGACCGTCGAAAATATCTTCCTTGCCACCCAAGGCGAAGTTAGATACAAACGCCACCATACAAGAAGGAATCAGATAACGCGCAGAAGTCTGGAAAGTTCTGCCGCTTCCACGAATCTCATGGGCACGATACCAATGAATGCCATCATCTCCGGGACTTGATTGAGGAACACATCAGAAGGAAGAAACTGGAACGCTATGTAAAAGGTCAAGACAGGGCTCCAGCTCCTGCCAATGAGAACCCAAGGCTACCCTCACCGGAGATCGACAGAGGAAACCACAACACTAGCGGCTCTAGTCAAGAGAAGATAGTGGTCCATACCATCTCGGGAGGACCGCACATCGCAGACAGGAGCTGGAAAGAGATGGAAAGATATGGAAAGTCGCTCAGAGACAGTAAAGACTGTGTCAATTCAGTTATAGAAGAACGCCACCCGAAAAGGAAAGAAAGTGATGACATCACATTCGGTAAGCGTGACCTAGAAGGAAGGCAATACCCTCACATGGATCCCATGGTTATCTCTGCCCAGCTCGGTCCCGCCGAAGTTTACCGAATCTTAGTGGACACTGGAAGCTCAGTAAATATCCTGTTCAAACATGCCTTCGACAAAATGAAACTATCAATGAAGGATGTATCTCCCTACGATAAACTACTACACGGTTTCATTGGAGATGCGAAGATGCCCTTCGGGCAACTGGACCTCTTTGTTGAGATTGGAAGCCATCCCCGCTCCATTGTACGGAAACAGACGTTTGTGCTAATAGAAAACCATTCGGCCTACAACGCCTTCTTAGGAAGGCCGGCCTTGTCTGACTTCCAAATTTTCCTAGCCCTATGGTGCCTAAAGATGAAATTTCCAACGGACAATGGAGTAGGGGAAGTAGAAGGAGACCAGGACATTGCTCGAGACTACTATGTGATCGAACTTCGCAACAACCACAGGAAAGATAAAGGGAAGGGTGTAGAGGTTGCCCTCTGCACGAAAAGTCTAGAAGCATAACAACTAAAGAAAGCCCCTCCTCTTCGATATACCAGCGACCCTTTCAATGAATTAGACCCTAGGGACAAAGAGGAGGAGGCCACCCGCCGAGCCTGTAGAGGCTATGGAGTTTGTATCTATAGACAAGCATGACTCAAGTAGACTATTAAAAATTGGGTCCCAACTAAAAGCAGAGTTGAAGGAGCAACTCATTGACTTTCTCCGCTACAACTTGGATGTATTCGCATGGTCACACGTTGATATGACCGGAATCTCCCCCGACGTAGCATGCCACGTACTAAACATTGATCCTACCAAGGCACCCGTAAAACAAAAAAAGAGAAGTATGGGGGCAGAGCGATCGGCAGCCCTCGATGAAGAAGTAAAGAATCTACTCGCCAATGACTTCATACGAGAAGCCATCTACCCGGAATGGATCGCTAACCCGGTACTGGTGAAGAAGGCTAATGGGAAGTGGCGAACATGCATTGACTTCTCCAACCTAAACGACGCCTGCCCAAAGGATTGCTTCCCACTTCCCCGAATCGACCAACTTGTAGACAGCACAGCCGGGCACGAGCTCTTATCTTTTATGGACGCATACTCAGGGTATAACCAAATTCCTATGCATGCTCCCAACCAAGACCACACTAGTTTCATCACCGACCGGGGTTTATACTGCTATAAGGTAATGCCTTTCGGATTTAAAAATGCAGGAGCCACCTACCAGTGCCTCGTCAACAAGATGTTTGCAGGGCTAATAGGGCAAACTATGGAAGTATACGTGGATGACATGCTGGTAAAGTCAAGGAAAGCCGACGATCACGTAAGCCACCTAGGCAAGATGTTTCAAGTACTTCGCCAGTATGGAATGAAGTTGAATCCTCTAAAATGCTCTTTCGGAGTGTCATCAGGAAAGTTCTTAGGATTCATCGTCCATGCCAGAGGGATTGAAGCAAACCCG
Source organism: Allium fistulosum (assembly GCA_030737815.1). Lineage (NCBI taxonomy): Eukaryota > Viridiplantae > Streptophyta > Magnoliopsida > Asparagales > Amaryllidaceae > Allium > Allium fistulosum. Next base: position 452,077,652 of record CM060901.1, on the reverse strand, counting down.
GAACAAGTCCGAGCGCTAAGGGATATCAAGATACCTTCCAATCGAAAGGAAATGCAAAGCCTAAATGGAAAAGTGGCCACCCTAAGCCGATTCATCTCCAAAGCAACGGACAAGTGTGTCCCCTTTTTCGAAGCTCTAAAGAAAGACAAAGGAAAGTTCGAATGGACCGACGAATGCTTAACCGCTTTCCTTAACTTAATCGAACACCTCCAGAAACCACCGGTACTCTCGACCCCAAGCGAAGGCGAAGAGTTATACCTATACCTTGCTGTGTCATCTCACGCCCTAAGTGCTGCCTTGGTAAGGGAAGACAACCGCACGCAGCGGCCAGTTTACTTCGTCAGTAAGAGGTTTATGGGGGCAGAAGTCAGATATCCTAAACTTGAGAAGCTAGCATACTGTTTACTAATCACATCGCGGAAACTGCGTCACTACTTCCAGTCCCATTCCATCAAAGTTCTGACCGATCAACCACTGAGGCAGGTACTCCATCGTCCCGACACTTCTGGGCGACTACTTAAATGGTGCATTGAACTAAGTCAGTATGATATCGCCTATCACCCTCGCACCGCCATCAAGGGACAAGCCATGGCTGATTTCATTGCCGAATTCACTACCAACAAAGATAAGGAGAAATTGGAAATAGCAGAAGACATCAAGTGGAATCTCTTTGTGGATGGTGCATCAAACGAACAAGGCTCGGGGGCAGGTGTGGTAATAATCACTCCCAGGGGAAATAAGCTGCACTATGCTATAAGGTTGGAATTCGCTGCCACCAACAACGATGCAGAATATGAAGCAGTGATAGCTGGATTAGAACTTGCCATAGAAATCGGAGCCAATTCTTTGTGCCTTCATAGCGATTCTCAACTTATTTTTAATCAAATACTAGGAGAATTCCAAGCTCGAGAAGAACGACTCATAGCATATTTAAAGAAGACCAAGTCACTTCTCAGCCGATTGGACCACTACTTAGTCAAACACATCCCTCGGGAAGAGAACCAAGAGGCCGACGAATTGGCAAAGCAAGCAAGTATGAGAGACATCGCCATCTTCGGAGCAGTAACCATCTCAAAGCAACTGACCCCAAGTTTTGAGCAAGTAAATCTGATAGCTGCAACCGAAGAAGCAACTTGGATGACTCCCATCCGAGACTACCTACAAAGTGGCACACTACCCAACGGGCGTAACGAAGCCAAGGAAATCTTATTCAACATTCATCAGGGAAGCTGCAGAGATCACACCGGAGGGCAAACATTAGCAAAAAAGATACTCCGGTATGGATATTTCTGGCCCACCTTAAGCAAGGACGCCTTAGATTTTGTCAAAAAGTGTGACAGATGCCAGAAATTTGCTAAGATTCCACGGCTACCAACAACTGAGATTACTCAAATGACCAGCCCTTGGCCCTTCGCAATATGGGGAATTGACTTAATCGGCGAGCTACCAATGGGCCGAGGCGGGGCCAGATATGGTATAGTGGCAGTCGACTATTTCACCAAATGGGTGGAAGCGGAACCTCTGAATAAAGTATCTTCAGCAAAAGTTATTAACTTCTTGATCAAAAACGTTCTGTGCAGGTATGGAGTCCCACTCAAAATCATATCAGACAATGGACTTCAGTTTGACAGCGAGGAATTCGCCAACTGGTGCCAAGAGCACGGAATTCACAAAAGCTTCTCATCCGTAGCGTATCCCCAGGCAAACGGACAAGTCGAAGCCATCAACAAAATTCTGAAAACTCTAATAAAAAAGAAGCTCGAAAAGTCAAAGGGCGCTTGGGTGGATGAACTCCCTACGGCATTGTGGGCCTATCACACATCTTTCAGAACATCAACGGGGAATACTCCTTTTCTTTGGCATACGGATCGGAGGCTATGCTCCCAGTTGAAACCATTGTGCCTTCCCACCGTAGGATCCACTATAACCCGGAAGAGAACGAAGAACTCCTTCACATGTCTTTGGATCTAGTTGAGGAGAGAAGAAATGATGTAGTCCTTAAAGCAGCGGCCCATAAGCAAAAAGTGGCAGCACAATACAACTCCAAAGTCAAGCATCGTACCTTACAAGAAGGAGATCTTGTCCTCAATCGAATCTTCCCTCGCCCCGGAGCACTAGATCCAATCTGGGATGGACCATATGTAATTCATAAAGATCTCCACAACGGAGCCTATATTTTGTCAACAGTGGACGGAGAGGTGTTCCAGAGGGCATGGAACATCCAACACCTCCGTCGATACTTTTCTTAACTTGTATTGCCCATATGAAGTGAATTAACAAAGAGAATCAATGGACGTAGGCATTTTCGTGCCGAACCACTTTAAAAAACCTTGTCTCTTTTTTAACTTGTTCCTTTATATCTTGGCTGCTTGTTAACTTTATCCTTTTCTGTTGAACAAAATCCTGTGCATATAGCGTTTCAATTCAAATCACTCCACAGCGCAACTTCGCCTGGACAAGACCTGACAGGTACTATGCGAATCTATGCCCTCGCCAATGAGACACTTTTGCTCCAGCACCCCTCTGCTGCGGGTTAACTCATTGATCGCGACGGCCCTTAAAGCCAACTGTAATGAGCCGATTATAAGCCACCGAGAAGGCCGACTATAGCCGAGGCAGCTCATTACGGCGTTCGGCTCGCCGGCAACCGTGAACCGACTATAAGCCCCAACATAAGGTGTGGCCAGCCAGGGGCAGTTCACGGTTGACGATCGGCACCCACGCTAGCCGGCCATGGTAAATCGAATAATACCCACGATTACAGGCCATAATGGCTCGGATAGTTACTGTGCACGATCTCGGCTCCGATGTGCCTTAAGTACGGCTGAGGTAAAAAAGAATTAACTCCCCGCGGAGGCGTAAGATGGGTGACAAATGTCTCCAAGACCCACAGCTAGGGAAAGTGACTACAAAACCCGTTTGCCACGAACTTAAGCACATCGACGGCCTTCCGTGATTGGAAGTTTTTACTATTTCCTATATTTCCATTCTATTTTAAAAACTTTCCTCTTATCCTCTATAACGACCCCTAAAGCACAGGTCACAGAATAGGAGGCATTCGCAAATGAGACCGGATGGCCGGGCACTCGACCACATTTTCATGCTCAGTCACGCTAATGCCGCCGTCTACAACTAAAGCAGGAGGGACGGTATTTTATTTTTGTGTGACTAAAAACATAGCTATAGTTTATTCGCACATCACGTTAGTATTACAAGATATGAAATTATACTTTAAGCAGGAACTTAGCATCAAATACCACTGAATCACAAGTACACGCATAGCTATATTTCTTATTCAGCACGTTAAGACTACAAAAAACACCCATATATAACGAAATTATCATAAGTTAAGAATTACATGCCAAAAATCAAATCCCTTATTACAAGTAGCACCATTATAACTTGAAAGCCATGTTACTATTTCAAAACCAACATGTATAACAGTATCGAGTCAGCCAAAAGAAACACCCAGGTCGAATCAGGGAGCTGGCCGCATTGGATCTTTACCCTTGTCTTGTTGGTGTTGACCGCCTGATCAAGCAAGAAGAGAAATCATTAGTGATAAGCAACAGAGTTAACGAAAGAAGAAACTAATGAAGAAGAGGTTACCAGCAACTTCCCCTTGATCGTCTTGGTCGTCATCCCCTACTTCCACACCTGCCTCCTCAACCGCGAACAACCGCATCCCCTCCTTCACCGCTATCTTCTCCTCCTTGGTGAACTGAGCGGTAACCGCATCCATCCTAAAGGCCACTCCACCCTCCTTATCCGCCTCAGCCTTGGCCTCCTCTAAAGCCCTGAGGTAAATTCTATCCATAACCCGGGGGTAGTCGTCCATCCAAGATAAGCTGCCCTGTTTCCAAATGCGAAAGTACATATCCTGCAGCATATCATTCATCATCCCCTCATTTTCCTCAAACTCCCTCATACGAGCCTCAGAAACCGATAGCCTTACAATGGCATCATCCCTCTCCAGTCGGTATCGCGAGCAGTCAGCCTGAAGGGACCTCCTCATTGCCTCCATCTCCTCCTTTAGCCTGACCTGAGCAAGCTCTACGGCTTCAAGCTTCCCCGACAGCTCCTCTACCTGCTCAAGATCCGCCCTCCGAACCTCGTCCACTGTCGAGATGGCCATATTTATCTGCTCCTTGCAGGCAGCCTCCATCTTCCGCAATTCCGCCTTACTAGCCTCCTCCATAGTCTTCCTCAACCGCCCGGAGGCAGCCTCATGCTGAGAAATCTGAATGGCCTGATCAGCAAGCTGTTTGGCCTGGTCCAAAACCATCAATCGTAGTCGGATGTTGGCACTCCCAATCTCCTCTCCAGCCTTAACCAGCGGGGCATGATGCCCCATCAGCTTCCTAGTCTCCTCCGCCACCCGATCAATATTAGCCTTGGCCTCGTCTCCCATGGTAACTATCCGAGTAGTAAGTAAATCGAGATCTAAGGACTTAGCCTCATCAAGCACCCGTACCATGGGATTGCGGGGAAGAAGGTGCTCACCGGTAACCTCGTCGAAGGTAATATCATGGGAACTTGGATCCAGATCAGGATGACCCGCAAATGGATTACGAGCCAAGCCAGGACGATCAATCTAAGTAACGGTATGATTTTCAGACGGGTGCGGAGAGAGTGCAAACTCAGTATCCTCCTTCGTGATATCATGAAGAGGCTGAACTGGGGGCTGAGGACCAAGTAAAGGTTCGGATAAGGGATGACTCCTTTTCCTCTTTTGAATACCCTCTTCAATAACCCCGAGAAGAAGACGGTAGCCGACTACATCCCCGGAATGGTGGGTCGAAGGCTTCGGCTTGGCGGAAGCTTTGGAGAGCTTGTATTGTTCAAGCCTGTGCCGAAGCTCTGAGGCCTTGGCCGTTTTACCTGCTCCTGATATGAAGAGCAAGTGTCACAAGCTTACATTGATCCATAATTCAAGAAACGCGTTAAATTAAAAGTTAAAAAAAAAGAAAAGAAAAAGGAAACACATCTGTTATACAAACCCTGGGGAGGAGTAGGATACTGCAATAAGTTCTGGATTTCGTTCCAGGACGGGAGCGGATCATAAAATATTCCTAAATCCTTATCATGAATGGAGCCTGCAGAAGTCAAAAGTTTACCTTGAGTTGTCGGAGCCACCTTGGCTGGAATAGTCTGGGAAGACACGCTTGCACCGGTCTCGGCCTTGTCAACTTTCCCGGATTTCTCTACCGAAGCCGGTTCTCCGTCCAGCCCCTCGAAAGCTTGGCGGAATGCATCATCCGTCCACTCCTGAATCTCGCCTGCTTGCCCAGGAAGCAAGGCCCCGATGCCATCGCCACCATCACCACCTTCCCGGTCATCTCCTCCCTCACCTCTCTCCTCCTCCACATCTTCCTCCCCCTGAGTAATTGGACAAGTGCTGAGGGAAGGACCATCCGACTTCTTAAGTTTCTTACCTCCGACAACGGGAGGTTTCGTGAAAGGTTTCCTCTTACCACTCTCTACTGTGACGCCTCCCTTAGCTTGAGCAGCTGCCCTCTCCTCCGCCGTTTCCCTCTGCTTGACTACCGACTGCTGTGGAAGGATCAAATTGTACTCCAGAAGGGTAGCATTTCTGATCAGGTAAGCAGCTGATCTATCTCTCCCAGGGATAGCTTCTATCTCAGCCGCCATCTGAACCAGGCGATTAGTCTCCACAACCGCAAAGCCACCTGTCGCTAGTAAAAAATGAAAACGTATGAGAAGAAGCATCGCAACCAGAATGGAAGTTATAAATAAAACGTCGACTTATATCCAGAAGTGAAACGCCGAATAGAAACAGAATCGTCCCTGACGAAGAACCACTCCTTCTTGAACATGCTGTACTTAGAATACAGATCCAAGACCGGCTTGAAGGTTACAGCTGACTCCAAGCTGATGTATGGGGACCCCTTCTTATAGCCCCTCAGATTATATAAGTACCGGATCTCCCGGTTGGAAGGAGCACGCCCATACTTCCTCTAAAAGATGACGAAGAGGCTCACCAGTATAGTATAGGAATTGGGTTGAAGCTGGAATGGGCCCACCTTTAGATATGTAAGAAAGCTGACTACCCAAGCATTAAGAGACGGGATGGCACCACACATGCAGTGGTATCTGCTGTAGGCAAAGTACCCTTCAGGAGGGTCATATGGCATAACTTCTCTCCCTGGCAACAGCATGCGCGCTCTATCGATTCCGAAAGAACGGGAGATGACATCAAGCTGCTCCTCCTTGAGGGAGCTGGGAAAGCAATTGGGCGGGGAGTTCAGAAGCTCCTGAGGGTCATACCCATCCACCAGTGATCTCGGGGCAGTTCCGTGACGTTCCGGTCCTGGCTGAGCAGGGGGCACTGCGGAAGATTCTCCTTCGCCCTGGGACTTCTTTTTATCCGATCGAGTTTCTGCTTTTTGAGACATTTATCTGCAACACAAAAGCACGTTGTTAGAACAAAAGGATGTAGAAATGTACACCGGGCAAAGACTTTCAAATTTCATTCGGTATCAAATTCATTCGGTTTGAGGTCCATTCGGCATCAAGCCATCCGGTATTGAACTCATTCGGTGAAGCTACTTTAAGAAGCCATTCGGCGAAAGAACTCGCCTGATTCGGTACGTATTGATTCGGCACGTATTGATTCGGCAGTTCGAAAGTTGATTCGGTTATCGCGTTTGGTGAGGAAACACGAAAGTTTGAGAGCTCAAGCACGGAGAGAACTTTCAAACAACTTTCTTTTACTTGTATCAAAGCTTTGTACTTGTAATCAAAACCAGAGAAGAGAAATAACATATAAAGTGGACGTAGGCACATTCTGGTTGAACCACTATAAATCTGCGTGTCTTTTTACAGTTTAGCCCCTGCATTTCATATATTTGCATAAATCACCCGAATCACTAAGAAAAACATAAGATCTACTAAATCATACAACTTTGAGGTGTTTGTCCATTTTTTGTGCAAATAGTTACAACTATTTCATATTATTACATTACGTTTTTAATATGTATTACATTATCGGTCTTATCGAAATTGGTCGTCTACGAATTTGGTTTTGGATTTGTAACTTATATACAAAGAGATTTCCATTTAATAAATTGTAAAATTTTATTTCTATCGGATTTTTAATTAAATTTTTATTTAATTTAGTATTTTTAAAGCGTTAAAAATACGAGTCATTACAATCTCCCCCACTCAAAACTTTTCGTCCCCGAAAAGGAACGAGGTAGGAGAATAGAAACAACCAAGAAGAAGATAGACTTTAATTGCAAAATAAACAATTAATTTAAACCATATAAATTTCAATTTAAATTAATTTATATTCAACAATTGACTTTAAACTCAAGGAATTTCATTAACTTGGTTTATTTTCAATTTATCATTGTTTGTTACAAAATTTATTTCAAACAACAATTTATTTTATTAATCCATTTATTATTCAACTAACCTAGTATTCTATTTATTTCTATTAATCATTTTATAATTAAACTTTAAGTGTATAACATTTTTATACGCACTCAAATTTTCGATTCACTTCAAACCATTTAGAGATAATTATTTATATACTATATATATCAAATCAAATTAAATTTAAAATAATATACCTATGTATACATATAAATCAAATGATACTTAAGAAATTTAAATCGATTTAATTTCCAAATCAAAACTGTAGCAAAGCTACGAATTGGTCTCTTCATTTCGAAACTCGAAAATGAATGTCGATGATGCGGTCGTCATCACCGAAATTATTTTCCAACGACAAAAAGAAGAGCACTTGATTAAACATCTAAAATTTCTATGAAATGATTTTTTTATTCGAAAATACTTAAGATATACATTTTAAAACCTTTAAAACCAAGGTTTGAAATTTCAGAAATTAAATTCTCAAATTCTTGATTTAAATTCATTTCAGATTCTAAATCAAATTATATCCAAGTTTTATAAATTTATTTATTCATATTATGCAATAGTCAATTGTTTACAAAACAATAAATGATAATCAAATATTATCATTCCAACAATCAATTTATTAACAGTTTGGTTAAAGAAAATTCATACTTATATATATAGTAAAATCATACAAACTTTATTTTATTTTCCAAATTTGAAAACAATATTGTGTCAGCTTGCTCTGCTCAAGTGTTTTGGAAATCCTATCGATAGCATTTATCAGACGAATCGATCGGAAACCCAAATCAACCTCAACAACTCAAACAACACAATATATAAAACATTTTAAATATAAATTTACAAATTCACTTCCTCGCTCGACGATACAAGGATGGATTTCAAAATAAGTATAGAGATTCAAATTTGATGACTCAAATCAAAGAGAATTTTGATTCAAAGATAAGTTCGAAACAAAGATATGATGATTAAATAACAAAGTAGGAAGATTGATAAGTTTATATAAATCGCGGGCAACCTTAACCGGATCGACCGTGACTTCAAGAATTAGATCGATGCAGAATTTCGAGGCAAACCTACATCCAATCTCAAGGAATAGAATTTAGGCATAGCAGGAGATAGATAGCATCGTAGACCGATGATACATAAATCTTCGGTAAATCAATGCAATTGTAAAGGAGTTTCACCCCTTTATAAATCATTCGAAGTTTGGCGAGATCGCCGATTCATTGTAAGGGTCATTCGAAGTGGAGTTATGGGATGCTCCAGAATTAAAAGAAGACGAATAGTGAGGGACACAAATGAATTTCGAAACCGTAGGGAATGTTCCAAAATTCAAAGGAATCGAGTCAAAAGGGAGAGATTCAACTCGAATGAAAGTGATTCTGTAAATACATTTACCCTATATGCTAAGTTTTGCCTAGAGCTACCAAAGCTCTAATACCAACTATAACGACCCGCTATTTTGGACTATTCGCATCCGCACATGTTTGACTTGAATAATTCAAAATACCGAATTGTTAATTTAAATTTGGCAAAACTGAACATATACAGTAAATAAAATAATCACAGATCACAAACACAGAGTAATAAATGCAGCGGAAACAAAAGATAGTAGTTCATGAAGCTACTATATACATATCAGAGTTAAATAAGGTACAACAGATGTCTCGAATACAATAATCAAATACAATATCAGAATACATCACGGGAATCAACTGAATATCTGAAAGCTGGATAGATAGCTGGATCTCCAAGTGATAGCTGGATAGATAGATAACTGGATCTCCAAGAAAATATATTATTTAAATTCAAAATATCTAGCTATATAATTTTGGACCCCAATGGAGACATGCCGCCTGGCGTTCTATATGTTATACCCCTAGTTCAAACGCAATGGAACTAATTTCTAGACCTAATTTGATCGTATGCAGAAGATAGCTTTTTGAACCATTATTATATTAAATTTCCAATATTAATTTCTACGTCTTTCAATCTTGCATGGAAAACGGTACATACGATTGCCATGAAATTTGACGGTTTATTACAATTCATTATTATGGATCAAATGAAATTAGTTTCGTCGAAATCCGAGACATTGCCCCGGAAGGCTATTTTCACTAAAATGAGTTATTTTTAAAATCAGTTAAATCACTTTTAAATCCAATCTAAAAGTTTTATTACCTTCATTCTTATTAATAAAAATTAAATAAGCTTTTAAATCATTTTTATCCAACTTAAACGCCAGATTCAATTATTTAAACGATTTTCAATTATTAAATTCAACAATTAAATTATCCCATAAATTGCTATATTTGAAATTTAAGTTATTTAACCTATAAAATTAACTTTTCAAATATTAAAAATTAATTAAATATTCTAATTTCAAATAAATAAAATTCTGGGTCATTACATTCTTTCCCCTTAAAATAATTTCGTCCTCGAAATTGCCAAGATAGGAAAAATCCCCAAACTCATTCCTTTTTAAAACAAATTGGTTGAAATATATTACCAAATCCTTTTAAGCCTATAATTTTTCCCAAAAATCCACTTGTTGAAACCTTGTTATTACTTTTACTAAGTTTCCAAATTCATTCCTAAATTCCAACTAATATTATCACATTTAATCATTTCAGGTTATAACGCAAACCGAATTTTAGTTATTAAAAATTTCTTCGAAATTTCTAACTCTTTAATTTTTTGGAAAATTTCGCCAATGTCTCATTTGCGTGGCTAGATCGAAAGAACTACAAATCTCCACTTAAGGCCCAAACTAGCAAAAGAAAACAAAAGCCAAGTGACTCAACCAAAAACCATCAAACCAAACAATGACTTAAACATGTACTTTTTGGTTGGGCAACCTAATTTTACTTATGAAATCAAAGGCATCAAATTAGCTCTTGCTTTTATATACCTGCATCTAATTTACCAATGATATCCAATCATATAGTTGATAATCATATTATTATGCAATTTCAATTTTCAACATTTGTTTTACTAACCCCATACGATGTATATATAACATCCGTACGCACCATCAAATCTGATCGTTCGCTCGATCACACAATCTCACATTCGAACTAGAATCATTCACACGACCACTCTAATGCAGACTCAAATATGGTTCCTTGATTAGAAACCGCCATTCTCCTTGCATGGCCATATACCATGATAGAGAATTTCAGAATCAATCAAAAATCCATGTCCAGTGTTCGCCGTCGAGAATCGAGTGAAAAATTCCAACGTAGATCAATATAAATCATCTCGAGATCCTATGGTCGAATCTGGATCAAACCGTTATGCAAATAAAATAATATACGTACAACTTACGTATTTATTTAATTTGATTTCTTAGCTATACCAAAATTCCTTTTATTCACATTCACTTCATTACTTAGTATTGTTCCTTAATTATCCTTTAAGAACTATTCCATCAAAATTTTATGTTTAACACATTTCACTCTATACTATATCCATTTATGAATTATTTCATAAAATTCTACTTAAGTTTATAACAACATCTTATACCACACTTCACATGTTTATTTCCTATAATAACCCGCATATTTGTCGATTTTATATTTAAATATTTTATCGTTAATCGGATTTTGGTCTGAAAAGCTACTTTTTGCATACGGTCAAATTAGGACTCGAAACCACCCCCATTGAGTTCAAAATGATGTTTGCGATCTTTTTAAGTGTAAACTTCAATATGTTTGGAGACAGTGAAATTTTCGTCACTTTTTGCTTGGAGCTTTGGTTTGGGCTGAACCATTCATTAACTCAGTCCAACCTCTTCCTTCTCTTCATACTTCATTTCTAATTTCTTAAACTTAGAAGCTTTATCAAAAATGGTGGAGGGAATGGGAAATTAAAACTCCAAAGTCTTCTTCTTTATTGCTAATCCAACATCTACTCCAAATTCAAGTGAAGAACATAGATTCAAGCTTTGGACTGTTCTTGCTTTGCTTCAAGCTTCATCTTCATTGATTTTTGGTGCAAAGGTGAGATTTTTATCTCACATTCTTGCCTATATCTGTCATTGGACTGTTGGGAACGATTCCCTATCATTATTTTGTGCGCATTTGTATTTGGTGTGGATTGAATTGGTGGAAAACCTAGAATTTTCGAGTGTTAGCAGTTTTCTGCATCTTAGGTCGTTCTGGAAGGAGAGTCGCCTCAGAGTTAGGTCGCTAGGTCGAAGGTCGTAGGTCGCTCTGGCGTGGAATAGACTCTGCCTACATTTAGCTCGATCTGGACTTAGGTCGTTCGTCCCTAGGTCGTAGGTCGCATACCATATTAGGTCGCGAGTATCTAGGCCACTCGTTAAAGGACATTCCACACTTAGGTCGCTCGACTGCAGTAGGTCGTTCCACTTTAGGTCGTTGGACCTTAAACCGTTCGCATGTTATAGGTCGTTCGGCATTAGATCGTTGACCACGTTAGGTCGCTGGCACTTGGTCACACCTCCATTAGGTCGCGTACCCCTTAGGTCGCGTACCCATTAGGTCGCACCACCTCGACCTTATGTCCAATCCGTTAAGTCGCTCGACCTGTCTTCCTTTTAGGTCGCTCGACCTGTCTACCATTTAGGTCGCTCGCCTACTTAGGTCGTCCGGACATTTTAGGTCGCGCCGCATTTTAAGTAGCTTCCCTAGGTCGCTCAGCATGACATACTTAGGTCGTTCGACCTATCCTACTTTAACTCGTAAACCACTAGGTCGTTCGCCAGACTTAGTTGCATCATTCTCTTAGCTCGAGCGTGTTAGGTCGCTCACCCTGCTAGGTCACGCCATTAGGTCGCGTTGTTCACTTTAGGTCGCTCGACCTATTTTCTGCCTAGTTGTTAACTGTTAGGTCGTTTGACCTGTATTTTTGTTAGGTCGTTCGGCATGCTTAGCCGCACCATCAACTTGCACTTTGATGCATTTTGGAACTGATTTCCTTGGATTTTTCTCACATCTTCGAATGTGAAATTTTGTGATGCGATTTGTTTCAACAATCGATTTGCGACTTGTCACTTTAAAAATGTGAAGGCTCCAATACTAGTAGTGAATATCAAAACTCTTTCATCAAAGCGATTTCAACACTATTTTACTACAAAGCTCTTTTTCTCAAACCGTTTTCTAATCTACTAGTATATACAAGCCTTTACCTCACTCAAATGAGAAATCTAATTAAACGGCTTAGTAAAACGAGTGGTATGAAACGCTTGCGTTCACTTGGTCGGTTAATTCTTGGACTTGTTCGATTGAACCTTTTGTGACAATTTTCTAGTGAAGATTCACAGCTTGTTCGTAAATATTTAAGTTAAGCAAATGGTTATGGGACATAAAGCTAAACTCATATATTTACTAGCTTGGTGTGATTGACACTTCTTGATGATCATGACGATCATTTTTGTGATTTGATTTAGACTAGCAATTGTGCAATGTCTCTTTGTCTACGAGGGAGACTAAACCCCGTTTGTGTGATGTTTCACCATCACATATGTGGGGTAGCGCCCCACGGTCTTCGGATCATTCTTGTGGAGTTTCGGCTCAAAACTAATGGTTAACTACCATGAGATAGCGTCTCGTCTTGTGTTACACGTGTTGGTGAGTTTTCATACACCTGTTTTGTGATAGGCATCCCCCTTCTTGTGATTTCTGGATTTCTTGTGATGATTTTTGGAATTTTGTGCTTCACCAATTTTCGTGATTTCCATTGATAAGTTTTATCAATTTTTGTGCATTGGTGAATTTGTGTGTCATTGACTTGTTATGAATACAAGTTTAGGGTATGATGCCCTATTTTATCTTTGAGAAGATTCTTGTAATATTGATTAATCTCTTGTTGATTATCATTTACATACTAATAGTAGTATGCCGTTATGGTTGTTATCTGTTCATGCCATATCATTTATTCTATACCATATCATCTGATATTTATAGCTAGACTGATCCGTTTATTATTTTCTTATAAATAATACTCGGGTCAGACCGAGATGTTGCAGGTGCTTCTGCTTGATTTCTCTTTTGGATTATTCTGACTCTTGGCTAACTACTTAGATTAGTAGTTTTTGGATGTACACATTTGAGATATAGACTCTATGTAGTGTACTTATTCTTTTGTATAGCACGTGTTGATATTCTTTTGTATTATCGTGGATCTTTCTGACCACTACTCTGATGTACACTTTCATGTGTTATATATATTCATATCTTTTTCCGCCTTTGTGATATGGATGTCTGTGACTGATTTATGTTATGTTTATTTCTATGTTTGTTTCCGAAGATTATTTATAGCCGCTGTGTGATAGCTTTGGGTTTGTATCGGTATGTCGGACTTCCTCCTTAAATGAAGTTCATTCTATACTTTCTGACATATCGGTGCTCGCTCAAAGAAGTTACATGGATGGTCGCTCCTCAACAGCCTTATTCTCCATGCTAGTTGATAGCATTACACCGTAGTGTTCTTGGCTAGCGTGGGTATAGAGGTGGGGCGTCACATTTCCACTCTATAACTTAAGTTCACATCTATTTCTAACCATTTTCAATGTACTAATTGATTTAATTAGCTCATTTCAACAATTTATTTCAATCCCAACCAATTCGTTTTCAAAAATCATTTCATTTAGCCCATCTTAGGTTAAATTTCCTTTCAAAATTTCATTTTATTTAACCTATCTTAAGTTAAATTTCATTCCAAAGTTCAATTTCAAATTTACTTTTCTTAACATTTATATTAAACAATTTAAACATTGTTTTAATTACTGATTCTCAAAATTTATAGGCTATAGAACTTATTTTCCTATATTTTCATAAATTTACTCAATGAAAATTTTCAGAGTTTCAATATCCCATTCTTATTTATCTCAAATTATATATATATATAGACACACACACACACACATACATACATACACACACAAAATCCCCTTTTGTATATCAAATCATTTTTTTGAATTTTAAAGTCAAAACTAGTTTTTACCGAAACAAAACTCCAATGGTAGCAATTCCTCTCTTGGAAACTCGAAAATGAACGTCGATGATGCTACAGTCATCACCGAAATTATTTTCCAGTGACTGAAGTGAGTTCAGTGCTTTCTATCTCTTTAAAATCCCTTTTTAAATAATTCTATTCACAATATTTCTAAGTAATATTATTATTAATTTTCTAAATTTTTTAAAAATCATTTCCAAAACCAACGGAATTTAAATTCTCAAATTTCCAGCTTTTGAACTCTTTTTACTTACAAATCATATTTATAATATATTTCAGAAATTTCATTTCCTTTCAATTTATATATCACATTCATACATCATATACTTATATAATTCCATTTTTTGTTATATAAAATCATTTCTTTGTTGTTAATCCTTGTTTGCATTATAATAATGACAACATTTATTAGAGCACAATAACAAACAAAAAATGATAATAATCACCATTATCATTCTCTAACAACTAGGCACACCATATATACCATAATAATTTCTGAAAATGATTCCTTAATATAAAATATATTTAAGGTAAAATTATTTCATTTACCCAATTTCAAAGTAATACTATGTCCAATTGCTCTGTTCAAGTATTTAGAGATCCCTATCAATAACATTAGTTACTTGTATTGACCAGAATCCATAATCCACGGATCAACCAACACAATATAAAATAATTTTTATATCACTAACAAATACGTGCTCATATACAAACACACACACACACACTCAAACTCATTATAAGGCATTCCATTACCTTATCTCTAAATGAGTTACCCCACCAAAGCCAACGTTCTCGCTTAACCTTCAGCTCTAATACCGAATGTTATAAACTGGATTTCGGCCCTTAAAAATCGACACTAATACGTCCACTGTATTACATACCGAGAAATCGAATGTCGGGAAGCCCGATTGTTAGGGAAAAAGAAAGAAGGAAGAAAGTAGGAAGAAAGTAGGAAGAAAACTAAAAAACATAGAGTCTCACAGCGGAACGCATAATCTATAATATACCACAGATCTTTACACAAAAGCAAAACTGTAATATGTGTATATACGACATCAATCAAAGTATACTAACCTATTTCAGCCTAGACAATTATAACAACATGTCCTTACAATTAGAGATAGATACAACAACGGATACAGCGGAAAAGAACCATCCACGTGAATACGTCTCTGGGCCTCCAACTCTTCTTCTGAAGCTTCAAGCATCCAAACTAATCTGTAATATGCTCGGTCTGACCCGAGCATTATAATAAAATAACACCCGAGTCAGTCTAAAAAACCAGCGTGAGAAAACACACCTAACTGGATTTAAATTATATAAAAAATCTTTGAAATCAAAGGTATCTCATAAGTCCATGCTGAGCATAAACACAGACGGGTTTTTACCTACGATAACAAAAACCCTTTTTATAGAAAATCCATTGATATTATAATAATGTCTAGGGGTCAAGGTAAAATATGAATATAGCTGAAATGCTTGCATCTCACATTCCAACATATTTGGTATAAAACTAAAACCGTAAGGCTCGTATTGGAGAATGGATTCCATACTATAACAAGGTAAGGGACTACCTTCCGAAGGTACATCTCTAGATAAATGCACCGAGGTCTGACAAGAACTTCTTGTACCCCTACCACACAGGACTAGCCTACCACTTGACTAGTAGTACCAAATATGATCATCCCTCCATTAATGGGCCCCAAAGCATACAAATGAGAGGTAATAACCGATCTAGATTTGGAATGACCATACCCTACTTGGGAGCTACCCACTTGGCCCTGCTGCATGCCCGATTTTTGTCATTTCCTGGTTGATGAGGTCCGAGGCTACACATAGCACTTCCCACTTGGAATGCTAATACTGCCTTCCAAGCAACAATGCAATACTAGCATTCATCCATACAAGTCCATTTTGGGATTGAATGAAACACTCGAGAGCTTCGTTTCCAATTCCATCATTTTTAAGATGTCTTCACCTCGTAACGCATTCGTTGGATCGAAGTCGTTTTCGGATAATATATCCGATCCCAGTCACTTCGAAACAATGTTCAATAATTTTTGGTAAACTCAACCCCGGTTCTTTAGGAAATAAACAGTCAAAGATAAGACCGGAGATCACCTCCTAACCGTTAGTGGACGGATTCCCTTATCATTGTCCTAGGAGAATGAAACGAGACTTATACGCATAGTACAACATCATCAGAGATGACTATGCCATATAACTCATGCGTTTCTCATAAATATTTCCAAAGTCACGTTTGTGTCCAAATTCGATAGTCGGTTAGTTAACTATCGAATAACAAACATTCAATCAGGGATTTATTTCATAGGGAAAACCAACATTGGTTCAGCATATAAGCAATCACTAGCCTCGTTTTATAAACCTTTCATAATATAAAAACCACTTTGTAAATTACTTGTATAAGAATACTTTTACATAGATATATCCACCAATTCCTATAATTTCCATACTTAGAAAATATCACTATACTTATATCAACGGTATAAGTATATACACTAGATTGAAAAAAATGTTCTTTTCATTCAATTCTCAAATCATTTATAATTCCCTTGCAATCTTCCAAACCATTTATAAACCATTTTATAAATCTCCGTAAACCATTTATAATCCCTTTATAAAAATTCAATCTCTTATAAGCTTCTTGTACATTTCAAAGATCACTGATAAACCTTTTATAAATCCATAAACCATTTATAAAGCTTCTTTTATAAATCTATATCCTATTTCTAAAATTCATTTATAAATGTCTAATCATTTATAAATTCTTTCACCTTGCAAATAACCTTTCCTTAACTCTTCAACCATTTTATAACTCATTTATAAAATCTAAGTCTTTCAACTCCATGCATGGGTTTCAGAAGCATTTATAAATAATTAAAAATCCTTTACTTCAAAACACCATTATATAATAATGGTTATCAATAATAAACATTATAAATAAATAGGAATTATTAGCTTTAAAACATCTTAAAATATTTGTTAATAAAATAATAGTAATTAATCCTTACCATTATAATAATAATAATAATTAAAGTTCAAAACCTTATTAATAATCCTTATTGTAAATTTCAAAACCAAAATTATTCTTAAATAATTAACCTTTTCACATTTTTATAAATTCTTTAAAACCATATTACTATAAACAAATACTTTTAAACAATACTAATATAACATAAATAACTTTGAAATAATATTACTAAATTAATTAACCTCAAAACATATTAATATAATTAAATAACCTAAAAATGATATTACTATAATTAAAAACAAATATTAAAATACTATTAATATAATTAAATATATAACCTTTAAAATAAAATATTTCCAAACCCAATTTCGGATTTAAAAATCGTTTCTTGTCTCAAAAACCAATTCCAACTTAAACGGCAATTTATAGTATTTTTAAAATACTAATTGAGTAGCCACCCAACACTTAACCAATTTTGATATTGATTTTTTTCTATCACTATTGGTTTTTATTTTCAATCATATAACGATGTTATAACCATAATGTCCACAATCATGTTCATTTTTCAATAATCCATATAAATTATATATTGCAACAATTCACTAATAGCAAGGAATCCCATTGGATCATTCTAACCTGTTTCCTCCTGCATAACAAACGTTATATAATCATAAAATATAATCAACCGCTTCGAGATGTGATTCATATACAAAGAGTCATCCGCTCTTACACGGTAACTTAATAGGGTCTCATCCGCTCCACTAGGCGGCAATATTCAATCCAACTAATATAAATAATATAATTCATTCAAACAATCATCCAACAATTTTTATCAACTATATATCATACTAGTTAACCAAAAAGGTGAGTTTAACTCACCGAAATTTTCTGTTGTCGCCGAGGTGTTCCGATTTGGAACTAAAATTGAATGGTCGTCTGATTTTATCCAAAATTTCCACTCTCTCCAAATCCATCCAAACCAATTCCATCGCGAAGCTTTCGTCTATATGAGCATAACGCAAAAAGTTTCGTCTCGATCAGACCTCTTATGAAGGAGTTATCAATTTTATAAATTATCGATACATTTTTAAATAAAAATAAACAAACAATTACAAGTTATGTTAAATTACAATTATACCCCTGATCTCTTTCTTCCCAAATTACTGATACTCTCCTGTACATGCCATTGATACACATGGCCGAGCACCATGCACCACTCCCCAATCAATGATCCTCCAAACCGAACCCGCCATCGAATTTCTCTGGTCGATCTCCACCTACTTGACACCTCGCTCCCCTCTCCGAGCCACCGCATCAAATTGCGACCGCAGCCCCTCTCCCACGCTACAGTGCTCGAATGCACTCCGCTCCAACCCACCGCACCACCTCAAAATTTGCGCCGAGGTGGAATTCCCCTTGCCGAAACCCTATACATCCTCGAATATGCCTAATTCGAACTCACATCCCCATAAATCAAAACCCTAGTTCGACAAGCCACCACGACGTCACAGTCAATCATCCCCAAAACTGCTGCACTCTCTCTCAAGCATGTCTAAATGATGATCATGTCTAAATTTTTGAAGTTTTTTTTGTTTATCTTCTGGACTGGTTTTAAAGGAGAAAAGAGGGACGGGTTTTTGAATAGGGGGTATGGGCTTGTACATAAATGGGTAGAAATAAGGGTATGGGCTGATGTGAATGGTCAAATCCAAGAAAATATATTATTTAAATTCAAAATATCTTGTTATATAATTTCAGACCCCAATGAAGACCTGCCGCCTGGCGTTCTATATGTTATACCCCTATTCCGAACGCAATAGAACTAATTTCAAGACCTAATTCGATCGCATGCAGAAGATATGAACCCCATTATTATATTAATTTTTCAATATTAATTTTTACGCATTTCGATCTTACATGGCCAAATGGTACATCCGATTGCCATGAAATTTAACGGTGTATTATAATTTATTATTACTGATCTAATGAAATTGGTTTCGTCGAAATCCGAGATAGTGCCCCGGAATGCTATTTTCACTTGTTAATTAAAACAAGTTATGTTCAAAATCAATTAAATCACTTCTAAATCCAATCTAAAAGTTTTATTACCTTCATTCTTATTAATAGAAATTAAATAAGCTTTTAAATCATTTTTATCCAACTTAATCCCAAGATTCAATAACCAAAACCGAAAAGAGGGACGGGTTTTTACCTTACGATTACCAAAACATTTCATATGAAATCCTCTGATATTATAATAATGTCTAATATACAAGTACTTATTAATCATATCTGAAATTGTTACATTAATTAAATTCCAGCATACTAGGTTCTACAACCAAAACCGAAGGCTCGTATTGGAGAATGGATTCCAACTATGAAAGGGTAAGGGTCTACCCACTGAATCCATACACCTCTAGATAAAATGTATGGGTGGCTAAAACACGTTGCACCTTTGCTACTCAAGATCGGCACTACCCCCTTCTCGAGTAGCACCGAATATGATCACCCCGTGGTTGAAATCAACAACCACTCAATGGGATCCCAAAGCATACAAGAATATTGCTCTAGACTTGGGATGATCATGCCCTACTTGGGTGCGACCCACTTAGCCCTACCGCATGTCCCTGCTTTATTCATTTCCCGGGTGTGAGGCTCGAAGAGGCCACGCTCTTACCATTTATCTAGCACTTCTCACTTGGAATGCTAACACTGTCCTCTAGGAAACAATGCAATGTCAGCATTCATCCATACAATTTCGTTCTGGGACTGAACGAAACAATTGAGAGCTCCGTCTCCAATTCCATCATCTTCAAGAAGTCTTCACTTTGAATGCTTAATTTGGATCGAAGTGGTTTTCAGATAATATATCTGATCCCGGTCTCTTCGAAATAACATTCCATAATTCCCGGTAAACTCAACCCCGGTTCTTAAGGAAATAAACAGTCAAAGATAAAAACGGAGATCACCTCCTAACCGTTAGTGGACAGATTTCCTTATCATCATCCTAGAAGAACGAAATGAGATTTACATGCACTGTACATCATCATCGGAGATGACTATGCCACATAATGCACTTGCTTCTCCTAGATATTTCCAAAGTTACTTCTGGGTCCAAATTCCGATAGTCGGTTATTTAACTATCGAATAACAAACATTCAATCAAGGATTTAATTCCATAGGAAAACTAACATTTAGTTAAGCACCAAGCAACACTAAGCCTCCTCAATTAATCTTTTCATTAATTAAAACCATCTTGTAAATACTTGTATCAAAATACTTTTACAAAGATATACTCACAACCTTTATATTTTCCATACTTAGAAAATATCCATAAACTTATCTCAACGGTATAAGTATATTTTCCAAACACTGAGGAAGATCTCTCTTTTACCAAATTCTAAAATCATTTATAAACTCCATTGTAAATTTCTAAAACCATTTATAAACCAAATATAAATTATTTCTCAAATCATTTCTGAACCCTTTATACAACAATGCAATTATTTATAAATTCCTTTTTATAAATCTATAAACCCATTTCTAAAATTCGTTAAAAATATTCATATATTAATAAACCCCTTTACCTTGTAAAAATATTCCTTTAAATCTTCAAATCATTTTATAAGCTCCTCTTATAAAAATCCAAGTCTGTTGGCAAAACTCTATTTATTAATATCGAAACCATAATAAATAAATAACTATTATTAATTTTTAACCTCTTAAAAATAATAACTAATAATTCAAACTATTATTGATGAAACAATTGTTAATCTTTACTATATAAATAATAATAACAAATTACCAAAATATTATTAATAATCGGTACTACTAATTTCAAAACATATTAATAATTTACATAATTACATTTTCAAAATTATTTAAGTATTTATAAATGACTTTAAGCAATATTAACATGAATAACCAACTTTAAAACATAATATATTTCCTTGGTAAAAATATATTCTTAAATCTACAACCCAATCACTTCCATATTTATAAAACTACATTTAAGAATCTCTTTCCATTTTATAAAAACATCCTTTCACAAAACCCATTTATTTATGAATTCCAATTATAACTTTATTTTCTTTATGAATCTCACTTATTCATAAATCTCGTTTAAAAACATCAATCACCCTCCGTTTTAATTTTCCATATGGATAAATTACTTTCTATTTATAAAAATATCATTTAACATTTCAAATTTACCGTTACCTTCAATTCCCAAAATAGAGTTAACTATTTCTAAAATATCATTCCGTATCTTAAAATAAATCCACCGTTCGATTTATTCTCCAATTTATTAAACCATAATAGTTTCCTTTAATTTATAAACCCCGTTTATAAATATGTACTTTTATTATCGAAATATGATTTTACAAATCTTTACTTCCTTTGTAGAAATATCTCCCTTGTAAATTATCCAATTTATAAATTTCATATTTATAAATAAATCATAATATATGTACCTATATACATATATATCACTTTATAAAAGATGATTAATAAATATTATATCAAATATTTCTAATTTCTTTTAAAACATGTCTCTTTATTATAAAAGACGGAATTATTCTCCAATATTTTAAAATCTATATTTTACAGTTCGGAAATCTCTATTTAGAATATTTTATAAAACCATATATTTATAATCTCTAAAAATCAAACTTTCATTTTTGAAAAATTATTAAACATATATAGTTTCCAAAACCATCTTTGGAATCCCGTTTAAATCAAATCATTATTTATAGTATTTAATATACCAAAATAGAGCTCAGTGCTACTAAAGCACTAAATAAACAAAATCATATTTATGTCACCTAATGTAACATCCAACATATCATATATCACATTATATATGAAAATAAATCAATAGTGTGAGGAATCCAGTTGGATCCCTCCAACCTGTGCCCCTACATCGGATATAGTATATACTCAAATAATATAAAAATCGACTGCTTCGAGGTGGGATTCGTATACAAAGGGTCACCCGCTCTTACATATGAACGAAATAGGGTCTCATCCACTCTAGGGGTGGAAATATATTCAAACCAACATTATATTTAATATATTATCCAAACAATCAATAACGATTAGAAATAAATATCCAAAACATCCAATAAATAATATTTATTGACTATATAAATTTTCTGATTAACCAAAAAGGCAATTCACATTGATTTTATTTCGTCAAAATATTCCATTTTGAATTAAAATTGAACGAAATTCCAATTTTAATCCAAAATTCCAACTAGCTTCGAATTCGTTCAATCTAATTCCATAGTGTAGCTTTTGTCGATACGATCGCAATGCAACTCGTCTCGTTAAATTTGGACCTCGTACGAGTTCGTTATAGCATTTATAAGAATTTGAAATTAAATAACATAATAATAATAAAATCACTAATTACATTGGTTATAAATTAATTACCCACGTTTAAAACTAAATCATGCTCTGCCCTAACTCGAATTCACGCTCCAGGCACGCACCCCAAATCGCGACATTGCGACTGCAACTCCCCACTGCGCCACCAGCCGTTCCTCCGCCGATGCCTCCAGCCATACCACGTGTGCGCTTGCGCCTACAACCGCTGCACCTTGCATTCGCCGCGACCCACTCCACCTCAGCCATGCTCGAACGATCCCAGGTCGACAACTCGATCATGACCTAACCCTGCCGCTGTTATCGCCGCGCCTACCTTGTTGCCTTGCCTCGCCTCCATGCGCAATTTCGTGGTGGCCATTAGATGTCGAGCATGGTTTTTTTTTTAGTTTTTGATATAAAGGAAAAGCTCCACTCTCCTACAGTCAAGAATAAATAGGAGAGGTATGGGGCAGTACATATGGGAAGGTATGGGCAAAATATGGTTAAGTATGGGCTAAGACATGGTGATTGTAGAATATATATATATATATATATATAATTTTTAAATTTTAAACTATTAAACTACAAAACATCCGAAAATCTCGAACTCTAAACGAGACGTGTTGCATGACGTTCTATATATTATACCCATATTCCGAACGCAATGGAACTAGTCTCGAGCCCTAGTTCGATCATACGTAGAAGATAGCTATTTCAAACCCAATTATATTATATAATTTCTAAAATTAATTCCTATGCGTTTCGATCTCGTACGACCAAACGATATGTCGAATCACCATGAAATTCGACTACATATAATAATTAACTATTACAGATTTAATGAAACTGGTTTCGTCAAAATCCGAGACTGTGCCCTAGAAGGCTATTTTTACATGTTAATTAAAACAAGCAATTTTCCAAAATCAGTTAAATCACTTTTAAATCAAATTTAAAAGTTTAGTATCTTCCTTCTTATTCAAATAGAATTTAAATCAACTTTTGAAATCGTTTTCATTCATATTAAATTCATGATTCAATTATTTAAACAATTTCAAATATTAAATATAACAATTTAATTACCCAATAAATCGCTATATTTGAAATTCAAGTTATTTAACTTATAAAAATAAATTTTCAGTATTTAAAATAAATTAAATATTCTAAATTCAAATGACTAAAATTCTAGGTCGTTACACTCTCCCCCCTTAAAAGAATTTCGTCCAAGAAATTACCAAGTAAGGAAAATGCCCCAACCCATTAACTTTTCAAAAACAATTAGTTAAAATGGATTATCAAATTCTTCTAAGTTGTTTAACTTCTTATAAAAACTTTTCTAAGTCTTTTAGTTCAATTCCTAGTTACTAATTAATACCATTCAAGTTATAAAACCAAAATCCAAAATTTAGTTATAAATTTTTTTCCAAAATTCTCAAAAATATTCTAACGCCTTAAATTTTTGGAAATTTCGCCAGAGTCTCCTTTGTGCGGCTTGATCGTAAAAATTTACAATATATATATATATAATCACATATATACATCTCATCTTCAAGGATGAGACATCCCGTAAGGAAAAATATAAAAGTACGGTATGTAATCCAAGATGTGTACCTTATTATTAGCATTAGCAAGCATATACAATCAATATAATGTGAAAGAGAGCTCTAAATGCGAAGCATACGCCGTTCGCACCTACTAATCACTCAATAACAATGAGAATATGTACATAGAAAATAATATCACTATATAACATAGACTATACCATAACTATATGCTATTTTAGTGAATGTAACAAGAGAACTTATTAAACAAATAACATCCATTCAATTTATTTATCATCATATAAATTTGCATTTCCAAATGTCAACATTATATACTTCCATAACTATTGATTTTTTTCCTTTTCCAATGTCCTCCTCTCCCGCCCTCCTCGTTATCCCGCCCAATACCATCGTCCTTTCTGACATCTCCATTATGTACAATCCGCCACTTCCCCTGCCGCCTGATCCTTCGTCCCTCTCTGATACTCCTCTGCCTCTGTTTGTCCAACCTTGCAATCCACCTGTTCTTCCTCTACCTCCCTCCGTTCATCCTGTCTCTCTTTCTTCCACATTTTCATCTTCCTCCAACTCCTTTTGGAGCTTTCTATTCAAGAAACTTCCCAAGAACGCCGGTTCTTATAGCCCCAAATCATGCTCACAGAAATACAATGATGTTGGTGACCTCATTTTACCAGCTGATGTTCTATCCATTGGCATGAACTACTGGGGTAACAATCTAGTAGGTTTTTTTCTTGATAAAAACCTCTCTTATACCATAGTAGTTCAGCACCTGAAGATTATTTGGCATGGCCTAGAAGGTATCAAAATTAGATCTGATGGCAACATGTCTTTCTTTGAATTTGATGATGAGGAAAGAAGACAAAGAATACTAAAAGCTAACCCTATGATTATTAGAGGTAAAGTATTCATTGTCACAAAATGGCATCCAACTATTGACTGTGTTAAAGAAGAAATCAAGTGGAATTAAGATGGAAAATTTGTTAAAATTGTTTATTGTAAATAAACAATGGATTTTGAATAAATAAAGTGGAATTAAGATGTTAGGTTGGTAATAAATTGTGAATAATAGAAATATGTTAATTTGGTGGTTAATTAATTGAATTAAGTGAGATGAAAGAATTTAATTCAACTTCAATCGGTTGAAATAAATACCTAATGTTGGAAATAAATATATATAATGTTGAAAATAAAGTTTTAAAACTTTATTATGTTAGTTTGTGATAAAAATGAGCACTTTAGGGTTTTAATTTGAGAAAATGCAATAATTTTGCAAATCATTGCCAAATGTGATTTTTATTTATTTTAAATGAAGTATTTGAATTTATTATGATATATTTTACAAATAAAAAGGTTGAATTTGTTCTAAATAATTTTTGGATGTAAAAAATGTTGTTAAAAAGGTGTGTTACATTTAATTGTATAAGAAAATGGTTTTTGTGTAATTTTGGTTGTTAAAAATAGTGTTTTAGGTAATCAAAGGTGTAAATTGGAGTATTTAAGTAAAAATAAGAGTTTGATGTTGGAAAATAGTTTTAAATAGCTAAAATAAATTTTATATGATGTAAACCATTTTTGTAAACGTAAAACATGTTAATTTGATTTTATTAAGGTTGAAACATGAAGTTGTGATAAATTATATGGTTAAATAATGAGAATATGTGTAAATAAAATGAAAACATGAATTAACTTAGTTAATTTTAGCTAAGTATTAACACATAGACTATTGGGTAATGGGTTTAAACCCAAACCCATTTCTCGAATGAGCAGGAGAGTTGGAAATGAACTGTACGTTCATTTTCTTTCTCATTCAAACTTTCCCTGTAAACAACCAAAAAAGAAAATAATGGCTGCCATCTCTCACAACCCAATTCCAGCTCCAAATTAATCAAAATAAAAAGAGAAACTCAGGGAAAATTGTAAATTAAAGAGAGTAGCAGGTAATCAAAATCCAAAATCACAAATTTAATTCATCCATTTCAATTTTGAGAGTTTGGGGTTGTCTGTAATTCATTTGTTTCTACCTGCATGTCTTTTTCTTGCCAGTAATAAGTTCTTAGAGCTTCTCCAGGACATTAAGGTCATAGCTTGGAACTCAGAATCGCTTAATATTGTGCTAAGGTGAGTTAAAAACTCACAAATTCTAGCTTGAATCAGGTTTGCTAGCTTATAAACGATGAATTTTGCTTACTGTAAACAATTATCTGCTTCTTGAAAGTTACGGTAAGAAATTGTTTAGAGTGCTTCTTTGTGTCCTCATATATCTTTATCCTTATCATGAATTCATGCTGGAATTTTTTGGGATTGTTGTTAATGTGCAGTAGTTTGTGCATGCAAAATTTCATTGTCTAAATCATTTGGGAAAGGCTTGAATTTGTTGCTCAAAGATGGAATCAAACAAGGCAGAAATGCTTGTAGAAAAATCGCATCCAGATGGTCGACCAAAAGACCATAGGGTTCGACCCAGGCAAGAGATAGGTCGACCTATGCCTCTTAAAGGTCGACCTTAGGGTCGACTTGAGTATGTTTTTGTTCAGTTTGTTTTCCCTTGTTCTTTTGTGTTCTTCAGCTTGTTTCAGCGACTTTTGCAACTTGTTTTTGTGAAATTTTGAGATGTTTTGAAGGGCATAAAACCTATCATTAGGTAAGCCAACATTAGAGTTGATTCATATTTCGAATTGATGAGTTTTTGAGATGATTTCTTATGCCGATTTTATGGCATTTTTGAGGATTTCTGTTGTTTTCGAGCACGGGTTTTCTAAAACAATTTCGAAATGATTTTTATAATAAAATGGCATTTGAAATAAATATTTTACAATATTTATAAATTATTTTAAAGCTATTAAAATTTATATAATCTCTATAATAAAGAGAAATTTCAAGGGTTTTTTTCCAAACGATTTCAGAAATTGTTTTAAAAACTAGTTATCTCAAAAACCAATTATTTTCTATATAAAATACACGTGTTTGCACTCTTCGAGCGTAAGAGAAAGTGAATTAAATGATTTAGTAAAACATGTAGTATGAGGCACATGCGTTTACTTTTTCGGTTAATTCCGGACTTATTCGTTTGAAGCTAATTTTTGCATACTCTTCGAGCGTATGAGAAAGAGAATTAAACGATTTAGTAAAACATGTGGTATGAGACAAATGCGTTTACTTTTTCGGTTAATTTCGGACTTGTTCTTTTGATGCTATTTTTATGGACCTTCGGGTAGATTTCCAGTACTGGACCTTCGGCTCATTTGTCCTTCGGGATGTTGTCCTTCGGGATGTTTTGTCCTTCGAGATGTTATCCTTTGGGATGTTTATCCTTCGGGACGTATTTGGCGCCTTATTTTGAGATACAGTACTTGGCGGGCTTCGGCCATTTTTATTAAGCACGTGCTATCTTTTGTGATGTTTTCATGGTTTATTTGTGATTTTCCAAATGTATCGCCATTTCGAGATTATTTGGCCTTTTGAGCCGTTTGAGACATTATTATGTGGCGATTACATTTTGGAGTTTGAGCACTTAATCGAGTTCTACATATTATGATTTGTGATTGCCATCTTTTGGCACTTATTTTGAGATTTATAATCTCCTTTTAGGGAGTATTTGTGATTGCCATCTTTTGGCGTATTTTCGAGATTTGGGATTTTCTATTTTAGGATTTATTTTTGATCTCCATTCTTTGGCGAATTTTGAGTCTTGTGATCTCCTATTTAGGAGTTATGGTTTATGAAAACCATTATATTGACTTTTGTATATGTCGATGATATTGTTGATTCATGAGTTTTGATTCATGACACAAGCTTCAGAGATCATACGACGAGAATACTATACGAAAGCGATAAAAAGAGAATAAGCGTATATTGTGCACTACAAAGGAGACACGACTACAATCCAGAGATTAGCATGAATATTTTATTGTATTGAGTCTTAGAATATTGTTAAAATCATTCCTCAAGTAGTCACACACACAAATTATTATACATTAATTTATACATGAAAAAGTGTGCACTGTGCAATTGACAACAGGTCGGCCGACCGACCATGTAACGACCTCGGATTTTAACCAAATTTAAATTAATAATTTATTTAATTTTTGAATAAAAAATTGTGTAATTAATTGATAAATGAATTCGAGTTTCCCCGAATCTAAATAAAAATATATTAAATCATTTTAAATATAAATATTGTACATATATGTGAATATATATGTATACGTGATATATGAGTAAAATTGAAATTACATATATATGTATATATATATATATTGATTTTGAGTTTAAAATCTCAAGTAAATGGTTTAATAATATTTTGAGTTATAAAAAAAAATATAGAGAAATACAAGACAAGTATTAAAGTTGAAAATAGAATTTAAGTTAGAAGTACATTTTTAATTTGGAAATAGAAATTAATATATATATATAAGATAAATTTTATAGCTTTGTAAAATGGGAAGTATACATATACAAGGCATAAAACAAAAGGATATATATGAAAGGATGGTACAAACAAACAATATATATTTCAAATATGATGAGTATGAACACTTAAACAAATATATAAAAGCAAGCTATGTATATACATTTGTAAAAGAAGCCATCAGACCTGCATTGTACAAATGAAGAAAGAATATATATTTTGTACAAAACAATTGATACCAAAATCTCTTTAGCCACCAAATTGTCTTCAGCCGAGATAAGATGGAAGCAAATAAAAATAAGCTAATAAAATAAGACAATGGAAATTAATAAAGTACATAAGCAAGACAAAGACAAGGAACATAAACACAGCAAAGAAAATAAAATATCTTTGTACAAATAAACAAAGTATATAGGAAAAAAAATCAACATACAAAAAGGCTGTCAGGTAAGTAAGAATATGTATAAGTATGGAGACATATACCTTGGCATTAAATGCAATATCATCTCAGCCGAGATGTTGGCAAGTATAATATGTTGCCTGTAAAATAGGAATGCAAGACAATAAGAATATGAAACATAAAGGACAAGCAATTAATGCCACATCTTCAGCCATACCCTATTGTATATACAAAACAATATAATTAACCTGCACAAATTAATACATACCTTGCTGTCACAAACAAGGAAATATAATATCACCTGTAGCTTGTTTATTAATATCAACCTCATTTCATTTCGTTCATCTTAAACTAAAACAAGAAAAAAACTGAAGCATCATATTTTAAACTTAAACAACATTATTTTCTTCAATCTGGAATTGTTACTGCATGCAAATCTAAACAACAAAGCAACTCAAGTTTTATTAAAACAAAGAAGATTTGGCCTTTCAGTTTCAAGTTTTCAAAGTAAAGGCTCTGTTCTCATTTGTTTCAGGTGAGTAACTTCATTTTCTTTTTAAAAATGCTTAAGTGTATGGTTGCTTGATTTATGTCTGAAATAAATTGTATTTGTGGTTATATATTTCTGTGTAGGATGAATGCATGTTTGTATAACCTGTAAGTCATCTCTGTTCAAAATTTGCAAACTAAGTTTATAATTCAAAAATTATTTTCTCTTGATCCAAGCAAAATCTGGATTCATGATTTAAACAAAACTCGATTGTTTTATCATAAGCTTTAATTCCAAATTTTATTGAAGTTAAAACAACTTAAGCATGACTCTGGAAATCAAGAAATCAGAGCCAAACTCTAAATACGTCAAAAATTTCAACTTCTTGTTTTACGACTTCAGGTATATAGACTGAATTCTCATACTTTAACTTGATTTTTAAGGTAAAAATTATGATTTTTAGTGCTGAGAATAGTGAGGTTTCTCGAGTTGATGGGTTTGGTTTTTTCGTCGTTTGCCATCGATCGCCAAGTCCAGGGGGTTGATATTTCAGTCGAAGGTGGCCTAGGTGGTAGGGATGTAGGGAAAAATGCTAGCAGATATTTTTATCAATCGTGGTGGCCGAACGTGGTTGATCTAGGGCTTAAGAACAGTTTTGGTTGACTTTGGGTTCCAGGATAATGTGACGTCGATGATGGATCGAGATCGATCGGTCTAGGGGGAATCAATGCGTGAGGGTGTGAGGAAGCTCTGGACAAGTTCGCGTGGTTTCTGGTGGTCTTGGGTGGCGGAACGAATCGATTTGGTCGATCGAAGTTTTGTGCCAGTTTGGGTTGGAAGACCCAATCTCGAGTTCGTCGTCGTTTTAGGTTCCTGGGTGATCATGAGGCTCGAGGAGTTCATCACCGATGTGTGGAAGGTGGCGAAGTCGATCAGAGTTCGCCAGAACTCCGGTGCATGTGCACGCACGTATCAATGTATCTGGGAGTATTGTGGAGTTTGGGGAAGAAATCGATCTTGGGGAGTTCGTATGCTGGCTCGAGAATGGTATCGGGTTTTACTCGCGTATGTTTTTAAAAAGGGTTAAAAGTTAAAAAAAAAATTTAACAGAGAAAATGGTATCGGGTTGATTAAGGGGGGGGGGGGAACTCGAAGCAGGGAGCATTTGGACTCGGGAAGGACTCGAGTAAGTCTCGGGTTAGATATAGAAACAGTTTCAGTCTTGAAACAAAACATAGATTTTTAGAAAACTTTTTAACCCAAGTTTTAAATAAATAGTTTTGATTAATAAAGATTTAATGATGATTTATTTATGATTTGGATAAATGAAGTAATTAAAGGGTTAAAATCATTAATGAAGAATTATTAATTAAATATTAATTAATGATTAAAATTGATTAATCAAGTGATTAAGCAAGGATAATTAATGGTAATTAATTGAGGGTTAATTAATCTGATTAATTAAGGAAGATTAATTTAAAGGATAATTAAATAATTAAAGGATAATTATTTAATAATTAAAGGTTGATTGATTTATTAATTGAGGTTGATTAATTAATAACTAAAGGTTAATTAATTTATTATCAAAGGTTAATTAATAAATGATTAAAGGTTAATTAAGTAAAATGGTTTATAATTAATTAATGATTAATTAACCAAGATTTGTAGTTATTCATAAGTAATTAATCTGGTATAAATTAATTATAATCAGATATTAATTGATCTTACTTATGGATGTTTGGATTTTATTGAATGATTGAATCATTTGATATTCCCTGATCTGTGATGCTTTGTGATATATCCTGATTTATGTTGTGATCTATAATATAATTAACTATCTATGATGTAATTTATTATCTGTGATATATATATCTGTGTTATGTGAATGAAAGATAAGCGTTATAGTTATACCGCTTATCAACTATATTTCTATATCCCGATATGTGATGATTGAATGGTGTTGCACTATTGTGTGAAACCCCTGGACTACACCATACACACACAAATATGGATTTCACGTGGAAATCGGTTAAGACACAGATGATTTAAAATTAATACTTTTGAAATTGAAATTTTAATTTCAATTGATTTTGGAAATTGATTGGGTTTAAAGTTAAAAGCTTTTGAAATGGAATTTCAAAGATAAAACTTATTTTCGAATAACTTGATTAAGTTTTGAAATTTAAATAATTTAATTTGAATTCAAGTTTGAAATTGAATTCTATGATTCAAAACTAGGGATTTAATATGCTGTACAAGTTATATGAATTTAAACTATTTTAAAAGTATAATTTTGGGAATTTGAATTTAACCCAAGGATTTCAACTCGTATGAATGAATCAGATTTTCTGAAATGAAACTGTTTGTTTTCAAAGGAATAAAATCTTTCAGATAAGAAATGAAATTCCAGTTTAATTAAAGGAATTTCAAGATTGAATTGAAAAAAATGGTTTTCCAAGTTATGAATTTTTTTTTGAAAACTATGAATTGAATCTATTTATTTTTAACAGATTTAAAATGGTGATTTGTTTAAACCATTCGAAATGGAATTGTTTTGAAAGCTATGAGTTAAATCTTTGTTTTAAAGATTTAACGAGTTAATCAAATTGAAATGGAAATTAATTTGGAAAATCTGTGAATGAATCTTTTGTTTAAAAGATTAAAGTGTGGAAAATTGTTTAAACCATTGAAGGTTGTTAAAATGAATCTTTTTGTTTAAAGATTTGAAAATGGTAATTTGTTAAACCATTTAAAGAAAGGTTTTGGGTAATAAGTCGTGACTTAATTGAACTCCCAATATCCATATATTTTTAAATATTGCGCTCATTATTCGGTTTAGCCGGGAGAGGACCTTTGTGTCATATAACCCATTCCGAATAATGATACGTCGTAAATGGATTGCATTTGAAGACCGGTGGTGAAGACCGGATATTTTCGAAAACGAAAGGACAACTCGTCGAATGTCTCTGCATCGACTGGTCCCCGGTATAGAGATTTGATCACCCTTCGTGATGGGAAGTCCGGACGTGATTAGAAAATTATCCGGAATTGCAAGGGCTTCTTTGGAAGTGCCTTCGGTTTTGTTCAAACCCGGAACAGACTTGTATGGTTACATGTCTGACATTACATTTTGAGATATAAAGCTGATTTCTTTCAAATACATTTCTATTTGGTGGCGGAGAATTTATTCTCTTAGCTTAACACCCTTCTCTGAGACATACGAGCTCAGAGGTTATGTAGTTGAAGGTTATCAGCGATATATTCCCAATTTGGTAATGTGACATGCTGAGTGTTGCTGTGTGTTGATGGTCATTTGCTGATCATTTGTGATCAAAGCATGGCTTTGTGAAAAGCGTAGCTTTGTGGACGAGACCTCTTCGGACCTCACAACCCAGAAATGGTCGAAACAGGAATATGCGGCAATGTTATGAGGGTCGCGCCCTTTAGGGTATGTCATTTCCTTCTGGAAAAGGGTGGTATCATGGTATGGAGCCCAGATACTTACTCATGTGGACACACTTTATTATTATGTGTGATGTTGGTTACCGAGGCCTCGGATAAAGGTCCCAAAGGACCGAGAGGTGGCATATTCGTGAGTTACCTAGTTACAGGGGTAACCCGACCTTGTGTTGGCAGAGAGTAGTTGTCTCTCGGGACGTCCAGCCAGAGGCGATCCCATTCGGCAGTAGGAAAAGAAGTTCCTTGGCCTGACCATTTGTTGGAAATCCAAAGAAACAATACGAACCTTGTACGGTTTTAGTTGTATAACCTGCTATGGAATGTGGCGGTAACCTGCTATTGAACATAGTAGCTATAGTAGGCATACAATAATGGTTGTATGTTGGCTAAGATTAATATTATACTTTTGAAATTTTTTCTGCACTATGCACTGGTAATAATATCCAATGATTTGTTTTGCGTAGTAAGCATCTTTGACTATCATAAGGAGAAATCTCCTCCAATTCTGCGTTTGCATTGTGTGTGTGTGCGGGAGGCCTTATGGTAGTTTCATTTTCCAAAAGCATTGCGAAATTCAATTTTACCTTGTTTTAAAGATAAGTTGTTTTTGTTGCTCACACCAGTCCCATGACTGACCCGGAGTTTATTGTTCCCTTCCTAAACTCTGGGTGCCCACCATTTTCCACACGGGCAGTCTAGAGTTGGGTTTTTCAAATATTCAGGTTAGTAGATTATCTGGAGCTAGTTCAGTATTTGGAGTTCATTCATCGGAGTTGCTCATCTTGGAATTGTGGATTCATTTTTGTCTGAAGATCATTTTGGAGTTATCACTTCTATTGATATTGTTCCACTGCTGATGTTATCTTTTCTTTCCGCTGCTATTGTCATTGTATCATATCTCTGATATTGTTGTATCATATTGATATCATTGTTGTATATCATTCTGGATATTGTATTCATTTGAGTTGTATATGATATCATTATTTTCTTTCTTCCGCTGTGTTGTTATACTTAATGGTGTTATAAGCTCCAGCGAATCGGATTTGAACGGTTGAATCTGCGGCATTCTAGTACAAGCGAAGTACGGATGTCGATTTTCGAACGCGAAAAATCTGAGACGTTACAGACCAGGAACTTCGGTCGACCGACTCTATGTCAGTGCACAGATATGCACTGTTCTGTGTACGCTTTTAAAACTCAGCTGACCGGCCAGTTTTCTCGGTCAACCGACCTGAGAATAACGGCTAGTTTTCTGAAGAGTTGCGATCGTTCGTGAAGAGGAATCTCCTTCAATCTAAGAGATACAGACACAACTTTTGATTGAAACTCTTCATGAAAGATTGTAACTATTCTACAACTATATAAACATGTTCAATTCACTTCTACAACAACAAATTCTTGTTTATAATTTTGAAATATATTCTCTATTATTCTCTGCAAATAAAAATCATTCATTCTCATTCAATATCACTAGAATCCTTGAATTAATTCATATACTTCGATTCTACGTGATTATCTTCCTTCTAAATCTTCACACACATATATACTCTTGAGGATTTGATTATAGGAAAGCTGTACTATCAAAAGACAATCAGTGTTATTCAGAACACATTCGTCAACAAGTTATTTGAATTAAGTTGAAGTCCTCTTCGGCTGTTGAGGCGGAAAACTTCCTGTTCGGCTGCTCAGGTGTCGTATACCTATTCCTCCGGGTTAAGTGAGGGGTTTAGTTTAAATCCAGAGGGTATTCTGGGACTGGACGTAGAACGGGAAGTTCGAACTAGTATAAAAATTCCTGGTGTGCTTACTTTAATTTTTTACTGCTATTATCAGTTTCCGCATTTATATACCATATTACACGATCCTTAGTACTGCACGTACACTTTCATTTGGTATCAAAGCGGGTTATCCTATAACCGTCACAAAGTTATTTGATATCTATTTCTAGTAATATGGCAACAACACATACTAACGATTTTGACACTAACACTAGTTTCACAGAGGTTCAATCAACTTCACGACCTCCACTTTTTAATGGTATAAATTATAATTATTGGTCAACTAGAATGAGAATCTGTATGAAATCTAGTGGATTTGATATCTGGAATGTTATACAAAGTGAGTACACAACTCCTACTGGAGAATACTCAACTTGGAGTAACACACAAAAACTAGATGCTACATCAAATGCAAAGGCTATGAATATTTTTTTTGGTGCATTAGATAGAAATGAATTCAATAGAGTTAGCATGTGCACTTCTGGTTATGAAATTTGGAGAACTCTTAAGATAACACATGAAGGAACGAACAAAGTTAAATTAAACAAAATCTCTATGTTGAAAAATCGATTTGAAAATTTCAAAATGAGGCCAAATGAATCTATAAATGATATGTACTCTAGATTTCAGGATATTTATCATGCTCTACTATCATTAGAATTTTTTTTACTGATTTTGATATTGTCACAAAAATCTTAAATTCTTTAACGGACGAATGGGAAAGAAAAGTCCTAGCCATTGAAGAAGCAAGTGATTTGTCAACATTAATACCAGAAGAATTGATAGGTAATTTAATGTCCTACGAAGTAAATTTGCAGGCAAAGAGAAATGGAGCACAAGAAAAGAAGAATGTGGCATTTCAAGCAGAAAAAGATGACTCCGACTCAAAGAATGAAGATATGGCAATGATTGCTAAAAATTTCAAGAAGTTTCTGAAATTCAAAAGAAATAAATTCAGGGGAAACAAAAATAATTCCAACAACAATAGCAAACCATCATCTTTAGCAATGGAATGTTATGAATGTCACAAGAAAGGTCACATGAAGAAGGATTGTCCAGAACGTATAAAGGGCAATTTTAAGAAGGACAGATTCAAACGAAGAGCTTTTTCAGTCACTTGGGACGACACTGACTCATCATCCTCATCAGAGAGCGAAAGTGATAATGAAAATGAACAAGCAAAAGTATGCTTCATGGCTTCGTCAGACGATGTAAGTGATCTTACTTTTGAAGATTTAATTGAAATTAATTATGAATTAGTAGACTTAGCAAAGCAACTTAAAAAAAATAAGGAATTGCAAAGAAAGTTAGATAGGACTATCTTAGAAGTAGATATGCTGAAATATGAGAAGAAAATATTAGAAGAAGAACTTGAAATTTCTCAACAATTGAATTCTAACTTATCTTCTCAAATTTCTTCAATATCTGAAGAACTAGAAATTCAGAAAAATAAAAATGATGTTTTATTTTTTGAAAATAATAGTTTAAACTCTAAAATTAAGGATTTAGAATTAGAAAAATCTAGTCTTAAAGTAAAATTTGATGATATCTCTAAAAATATATCTAATTTCAATAAAGGAAGAGAGAATCTTTCTAGAATACTTGAAAATTCTCAATCCACTAACAATAAATCTAGACTAGGATTTAAGAAACAGAATAATTTTGTTAAAAGTAGGATCAATAATAATATTAAAAAGGATATTAAGAAAACAGTTTATCCAAACACTAATACCATCAAGATATGGATTCCAAAATCAAATAATATTCTGATAAGGAATAAACATATCAAAATGTTTATGGAAACGGTTCATAATAACAAAAAATTATGTTTATAAAGGGAATTCTAAACCAGTATGGGTTTGGCTTCCTAAGATTTAACTCTTAGGACCCTAAAAAGAATGGGTACCAACTTTTTATAAACTTTTTGCAGGTACCTCATAAGAAGAGAGGAAAATGGATTTTAGATAGCGGTTGCTCAAAACACATGACTGGAAACAAAGAAATGTTATCAAACATTATATACTCAAATGGAGGAGCAGTCATCTTTGGAGATAACTCAAAAGGATATATCATCGGCAAAGGCGATGTCAGTAGCAACGGTACCTCTAATTTACCTCTCATTACTGATGTTTTATTAGTTAAAAATTTAAAACACAATTTATTAAGTATTAGTCAGCTATGCGATAAAGGTTTTAATATAACTTTTTCAGAAAATAAATGTAATATTTTCGATAAAAATCATAACACTATTTTCGAAGGAATAAGAGATAAAATCATTTATATCTTAAATATGAATGTTAATAATGATTCAAATTTGTGTTTAGTAGCTAAAGAAAATGATTTTTGTCTTTGGCACAAAAGATTTTGTCATGTTAATTTTAATACCATCAACAAATTAGCCAAAAACAAATTAGTTAAAGGATTACCCAATATAAAATTCAAAACTAATATATTTTGTGATGCATGTAAATTAGGAAAATTAACAAAATCTTCTTTTAAATCTAAAAAGGAATATCTACAGAACAACCACTTGAACTTTTACACATGGATCTTTTGGGTCCAACTCAAGTTCAGTCTATTAATCATAATAGATATGTGTTTGTTATCGTAGATGATTTTTCTAGATACACTTGGATTTTCTTTTTGAAAAATAAAAGTGATACTTTCGATAATTTTAAAGTTTTTGTTAAAAGAATTCAAAATATTAAAAGTTTGAAAATTAAAAATATCAGAAGTGATCATGGAGGAGAATTTGAAAATGAAGCTTTTGAACAATTTTGTAACAAGAAAGGTATTAACCATAATTTTTCGTTTCCTAGAACACCACAACAAAATGGAGTTGTAGAAAGGAAAAATAGAACATTACAAGAATGTGCGAGAACTTTATTAAATGGAACCACTTTATCGAAACACTTTTGGGCAGAAGCTGTAGCTACTGCTTGTTATGTATTGAATCGTGTTTCTATTCGACCGTTAACTAAGAATACTCCATATGAACTTCTAAATGGAAGAAAACCAAATATTTCATATCTTAAAGTTTTTGGTTCTAAATGTTTTATTTTGAATACTAAAGATCAGCTAGGAAAATTCTATCCAAAATCCGATGAAGGAATATTCGTAGGATATTCGGAACGAAGCAAGGATTATCGAATTTTTAATAAAAGAACTCAAATTATTGAAGAAAGTTAACATGTTTCATTTGACGAAAATTTTAAAAATATA
The DNA here is from genome assembly GCA_030737815.1 of Allium fistulosum. Lineage (NCBI taxonomy): Eukaryota > Viridiplantae > Streptophyta > Magnoliopsida > Asparagales > Amaryllidaceae > Allium > Allium fistulosum. The sequence goes on along the minus strand of CM060901.1, from coordinate 452,039,589 downwards.
AATCCAAATATTACTATTGATTCTGATGATGAAACTACTCATAATGAAAATAGTAATACAAATGAAAATTTCGATAATGATCATGATATTACTGAAAATAAGAATATTACTCCTAATATAATAAAATCTCCACCTAGAATTTTACGAGATCATCCTGTGCAAAATATAATCGGAGAAGTTAATACGAATGTTAAAACTAGACATCAATTAAATCAAGTTGGACATGTAGCTTTTCTCTCCAATATAGAACCTAAGAATATAAAAGAAGCATCAACTGATGACTACTGGATTCTTACCATGCAAGAAGAACTAAATCAATTCGAACGAAACGAAGTTTGGGAACTCGTTCCTAGACCTAGTGATCAATCAGTCATTGGTACTAAATGAGTTTTCAAAAATAAAGCAGATGAACTAGGAAATATAACTAGGAATAAAGCTAGATTAGTTGCACAAGGATATAATCAAGAAGAGGGAATTGATTACGAAGAAACGTTTGCTCTAGTTGCCCGACTTGAAGCAATACGAATCTTATTGGCTTTCGCGTGTTTTCATAATTTTAAACTTTATCAAATGGATGTTAAAAGTGCTTTTTTAAATGGTTATATAAAATAAAATGTTTTTGTTGAACAACCACCACTTTTCAATCATGAAAAATATCCAGATCATGTTTATAAACTCAAAAAGGCCCTATACGGTTTAAAACAAGCACCACGTGCTTGGTATGATTGTCTTAAAAGCTATTTATTAGAATCTGGTTTTGAAATAGGTAAAGTCGATCAAACACTTTTTATTAAGAAAACTAAGAAAGATATTTTAATAATTCAAATATATGTTGATGATATTATTTTTGGCTCGACAAATGAAAAGTTATGTCAGGAATTTTCGACTATAATGACAAATGAATTTGAAATGTCTCATATGGGAGAATTGTCATATTTTCTTGGATTACAAATTAAACAAGTTGAAAATGGAATTTTTATTAGTCAAGAAAAATATTGTTATAATTTAATTAAACGATTTGGTCTGGAAAACACTTCTGCCAAACCAACTCCAATGAGCACAACTATTCATCTCGATAGAGACGAGGAGGGCAAAAGTGTTGATCAGAAACTGTATCGTAGTATGATTGGATATTTGTTATATTTAACAGCAAGTCGACCCGTTATAATGATGAGTGTTTGTTTATGTGCTCGATTTCAAGCAAATCCCAAAGAGTCACATATGCGAGCAGTTAAACGCATTATTCATTATCTAACTAAAACCAAAGATTTCAGACTATTTTATCCAAAAGAATGTCCTTTCGAATTAGTCTCCTATAGCGACGCTGATTTTGGAGGAAGTCGGACGGATCGAAAAAGTACGAGCGGAACGTGTCATTTCATTGGACGTTCCTTAGTCTCTTGGTTCAGTAAGAAACAAAACTGTGTTTCTTTATCGACATGTGAAGCAGAATATATATCTGCTGCTTTGGCATGTGCACAAGTCATTTACATGCAACAAACACTTCAGGATTTTAATTGTCACCTTGAAAAATCTATAATTTACTGTGATAATACTAGTGCAATAAATCTTTCTAAAAATCCGGTCAACCACTCATGAACAAAACACATCGATATTCGTCATCACTTTCTTCGTGATTGTTTGGAAAAAGGATTGATAAATTTAGAAATTATTATTACTGAAAATCAAATTGCTGACATTTTTACTAAACCATTAAATGAAAATATTTTTATAAAACTTAGACGAGACTTAGAAATAATGTCTATAAAAGATTTATAAATAAAAATATGCAAAATATTGAAGAACAAATTTTTTTTTATTTATGACCAAGGTGTGACTCAAACTCATGACCTCTGACTTGCTTGCTAAATGTTGTGTTATAGCCACTTGAGCTATGGGTGTTTCTTGTTTCGGTCTACTTTCGAGTTTGTTTTATTTTCAGAAAGCTATTTTTAGTTCTATATTTATAATCACCCATTTACAAACGGCTTTATTACCTGTGATTATAATTAAAAATAGCTCCTACCCACTCATCTTTTAGCAAACAAATGCTTATATATTCTATGTTTTTTTTAAAAACATATTCTAAGAAAAGTTTAAAATCAAAACTTGAAAATGTCTTCAAATAATGATTTCAATAATTCCGAAAACTCTCGTCTATCGTATACATCTCCGTACGATGATTCTGATCATATTCCTGAAAACGGACCCTATCCTATTTTTCCCTTACCTAATCGTGTTCTTAAATTCTCTCCTTCCCCGGATAAAGACCCCCGACATGGTTGGAAACCATGGGAGAACACTCATACCGGTTATACACCAGAAAAGAAGAAAGGCAAGAATGCTATGGTCATATCTCCTTCAACTAAACAGAAAATAGATGAGATACACCACTATCAACAGCAACAATTGGATCTACAAAAGGAGTTATACTATGAGCAGAAGATTACGTCACGACGTTTGAGCTTTCTAGAACGGATGGCTATGAAAGTTTGTTCATCAAAGAAGGATGACATTACTGAACCCGCTTATAGACTTTCATCCTCTTCAAATCCGGCTCAATCTCCAATAGCTCCAAAATGGTCACCTATAGAAGATGTTCCGTCTCCAAACTCTTGGGAACGTCGATTTTAAAGAACGGTGGCTAAACACTTTTTATATATATATTTATATGTTGCTTGTTTTCAATAAGTTGTATTAATATAGTGCAACAATAATAAAATTTATATATATATTTATATGTTGCTTGTTTTCAATAAGTTGTATTAATATAGTGCAACAATAATAAAATTTATATTTATATAATTTTTTTAAAGAAAAACAGCAAAACTGTGCATTTTTGACAGGATCGGTCGACCGAAGCCCTGAGTCGGTCAGCCGAACCCATCCCGAAAGTTTTATATTACTCAGGAAACCGAGTCGGTTAGCCGACCTAGTATATTCGGTCGACCGAACGAGAATTCCTGCTGCTTTTCACTTCAAATTTATAACCCATCTCTTCAATTTTTTTCACCTACCTCTTCACTTTTACTTTCCCAATTTTGGTTTTTACCCTAGCCCCCATTAAAATTTTCTCAAATTTTTATCTTTTCCTCAAAAACAATGGCTCCTAAGAAGAGAACAAAGACTACCGGTGCTTCATCTTCATCAACTCCAGTAGATACTCAAATCGCCTCATGGCTTGTCAATGATGTAGTACTTCAAAGATGGATACAACTTCAAGATGCCAAGATCTTTGAAGAATCATTTGTAAGTTACCCTGATTTCACTCCCTACGGTATTGAAAATGCCGCTATTGAGAGTGGACTCGATACATTCCTTGACCATAGGAAAAATAATTTGAAAATCAATCATATTATGGTCAAGTTATTTCTAGCAAACCTTAACCTTGTCAATCCGTCGAGAAACACTGACAATTGTGTTTGGACATTGGTTTGTGGCACTTCAATTTTCCTTTCCATTGATCGAATTAACCACATTTTGAATGCTCGACCGGGTGGAATTTCATTACGCGATGTAGATTGTAATATATCAAGTCGTGACCGGATAAGCCATTTATTTTTTGAAGATGATGCTACAGATTTTAGACAAACATCATCACTTTGACCTAAAGCTCGACTTTTTCATCGTTTCATGATGAAATCTATTGTTCCTAGAGGCGATTCATATCATCTAGTATATCTCGAAAATTTTAAGGCATTGTATGCTATATGTGGGAATGAACGAGTTAATTGGGCATAACTTCTTATGGACGAATTTCTCTCATTTAATCAAGGAAGAATGCTTCATATTTATTATGGAGAATACATAATGAGATTAATCAATAGCTTCGTCATACATGGTCCGGAATCCGAAACCTCCAAAGTCCGTTCTTTTGATTCAAGGACCATAAAACTAATGAAATTGCCCGATGCTCCACCTAGATTTATAAGTTTTGACCAATGGAGTGCTACTCCGAGAGAACAACTACACCGTAGCTATTCGACACCTCAACCATCTACTCATGCTATGGAACGTCTAACTCGCCAATCCTCAATTCAAAGACCAACTCCCGGAATTAGTATGGAAGCGGCCATTGATATTTTAGCTCAAAATCAACTTGCCTTAGATGCTCGGTTACGAAAAATTGACGGTCGGTTCAAGAAAATTAAGGGCTTCTTCGTCAATCTATGGGATGCCTTATCATGCACTTCCAAAGCCGGTGTCTCTCACCTTGCTCCCGGAAAAAGGCCGGCGCCAAATTTCTCTTGGTCCACTTCGGAGAATACAAGTTTCGGTACATCAGGAACTTGCACTTCTAACGCTCAAAGACGTGGTAAGGAACATGCTCCTCCGGAAGAAAATATTCGTCCAGAATTTTGGGATTCCGATGATGGTGAGGAGTGATCATATTGTTTTACAACTTTCTATTTCATAATTTTAAGTATTCTGTTTTTTTATGAACAATATGTCTATTTTTAGATGATGTGTAGTAAGTAAACATCATTAATATTCCTATTTAGTTTGAGTATGTAATATTTAAACTCGATGTTTTCTTACTTGTGTTACATGTTCCATATTTTTTTATATTACATCTAATAAGTATTCCTTTTTGTCGATGACAAAGGGGCAGAAATATATGAAAGCTAACAAATTTTTGCAGAAAAATCGCCATATATTCAGGGGGAGAGTTATAATATATATGTATATACTACTTCGTCACATAAGTATTGTCATCAATCAAAAAGGGGGAGAATGTGATTCATGAGTTTTGATTCATGACACAAGCTTCAGAGATCATACGACGAGAATACTATACGAAAGCGACAAAAAGAGAATAAGCGTATATTGTGCACTACAAAGGAGACAAGAATACAATCCAGAGATTAGTATGAATATTTTATTGTATTGAGTCTTAGAATATTGTTAGAATCATTCCTCAAGTAGTCACACACACACAAATTATTATACATTAATTTATACATGAAAAAGTGTGCACTGTGCAATTGACAGCAGGTCGGCTGACCGACCAGGAACTTCGGTCGACCGACTCTGTGTCAGTGCACAGATATGCACTGTTCTGTGTACGTTTTTAAAACTCAGCTGATCGGCCAGTTTTCTCGGTCAACCGACCTGAGAATAACGGCTAGTTTTCTGAAGAGTTGCGATCGTTCGTGAAGAGGAATCTCCTTCAATCCAAGAGATATGGACACAAATTTTGATTGAAACTCTTCATGAAAGATTGTAACTATTCTACAACTATATAAACATGTTCAATTCACTTCTACAACAAAAAATTCTTGTTTATAATTCTGAAATCTATTCTCTATTATTCTCTGCAAATAAAAATCATTCATTCTCATTCAATATCACTAGAATCCTTGAATTAATTCATATACTTCGATTCTACGTGATTATCTTCCTTCTAAATCTTCACACACATATATACTCTTGAGGATTTGATTATAGGAAAGCTGTACTATCAAAAGACAATCAGTGTTATTCAAAACACATTCATCAACAAGTTATTTGAATTAAGTTGAAGTCCTCTTTGGCTGTTGAGGTAGAAAAATTCCTGTTCGGCTGCTCAGGTGTCATATACCTATTCCTCCAGGTTAAGTGAGGGGTTTAGTTTAAATCCAGAGGGTATTCTGGGACTGGACGTAGAACGAGAAGTTCGAACCAGTATAAAAATTCCTGGTGTGCTTACTTTAATTTTTTACTGCTATTGTCAGTTTCCGCATTTATATACCATATTACACGATCCTTAGTACTGCATGTACACTTTCAGATATGAGGCGATTAATCGAGTTTAGTTGATATTGTTGTTATCTTGCCACTTCCGAGATATCCTCTTAGGATACTTAGTAGTTGATATTGTTGTGATATTATCTCACATGAAGTATTAACATACATTAGTGTTACTTCTTCTCATTCAAGAAGAAATATTATCCTTTACCCTTATACTTCATCTATCACATACTAATCAGTTTATTTAAGCTAGACTGACCCGTGTATTTTTATATACTCGGGTTAGACCGAGTTATTTCAGGTTAGTCACCTGCCGTAGGACTTTGCTATGCTGCTTCTACTTTGGACTTTCTACTAGTCACCTTTTTGTAGTTTTGTAGTCGTTTTGTAAACTCTGATATGTATCTATTCTTTTTGACTCGATGTATATATTGTGGTCCTTGTACCACATCTGTTGTATCACTCTGTATTGTACTGTGACGTATCCGTGTATATGAATATATATGTTTGATTGTTGTTCTATGATCTGTTATATTTGTTTATTGTTGTATTTTGTTTTGATAGATCCGTTAGCCATCGTAGTTTTGTATTAAATATTTATTGAGTATGTCGATCCACTTGAGAAAGAAAAAAATTTAGAGCACCCAATCGACGTATTCAATAGATGTTTAAGACAAAGCTATGGATGGTGGCTCCTAACCAGCCCTATTCTCCACATTAGCAGACAGTATTACTCCGTAATACCCTTTTTTAATGTGGGTCTCGGGGTGGGGCATCACCGCTTGGTATCAGAGCTGAGTTCAGAACAAAATATGATAAACACAGAACATTACATATATTACGGTACATCAAAGTATAGTATTAGTGCTACATATTCCTTAAGCACTGCGTCCTTAACCTTTTCGTGTCCTTTGGGGTAGATATAAGTTAGGAATACGTCTAGGAATGCATTTTAATTCCGTAGTATTCCATAATTGAATTAATGATATCTTACCCTATGGATAATCCTTATCGTGATTGTTTTATTCTAGTTCTCTTCGTTACGGGTGCTTGACACTCATTCATATTGACGGAGCTTGTTGAAGTTATATCGTTGAATGTTTCTTATCTTGTCACTTCTTTGAGGATTGCAAATCCTATTGGGAGATCCGCAACACTTTGCATGTTGTGTGAGAATGTTGAGATTTTCCTTTGTGGTTTTTCTTTTCATGCGAATCTGCACGTTATTCATTATCTTGGATTTAATATGATTTTGGGAATGGATTGGCTTGCTTGTTATCAAGCCCGAATTCTATGTTCTGAAAGAATCCTATATCTTAGGTATCCTAATTAGGCTGATATGTTGTCTCTTGTTCTTCGGAATGTTGATGGAGATTCCGAAGTATCTTTAATTGCTCTTGAGTTTCGAGATGATGATGAAGTATCTTGAATTCCAGTTGTTTGAGATTTTGCCGATGTATTTGAGTCCGTTTCGGGTTTGCCACCCAAGCGGGCAGATGAGTTCCGTAAGTAACCTCATTCCTGGTGCTCATCCTGTTCGTTGTCCTCCCATGAGGATGTCCACTAAGGAAATGAGGAACTCAAAAGAAATTGTTGGAACTTGAAGCCAAGCAATCCATTCAGTCCAGTTCTTCACCGTGGGGTGCCACGATTGTCTCTGTTAAGAAATCTGATGGTACTCTTAGGCTTTGCATTGATTTTCGCAAGCTTAACGAGTTAACCATTTAGAATGAGTATCCATTTCCTAGGATCGATGACATGTTTGGTCAACTGAGTGGTGCTAGGGCCTTTCCTCAGCTTGACCTTGCACCAGTTTTTTTATCAGCTACGAGTTGCGGATGATAGCGTTCCTGTTACCGCATTTCGCACTCATTATAGTTCTTAGGAGTAGCTCGTTAAGCCATTCGGTTTAACGAACGCTCCAGCTTATTTCATCGATCTTATGAATCGAGTATTTGGGGAATATCTCGATAAATTCGTCCTTGTATTTGTTGATGATGAGTGGAAGCAACAATTTAAATTGCAATTCTTTTTAATTGAAGATATACTTATAAGTATAATTGGATTTAGTTTAGTGACACAAGCAACGAATATTTTGAAAAATAATTTATATAAGAGGCATGTTTATCATATAGAAAATGATTTTTATGTTGGATTGTCCATTGAGTGCTTTAAGAATTCTGGTCGATGCGCCTGATCAACGTTATCAATAGGAATTTCCTGAACACTATAATGAGACAGTCAGACACGGTAAATTGAGTTGTAATAAGTAAAAGTTTTAAAAAATTTAATATGGGATTAAGAATTAATTTTTGTTTTAGATGATAAATGCAGCCGTTGAACCATAGTGATTGTTGGATAAGTGGCGATGCAGTTTTGATCATTTGGTCAACTCTGCAGCCAATCGATGGGGTCATTCACTATAAATCAATAGTGAGGCAATGCCATTATATTATTTGAAATTTGTGAAATTAAATATGGTTATGTTTTAATTGGTTATGTAAGTATAACCAATAGGAATCTAAATAATGATATCATATGGAAATTTGGGTAGGTAAAGTAAATAATTCTAATTAAAGGGATATTTTAATTGGAAGAGAATATCATGTGATGCTTTGATTAATAAAATAAAGTATTCAAGATAAGGAAATGCATTGGTTAGAAATTAAAAAAATATCAATTGAATATTTTAGTGCAAAGTTATAAATGATGATTGTAAGAATTTGTTTTAACAATTGGTTGTTTGAATAATAATAGATAGTAAGATTTAAAACTCTATCTTAAAGGAAAATGAAGAAATGCTAATTTTAGACTTTTAGCATGAATTTGTGAGCAAGCCCTTGTTTTAAATTTTTGGTAATATTAATGATTTGTTGGTATGAATTGGTAAAATTCTTTCGAAAATAAGTTTGAGTTAATTATCAACCTTAGTTAATTTCATGTTGATAATAAGATGGAAATTACTTTTGTAACAAGAGGAAATAAAAATTTGAATTGTTCATTTATTATAAAATGCTATATTAAGAAGTGCAAGGTATAATAAATGAATAAGTCATGAGATTCAATCATTTTTAAATTGTGAGAACAATTTTAAAATTAATATGTAAATTCAAAATTTACTTTAGATGGATAATTAACCCTTGATAATGGAAGAGATTAGTTATCTCTTTCAAATTGAGTCTTTAAAAATTAATTGTTGGAAAACTTGTTTGTGTAAAGTGATGAAAGTATTTCCAATTAGTGAATTGTTTCTTTTAAAGATAATTACATAAAGTTAATTATAATTTTGAATGTCTTAGCATTCCGGAAGAGATAATCATGTAATAAATGATTTAGCATAAAAATTTTGTTTAGAAAATATAGTTTGAAATTAGAATGGTTTGGAAATTTCAAATTTGAAATTGATTTTAAAAGCTGAAATTTTATTTGGAGAAGTGCGGTACTAAAACATCGATAACTTGAGATTTATAACTCCAAATAAGCTCAATCATTTTGTAAATGAAAGTTCTTTTAGTAAGCTATAAATTTTCTATTTACCACTTTGGAATATTTTGCACTTATTTCAGTCTAAAATGGGTTTTAATGTGGATGGATATTTTTGTCCTATTAAAAAAATTTCTAAGATTTAAGCTAAAAGTAAATTTAGCATAACTTTTAAACTGTAAATCCAATTTTGATGATCTTTATATTGCTGGAAAGCTTAGACTTAATAAAACAACTTCCATTTTATAAGAGTTCTCAGATTCTGTAGTTTGCTGTGTCAAAACTTGAGTTCTTTACAGCAGGTCTGAAATTGAAAATGATTTGTTTCCCTTAATAGTCAAATATATTTCTACTTATTTTGTGAATGTAACTGAATTGATTATTAGTATGGGAAAATATATTTCAAACAATATATAATTGTGGTAGAATTAGAAGACGAAACAACTCAAATTTTATTTTACTCTAAATAAAGAGTAATGAGCTTAAATTTAAATTTAAATAGAAGCTTTGAAAATTTTCAAGTGTTTAAAATTGAGAATTTGATTATGAAGATAATGGGTTTGAAAATTATAAGAATATTTGATTAGTAAAAGAAAGTATAAAATCTATTCCTTGTGTTTTTCTTGCTTTTTTGCAATTATCCAGCGACTTGTATTTATGCAGTCGTATGATCTTGGTAGTATTTGAGAGACCACCTACCTCTTGTTAAGTTTTCTTACCCTAATGGTCGTCAATCTAATATCGGTATGGCTTCTTTCGTTGTATTATACAGAAAGTCATGACGATCTTCATCTTGTTTGTTGGATTCCGGGATAAAGTTGTGCTAAGTCCCGACTCTATTTGTGAGGCTTATGAAAGATCGTTCTTACCCGATTTATCTATTGTGTGACATCCTATCAGTGTTCTTGCTTCGAAGGTGAAACGCCTTCAAAATAGGGATGTTCTGCTTGTAAAGATTCAATGGTCTGCTAATCCCAATGGCTACACTTGGGAAACCATAGAATTTATCGAGCGATCTTATTCTGGTTATCTATCTTCTTATGTTGAGGGTGAGAAATTTTAAACTCAAGCTTATCCATTTTCCTTTGCTAGATGAAATAAATTAGGTTGAATACAACTCTTCTCTAGAAATTGCGAGGACACAATTTTTATAAGGGGGAGGTCTGTAACAACCCTGGTTTTAGCGATACCTGTTAATAACAATAATAATAAATTATGATGAGATTATAATTTATTAATCAAGAGATAAATATAATTTGGGATAAATAATTTAAATAAATTATCTAAGTAAAATCTAAAATTTGGGTTTTTGGAATTTACTTGGGGAAAATTTGAGATAAGGGATGTTAAATTAATGAAAATGAGTTAAATATGGAGTTTTGGAGAAAATACCTTTATTTTGGAGAAAAACTTGAGGAAAATAGATTTAAACTAGGAAAATTGCAAACTTAGGCTTGTTTTCATAAACAATAACACAAATAACCCACTTTTGTTTTTAATTACAAACATAGACCTGTTTCTGCCAGCTAGACGTGGGCGAATTTTCAAAATGCGCCATTGGCGAATTTTCAAAATGCGCCTACAGGCGACTTTCGAAAATTCGCCCAAAGGCGCATTTTGAAAATGCGCCTTCGTAAAAACCCTGCACACATTTTAACCAGACAGCAGCCCCCACCCCACTTCATTCATATCCTCCTTTCTCCCAACTCTTCCAACCAAAACCTAAAAGACACAAACCCCTCAAAACCTTCCTCCACTTCCATTTCTTCATTTTATATTCAAATTCTTTTACAAATTACTCAATGGCAAGCACATCCGGTATAGAACAAGAAATAGGTATGAATCTATACCCATAATTTAGTGTTTATATTGTAGGGCTTGAAGTCCAAATTTTTAGGGCTTGAAGTTAATGCTTTTAGGGCTTGAAGTCAATGTTTAGAAACAACAATTCAACTTAAACAAGCAATTTGTTGTTTATAATTTAGGGTTTGAAGTCAATGTTTTCTTATAATTTGTTGTTCAAGAAAAAAAATTGTGTTTTTGAAGTAAATCATTTGAACATCACCATTGATAAAGCATTTACAACACTATCATTACAAGTATTTGCACACATTTTAGTTAGGGTATATTTTTTATTGAAATGAAATGATTTTTAATACTTGTATTTTGTAGAGTATGTTGAGATGGAGGCCGGACCCGTTGATGGAAGGGTGTTATTTCTTCAAGCACAGCATCGTACTTCTAACGACATATGGATGCAGGTGGTTTTAAAAAATAATGATTTTATGTCAGGTGGTATAATTCCTGCTTTCTAATTGTATTTATCATTTGATCAGCGTGACGATCCAGATACAACTATAGATCACTCCACGTCGGTGAAGAAAGTGACTTCAAACCATCCAGGAGTATTGGCTGAGATTGAGAGGGCCGGTTTTTTACATATAATGAAGTTAGGATACATCCAGCTTGACCACTATCTTATCACTGCTTTGGCAGACAGATGGCGACCGGAGACCTCCACTTTTCATTTTCCTGTTGGTGAGATGACGATTACATTAGGTGATGTAGCCGTGTTGTTAGGTTTGCCTATTGAAGGCAATGCAGTGGCTTATGGAGAAGTGGCATATGACTATATGCAATTGTGTCATGATTTACTCGGTCTTGACCCACCCCCCGAACAAACAAGGGGCAATGAGTTCGTGGAAGTCATGTGGTATAGACGTCAATTGTCGCACGATATTCCTGCTGATGCTACAGAGGCTCAGATTCAGCAGCGAGCACGTGCTATTATTTTGCACATCATTGTTTCCCGATTGATGTGCGACCATACGAAGACTCGGGTAGATCTGAAATGGCTACCATATATTGCTGATTTAGGGGAGTGTGGTAAGTTCTCTTGGGGCAGTGCTGTGTTATCTTATACGTATATGGAGTTATCCAGGCTCTCTCTTTTGGAGAATAAATCTGTTGGTGGATGTCTAACACTAGTACAGGTTTGAAACAAACTTCAATAGTTTACTGTTTTACATGATTTGTCTCATTTTTTGTCCTAATTTTTTCTTATAAATGCAGCTGTGGTTGTGGACTTATCTTCCGATCGGAAGATTGTTAGTGTCAAACGTTGTTGTCGATCAGTCGATGCCGCTTGGGTCTCGGTATATTTTTATCCTATAAAATTACTTAAACAATGAAATTTTCATGTGTAATATTCATTTGCTAACGTCTTATAACAGGTGGGTAGGACCAAAAAAACACGCCAAACCCCAAGACGGAGTGTGAAGTTCTACCGCAATGAGTTAGATGTGCTGGAGGATGAAGTGGTGACATGGACACCGTACACGCAGGATGTGCTAGCACAGCTTCCAGCCATGTGTACAGCTGCTAGATACTTGTGGACTGCGAGAGTGCCACTCATATCGTACACCCAGACTGCATTTCACTTACCCGATAGGATTATGAGACAGTTTGGCATGATACAGCATATACCGGATGATGCGCCACCCTGCACTTCTACGTACAATGCAGAGGAGTATGGATCCCACATTCAGTTGTGGAATGATCGTCATACAGCTACCCAGATTGAGAGGGAGCCTACCATCACGCTAGAGCGGTACAAACGGTGGTATTGGAACATAACACAGCGATATGTTCTTACGGCGCCAGTGGAGGCAGTGTATAGAAGCCCGTACGTTCCCAGAGCACCACTTGAGAGGAACGTGGTAAGTTGATATTGTAAGTACTATATCAATTGCTTATGATAGTTTTGTCTTTTGCTAATTTTCATTCAAATGTACAGGCAGCCGGTATAAGCAGGGCTTGGGAAGAAGCAGAAAATCTTCGCAAACGTCAAACCGACGAGGAGGGTAGGAGGATGTGCACCAACATCCAAAGAATTCTAGATGTTGTGTTATGCAGGAATAAACTTGATAGGTCGAGAGCTCCATCTCCACCTCCACTGCCTCCAGCGCTTGTGTACACACGACGTCGGCCTAGAGGAGGTGCGGGGTCATCGTCACAAGGCACCTCGTCACAAAATGCACCGGTACACGAAGAATTTGTTCCTGGCCCATCTCAACCAATGGCCGCATTACCTTCGTCCTCCACTGCCCGCAGAGAACGGAGTAGTAGCAGCAGCAGCAGTAGCAGTTCGAGACCATTGGTAACGCGTCGGCAAAGAAGAAGCCCGCGCGAATTTCATGAGCTTCACGAATGAAAAGATGATGTTGTTTGATGCGAACTAATGTAGTTTGGATTTGTATTGTACGAACTAATGTTGTTTGGATTTGTAATGTACGAACTAATGTTGTTTGGATTTGTAATGTACGAACTAATGTTGTTTGGATTTCTAAAATGTTGTTAAACTTGTGTGGCTGTTTGTGTAAAATGTTATAGTTTAGACGGGGATTGAAACTGCTGCTCTGTTTGCAGCAGCAGGTTTCTATTGGCGAATTTTCAAAATTCGCCCATGGGCGAATTCCTAAAATTCGCCCAATGGCGAATTTTGAAAATTCGCCAATAGAAACCTGCACTGTTATAACCAGTCAGCCCCTTCTTCCTTTTTCATTTCTTTTTTGCTTTAAGGTCGAACCAAAAACCCTAATTTGTCCAAAATATTTTGCAGAAGTCATTAAGGTTGGTATTTTGTCCATTTTTTTCATCTTTTCTCACACTTGTTGATTTATAGTACGTCATTCTTCACATCTGTTCAAATCGGAAAGTGATTCAATCCATGGTTGCAAGTTTTGACTAATTTGGGTATTTTATTCAACTTTTACTCTAGGTGTAAATGGAGGATTGGGAGATCGATGATCAAACGATGATGAAAATATATGACGATTACGAGCGGAACAAGGGCGCAGACGGTGAGGTCGATTTTGTTCCGGAGACCCAAGTGGAAGATCTACCAACAGTGGATGCTACAGAAACAAATGAAGAAGTAGAAACAGAACTTGTTTGTGCTACGCAGGCAAATGTCGTACTCGAGAATCCCCAACCGGTTCAAAAATCACTGCATTCCAGATTGATGACTGTACTTGCTCATCAAAACCCTGATAGATCAAGTTCTAGCATCGTGGGACGTTCCGTACTTTGCTATTGCGGAGTTGAATGTAACGTTGTTGTTTCCAAAAGTCAGAGAAATGCAGGACGGCGGTTTTACGGCTGTAAAGCGTATATCGATGCACAGACGCATCAGGGGTTGCATAGTTGTAAATTTTTTGAATGGTTGGATCCTCCGCTGACAGACAGGGGGGTCCAATACGCGCTTGAGATGCAAGCTAAGGTTAGTCGTTTGGAGAGAATGAATATTGCAATTCGCAATGAAATGCATGCAGGGTGCTACCGGTTACCACGTGATTGACTGTATGTTTTGATGTATTGGTAGTAAAGTAGTATCTGGTGGTTGTTGTTTGTATATACTTGCTTTTAATCGTCTGCCAGTCCTGTATTTTCTATTCAGATGTATTCTGTAGTTCAACAGACTATTAATCTGTTTTATAATGTGTTTTAGGCTGTTTTTTAATTGGCGACTTTTCAAAAGTCGCCTTTGGGCGAATTCTCAAAACTCGCCTTTGGGCGACTTTTGAAAATTCGCACGAAGGCGACATTTTAAATGTCGCCAATTAAAAAACTTCTTTACATCTAGTCAGCTTTAGCACTCACCTCCTCATAACACACCCCAACTTTTTTTCAGATCTGAAGAACCCATTTTCTTTCAGCTTACATTCCCAAACACCAAGCCTCGATTTCTTTCGATAATCGGTTAGTTGTTGCAATAGAGTCGTTGCTGGTCTACGCAAACGTCTTCACTATATCCCGGCACAAAAATTGGTAAGAAAATTACAAACCCTAGCTTTGTTAGATCCATTAAAATATTTTCATATGAATGGACAGAAAGTGGATGATCAAATAAAAACTATTTGTTTGTAGAATGGCTAGAAATCTCATTCCCACACTTTGCTACTACGACGGTGAACTGATCGTCGACGAACAGAAAAACGGGAAGTATGTCGGCGGTTTATGTAAACCGGGGAGAGTACGCAAATGTTGCACCCTATTTGAGTTGAAAGAATCGGTTTACAAAGCGACAAAAATAAGCCCAATCGAATTTGATATTGAGTTGGTCGTTAACTGGCCAACGGATTCTGGTTCAAAAGCAATAACACTTTCAGACGATGAGGATGTTGAAGTTATGTTTTCAGCAGTTACCAAATCCATTGAGTTGTACGTTGGGAAAGTTGCAAAAGAAATTCTGCAAGAACAAGTACAATCTCCTATCGTTAGCACAGGATTAGGGCATTTTACAGAAATGTTGGAAACTGAAATTCCTACAGCAAGCTTAGGTTCTCCTATTTACAGTAATCCATATGCACATGCTGGGGGTCATGGTCCTCCTCCCATAAACTATGGTTTCATGCCTTACATGATGTCGCAACCAACTCCAGAACAGTACTTTCCGTACTATACAAGGTATCGTTGTTAACATTGGTATTTTGCGTGTACCTTTTTAAATTACAATTGCCTAATACTTTCTTCTATCACATTCAGCTTCCAACAACAAATGCATCTACAAAATGTCTGTGCTGAACAACAAAATATTCATTTGTCGCAACCGGTATATCCTACTCCATCACAAATGTATGGTGCAAGTCAAAGGTTTGTTTAGCAATTTATTTGGGTAATGTTTCCTATCTACTCTAGCTTCGTACTAAGATACGGTTGTAAACAGATGTACAAGTCTTGAAGAAACTGCTGCAGAATGTGGTGCTGGACCATCACATCACTCACATGATTCCAATATTGCCACTAATATGGATGTTAATATAGATGGAGACACCGAACATGTTCCTCAAATTGATAGTATGGTTGTTGCGACCACTAATAATGATGCGTGTTGGGTAGAACGAATGCAGGTGAACAATGAATCGTTAAACTACGATTTTCCAAGCATAGATGATGCTGAAGTGGATGGTGAAGAAGCTCAAATGGAAGTACCGTTGGATGATGATCTATGTACTGCACAAATGATGGCAAGATCGGTCGTTGCTAACCTGCAATTTGCTGGGGAAAAATTTTCAACCACGTGCATACAAAATGGATTTGCTGTTGGAATGGTATTTGAAAGTAAGCAAAACATGCTACACCAATTAACCGAATGGTCAATTCTACATGGAGTTTCGTACAAGCCGGTCAAGTCGAATAAAACTATATACACTGCTATATGTAATGTTGACACTAACTGTCCATGGAGAATACATGCAATAGTCTCAAAGAAATCGCAGTCTGGTTGGTGGGAAATCAGAAAATTGCCTAGCGAACATACCTGTGTCAATCCTACAGTTAATTCCAACCACAAGCAAGCCACTTCTAATTTTCTTGTGTCAAAAATCATGTCATTTGTGAAGGCTGATTTGGATATCACAGCAGGTACAGTTCAAGTGCTTGTCGACGACCAATTGTTCATCAAAATTAGTTACATGAAAGCTTGGCGAGCATTAAACAAAACAATAGAAAGAATTTATGGTGACTGGGCCGAATCGTATGCGACTTTGCCTCAATACTTTGAGGAAATAAAGAGAAGTAATCCGGGGACTGTTGGACATGTGACTCACGATGAAGTTGGCGTATTTGATCGTGCGTTTTGGGCATTTGGCCCTTGCATTACAGGTTTTCTACACTGCCGGCCATTGCTATGTATTGACGGGACACATTTGTATGGTAAATACAAAGGGACTTTGCTTGTTGCTACTGCTGTAGATGCGGATGACTGTCTGTTTCCATTAGCTTATGCGGTTGTCGAATCCGAGTCATATGATAGCTGGGGTTGGTTTTTTTCTTGCATGCGTGAATTCATTCACAGTGTTTGCAATCGTCGTATTACTTTCATATCGGATCGGATGAAAGGAATTCCGAAGGCTTTACAGGAGAAGTGGCGAGAACCACACAAACATAGGTTTTGTGCACGGCATCTTAAAGCTAATTTTCAGACAGCGGGTTTTAGGGATAACCGACTTACAGCTTTATTTTATTCAGCTGCATGTGCTTCAGAAGTAGTTGAGTACAACAAAATCAGAGAAGAAATTAAAGCTACAAATTCACGGGCTCATGAATGGATTGAAAGAAGTTTAGGGAATTTTGAAGAGAATTGGGCCCTTTGCAAAGACGATGGAGGACGCTTTCATGTTATGACCACCAATGCTTCCGAAAGTTTTAATGGTGTGCTGAAAGGTGCTCGATCATTACCTATAAAGGCGTTGGTTGCACGAACCTTCTTTCGATCGGTTGAATATTTTTGTAAGAGACGAGAGACGGCGGATGCTATCACAACACGTTTGACTCCAAAATGGGAAGCTAAAATAGCAGATCGAGCTATTGAAGCACGTCGTTGTAAACTAGTTCGCTTTAGTCGAACAGAATGGCAAGTTATTCATTGCTACGGCGATGAATTTAAAGTGTTAATTGATGGTCCTAACTGCTCATGTACATGCAACATCCCCCTACTGCAAAAATTACCATGTGCCCATGTAATGGCGGCTTGTTCGGCACAGGATTACGGTGCTAACAGAGCACATCATGAGTTCGCATCAGAGTGGTACTCTGTTCGCAGTTACAAAGCTTCATATCAGCCAGAGTTTCATCCCGTGCGTGATAAGAGATACTGGAGACCATACACCGGTCCACATATATTGCCGCCACCTACAAGAAGACAACCTGGACGGCCTAAATCTACGAGGATAAAAAACGTTATGGACGAGCATCAAACGCCTAAATCAAACAGGTGCAGCAAATGTGGATCACAGGGCCATAACAGAAAGCGATGTACTGCTGCGACCTAAACTTCTATTGTCAGATGTATAACTGCGTATCGAATTTAGACCTTCTGTGTTTTCAATTTTAAACGAATGTAATTCCTATGTATCAAACAAACTAGTTATGTGTCGAACTTAAATGAACTTCGCAATTGTTAGATTTGCAAGCTTATATCTACGAAAGTTGTTAGATAAGAAATTATATATGTATGTGATTGTTAACTGGACCAACATAACTTGTTTATGTAAGCAGGGTTTTTACGAAGGCGCATTTTCAAAATGCGCCTTTGGGCGAATTTTCGAAAGTCGCCTGTAGGCGCATTTTGAAAATTCGCCAATGGCGCATTTTGAAAATTCGCCATCGTCTAGCTGGCAGAAACAGGTCTATGTTTGTAATTAAAAACAAAAGTGGGTTGTTTGAGTTATTGTTTATGAAAACAAGCCTTAGCTTGAAAATTTTCCTTTAAACTATGAGTTGGGTTGAATTTGAAGTAAAATAAAATGTTGGGAATAAATTGAGTATTAAATTTTATATTTGAAAGAGAAATAAAATAAATTTGGGATGGAAAGTTTGTTAAAATTGTTTATTGTAAATAAAAAATGGATTTTGAATAAATAAAGTGGAATTAAGATGTTGGGTTGGTAATAAATCATGAATAATAGAAATATGTTAATTTGGTGGTTAATTAGTTGAATTAAGTGAGATAAAAGAATTTAATTCAACTTTAATCGGTTGAAATAAATATATAATGTTGGAAATAAATATATATATATAATGTTGAAAATAAAGTTTTAAAACTTTATTATGTTAGTTTGTGATAAAAATGAGCACTTTAGGGTTTTAATTTGAGAAAATGCAATAATTTTGCAAATTATTGCCAAATGTGACTATTATTTATTTTAAATGAAGTATTCGAATTTATTATAATATATTTTACAAATAAAAAGGTCGAATTTGTTCTAAAATAATTTTTGGATGTAAAAAATGTTTTTAAAAAGGTGTGTTACATTTAATTGTATAAGAAAATGGTTTTTGTGTGATTTTGGTTGTTAAAATTATTGTTTTAGGTAATCAAAGGTGTAAATTGGAGTATTTAAGTAAAAATGAGAATTTGATGTTGGAAAATAGTTTTAAATAGCTAAAATAAATTTATATGATGTAAAACATTTTTGTAAACGTAAAACATGTTAATTTGATTTTATTAAGGTTGAAACATGAAGTTGTGATAAATTATATGGTTAAATAATGAGAATATGTGTAAATAAAATGAAAACATGAATTAACTTAGTTAATTTTAGCTAAGTATTAACACATAGACTATTGGTTAATCGGTTTAAACCTAAACCCATTTCTAGAATGAACAAGAGAGTTGGAAATGAATTGTACGTTCATTTTCTTTCTCATTCAAACTTTCCCTGTAAACAACCAAAAAAGAAAATAATGGCTGCCATCTCTCACAACCCAATTCCAGCTCCAAATTAATCAAAATAAAAAAGAAACTCAAGGAAAATTGTAAATTAAAGAGAGTAGCAGGTAACCAAAATCAAAAATCATAAATTTAATTCATCCATTTCAATTTTGAGAGTTTGGGGTTGTCTGTAATTCATTTGTTTCTTCCTGCATGTCTTTTTCCTGCCAGTAACAGGTTCTTAGAGCTTCTCCAGGCCATAAAGATCATAGCTTGCAACTCATAATCGCTTAATATTGTGCTAAGGTGAGTTAAAAAATCACAAATTCTAGCTTGAATCAGGCTATTTTTATGGATCTTCGGGTTGATTGCCAGTACTGGACCTTTGGGTCATTTGTCCTTCGGGATGTTGTCCTTCAGGATGTTTTGTCCTTCGGGATGTTGTCCTTCGGGATGTTTGTCCTTCGGAACATATTTGGCGCCTTGTTTTGAGATACAGTACTTGGCGGGCTTCGGCCATTTTTATTAATCATGTGCTATCTTTTGTGATGTTTTCATGGTTTATTTGTGATTTTCCAGATGTATCGCCATTTCGAGATTATTTTGCCTTTTGAGCTGTTTGAGACATTATTATGTGGCGATTACATTTTGGAGTTTGAAATCTTAATCGAGTTCTATATATTATGATTTGTGATTGCCATCTTTTGTCGTTTATTTTGAGATTTATAATCTCCTTTTAGGGAGCTATTTGTGATTGCCATCTTTTGGCATATTTTCGAGATTTGGGATTTTCTATATTTGGATTTATTTGTGATTGCCATTCTTTGGTGAATTTTGAGTCTTGTGATCTTCTATTTAGGAGTTATGGTTTTTGAAAACCATTATATTGACTTTTGTATATGCCGATGATATGGGGCGATTAATCGAGTTTAATTAATATTGTTGTTATCTTGCCTCTTTCGAGATATCCTCTTAGGATACTTAGTAGTTGATATATTGTTGTGATATTATCTCACATAAGTGTTAACATACATTAGTGTTGCTTCTTCTCATTCAAGAATAAATATTATCCTTTACCGTTATACTTCATCTATCACATACTAATCAGTTTATTTAAGCTAGACTGACTCGTGTATTTTTATATACTCGGGTCAGACCGAATTATTTTAGGTTAGTCACCTGCCGTAGGAATTTGTTATGCTGCTTCTGCTTTGGACTTTCTACTAGTCACCTTTTTGTAGTTTTGTAGTCGTTTTGTGAACTCTGATATGTATCTATTCTTTTTGACTCGATGTATATATTGTGGTCCTTGTACCACATCTGTCGTATCACTCTGTTTTTGTACTGTGACGTATCTGTGTATATGTATATATATGTTTAATTACTATTCTGTGATCCGTTATATTTGTTTGTTGTTGTATTTTTTTCTGAAAGATTCGTTAGCCACCGTAGTTTTGTATTAAATATTTATTGAGTATGTCGATCCACTTGAGAAAGAAAAAAATTTAGAGCACCCAATCGACGTATTCAATAGATGTTTAAGACAAAGCTATGGATTGCCCTCCTAACCAGCCCTATTCTCCACATTAGCAGACAGTATTACTCCGTAATACCCTTTGTTAATGTGGGTCTCGGGGTGAGGCGTCACAGTTGTGCTAAGGTATCACACACCACTGTCGTGAAATATCAGGGCAAATCTTTTGGTGGAATTGAAGAAAAGGAAAAAGGAAAAGTTAAATTTATTGTAGATGAGAAAAAAATAAACAACAACTGCAATGGAATACCGTTTGGAGATTTAAAAAGAAAATGGTCAAAGCACCAATGTTTCGTCTACCATGGGTGAGACTGCAGCTAGTGCTAGTGTGGTTGTTAATCCCAATGCTGGTGTTCTTGGTCCACCGCTTAGTTCTAATACATCAAACTTTTTGTCTTTTGATATGAAAACTACAACAAACACTAAATCTAATTTTGTATATGAAGGCATATTGGAATCTGAAGCTAATGTGGGTGGTAAAGATGACAATCAAGTCACTGTTGAAATTGTTGATGATGTTGTTGAGGTGGTAAATGATGCAACTATTGAAATTGCTGATGATGTCAATGAGGTAGTCAAGGATGGTGTTGTTAATACAACTGTTGTTACTAGAAATGATGATGAAATTGATAGTGCTATTAATGATGAACATCAAACCAGTGAATTAAATACTGAAACCCCTCTACAACATGCTATTCCTAATGTTCATGATCTTGTGCACAACGTTGTGCACCACTCTCATGCACACGAACCTGTTGACGTACCGAACCCTTTGACCACCCAATCCTCCCTCACTCCCATCAACCTATCTCCTGACATTGCTAAAAACTCCTATTCTCTCATCCATTATCGCTATCCAATCCCTTTGAAACAATTGTCAACCATGACATATCTATTCAACCTGATGTTCCCACCATTTTATCCTCTTCTTCCAACAATTCTAATTCGTCATCATTCACTCCTACCAAAACCAATACCCCTTCTATTGCTCTTACCCGAATTAAGGCTAAACAACTAGAAAGGGAAAGATGTCTAGCTAAGTTCTCAGTCAATGAAATTCAACCCTCATCAAAACCTCCTTTCTTGGTTGCTTCTAAAAGTCTAAAGAACTGTTCCATCACTCAACATCACTCCTCATCCTCCATTAACAATTCTCCCATCAATGATTGACAATATAGGATGCTGGAACATAAGGGGAGCAAATGACATTGCTAAACAACTTGAGATTCGTGATTTTATTGATAGTAATAAGCTTCACTTATTTGCCATTCTTGAAAACAAGTTGAATGTCGAAAACATTATGCGTGCTGCTTTTAACATCAAGCTTGACTGGCATGTTAAGCACAATTTACACCATGCAACTTTTGGTAGAATCATGGTAATATACAATCCTCATACCATCAATGCAACTGATCTTCATTCCTCTTATCAAATCTGCCATTACTCCATTACCTACTTGCCTAATAACTCAACCTTCAACTGTTTTTTTGTTTATGCTCACAACTCTCTCGTTCCTCGCAATACCTTTCTCTCTAAAATTCATAAACTTAAAAGTAATATTCCTTGGATCATTCTTGGTGACTGGAATTGTATGTTATCATGCTCTGATAGGCTGGGTGGTAAACCTCTTGTGAACAATGATGTAATTCCACTTCAACATGCTATTCTGAAAGTTGAATTATATGAAACACCTACCACTGGGTTGTACTTTACGTGGAACAACAAGTTTAGAAGTGGTATGAGAACCTACAGTAGAATTGATCGTGCCTTCTTTAATGATTCTGCTCTAAATATATGGCCTAATCTTCTAATCACTTCGCTTCTTCCCAATATATCAGATCACTCTCCCCTTGTCATAAAATTTGGTACCCTTACCCATTCTCTTCCTTCTAGCTTTAAATATTTCAATATTTGGGCTCAACACCTTGACTTTATTCATGTTGTTTCCAATGCATGGCCTTCCCATATCTTTGGAAATGCTATGTCAATCCTTCATCAAATACTCAAAATCACCAAATCTGCTTTAAGGGCATGGAGTAGTGATGTATTTGGAAAAGGAAATAAAAAATCAAATTTAATTAAACAAAAACTTTCTGACATTCAAACTCAATTATTCAATGATCCCTTTAACACTGATATATCTATGCAGGAACATATAAAAACTACCGAGAAAATGGTTGCTCTTAAGGAAGAGGCTCTGATGCTAAGGCAAAAAACCAAGGACAAATGGGATACTCTTGGTGACAAAAACTTGGCCTATTATCACCAATATCTCAAATCCAAGCACACCTCTTCAACCATTCGCTCCATTCTTGATGATTCAGGTAACACTCGCACTGAACAAAACACTATTGGTGAGGCTTTTGTAGATTATTACAAAAGCATATTTGGAAGAAGTACTGAAGACAGCATTGATACCAACCATCTTCTGTCCTTACCTTTCAGCAAAATCTCTGATGAGCAAGCTAATCTTATCAGCAATGAGTTCTCTCATGATGAGATTAAACATGCTTTATTCTCAATTGATACTAAGTCCTCTGGGGGAGCGGATGGGTTCATTTCACACTTCTTTATTTCTGCATGGGACACTGTGCAAAATGACTTTATCAAAACCATCTAAAACTTCTTTAGAAGTAACAGAATGCTTTCTGCGATCAACACGGTCATTATTAGTCTTATTCCTAAGGTTAATGCACCTAATCTCATGTCTGATTGTAGGCTTATAAGTTGCTGCACCACAATCTACAAATGTATATCCAAGCTGATTGCTTCTAGGATCAAGACTGTACTGCCTTCATTAATCTCAATGAATCAATCTGCTTATGTTGAGGGACGTAGTATTGTTGATAATATCAATTTGTCTCATGAACTTATATTGGGGTACAGTAGAAAGAACATCAGTCAGCGATGTTGCATTAAGTATGATATTAGGAAAGCTTTTGATACTACTAGATGGGAGGCTATTATTTGCATTCTTAGGCTCATGAACTTTCCATACAAATTCATTCAATACATTTACACATGCATATCCACCACCTCATTCTCAGTTAATGTTAATGGGCAGGCTCATGGTTTTTTCAAAGGAAAACAAGGGTTGAGACAAGGAGACCCTATCGGTTCCTACCTCTTCGTTATTGCAATGGAAGCTCTCACCCTAACATTGATGGAACACACCAAGAGTGGTCAAATTGAGTTACACCCTAAATGTTGTGATCCTATGATTATCAGTCTATGCTTTGCTGACGATCTTCTTGTGTTCACTAAACCCACCACTACATTTTTAACCAATATTGAAGCTATCCTTAGCTCCTTCTACATTGCAACTGGTCTGAATGTTAACTACAAGAAATCTGCGATTATGATAGCTGGAAAGAATGAAGATTAACAAACTTTGTTTGCCTCCTCCCATGGTCTGATGCGTATGAACCAAGGAACCCCTTATCTTGGTATTCCTTTAACCGCAACTAGAATTTCTAAAATTCATTATCAACCTCTTTTTGAGAAGATTACTAAGAAACTTGGTCAATGGCACAATGGATTCCTCACTGCTGCTGGTAGGATTACTATTATTAACTCCATCACTTTTTCTAGGCAAGTATATTACTCCAGAATCTATGTTCTTCTTAGAATGCTTCTTCGCATGATAGAAAGAGCCTGCTGTCAATTCATATGGCATGGAAGTCCTTTTTCTGCCAAACCTATCTGATTGCTTACCATAAACTCAAAAACCCCTGAATGAAGGTGGGATGGCCATCAAGTGCCTTGTCCAATGGAACATTGCTGCCACCTCCAAGCATATAGACACTCTTTTTTCACCCAACACTAGCCTCTGGAAGACTTGGACATGGAAGAATTTAATTGGTGCAAAATATTTTTGGATGATGAGTAAGCCAATTTCTTCCAACTGGTTATGGAATTCTATAATAAGATGTAGGAGTATTTGTGTTCACCTTGTCACCATGAAAATATGCAATAACTCTAATGTTAGCTTTTGGCATAGTCCTTGGTCTGGACCTGGCATTATTCTTAGCAACATTTTTATGTATCAACAAATGGTGTAAACTGGAATTCCTAGCAAGAGCAAACTAGGTGGTTATATCGATGATGGTGTGGTTAGCTTACCGCATAATAGCAATCCTCTGATAAACTGCTTATGGAACAAGCTGATGTCCATCAAGTTTGTCATGAATGAAGAGGTTGGCCTGTCATGGGGGCTTAAGAAGGAAAAACACTCTATCGGACTTGTTTATGAAAATTTAACCAATACTGGGGTGCTTTGTCCATAGTTTCCAGGATTTGTAACAAAAAGCAACGGTACAATGACAACTTCATGCTCTGGCATGTAATAAAGAATGCAATACTGAAGAAAAAAATCACCTGTGTCACATGAGTTTTCTCAATTCTCCTATTTGCATTTTTTGCGACTCAAGTGAGGAAATAAATACACATCTTTTCTTCAAGTGTTCTTTCATCTCAAAGATCTGGAACGATTTGCTCATTGCATCCGGTCTTTTTGGCAGTTGCAAGATTAGTAAGCTTGAATGGCATAGGTTGTATCTCAACACCTTGCACAACGACCTAAAAGCTCATGTTTATCATTCTTTGATTAGGAAATTTATAATTGTCATTTGGAAAGAAAGAAATGATAGATTATTCTTTGGAAAATGTAAACCTCCTACTGAACTCCTTAGTGATGTCATTCGTGCATCTCGTTATGCAATTCGCTTGCATTCTCAAAGTTTTCCTTTTGAGCCAGGTGATCAAGCAGTTCATGTTCATTGGGACTGCTCTTGATTGTTATTTCTTTGTTCGGCTTTGTGCTCTTGATTGTTATTTCTTTGTTCGGCTCTATGCTTTCTTCTCTGTGTTGGGATGCCTTTCTTTTCATTTGTGTTTGCTGCTTGTTTGTGTTATCATTGAGAGTGTTTTTGGGATGTTTTGTCCCTGTGTGTTTGATGTGTCTTGTATCTGTTGGCAACAATAGTTTGTTTGTTTGGTTTGGGGGTGTGCATTTGTTTGGGGGTGTTCTTGTTTGTCTTGAATAAAGAGAGGAATAGGTCCTCTATAAAAACCTAGCTTGCTTTGCAATTTTTTTATATTAACATTCACTTTAATTACATTCAATCTCAGGTTAACAACAATTCACTTACATTCACTTATTTACATTTCTTATTTACATCCAATTTATTCATATCCAATTCATTCATGCCAATTAATGTACATTCCATATAAATGTGCATTCCATTTATCTATATTAAATCAATTTTCATTCAATCAATTTGCATTCAATTGGTTTACATCAAATTCAATTATTCTCATTGATTTTTCTTCCACCCATCTATTCACATTCATTTAATCTGCATTCAATTTAAACCAAATTCCATTATTCATATTAATTCCACCTAGGTTCCATTCATTAACATTCACTTATTAATATTCACTTTAAATTCAATTTATGTTTAACAACGTTTCATTCAATATTTAATTCATTTATGGATCATTTCATAAAATCATTTCATTTTAACTTTTTTCTAAGTTAAATTTATTTTATCCTTTTTTTCACTTAGTATATTTTTCAATACCAATGTTATTTATGAACCATTCCACCAAAATTTTACTTAAGTTCTTTATAAACATTTTATACCACTTTCTAATGTTTATTTTCACTTTACAATTCAAGTTCATATTTATTTCTAGCAAACAACATTTCAAAACATATTTAATTCACTAATTCATTTCATTAGGTCAATTCAATTCATTTTACAGCTTAAGTTGAATTTCATTTTATCACTCAAGTTCATTTCCATTTCACTAATTTATTTTATTAGTTCATTTCATTAATTCTTTGCCAATCGAATTCAATTTCATTTTCATTTAGCTTTTCTCTAGTTAAAGTTCATTTCAAAATTCATTTTATTTAACTTTACTTAAGTTAAATTTCATTACCTATCTTAGTTTATGATTTTCATTCCTTAACATCATACCCAACAAATTTAGAAATTTGTTCTAAATTATCCCTTTCAAATTCATAAGTTGTAAACTTATTTCTTATCTACACCATCTTCAAAGTTCAAAAACTTATTATCTTATGTTTCTCAAAACATTTAGATAGAAATATTCAGGATTTTAAACACCTTGTTTTATTTCAAATCATTTTGAAATCATATCTATACATAACTCCTTTATATATCAAATTTCACTTTTAGAATCTAAAACAAATTTTTTTTACCAAACAAAACACCAATGGTAGCATCTTCACTTAGAAACTCGAAAATGAACGCCAATGCTGCTGCAGTTATCACTAGAATTATTTTCCAGCAACTGAGGTGAGTTCAGCACTTTTTATTTCTTTTAAATTCCATTTAAAATATTTCTAACCCAAAATATTTTCAAAATAATACTATTATTATTCTTCCAAACCTTTGAAAAATAAATTTCAAAATCAATGGGGTTTAAATTCTCTAACTTCTTGCTTTAAACCCGTTTTTATTTACAACTCATATTATAAATATACTTAGGCAACTTCATTTCCTTTTCATTTATAAATCACATTTATGAATCATATTTACAAAATCACTTCTTATATAATTCATTTCACAAATGTTAATTATTTTAGTAATAATCAATACTCTATAACTTATACCTATAAATTCACTTTTATATATAACTCAATTTACAGATGTTTATCTTCATTTAGATTATAACAATGACAACCTTTATTAGAACAACAACAAATGATAATAATCAAATATTATCATTTGCCAACAGCCAAACACTCCATATATATATAACTATAATAATTTTTGAAAAATTATTCCTTTGTATATATAACATATAATTTAGGTAAAATTATTTCATTTACCCACTTTAAAACAACACCGTGTCGGTTTACCTCGTTTAAGCGTTTAGAAACCCCTATCGGTATCGTGGCGTCCCACGTACCGACCAGAATTCACAAGTCACTCAACAGATAAATTAACACAATATTAAACATTTTTATAGTCACTAACAAATACACGCTCATATATATATACACTCAGACTCATCCTAGGGTCTCGCTTACCCTATCTCAAATGAGTAAATTCCTACCAAAGCCTAGGTGTTCGCTCAACCTAAGCACTGATACCACGTTGTAACAATCCGCTTTTCCGTCAATTTAAGATGACAATAAACCACTCATGTCCAACCCAAATCGAACGGAAAGACAGATAATTAAGGGAAAGAAAGAAGAAAGAAGAAGAGAAAAGAAACTAAAACAACATAGAATCTCACAATCGCAGCGGAACAATATATATATATATATATATATAATATCATTGATCTTTATAAAAGAGAAACTGTTATATACATACATCCATCAGAGTACAACAACAATTACAATCATCAGCCTGGACAGTTATAACATCCTGTCCTCACAATTCCTGATAATTACCATAACAAGACAGCGGAAAAAAAACATCTACGTGTATACGCTTTGAAGACCTCCAACTCGTCCCCTGAGCTCCAAAGCATCCAAGAAATCAATATATATGCTCGGTCTGACCCGAGCATTATAATAAAATAACATCCAGTCAGTCTAGAAAACCAGCATGAGAAACACACTCAATTGGACTTTTAAAGTTATAGAAACCTTTCTAAAATCAAAAGTATCCCGTAAGACCTTGCCGCACATAAACGCGGACGGGTTTTTACCTTACGATAACCAAAACATTTTATATGAACTCCTCCGATATTATAATAGTGTCTAATATACAAGTACTTATTAATCATAACCGAAATTGTTACATTAATTAAATTTTAGCATACTAGGTTCTACAACCAAAACCGAAGGCTCGTATTGGAGAATGGATTCCAACAATGAAAGGGTAAGGGTCTACCCACTGAATCCATACACCTCTAGATAAAATGTACGGGAGGCTACAACACGTTGTACCTCTGCTACTCAGGACCGGCACTATCCTCTTCTTTAGTAGCACCGAATATGATCACCCCTTGGTTAAAATCAACAACCACTCAATGGGATCTCGAAGCATACATGAATATCGCTCTAGACTTGGGATGATCATGCCCTACTTGGGTGTGACCCATTTAGCCTTGCCGCATGTCCCTGCTTTATTGATTTCCCGGGTGTGAGGCTTTAAGAGGCCATGCTCTTACCATTTATATAGCACTTCCCACTTGGAATGCTAACACTGTCCACCAGGTAACAATGCAATGTCAGCATTCATCTATACAAGTTCGTTCTAGGACTGAACGAAATAATTGAGAGCTCCGTCTCCAATTCCATTATCTTCAAGATGTCTTCACTTCGAATGCTTAATTGGATCGAAGTTTTTTTTGGATAACATATCTGATCCCGGTCTCTTCGAAATAACATTCCATAATTCCCGGTAAACTCAACCTCGGTTCTTAAGAAAATAAACAGTCAAAGATAAGAACGGAGATCACCTCCTAACCGTTAGTGGACAGATTTCCTTATCATTGTCCTAGAAGAACGAAATGAGATTTACATGCACTGTACAACATCATCGGAGATGACTGTGCCACATAACTCACGTATTTCTCCTAGATATTTCCAAAGTTACTTTTGGGTCCAAATTCTGGTAGTCGGTTATTTAACTATCGAATAACAAACATTCAATCAGGGATTTAATTTCATAGGAAAAACCAACATTTAGTTAAGCACCAAGCAAAACTAAGCCACCTTAATTAAAACCATCTTGTAAATACTTGTATCAAAATACTTTTACAAAGATATATTCACAACCTTTATATTTTACATACTTAGAAAATATCCATAAACTTATCTCAACGGTATAAGTATATTTGCTAAACACTGAGGAAGATCTCTCTTTTACCAAATTCTAAAATCATTTATAAACTCCATTATAAATTTCTAAAACTATTTATAAACCATATATGAATTATTTCTCAAATCATTTCTAAACCCTTTATAAAACAATGCAATTATTTATAAATTCCTTTTTATAAATCTATAAACCCATTTCTAAAATTCCTTATAAATATCCATATATTTATAAACGCCTTTACCTTGTAAAAAATATTCCTTTAAATCTTCAAACCATTTTATAAGCTCCTCTTATAAAAATCCAAGTCTGTTTGCAAAACTCTATTTATGAATATCGAAACCATCATAAATAAATAACTATCATTAACTTTTAACCTCTTAAAAATAATAACTAACTAGAAATCTATAGCTATTGAGTATCATAATAGCTATCGTAGGTGGAAATGACATTTTTGTAAATATTTGAAAAACTGATTTATTTTCTTTAAAAGTATTAACTTCTTACAAAACCAATTTCTTTGTCAAGTTCTTATTGGTTTATCAAAATCATTCTAGCAATCTTGCACCAAAACCAGAGAGAAATTTTTTCATCTTTTAGATTCTTTGAGTTATTACCATTTTTAATTGATTATTACACTTAATGATTAATTCATTCCTTAAATAGATAATTCATAGTAAATCGAAAACGCATGAGAAAGGTCTCCGAAAATCATTTTACCTCTTTTGCAACATATAAAAATTTAAAAGAAAAATAATTATTTTTCATATTTTAAATAATTAAAATATGAAATTATCTATTTTCTCAACTTATATAATTCATAGTAAATTCATACTATATCCAAAAATTATGAAATTTAAAAACCACCTCCAAAATAATATTCCAAACATCATATCAAAAGTTAAAAGAATTTGGAGGTAAAAACAATGTCTTTAAACCAAGAACTCTAAAGAAAATTCCATAAAAATCATAGTTGATAACCATAATTCACACAAATGATTACCTAAGCCATATGCGTGATAAACCTCAACCATAATTTAGATCTACCCTTAAACTAAAACTAAATACATCAAAAACAAGGAGATTGAGATATTATTCACCTTAGATTGATTTGTCTGAAGATGATTTCCTTCAGTTCTTCTCTTAAGCTTCCTTCCTTTTCTTCTCCTTGTTGAGATATTTAATGGAGTTTTATGGTTTTCTTTTCTTTTCTTAGGTTGTGAGAGTATGGCCGAAAACTATGATAAGGAGGGGAGGGTATTAGGGAAAATATTTAAATCCCTTATCTTTATTTCATGATCTCCCTTTCTAGTATAGTTAAGGACCCTTTTTGTTTCATTCCTCATAAACCAATTCTCCATTTGAAATTCAAATTATATTATTTATGAAAATTATCCATACTATTTAAATATTTGTAGTCTCCCACATTATTTATTCAGTTACCCTTAATTAAATGTCTGGAATAATGTGCTACAAAAATTAGGGGTTATACAGTAATTGTGGCGGTTAAGGAATAACCGTAGAATAAGATATCGAGGATTTTGTATAGATTATTATATCTATGTCAAATAGAACATCTCACATGACAATGTGCAGTTGTATTTTGACTTCATAGTACTATGGATCTTATATATTAAGACCATACTTTAATTATGGATGATCATACGACAATAGTTCGTATTAGGTCTATATTAAGTTATGCGTTAAAACTCATGAAGTGAAACACTACTCATGAAAAAGCTCATCTCCTTTAACATAGAAGGTCAGTGTCTCTATAAATAGAAGTTGAAAAAATCATGAGGGATTTGCCTAAGGTATATGGTTAATATATAAATGTTATCAGATCAAACCAAGTGATTTCAAAGTTTGAATTCAGCAACAAACTATAAATAATTAATGTTGAGCATTGGTCGATCTTTAAATGTTTATGTGGCATAATGTTGACGAGGAGGCATAAAATGCACAATATATCATTGCTTAAGGAAAGGGGTTTTTGATTATGAAGTAGGACTTCACCTTACATGATACATAAGCAATTGACATCATGCCTACCATTGTACTTCAGGAAAGTCCATTTAAGCATTAATATTTGATTTGTACATATATTAATAGGATAGAGGGTCACACCTGGGAGTCACACATGTAGTTCCCCACCTCTATAATCATACTACCAAAGAGTATTACTAAGTAATACTACCTGATAATACGGAGAATGGGACGATAATGGATGATCGCACGTCAAAATTCCCTTAGGCTAACACTCTTACGCATTTCAACATCAAATACCATAATCATATACGTACTTAGTCTTAGCATAAAGCAATAAACATATGAATTTCAAGGATAGAACAATGCATAATATCATAGAGCATATAGAGTCATCATTGATAATGTAATAATAAAATATACTAATCAAAATATACTTAGTCAAATTAGGTCTACAAAATAACAGTTAAAGACCCACTACATCCAAAAATATACATATCACAAGTAAATCTCATAAACAACCCAAATTATCATCAATATATACATATGAGGCTAATAAAAATTAATACACATAACATAGTACTACTATGTACCTAGCCTCCAAAATGGTGCGCCCAAAACGAACAAGCTGACTAATGAAACCGTGCATCTGAAATGTTTGGACTGGCCCGAGTATTATATAAATAATAGATGAGTCAGACTATAACTAGGGTAAAAGATGTCAGAATATACAATAACTAGCAAGGTATCAATATAGAAATAGAGATGCACAAAATACTTATATCAAGGCATAATATAATGCCATAAATACCATGCATAACATAATCATCCAAATACGACATATGAATAACCAAGCATTATACTGAATACAAACAAGGTGAATTAAGCAATTATAAATTAGGTAGATGAGCACATAACAAGTAATACCTAATAAACGAGCACATAACAAGTCATACATAATAAACAAGCATACAATAAATCACAACAATGGACGAGCGCATAGAAAATCACTAATAATAGATGAGCACATAACAAGTCACTAATAATAGATGAACACACATCAAGTCTTCACTTATAACGGTTCTTGCCTCATAATAGTCATTCGAATGGGGTATAATATAATATTGCATGTCTATATAAATCAATTAATAATCCATATAGGAGACTAATATGCACACAACACTAATGTAGGAGTTTAGCAAAAGCATACAACAATACATGTATGGTCTATAAGTTACCACTCGAGAATCATGGCATATATGTCCACCTACATGTCGTAGCATGATCCAAGCCTTCGTAATGCACAATCGCAACCATAATTTTCTCGATGGTAATAGACTCTTTGGATTTTGTGACATTTGGGCGACTATCATATAACAATACAAGCACACATCAAGTAAAATTCACATAAAAGTGATGCTACGGATTTGGGGCGTGGCCTCGTAATCAACTAACTAGAATAGACACTGGTCTATCTGATTAAATAGCAGACAATAGTAACATAGAGTATAAGTTCGCACTCAGCCAATAAACACACATTAACCAAATGGCACACAAATGGTGAGCACACAACAAGCTGTACCCTTGGACACTATTCTATATACCTTTGACATTTAAAGTTAAGAAGTAACTAAATAAATAGCCACTTAGGTGTCTCATACCACCTAGTTCTGTTCATTATTTTACTAGGTGTTTATAAATTACGCTCGATATCTCAAGATATTTTATATAACGAATCAAAAGAATAACTGAAGAAATATTACTGAATGTCCCATACCACTTAGTATTACAGCTCCATTTATTCAATATTCTCATTACACGAAATAACACGCATATACAATCAATTCAATCAATCTTTATTAAAAATGAGATTTTATTATAAAGTATACATTTTCTAAAGTATTCCATGAAATTTTTAAAAGTACTAAATATAAAATTTTTAAAGAGGTCTAAATCACAAAATCACACTCTTAACAACCACTTTATTTAATTTAAACACCTTTCATTATTGAAATAATAAATAAGGATTCAAAACATAATGAATTTCTTAAAATAATTAAATTTCTTATATCATTATTTTTCCATAATAATTTCACATTTTAACATATTTTAAAACCCAAAATACAACTTTCTATTATTAAATCAAAATAATTAAATACAAATAATTTATTTATAAGCTTTATATAAATTAATAGGTATACTGTATACACAATATATTTTAGAAAAGAGTTTAGAGAGAACAGGAAATTATTTTAAGTTTCAATTTTTTAAAAACATACTTAGTTCTTGTGATGCCCCACCTCTATGCTCACAATAACAAAGAGTATTAAAAGAAATACTGTCTGTTATTACGAAGAATAAGGCTAGATAGGAGCGGCCATCCGTAGTTGGCCTTACACTAGTATTGGTTACCTCGATAGGAGTGGTATATATTTTTCATTCTTCATCTCTTATTTATTTACTCCCATCGACATACCCAATTCCAGTATAAAACGAACTACGATGGTTCATAATAGTTTAGGACAATATATATAATAATAACACAGATAATAAAATGCGGAACACAGATAACAAAAGTCTCATATATATATATATATAACTGATGTCAGTTACAATACATTTGACACAATACATATGATACAACTACAACTGTCGACTCTGGAAGTTATATATACAAGTACATTATCAACTAATATACATGAATACATATCACTATATACAATGACACGACTACTACATAATGACGAAGACTACTTTAGAAGATATGAAAAGTCTTCATAGCTCAAACAGCAACCCAAAGCAAAATATCTACAACCTGAAATAACTCGGGTCTGACCCGAGTGTTAAATTCAAAAGGAAATAATACACGGGCCAGTCTAATTCAAACTTAGTTATTAATGCACAGAAGCAATAATAATCAAATATCAAATAGATGACAGTCACAGAAATCTCGTATATCCGACTCTTCGATAAGAGAATCGGATAACGACAGATATAACACTAAATAGTGTTAAACAACAAATCAGCAAATCCAAATCATCGACAAGGAGAAATAACAAAAAGATTGTCGATGAAGATAATGTGAAAGCCACAGAATTTCTTAAACAGCAATTAACAACAAAATCCAATTATTAAATAAATAATCAGAAACTCCTAATCCATTCATCAAATAGATAATTGGAAATTCTCAAAACGATCAAATAAATCCAAATTTCTGTGTGGCTGTAGTACACGCACGCGTGCACTGCCTCGCCACTACAGTATGTGAAATCATCACAACAGTGAATACTAACAGTTATCAAAACAACAGAGGTCAAAGCGAAACCCAAGCCAACAAAACAGCGTAAACAACCAAAAATCTAATTATCAATATGACAATTAGAAAACACATAATCTAACTTATCTAAAAGATAATTAGATA
Organism: Allium fistulosum; assembly: GCA_030737815.1. Taxonomy (NCBI): domain Eukaryota; kingdom Viridiplantae; phylum Streptophyta; class Magnoliopsida; order Asparagales; family Amaryllidaceae; genus Allium; species Allium fistulosum. The sequence continues at coordinate 452,004,412 of CM060901.1, read as the reverse complement.
TCAACAAAATCATCAGATTAAACCAAATCAAAATACAACTTCAAAATATTGAATTGAATCAACGAAACAATTCAAACAATCGAAATATCAATTAAATCTGTCAATTTTGCTAGGGCTGCAGTACACGCACGCGTGTACTGCCTCGCCACTACAATAATGCAAGTGAAACACAAACCAAAAGAGTGGCATAAACAAAGATATAACAAGTATGCACTGTAAAACTGGACAGTGCACCAAAGACAAGGTAGCACAACAAGCATCTACCAAAATTGTTGCAACAAGATGCAATGAACTACAAGGTACCAGACTCGAGTACATGAAACCAGAGACAACAGTGAATGACCAAACACAATACCACAGAGGTGGAAACATGCAAGTATAGACAAATGAATCTCCAGTAAACCGGGCTTCAAAACGAACTAAAACAAATTAATGTCAACCACAGGTAACTGGACAGAGAAAAATATAGTGTTCAAGGGTGAGATAAACTCAAGCAACCATCAAGTGAATATAACCCGAAATAATCTTCATGAACACCAGGCCAGAGTGCAAGCTACAAGTGCACCAGGGATGCAACTTACACTACAACAGAGGCATACAACAATCAGGTCTCAACAACATATCTATATCAAATGATGCATGGTCAAACCAAACTGACATGGACAGGTTACAAGATGCAAGCTTCAAAAGCACATCAGAGAAACCATAAGTACAAAACTTAAACCAACACGAGACCAGACAAACAAGTACGCATAGTACTTGAACCAATGACCAAATCCAAATAACACAAGTGCACTAGAGCAGTGTGCACATACCAGAATCAAGTGAATTAAGTCTCAAGCAAAGACAAATGCAGCTGTAAAACTTAACAGTGCAAGCTCCAAAAATATACACATGAAGATTACACTGCAATAGGTCGGGAAACAAACATATGCAACAGCAACAAGTGATGTACACATGAATGCAACTACCCTCGAATACCAGTGAACAACAAAACTGTCCAGACTAAAAACCCAATACAATACATCACAGTCCAATATGCTATGGACAGTGGAAAATACAAAACCAAGTTCAATAAATTCAAGTGCAAGCAGTACAAATTCGTACATACATATATATATATCAAATGAAACAGGGTAACAATCAATCGTGTATATACATACATGAATGCATATATATATATATATATATATATATATATATGAAGCAATTCCACAGAGATAATAGAACTGCAGTAGGCCGAGCATTGAAAATGTTCCAAAGCCAAATCCAAAAAGAAATGTGCAGTTCAATCATCAAAATCAGTTTTGAAATCGATGCCAACAGAGAAAATAACTAACATAGCCAAAGTAGTTGTGGCCAAAGTCAAACCAAGGCGTAACCAAAGCAAAGTTAAAGACAATTTCTTTTTATAAAACTGTCAGAGAAGCAAATGAAAATCATCAAGCCATGGATACCAAGGAATCAACAATTTCGAAATCCAGTTTCACCAAAGTCGAGCAAGTCAGTTCAAAGCATCAAAAAGCAAAAATAATTCATATATACACATAAACATCTCGGAGTCAATAACCAACCAACCTCATAGTACAATAACAGCAGGTTCGAAATCACGAAGTCAAGCATCAGCTCACAAAATCAAAGATAGAGGAGTAGCAATTTCAAATCAATACTACCGGGACGAACACAGATGGTAAAAGTCGAAAATCAAAGCCGTGGCCAACAAAACATACCATAGTCAAAAGAATCAACTCCGAAATGAAATTACCAAGAAAACGAACAGCCCAAAATCAATGTCAAAACAAAATCAAACTGTCCACGCATAATACTCAAGTCGTATTAGATGTGAGTGAATATAAGTCACTCACCTTAGTTTCCCTTAGCATGAAGTCGAGGATCGAACAGCTCCGAGTTGAAATTGTGGCATCATTAAGTCGATCGAAGCCAAGAACGAAACCCTCTTCCACGAATTGAAGCAGCCGAACGCACTCAAGTAAACGAACGATCGACGAAGCTCCACGCGAATACCCACTGATTCGATCAATCTAAAGTCGGCACTTCAAGATTGTAGAAAGCCCTAATTTTTGAGGAAGGGGGACGAACGAACGAAGGAAATCGTGGCTGCCATTTTCTTTCTTTCGTTTGTATTATTTTAGGGTTATGAATGGAAAAAATGAAAGAGAGGGGATCGAGTTTGCCTCTGATATTATCTCGGCATCAACAAATATGGGCCACAATTCAAAATGTAAAGCCCACTCAACACATAACAATTTTTACTAAAGAATTCCAACCCAAATCTAAAAGAATTCAACCGATTAAAACTCCAACAGCAATCTGCCAACAATTTTAATCATCATTTGACGATAATCAATTGTTATAAAACCCCGGGTTGTTACAGACTCCCCTCCTTATAAAAATTGTGCCCCCGCAATTTTCATAATTAAAGATGTCAATAACAATTATTTTTCTAGTATAAACTGGTTAAGCTAGAAAAATAAAAGTCGGGAATACAAACGCCAAAGAAATCTTTTAATTTCATAAAAGGAATTCACAATTTCTCAACAAAATCTAATTATCGAATAGATAATTAGAAAACAACAGAACTAAATAAAGGTAATTATCAGCAATATTTAATTATCAACTAGATAATTGAAATTCAGAGAATCACAAAACAACAATATCTAATTATCGATACGATAATTAGAAAACAGTAAAATCTAATTATCAACAAGGATGATTAGAAAGCACAAATCACAATTCGCAAAAATGCAGATATCTAGTTATCCAGCAATTAACTAGAAAACACGAACCTCATAATCAGCAAACTCTAACTATCAACAGAGATAGATAGGAACAACAATTCAATAAAATCAACATAATCTAGACTAAATTAGAGACTAGAAAATCTCATATCAATAAAAATCAGCAATCAACCAATATCTAATTATCAGAAACGATAATCAAATCTCAAATCAGTAAATATTTAATTATCCCAAACGATAATCAAATTTTAAATCAACAAATATTTAATTATCAAAAACAATAATAAAATCAAATCAACAAATATCTAATTATCAAAAACGATAATCAGAACTCATATCAACAAATATCCAATTATCAAAAACGATAATCATAATCAACAAATATCTAATTATCAAAAACGATAATCAGAAATCAAATCAACAAATATCTAATTATCAAAAACGATAATTAGAACTCATATCAACAAATATCCAATTATCAAAAATGATAATCAGAATCAACAAATATCTAATTATCAAAAACGATAATCAGAAATCAAATCAACAAATATCTAATTATCAAAAACGATAATCAGAAATCAAATCAACAAATATCCAATTATCAATAACGATAATTAGAATCAACAAATATCTAATTATCAAAAACGATAATCAGAACTCATATCAAAAAATATCCAATTATCAAAAACGATAATCAGAATCAACAAATATCTAATTATCAAAAACGATAATCAGAAATCAAATCAACAAATATATAATTATCAAAAACGATAATTAAATCTCATAACAGCAAATATTTAATTATCGATACGATAATTAAATCTCATAACATCAGATATCTAATTACCTGCAGATAATTAGAAACAACAAATATCTAGAAATCCTTTAAGAAGACTAGAAAATCAACATAAAAGGTTGGATCGATCCCATCAGACGGCGAGTTTTTAGTTCGCCGCATGTGCATCTCATATGGCCGAAGCCTACCAAGTACTCAACATAATTTTGGCGCCCAACAAATGTCCTGAAGGTCCGCAGAGTGACCCGAAGGTCTAGTACTGGTATTTGACCCGAAGGTCCTCATATGACCCGAAGGTCCTCATATGACCCGAAGGTCCATCATAGAGGCTCGAAAGCACACAAAAGCATCAAAATCATCAAAACATCAAATATTTCAATTAACGAGTCCGGAATTAACCGAAATAGCAAACGCACATGTCCCATACCACGTGTTTTACTAAATCGTTTGATTCTCTTCATCGTTTCCTTGAAAGTGCAAAATTTTGTATTTTGTAAAAATACATTTTACATTCTCAAACGGACAAGTCCGGAATTAAGCGAATCAGTAAAAGAAAGGGGTCATAGTCCTCGATTTTGCTGAAACGTTTAAATCGCTTCCTCATTCTTTTGAAAGCGCAAACTGTAAAATTCCTGAAAACAATTTTATTTATTTTATAAAATAACAATTCACATTCTCAACTGGACAAGTCCGGAGTTAAGCGAATCAGTAAAAGAAAGGGGTCATAGTCCTCGATTTTGCTGAATCGTTTAAGTTGCTTCCTCATTCTTTTGAAAGCGCAAATTGTTAAAAAAATTATAAAACAATTTTCATTTTAAAACGATTTTCCAATCACGTGATTAAAGCAACAATATCAGTAACAATTTCGAAAAGGAAATTGTACTCCCCAAAACACTGTAAAATCGTATCCCAAAATCAGCATTGCGGAATAACCGCTTGAAAATCCACTTTTAAAAATTCGACGGTTACTGAAGCCAAAGCGACAGTAATTTTTATACGTCAAAATCTCATCAAAATAATTTACATCAAAATGTAATACCAGTGAATTTTCATTCATTAAAATGCCAACAAAACACCGTGCTTCAAAAATTTAGCATTGGTGTAAAAATCCCGTTATAAAAATAACGGCAACAAAATACGTTTCATAACCAAGCATCGGTTCAACGTAAAATTAATGCAGTAATGTGCAATTCATATTTGCACGTACTACAAAATGAACATAGAAATCATTCGAATGTATCTTCAATGAAGATAATTCAAAACAACAAAATCTAATCAATATATCATTAGCACAAAAGAAAATCAGCCAAAATCTCAACAAAAATCACATAACTGCAGTCACTTCGAATCCTCAAATCGGATTCGAAATTTTCAAAGAAAAAAAATAAACCCAGCTATGTAAACAACAATGAAATTTATTTCAATTTCATATTTTGATTTTTAAATCAAAAAGGTTATCAGCTGTATTCAGCAAAGACAGTTTAACTGTTTTCGCTGCGCACTCTGATAAACAGAACACAAATTATCAATCAACAAAACACAATTCCACTTTTATTTTTAAATAAAGATATTTAAAAATTTCATCATAATTTCAAAACTTTAGTTTTGACTCAAAACACAAATAAAACATCGACCAATAGTTGTAACACATGTTCCATCTAAGTTATGTTTTATATTATGTCCATAAACCCCAAGCTCTGATACCAACTGTGACGCCCCACCTCTATGCTCATAATAACAAAGAGTATTAAAAGAATACTGTCTGTTATTACGAAGAATAAGGCTGGATAGGAGCGGCCATCCGTAGTTGGCCTTACACTAGTATTGGTTACCTCGATAGGAGTGGTATATATTTTTCATTCTTCATCTCTTATTTATTTACTCCCATCGACATACCCAATTCCAATATAAAACGAACTAAGATGGTTCATAATAGTTTAGGACAATATATATAATAATAACACAGATAATAAAATACGGAACACAGATAACAAAAGTCTCATATATATATATATATATATAAAACTGATGTCAGTTACAATACATTTGACACAATACATATGATACAACTACAACTGTCGACTCTGGAAGTTATATATACAAGTACATTATTAACTAATATACATGAATACATATCATTCTATACAATGACACGACTACTACAAAATGACGAAGACTACTTCAGAAGATATGAAAAGTCTTCATAGCTCAAACAGCAACCCAAAGCAAAATATCTACAACCTGAAATAACTCGGGTCTGACCCGAGTATTAAATTCAAAAGAAAATAATACACGGGCCAGTCTAATTCAAACTTAGTTACTAATGCACAGAAGCAATAATAATCAAATATCAAATAGACGACAGTCACAAAAATCTCGTATATCCGACTCTTCGATAAGAGAATCGGATAATGGCAGATATAACACTAAATAGTGTTAAACAACAAATCAGCAAATCCAAATCATCGACAAGGAGAAATAACAAAAAGATTGTCGATGAAGATAATGTGAAAGCCACAGAATTTCTTAAACAGCAATTAACAACAAAATCCAATTATTAAATAAATAATCAGAAACTCCTAATCCATTCATCAAATAGATAATTGGAAATTCTCAAAACGATCAAATAAATCCAAATTTCTGTGTGGCTGCACTACACGCACGCGTGCACTGCCTCGCCACTACAGTATGTGAAATCATCACAACAGTGAATACTAACAGTAATCAAAACTGCAGAGGTCAAAGCGAAACCCAAACCAACAAAACAGCGTAAACAACCAAAAATCTAATTATCAATATGACAATTAGAAAACACATAATCTAACTTATCTAAAAGATAATTAGATATCAACAAAATCATCAGATTAAACCAAATAAAAATACAACTTCAAAATATTGAATTGAATCAACGAAACAATTCAAACAATCGAAATATCAATTAAATCTGTCAATTTTGCTAGGGCTGCAGTACACGCACGCGTGTACTACCTCACCACTACAATAATGCAAGTGAAACACAAACCAAAAGAGTGGCATAAACAAAGATATAATAAGTATGCACTGTAAAACTGGACAGTGCACCAAAGACTAGGTAGCACAGCAAGCATCTACCAAAATTGTTGCAACAAGATGCAATGAACTACAAGGTACCAGACTTGAGTACATCAAACCAGAGACAACAGTGAATGACCAAACATAATACCACAGAGGTGGAAACATGCAAGTATAGACAAATGAATCTCCAGTAAACCGGGCTTCAAAACGAACTAAAACAAATTAATGTCAACCACAGGTAACTGGACAGAGAAAAATATAGTGTTCAAGGGTGAGATAAACTCAAGCAACCATCAAGTGAATATAACCCGAAATAATCTTCATGAACAGCAGGCCAGAGTGCAAGCTACAAGTGCACCAGGGATGCAACTTACACTACAACAGAGGCATACAACAATCAGGTCTCAACAACATATCTATATCAAATGATGCATGGTCAAACCAAACTGACATGGACAGGTTACAAGATGCAAGCTTCAAAAGCACATCAGAGAAACCATAAGTACAAAACTTAAACCAACACGAGACCAGACAAACAAGTACGCATAGTACTTGAACCAATGACCAAATCCAAATAACACAAGTGCACTAGAGCAGTGTGCACATACCAGAATCAAGTGAATTAAGTCTTAAGCAAAGACAAATGCAGCTGTAAAACTTAACAGTGCAAGCTCCAAAAATATACACATGAAGATTACACTGCAATAGGTCGGGAAACAAACATATGCAACAGCAACAAGTGATGTATACATGAATGCAACTACCCTCGAATACCAGTGAACAACAAAACTGTCCAGACTAAAACCCAATACAATACATCACAGTCCAATATGCTATGGACAGTGGAAAATACAAAACCAAGTTCAATAAATTCAAGTGCAAGCAGTACAAATTCGAACATACATACATATATATATATCAAATGAAACAGGGTAACAATCAATCGTGTATATACATACATGAATGCATATATATATATATATATATGAAGCAATGCCACAAAGATAATAGAACTGTAGTAGGCCGAGCATTGAAAATGTTCCAAAGCCAAATCCAAAAAGAAATGTGCAGTTCAATCATCAAAATCAGTTTTGAAATCGATGCCAACAGAGAAAATAACTAACATAGCCAAAGTAGTTGTGGCCAAAGTCAAAGCAAGGCGTAACCAAAGCAAAGTTAAAGACAATTTCTTTTTATAAAACTGTCAGAGAAGCAAATGAAAATCATCAAGCCATGGATACCAAGGAATCAACAATTTCGAAATCCAGTTTCACCAAAGTCGAGCAGGTCAGTTCAAAGCATCACAAAGCAAAAATAATTCATATATACACATAAACATCTCGGAGTCAATAACCAACCAACCTCATAGTACAATAACAGCAGGTTCGAAATCACGAAGTCAAGCATCAACTCACAAAATCAAAGATAGAGGAGCAGCAATTTCAAATCAATACTACCGGGACAAACACAGATGGAAAAAGTCGAAAATCAAAGCCATGGCCAACAAAACATACCAAAGTCAAAAGAATCAACTTCGAAACGAAATTACCAAGAAAACGAACAGCCCAAAATCAATGTTAAAACAAAATCAAACTGTCCACGCATAATACTCAAGTCGTATTAGATGTGAGTGAATATAAGTCACTCACCTTAGTTTCCCTTAGCATGAAGTCGAGGATCGAACAGCTCCGAGTTGAAATTGTGGCATCATTAAGTCGATCGAAGCCAAGAACGAAACCCTCTTCCACGAATTGAAGCAGCCGAACGCACTCAAGTAAACGAACGATCGACGAAGCTCCACGCGAATACCCACTGATTCGATCAATCTAAAGTTGGCACTTCAAGATTGCAGAAAGCCCTAATTTTTGAGGAAGGGGGACGAACGAACGAAGGAAATCGTGGCTGCCATTTTCTTTCTTTCGTTTGTATTATTTTAGGGTTATGAATGGAAAAAATGAAAGAGAGGGGATCGAGTTTGCCTCTGATATTATCTCGGCATCAACAAATATGGGCCACAATTCAAAATGTAAAGCCCACTCAACACATAACAATTTTTACTAAAGAATTCCAACCCAAATCTAAAAGAATTCAACCGATTAAAACTCCAACAGCAATTTGCCAACAATTTTAATCGTCATTTGACGATAATCAATTGTTATAAAACCCCGGGTTGTTACAGACTCCCCTCCTTATAAAAATTGTGCCCCCGCAATTTTCATAATTAAAGATGTCAATAACAATTATTTTTCTAGTATAAACTGGTTAAGCTAGAAAAATAAAAGTCGGGAATACAAACGCCAAAGAAATCTTTTAATTTCATAAAAGGAATTCACAATTTCTCAACAAAATCTAATTATCGAATAGATAATCAGAAAACAGCAGAACTAAATAAAGGTAATTATCAGCAATATTTAATTATCAACTAGATAATTGAAATTCAGAGAATCACAAAACAGCAATATCTAATATCGATACGATAATTAGAAAACAGCAAAATCTAATTATCATCAAGGATGATTAGAAAGCACAAATCACAATTCGCAAAAATGCAGATATCTAGTTATCTAGCAATTAACTAGAAAACACGAACCTCATAATCAGCAAACTCTAACTATCAACAAAGATAGATAGGAACAACAATTCAATAAAATCAACATAATCTAGACTCAATTAGAGACTAGAAAATCTCATATCAATAAAAATCAGCAATCAACCAATATCTAATTATCAGAAACGATAATCAAATCTCAAATCAGTAAATATTTAATTATCCCAAACGATAATCAAATTTTAAATCAACAAATATTTAATTATCAAAAAAGATAATCAAATCAACAAATATCTAATTATCAAAAACGATAATCAGAACTCATATCAACAAATATCCAATTATCAAAAACGATAATCATAATCAACAAATATCTAATTATCAAAAACGATAATCAGAAATCAAATCAACAAATATCTAATTATCAAAAACGATAATCAGAACTCATATCAACAAATATCCAATTATCAAAAATGATAATCAAAATCAACAAATATCTAATTATCAAAAACGATAATCAGAAATCAAATCAACAAATATCTAATTATCAAAAATGATAATCAGAAATCAAATCAACAAATATCCAATTATCAATAACGATAATTAGAATCAACAAATATCTAATTATCAAAAACGATAATCTTAACTCATATCAACAAATATCCAATTATCAAAAACGATAATCAGAATCAACAAATATCTAATTATCAAAAACGATAATCAGAAATCAAATCAACAAATATTTAATTACCGATACGATAATTAAATCTCATAACAGCAAATATTTAATTATCGATACGATAATTAAATCTCATAACATCAGATATCTAATTACCTGCAGATAATTAGAAACAACAAATATCTAGAAATCAATTAAGATACTCTAGAAAATCAACATAAAAGGTTGGATCGATCCCATCAGATTGCGAGTTTTTAGTTCGCCGCACGTGCATCTCATATGGTCGAAGCCTACTAAGTACTCAACATAATTTTGGCGCCCAACAAATGACCCGAAGGTCCGTAGAGTGACCCGAAGGTCTAGTACTGGAATTTGACCCAAAGGTCCTCATATGACCCGAAGGTCCTCATATGACCCGAAGGTCCATCATAGTGGCTCGAAAGCACACAAAAGCATCAAAATCATCAAAACATCAAATATTTCAATTAACGAGTCCGGAATTAACCGAAATAGCAAACGCACATGTCCCATACCACGTGTTTTACTAAATCGTTTGATTCTCTTCATCGTTTCCTTGAAAGTGCAAAATTGTGTATTTTGTAAAAATACATTTTACATTCTCAAACGGACAAGTCCGGAATTAAGCGAATCAGTAAAAGAAAGGGGTCATCGTCCTCGATTTTGCTGAAACGTTTAAATCGCTTCCTCATTCTTTTGAAAGCGCAAACTGTAAAATTCCTAAAAACAATTTTTATTTATATTATAAAAATAACAATTTACATCCTCAACTGGACAAGTCCGGAGTTAAGCGAATCAGTAAAAGAAAGGGGTCATAGTCCTCGATTTTGCTGAATCGTTTAAGTTGCTTCCTCATTCTTTTGAAAGCGCAAATTGTTAAAAAATTTATAAAACAACTTTCATTTTAAAACGATTTTCCAATCACGTGATTAAAGCAGCAATATCAGTAACAATTTCGAAAAGGAAATTGTACTCCCCAAAACACTGTAAAATCGTATCCCAAAATCAGCATTGCGGAATAACCGCTTGAAAATCCACTTTTAAAAATTCGACGGTTACTGAAGCCAAAGCGACAGTAATTTTTATACGTCAAAATCTCATCAAAATAATTTACATCAAAATGTAATACCAGTGAATTTTCATTCATTAAAATGCCAACAAAACACCGTGCTTCAAAAATTTAGCATTGGTGTAAAAATCCCGTTATAAAAATAACGGCAACAAAATACGTTTCATAACCAAGCATCGGTTCAACGTAAAATTAATGCAGTAATGTGCAATTCATATTTGCACGTACTACAAAATGAACATAGAAATCATTCGAATGTATCTTCAATGAAGATAATTCAAAACAGCAAAATCTAATCAATATATCATTAGCACAAAAGAAAATCAGCCAAAATCTCAACAAAAATCACATAACTGCAGTCACTTCGAATCCTCAAATCGGATTCGAAATTTTCAAAGAGAAAAAATAAACCCAGCTATGTAAACAACAATGAAATTTATTTCAATTTCATATTTTGATTTTTAAATCAAAAAGGTTATCAGCTGTATTCAGCGAAGATAATTTAACTGTTTTCGCTGCGCACTCTGATAAACAGAACACAAATTATCAATCAACAAAACACAATTCCACTTTTATTTTTAAATAAAGATATTTAAAAATTTCATCATAATTTCAAAACTTTAGTTTTGACTCAAAACACAAATAAAACATCGACCAATAGTTGTAACACATGTTCCATCTAAGTTATGTTTTATATTATGTCCATAAACCCCAAGCTCTGATACCAACTGTGACGCCCCACCTCTATGCTCACAATAACAAAGAGTATTAAAAGAATACTGTCTGTTATTACGAAGAATAAGGCTAGATAGGAGCGGCCATCCGTAGTTGGCCTTACACTAGTATTGGTTACCTCGATAGGAGTGGTATATATTTTTCATTCTTCATCTCTTATTTATTTACTCCCATCGACATACCCAATTCCAGTATAAAACGAACTACGATGGTTCATAATAGTTTAGGACAATATATATAATAATAACACAAATAATAAAATGCGGAACACAGATAACAAAAGTCTCATATATATATATATATATATATATATATAACTGATGTCAGTTACAATACATTTGACACAATACATATGATACAACTACAACTGTCGACTCTGGAAGTTATATATACAAGTACATTATCAACTAATATACATGAATACATATCATTCTATACAATGACACGACTACTACAAAATGACGAAGACTACTTCAGAAGATATGAAAAGTCTTCATAGCTCAAACAACAACCCAAAGCAAAATATCTACAACCTGAAATAACTCGGGTCTGACCCGAGTATTAAATTCAAAAGAAAATAATACACGGGCCAGTATAATTCAAACTTAGTTATTAATGCACAGAAGCAATAATAATCAAATATCAAATAGACGACAGTCACAGAAATCTCGTATATCCGACTCTTCGATAAGAGAATCGGATAATGGCAGATATAACACTAAATAGTGTTAAACAACAAATCAGAAAATCCAAATCATCGACAAGGAGAAATAACAAAAAGATTGTCGATGAAGATAATGTGAAAGCCACAGAATTTCTTAAACAGCAATTAACAACAAAATCCAATTATTAAATAAATAATCAGAAACTCCTAATCCATTCATCAAATAGATAATTGGAAATTCTCAAAACGATCAAATAAATCCAAATTTCTGTGTGGCTGCAGTACACGCACGCGTGCACTGCCTCGCCACTACAGTATGTGAAATCATCACAACAGTGAATACTAACAGTAATCAAAACAACAGAGGTCAAAGCGAAACCCAAGCCAACAAAATAGCGTAAACAACCAAAAATCTAATTATCAATATGACAATTAGAAAACACATAATCTAACTTATCTAAAAGATAATTAGATATCAACAAAATCATCAGATTAAACCAAATCAAAATACAACTTCAAAATATTGAATTGAATCAACGAAACAATTCAAACAATCGAAATATCAATTAAATCTGTCAATTTTGCTAGGGCTGCAGTACACGCATGCGTGTACTGCCTCGCCACTATAATAATGCAAGTGAAACACAAACCAAAAGAGTGGCATAAACAAAGATATAACAAGTATGCACTGTAAAACTGGACAGTGCACCAAAGACAAGGTAGCACAGCAAGCATCTACCAAAATTGTTGCAACAAGATGCAATGAACTACAAGGTACCAGACTTGAGTACATCAAACCAGAGACAACAGTGAATGACCAAACATAATACCACAGAGGTGGAAACATGCAAGTATAGACAAATGAATCTCCAGTAAACCGGGCTTCAAAACGAACTAAAACAAATTAATGTCAACCACAGGTAACTGGACAGAGAAAAATATAGTGTTCAAGGGTGAGATAAACTCAAGCAACCATCAAGTGAATATAACCCGAAATAATCTTCATGAACACCAGGCCAGAGTGCAAGCTACAAGTGCACCAGGGATGCAACTTACACTACAACAGAGGCATACAACAATCAGGTCTCAACAACATATCTATATCAAATGATGCAAGGTCAAACCAAACTGACATGGACAGGTTACAAGATGCAAGCTTCAAAAGCACTTCAGAGAAACCATAAGTACAAAACTTAAACCAACACGAGACCAGACAAACAAGTACGCATAGTACTTGAACTAATGACCAAATCCAAATAACACAAGTGCACTAGAGCAGTGTGCACATACCAGAATCAAGTGAATTAAGTCTCAAGCAAAGACAAATGCAGCTGTAAAACTTAACAGTGCAAGCTCCAAAAATATACACATGAAGATTACACTGCAACAGGTCGGGAAACAAACATATGCAACAGCAACAAGTGATGTACACGTGAATGCAACTACCCTCGAATTCCAGTGAACAACAAAACTGTCCAGACTAAAAACCCAATACAATACATCACAGTCCAATATGCTATGGACAGTGGAAAATACAACACCAAGTTCAATAAATTCAAGTGCAAGCAGTACAAATTCGAACATATATATATATATATATATATCAAATGAAACAAGGTAACAATCAATCGTGTATATACATACATGAATGCATATATATATATATATGAAGCAATGCCACAGAGATAATAGAACTGTAGTGGGCCGAGCATTGAAAATGTTCCAAAGCCAAATCCAAAAAGAAATGTGCAGTTCAATCATCAAAATCAGTTTTGAAATCGATGCCAATAGAGAAAATAACTAACATAGCCAAAGTAGTCGTGGCCAAAGTCAAAGCAAGGCGTAACCAAAGCAAAGTTAAAGACAATTTCTTTTTATAAAACTGTCAGAGAAGCAAATGAAAATCATCAAGCCATGGATACCAAGGAATCAACAATTTCGAAATCCAGTTTCACCAAAGTCGAGCAGGTCAGTTCAAAGCATCACAAAGCAAAAATAATTCATATATACACATAAACATCTCAGAGTCAATAACCAACCAACCTCATAGTACAATAACAGCAGGTTCGAAATCACGAAGTCAAGCATCAGCTCACAAAATCAAAGATAGAGGAGCAGTAGTTTCAAATCAATACTACCGAGACAAACACAGATGGAAAAAGTCGAAAATCAAAGCCGTGGCCAACAAAACATACCAAAGTCAAAAGAATCAACTCCGAAATGAAATTACCAAGAAAACGAACAACCCAAAATCAATGTAAAAACAAAATCAAACTGTCCACGCATAATACTCAAGTCGTATTAGATGTGAGTGAATATAAGTCACTCACCTTAGTTTCCCTTAGCATGAAGTCGAGGATCGAACAGCTCCGAGTTGAAGCTGTGGCATCATTAAGTCGATCGAAGCCAAGAAAGAAACCCTCTTCCACGAATTGAAGCAGCCGAACGCACTCAAGTAAACGAACGATCGACGAAGCTCCACGCGAATACCCACTGATTCGATCAATCTAAAGTCGGCACTTCAAGATTGCAGAAAGCCCTAATTTTTGAGGAAGGGGGACGAATGAACGAAGGAAATCGTGGCTGCCATTTTCTTTCTTTCGTTTGTATTATTTTAGGGTTACGAATGGAAAAAATGAAAGAGAGGGGATCGAGTTTTCCTTTGATATTATCTCGGCATCAACAAATATGGGCCACAATTCAAAATGTAAAGCCCACTCAACACATAACAATTTTTACTAAAGAATTCCAACCCAAATCTAAAAGAATTCAACCGATTAAAACTCCAACAGCAATTTGCCAACAATTTTAATCGTCATTTGACGATAATCAATTGTTATAAAACCCCGGGTTGTTACAGTTCTGCTTGGGGCAAAATGCGTAGACAAAGTAAACTAGTCGACTGATTAGGTACGATAGGTCAACCCATTATGGAATTTCCTAGAGTAGTATTCTCCAGGAAAACAGCAGCCATTGACCACCATTTCGTCGATTCTGACAACACATTTTGGCCTGATTTCATCTATATAATAACATACATCCATATAAGAGCATCATTACTCCGTATATAGTTAATACAAGTAAGAATTCAAATGTAAATGAAAAGGATTTTTAACATAATCTCTAAAATTATCATTTAACTACTTCATTTCATCAATTCAATCATAAATTATTAACAAATTAATATAGCACGTAAACATCTAAAGCATAGTCGTGAGGATTATAAATCACTCACCTTCATTATAAGCTTGCAAAACCTTGTATACACCTTGATATTGTCTTGCCTTTTCACTTCAGCCCTCCTTTGCCTCTATCTTTGTTGTCTAAGAAATTAACCATCCAACTCCGATCAAACTTCAATTCTAACGGATCCTAGGTGTAGAGCAGTGGTTTGAGAAGCTTAACTATCATTTCGAGAATTTTGTTAAATTTATCCTAATTGATTTGAATTTTTGAGTGAGCTAGAGTTTTAAGAAGTTAAGATGGAAGAGCTTTGCTTTCTTTTCTTTGTCTGCAAAATGAACGTACTTATTATAAAAATGAGAAAGGAGACTTGAATTATCTCATTTTGTATTAGCCTAATGGGTTTATTAAAGAAAACCCTACCCACTTTTACTTTATCTTCTTTTCTTAATTAAATAATTTCAAAAGCCTTCAATAAATCATGTTTCAACCCAAATAAAATTTTAAAAACCATATTTCACCCAACACTACAATTTTATACAAATTCGCATAATTTTATTAACTTTATTTTCATACTTTACCAAATAAAATTTAGGGTATTTCATTTTATACTAAATAGCCCGCTTTGTAAATTTATTTACCGATTCCATAAGTTCATCAAGTAAAAATTATTACTCATCAAAATATATTTTTAAATAATTTTACTTTCATTGTTAATCATAATAAAAATTTTATTATTTTTTAGTCTATTTTTATAGCCATTTCCAAATTAAAACAATAATACTAGTTCAAAAGCAACAAATTTTCTTTTATTAATAATTCATTGCTTCATAAATATTCTAACATCAAAATACTCATTTTGTTAACTTTCAAACCTCTGATGAAACTTTTATAATCTTTCCATGAATTAATTCTTATCACTTTAATTTCTTTTCTCCATACTCTATTATTTGTATTCCATTAAACACTACAATATTTACTTTTAAATGATCCCAAACAAATATTTCATTTTAAGAATCTTTCCCAATTTCACAAAAATGTTTATTCTTATATTTTCAAAATTGTCTCAAATTTCCAGTAAATTTTTATTATTTATACCCACTTAATATTTAAAAGTCCTCACGGTCAAAAAGAGTCATGGCAGCCGAATCATGTCCTATCAGCCTTCCTCCTTCCTTACCTCCCCCCATACCTTCCTCTGTTCCTATCCTGTTGACTGTGACCCATCCCCTGCTCCCGCCTACTCCTGATCCTCCTCCTCCCGTGCCCCCCGATCGTCCTATTCTTCCACCACCTCCATCCATGCCCTCTCTTTCATCCACTTCCCCTCCACAATGGAACTCTCTCTATAAATTTAAGCCTCGAAATGCTGGCACTTTCATTCCTTCTATCATTCCTGTGACGTTTGAGGGTGATGTTCTCGTCCCTCCACCTGAAGTCATCCAAGCCGGAAATGTGGTTTGGGGTGAGCATTTAGTGGGGTTTTTTCTTGACAAACCTTTATCATATACCACTGTCATCATGCATTTGAAGAGAGTATGGAGGCTCAAAGGCTCCATCACCGTAAAATCTGACGGCAACCTGTTCCTTTTCAATCTTTCATCTACGGATGATAGAAGGAGAATTATTGAAGCAGACCCTTTGATAATCAGGAACAAGTTGTTCATCATGAAGCCATGGGATCCGTTGATTGGGAATAGCTGTAGCACAATTAAGGCAGTCCCCATTTAGTTAAAATTTACTAACATTCCCATGTTTGGTTGGTCTCACATTGGGATTAACTGGCTATCTTCCAGAATTAGAAAATTGCTATGCCTTGATGAATCAACGGAAAAAAAAGCAAAGAATTGGTTATGCTAAATGTATGGTTGAAATTTCTCCTGAGCATTGCCTTCCGGATGAATTTCCAGTTCGTATGTTAGATGGGGGCATTCAATATGTTAAAGTTAGTTATCTCTGGAAGCCTTCAATATGCTCCTTTTGCAAGGAGTTTGGTCATAACAACAGCAGTTGTACGAGGGAGAAGCTTGAAGAAAATGTGTCAGTCGTAAAAACGTGCAATGATCTTACTAATATTAGTAAAATTACTGCCTTTAAGGACAAACAAAAGGGTTTAGCAAACCAGAGGAGTAGTTGGCAAAAAGTTAAGATTTCAAAAGCAAAAGAAAATATTGGGAAGCTTCGAGCATCTGGTACTAATCAATGTGCAAATGTTAGTATTGGCACAAATCTGAATCGCTCATCAATAGAACATCAGCTTAAGCATGATTTGGTGGTTGTTGAGACTAGAAATAAATTTTCCATTCTGTCTGTTGAGAATGATATAGATTTCGTAGTTCGTGGCGTTACTCCCTGTCAGACAACTGTTGAGGAAGGAGAAATTATTCCAATTAATCATGTTTTTAAGGAAATTGACAGTCATATCTCCCCTACCCTTAACTGTGAAACTTTTGAAGATATAAAATGCCGAGCAGTAGTGAATCAACTGTTCTGATTGAGGAGAATTCTGCAATCGATGTTGGTAGCAAGGTTGAGAATGAATTAACCAATCAGTATGATGAACTTTTACATGGCACAATGGAAATGATAAATGGTGAAAGGAAGGAAAGGAGTCTACATAATGATCATATTAGAGGCAGCAGTTTGGGTTGTGAATTGGTAGCAAGTGAAAATTTACTTAAACATGGAAGTGCTCCTCCTATTCCTGATTTGAATTTGATCAAACCCAATGGCCTAAACAATGCAGCAAATTTACTGCAGTCTCCCTCACCAATCAATGTGCTTGTGCACATTCCCCCTGTGCATGACACATCTTCTATCCCCGCCTTTTCACCATCAATCCCTCCCAATCCCCCCAATCTCAACCCATCTTCTCCTTCCTCTTCCAATCACCCCCCAGCTATCTTCAATCTGACCCATCCCCTGTTCCTTTTCAACCCATTCCTTCTCCTTATGTGTTTGTTGGAAAACTTCCTAGTTGGAAATCTAAACCATCAATTCCTGACCTTCCTACTGGTTCCTCAATCTCTGTTAATCTCAATCCCTCTTCCATGTTGATTGGCCCCAATTTGATTGATGAAAGACTATCTAAAGGCTCTCCTTCAACAAGGAGCAAGAAAGGAACGATTCATATTTCACTAAATCCCTCATGAATTCACATCATTTAGCTGCCTGGAACATTAGAGGAGCTCATTGCATGGAAAAATTGGATCACATCAAAACTATTATTCAATCTCACAACCTTGACTTGGTTGCAATTCTTAAAACTAAGCTTGATCTCTCTCGAACCATATCTACTAGCAAATACATCAACAGTAGCTGGGATTTGCATCATAATCTCCTTGAAGCCCCGTATGGGAGAATTATGGTGATTTCCAACCCTCTTAAATACTCTCTGTCTCCTATCCTTGTCTCCCATCAATTTATCCACTTTCATGCTTCTTTCATCCCTGACTCCACATCCTTCTATCTCACCATAGTCTATGCTTCAAACTCCCCATCCAACAGGCAGTCCTTCTTTCGACAAATACCTGCTTTTCAACAAGAAGCCCACCCCTGGCTTATCCTTGGTGATTTCAATAGTTGCTTAAACTTTGATGACAAATCAGGTGGTTTGCCGCTAGCTCTTAAAGACATCCAGCCTCTTAATATTGCCATTGAGGATGCTAATCTGATGACAATCAATAAATCTGGATCCAAGTTCTCTTGGAGTAATCGTAGTCGATATGGGCATAGTATTCTGACCACTATTGATCACTCCTTTTGTAACTTTAAATCTTTATCAACATGGCCCTCCCTCTCTGCTCACCTTCCTCTTCCAATTCTGTCCGACCACTCCCCCATCATTCTATCCTCTGGTCCTCCTGCCATGCTTGAGAAAAGAAGTTTTAAATACTATAATATCTGGGCTAATGAACCAGGGTATACTAATATAATAAAAGAAGCTTGGTCCACCACTTTTTACAGTAATCCCACTTTTAAATTTTGCAGGAAACTGAAGCATGTCAAACACTCTCTCAGAGGCTGGTCCAAGAGCAACTTTGGGAAAGGAACTTTGAAATCTGAGGCTATCAGGAAGCAACTGGAAGAAGTTCAAGTCCAAATGCATAACCGTCCTAATGATGAGGAGATTGCGGCTCATGAGAGTGATCTTTTTTTAGATCTATCTGATGCCTTAAGGATGGAATGCTCTATGAGGAGACAACAACTTAATATAAAATGGATTACTGAGGGAGATAGTAACTCTGCTTATTTCCACGCTGCAATAAAAGCTAAGCAAGCTCATGAGCAGATATATCGACTTCAGGATGTTAATGGTGTTCTGCTCACCTCTCCTCTTGATATAGACAATGCTATGGTCAACTACTTCTCTTGCCTTCTTGGAAACTCTGAGAAGTTTGAAGCTAACCTTCATCTTATTGACAACATTGACCTCCCCTCCATAAAACAATCCCAAGCTGACCATCTAATCTCTGTTGTCACTGACGATGAAATAAAATTCACTCTCTTCAGTATGAATAAGAAATCTAGCTGTGGTCCTGATGGTTTTAATGTGCATTTTTCACCCACAATTGGGAAGTCATTAAGTCTGACTTTTGCCTTGCTATCCACAATTTCTTTTCTATATTCAAGCTGCTAAACGAAGTCAATGCAACTAATCTGGTCCTCATTCCCAAAACCCATCCACCTATTGATATCTCCTCATTTAGACCCATATCTTGCTGTAACGTGATGTACAAGTGCATTGCCAAGATAATTGCTACCAGACTTAAATCTGTTCTACCTGAACTCATTTCTTTTAATCAGTCTGCCTTCCTGCCTAAAAAAAACTCCCTGGATAATGTGACGTTAGCGCATGAGCTTCTCAAGGGGTATGGTCGTGCTCACTCTACTCCGAGTGCTATGTTGAAACTTGATCTCTCTAAGGCCTATGACAGTGTTCAATGGACTGCTATCATGAGAATCATGGCTCTGATGGGTTTTCCGAAGCCTTTGGTAGCTTGGATATACATTTGCATATCCTCTCCTACTTTCTTTCTTAAATACAATGGTAAAGGTACTGGGTACTTTAAAAGCAAACAAGGCATTCTCCAAGGTGATCCGCTAACCTCATACATTTTACTCTTAGTAATGGAGATTCTTACAAGTATGCTTAATGCCAAATTTCGATCCAAAGAGATTAAACTCCACACAAAATGTAAACAGCCTATGATCACTTCCCTTCTCTTTGCTGATGACATTTTGATCTTCTCGTCCCCTGTTCGTGAGTCCATAGATAATATAAAAAAAACCCTTGACACTTTTTGCTCATGCTCTGGGCTTAAGCTAAACTTATCCAAATCCTCCATTTTGTTTGCTGGTATTCCTTCCACCTTATCCTCTGAGTTGACTGTTTATTCTGGTTTTCAACACATGCATGGTGATATGGTTTACCTGGGTATCCCTCTTTGCTCTTCTAGAGTCACATTTGCCAACTACCTTCCGCTCTACAATAAAATTAATAAAGTGCTTGATAACTGGGCCAATCGATTTCTCTCTCAGGCCGGCAGACTCGTCATGATAAAATCTGTTTGCTTCTCCATAATGGTCTACTGGGCTAGAACCTTTCTTCTACCCAAAAAACTGCTTCGTCTGGTCAGACGTGCCATGTTGTGGTTCTTCTGGACCGGCAGCATTCACAACAAGAAGCCTATACCTTGCTCCTTTGAAACCATCGAACAACCTCTGTCTTGTGGTGGCTTGGGAATCCTTAACATTGAGAGATGGAATATAGCAGCTATCAGTCATCATTTTGACTCGTTACTTTCAAATAGTAATAGCCTTTGGGTTCAATGGACTGTCACTCATAATTTAAGAAACAAAAGCTTTTGGTCTCTGGAGCCCCCGTCTGGTTGCAGTTGGATTTGGCGAAAGATCCTATCTTTGCGTTCCGTTTTCCTACCTTCTCTCAGATATTCTCACTCTCGTCAAAGCAATAAGCATTTCTGGAATGATCCTTGGATAGGTAATGGTCTCATCCTGTCTGCTATCTTAACTCAACAACAAATATATCAATCTGGAATAAACAGTAATGCTAAAGCTATTGACTTCATTGTGGACAATAAGCTATCCCTCCCTTATACTAGTAATCGAAATTTGAGAGACTTCTGGGCTAGTTTTAGTGGTTATCGTAACTCTTTTCTAGATGCTGATAAGCTTTGCTGGGATGGTAAGCCCCACTTGATAAAGCATTTTTACCACATAATATCTAACACTCGATGCAAGCCAAAATTTCCATGGCATAAGATTGTCTGGAATAAACATTCCACACCCTCTGACAATCTTATGTTGTGGAGGGTTCTAAATAATGCTATCATGAATAAAGACATGATGTTTGGGTTTGTGTCTATTTCTGATCACTTGTGCGTGTTCTGCAAAAGTGATATTGAGAGTGGAAAGCACCTGTTCTTTGAATGCAGTTATCTGCACCATATTTGGGAGAGAATGATGGTCATTCTTGGTAGGTCTTGTGTGCCTATTCAGTCATCTCTTGAGTGGGACGTGATTCTTACATCCACAAGAAGGAAGGATGATGCGGGTGAATTACTTTGTTTTTGTCTTAAGAAGTATATTCAAATTATTTGGAGGGAGAGAAATCAGAGATGTTTTAACAGTGTGGAGCAATCCCAACTTCAGCTGTGGTTAGTGTTGAAACATTCCATCATGAATGAGTTACAAGATCACAAGTCTTTTCTAATCCCTCTGCTTCGGGATTGGTAGGTCATCATGGTGGCTTCGGGGTTCACTTTGGGCTGTCTCTCTTGTTTCTCCGAGTTGTCGCCCCTGTCTGCCATGTTTCATGCCTCAGGTTGTTCTTGTTTCTTCCTGCTTCATGCATGCAGTCTGCCCTGCTTTTTGTTTTCTCCTTTGTTTATCTCCTGCTCAAAGCATGTTTTGAGTAGTTTTCTTTTTCTTTTAAATAAAATCTGGTAGGGGACCAGCCAACCTCGCTAGCTTTGCTAAAAATATATCAAAATTTTGATTTAAAAATCCAAAATTATTACTTCTCAACACTGGGTTGTTATAGACCCTCTTAAGAAAATTGCATCCTCACAATTTCTCCTTAGGATAAATTTATAACAAGCTAAGTTTACTTCTAGAAATTCTAAACCCTTTTCCAATTCAAATATGAATAGGACGAACCCGTGCTACGCATATAGATTGTATTCAATCCTTTTAAAAGAAAAGTAGATCTTTATTAGTTTATATGTTAAATTATTCAAATTATACATGGCACATGAGAAAATGTTTAAAAGTGGTTTTTTGACTATAAGCCATCACCCCGAGACCCACCTTAACAAAGAGTATTGCTAGGTAATATTGTCTGCTAATGCGGAGAATAGGGTTGGTTATGAGCGACCATCTATAGTCTTGTCTTAAATATCTATTGAATACGTCGATTAGTGCTCTATATTTTTTTTCTCTATCTCAAGTGGATCGACATATCCAATAAATGCTTAATACAAAACTACAGGTGGCTATAGGATCTATCAGAACAAAATACAACAACTCAAATAGATGATATTAGTTCATGTTCATAAATAAGAAGTGCTACATTTAATTATTAAAGGGAAATAGATCAATTTCATTTTAGACCTGCTATAAAGAAGACATGTTTTGACCCAACAAGCAACCAAATCTGAAATTTTTTATAAAATGAAAGTTGTTCTACTCAGTCTAAGCTTTCCAACAATATAAAGATCATCAAAATCGGATTTATGGTTTGAAAGTTATGCTAGATTTATTTCAGCTTAATCTTAGAAATTTCTTAAGAGGACAGAAATGTCTATCCACTTTCAAACCTATTTTAAACTAAATTAAAATCAAAATCTTCCAAAGTGGTAAAAAGAAAATTTATAGCTTACTAAAAGCTTTTTCATTTACAAAATGATTAGAAACTATGTTATGATAATCATAATAATTTTTTAGAATAAAAGTGGAATGCGTTATGTAGGAAAAAGAAATAAGCACCATGAACACTAAACTTATCTTCAAACAAAAAAAAGCAAGTCCAACTTATGGTAAAAATTTATTATAACTAGTGTGAACCCGTGCTACGCACACGAACCTCATCCTATTAGCATGTTTGGCTATGTTGTGGACCTGTGGTATTTTGGTTGAAATATATATATTTAGCCGTCCAACAAAAGCGGAGGCATGTACAAAGATAAATTAATCAATGATTGGATTCCTTTCTTCATAGCGACTACTTAAGAAGAAGAAAAGTTATAGATAATCATGCTCTCTTTTGTAGAATTATAACCATAGCAATATACCGTAATGTGTTGGTGCATCAGTACAATAATATTAGCCTACAATAGCAAGAAATAATAAAAATTGATGGATGTTTGGACACTTAAGTGTTGATAAAATGTTTGGAGCTTTAATCAACCAAAGATGAATATTCTTTGGGTTTATTTTATGATGGACTATAGGTTTATGAGGATACCATATTACTTTCCTTTGGTGGCTTCAGATCAAACGTATGGATGCTTCAGATCAAACGTATGGAAATGAAATTATATAACTAATCTGAGAAGCCAAACTCAAAGTTCAAATGTGATACATATAAATGTTTCCATTAATTAAATCATCCATTACAAAATTCAAATGTCGGCATATATACATATAAGCAAAATATTAATTATTTCTTTACTTTTAGCCTGTGCAACTTTAGTAAGCTTAAGGAAATAGATAGAAAGTACACCTTTATCTACAAAGATAATAGTACAAATTTTAGCAAAAATGTTAGTTTGCATTGTGACTTCTATAGAATTCATCTCAGCTAGAAAAAGAACCACTATGGCCCACAGGCGAGTCCACATGTGTACATTATCACTGTGGCAAAGGAATTAATTGTGGCACTGTTCCATTAAGCTACTCAGCTTAAATGGCTCTGCAATGTACACCCAAAGCAGTAGAAAATGCTAGAATATGAATCAATAAGCATTTACATAACTTGGTAGACTCGATTCAGAATTTATAATTGTCATAGGATGTGTATATTTGTGAGTCTAAAGTTTTTTTACACATAGCAACTACTCCTGTTAGGTGTGGCTCGCATTGTATTAGAGTGGGTGCGTAGATTGGATTATGATTAGTCCCACATCGTAAGGTATTCTAAAAGAGATCAGCATATATATGGGATTGGTAGTATGTAACAACAAGGGATTCCTTTTGTTACAAATAAATATTGCCATGAAAATATATGTGCTCTGGGGGATGTAGGGATATCCAATCATGACGCTGGCACCAAATGAGCTTCGTTCAGTGGTCTTGCCTCTTCTACACTAAATGAAGTGCGCGCATAGCGGAAGATGCGAGGGGGTGCCGAAACAATTTCAACATGGTATCAGAGCCGATGGTTCGATGGGACCAATATGATGCAACATTGACCTAAATATGCTCCAATATGTGGTTTGAGTTCGGGATTCTCATTAAGGTGGAGTTATAAGTTAAAACGCGGTCTGCTCCAACCGTGGAAAAGAGAACTCTTTGTGAAACAGCTTGGCCAAACTGCTGGAGGTGGTAGCGACCTAATCTAAACTGCTGGAGGTGTTAGCGACCTTATCCAAGTGTTTGAGTACTCTGTATAACTTCAAGTTGAATTGAGAAAAATGCTCGCCAAGGTGGAGATCTGTTAGGTGTGGCTCGCATTGTATTAGAGTGGGTGCGTAGATTGGATTATGATTAGTCCCACATCGCAAGGTATTCTAAAAGAGATCAGCATATATATGGGATTGGTAGCATGTAACAACAAGGGATTCCTTTTGTTACAAATAAATGTTGCCATGAAAATATATATGCTCTGGGGGATGTAGGGATATCCAATCATGATGCTGGCACCAAATGAGCTTCGTTCAGTGGTCTTGCCTCTTCTACACTAAATGAAGTGCGCGCATAGCGAAAGATGCGAGGGGGTGCCGAAACAATTTCAACAACTCCTATGTTGACATTTTAACATTTTGAATTACAACACCTATGTAATGTTCTTTACATTGAGATTTGGCATTGGCGAAAGTTAGGATGGGACATTCTAAAATGTTGAAAACATGGATATTTTTTGGATGTTGTCATACTCACTACAACAGCAATCCCTTTTTATCAACTCCAAAATCATTGACGCAATATGGTCATCTACCTATAGATATAAAGGCCAAAGACTAAACTATGACTATTCAAAACTAAAGATGAATGAAAGGGAATAATTCCAAATAAGTAGGCTCTTTAGCCTTAGCCAGTGTACATGCGGGTTCGTTAGATATGCTGATCTTTTACAGCTTGGATTCATAGAAACAAAAATAGATCGGATTAAGTTACCTGGAAAATGTAATTATTATTTGGAAAAACTTTCATGCAAAAACTATTTTGAAGTATCTCTAGCTCCTTTGGAGTGCAGCAGATTCTACTAGATGAACATTCATAGCTACAGCTGTGACAAAAGTTAGTTTGTTAGCCTTAAAAGTACGTAACATGTTGAGGAAGAAATTAATTTGAAAGTATTAAAATCTTTAGAAAGAAAACTGATATAATGGATTAATTAATGACCAAATCCAGAAAAATATAGATGATGCTTAGACAATTATCCAAACAGTGAACCAATTTTTTAATGAATTGATTCGATCTAGAAGAACTGAGATGCTGATGTATAAATTAAAACTATTACATAATCTTAATTAATTTAGAATTAGTTAAATAGTCAAGTACCTAAAATAATGGGAGTTGCAAGAAATCATGGAAGAAGGAATTGCTCCATAGCCGCAATTTAATTTAGGGTTAGAGAAAGAAAAAGGGGAGACGAAGGCAAAAGAAAAGATGTTGTTGGAATACAGGTTGTATGCTGATCTGTTGTTGAGACTATTCAGCTTAATAATACAAAAATGGGAAGAGCTTCAGAACTCACCATTTCTTACTCGCTTAAATGAAGCAAAACCGGATGTTCTAATGATTAGCAATATTTCATGCATGCATCTATGTAATATCCTAAATAGTCGACTATGAGGATTAGTAAAATGAATGTAAAAAAGTTACCATAGAGGATTTATTCTATAAAAAAATTTCTGACACTCATTATAACTATCCTATGTATCCCAATGGTAATGCAATATTAACAATTAACAAACCCAAATTAAGGACCAACCAAATGCATATTTGGAAACATGAAAAACTTAAAGCTTTGAAAAAAATCAAGTACCAAGCTGACCAAATTCCATTAGAGAAACCAACGAAATTGAATTTCGATGGCTAAGTCAAAATGTGTGAAAACATGAACTGCTCATTAAAGAGGAATGAGTTAAATGTGGCAAAGGATGTGTATATCAAAATGTTTGGATACTTGTAATAAATCAGGACTATGTGCAATGAATGGTAGAGTGATAAAGCAAGAAATATTAAAGCAAGATTTATTTTGAAAAGAACTACAAATATAGCTGAATAAAAGTTGTTGTGAAGATAATCTTCACATTTTTATAAACTAATGACATATGTGTTTAGTAAATCCAGTAAACTAATGAATTTCAAAACCTATATTCATAATCTTTAAATGTACCTCTAAATATCCGTCATCTGCAAATTATGATCATGATTCAACTTGGATTTCATAGGTCTACTTAAACCGAATAAGCAAAAATGGGGGCCAAAATTTTCTATAGTTAACGTCCATTGTACTTAAAGCCTATAGTTCATGCTGTACAAATACAATTGTAACTTAAATAAAAAAGAAACATAGAATTCCTCATGTACTTGATGACTTAATCATACTCAAATCTCTAAAACCTTTTATTAAAATTTAAGGTCTGGAAAAGGGAAACCCTCAACTAAGAAAAAATAAGAAGAAAAATATGCAAGAAGATAAGAAGATTACCAAGAACCCGAGGTAAAAATGAGCATGAAAAGCAGTCTGATGTCTGATCATAATAATTAAATTTATTATTATTATTATATATGTTCACAAATTTAATTCATCACTAACTATTGTCACATCTTTAAAATTATATAGTCAATATTTAAAATAACAACTATCAGCCTTACAGTTATATGTGTAATCATTAATATTTTGTAATTTAAGTATATGTTAGCCATCATAGCCAGTTTAACATTTGAAAAAAATTATCAGGTGAGGAATTAATTGTTGGAGAGTGTAAATTATTTGTTTACATTTGCCTACCAAAATTTACTATTTTTAGGAGAGGTTGATTAAACAACAAATTAAACTTACAGTAGTTACCTCCAAATCGGACCGCATAAAAATAGTAATTAGTGTTATGCATTAGAACACAACTCAAGGTACTACTTCCACGAAGACCAATATGGAAGGCACGTATGTGAGTTAAAAAATGTGGTCGACAGTATTATGATGAAAAAAATAATTGCACCCATTATAAGTAAAATTGGGTGTTAGTGCATTAGAAATCATATTCTTATTGATGATGTCCAATTCAAGTTGGTTATTTGAACTTTTCCTCGTCTTCATTTACACTCCCTTTGTATATTTTGAAACAGAAGTTTATTTATACTCATGTTTCAAAAAAAAAGAACAGTCAAGCATGATCTCTTATATCATGTTTTTTAGTAGAAAAAATTTTGTATACAAAAATGGTAAATTATCTATTCTTTTGTTTTGTACCATAGAAGTGAAGTTTGGAACATATGGAAACAAATGATCCAGTTTGTATCATGTCCAGTGAACTTTTGGACACGTTAAAAAGGGCAGTGTCTGTTTTTTGCTACAATTCAAAATAGAACCTTAAATTAGAAAAAAATTATTTAATTTTTACATGTTTAGATGAATAAACCAAGATTCAAGATAATTAGTTGTTACCACCACTCTATAAACGGATGCATGTACCTTATCTCCATTTTAAGGAAGGAATAATATTCTAAATTAATTTCTTAAATAAGATATGTTGCTGCTATCAATTTGAGATTAATGATATACCTGACATCAAGGTAAATAAAAACGTTTTCAGATTTTAGATCAATTAACCAATTTAACACATCGATTCTTTTGGAAGTATGTAAATTTTCAAATCACAATTATCTGATTGGGTAGAGCTAGAGAAAAGAGAGAAGAAGTAGAGCAAGCAGCCCACATACCTTGTAGCGGCTATCATCTTGAGTTTGAGAGGCACTTCATGATAAATACCGTTACACCACCTTTGATATATAAAGAGAATATATTCACAAATTATAATAAATTCAATAAACCTTTGCAGGTTACACTATATGTTTAATAAATTCAGAAAGGCTTGGAAGGAAAATAATCCTAAAATGTTTGAGTACTTTCCCATGTATTGCGAAAAATATAATCAAACAACGAACCTTCATAGTAAAAGGCCAGATTACATCTTATGCTACGACAGACAGAAATAAACATAGCTGTAAAATACTGTGCTCTGATAGGTTGAATATTCAAAGACAATTTTAATCATACAGCTACACAGGAACAAACAATAATAAAAATGATATAATTAAAGTGATATAAATTTCACATTTAGATCGAACTATAAGCTTCTTCTGGCATCGACATACCCTTTATACATTAAAACAGCTCAACCAAACATTTTTTTCCAATTTGGACATTTATAATTTGGTTAAACAATCATTACAAAAGAGTGCATAATTTTTTTACTATTATTTGACTGCAAAAGTAATGTGGTATGGTTATAAATATCTAGTGCAAAAAAATGCTTAGGCCAACCAACCTCTTTGAATACTTTTTTCTAAAAAAATTCAGGTTTTCATTGTTTAGCAAATTATAATGATGGAATGTAGAAAACTCGTAAATTATAGGAAGAAATATGTACCTATTTAATCGTCGTGCACAAAGTACATGTTTAACAAATTGATGAGCCTAGAAGTGGACCTGTAACATATGAATAGATGAATACATTAAATATTGTGCATTTCTGCCATAATTTTTATGGAAAATGAAGATTAAAATTTAGCATCAGCAACATAAATCATGTGTATAACTTATTAGTAGGCATCTCTTTGTGTTTCCAAAGTATTAAATATCATAATACTCTATATATCATAAAAAATGGGTAACTACATACTGATAGAAATTGCAAAGCTCATGCCAATAGTTGTCTAAACAAAGAAAATGAAACAAATCGAGATGTGAATCTCTTGTTAGAAAATTTGTGTTTTTGGTTAACAGATAATATTGAATTGACCAATAAGTGTTTTAATTTGCTTTGTTCCATATTAGGCATATTAACATTGTGAAAAGTCAATCCACTGATTATAAGAAGTTTAGACAACACTAAAGCTTTGAATTTAAGAAAATAAAAATAAAAATAAAAATAAACATGTATGCTATATCCCTTGACAGCCAAATTAATTCTTCATAAATTTCCAATTGATATAATTAAGCTAATTTAGGAAGTAGGCAACACAATCATGTTCTTATCATGTATACATTATAAATGCATGACTGTTTAATTTCAATTTGCAAAAGATGGATCTGGAAGAGTTTTGCTGCTATGGTGGTAAGTAAATTCAATCAAATGTAAGAATAGCAAATTTGGAGGAATTCAGGGAGCAAATTGGTAATTTGTTTTGTGATCCCTTCTAAAATTATGTTCCAGGCATATAATTTGACAACGCAAGTGTTCTCTTATAGTAGCATTTTTGCATGCTTATAGTAATCAAAATTTAAGCACAAAACTGCAAGTCATTGACAGATCATCCCATACTTGAGCGTAATTATATCAACATTCCATTTGATCAAAAATTCTTACTTGTAATATTCCAAGCGTTAAAAGAAAATTTTATCTGTAGCTTATTGTACTAACTATTATAAATTGTAAAGAAAATAAATCAAAATTGTAATATGTTGCATTAATGAATGGATAAATAAATGCCGATAGGATAATACACAGGACAATTTATCAATCAACCATTCAATGGTTGTTATTTCATCCATAAATACCACTGCAGGGCCGTTTCAATTCATTTCTTGCTAAACACTTTAAATGATTTCAAGCAATAATCATTTCTTCTAAAAAGTTATCATCAATATACTATACTCATTATTCGGTGTTGAAAACAAATACATAACCGAAATCTGTTAAATTGCAAGTTCAAACCTCCAGTATTAATTTCTTGGAGTGAACTAATTTTTTTAATAAATGCAATAAATCAGAGAATGATATAAATGCAAATGCAACTCTCAAAGATGTTCGGAATTAATATAATTACTATAACAATAAATGAGCATAAATGCAACATTAAATGATTTCTTATATCATCATCGAACCCGTGGTATGCACACAAATTTTAATTGAATTTTTTCACAAGAAATAAAATGGTATAAGTAAGTCATACATTATTATTTATTGAGTAACCGTTTGATGGTCATTTCAATCATAATTTTGCTCATATTTCGATTATGTTAAATACTGCATAGACTGTTCGTGCTCAATGCGGATATATTTGAATTATTTTACAAAAACATTCAATTTGGTCATGCTTACCCATAAAGTTATGTACATCTATATGATAAAAAGTATAGTTTACTCAAAATTGTTAAATGGAAAACATTGGAGCCTTTGAATTATAAAGTCCCCTTAGTTTTCTCTGCCCATTTTCTGATACTGTTCGGCTCTACAATCAAAGTTGCATTTCCCTTTGTAAAATATGGAACTGTAGATCAAATTTTTAGGAAAAGGACCTATTCTTACATAATTATTAGTCTTAAAACAGCATACAATATACATTGTAGGGTTATCTAATACATGGGTAATAATTCACACGATTACGATTAAAGTTGTGGACTGCAAGTTGCACACAAACATACAATTTGTATATCCTAAGGGTTAATTTTTCATGGTTAATCAAGCCAGTTCCATCTGTATTTGTATAAAGCATTATTCAATTTAGATACTACAACTAAAAAAGACCTGAATATTATTAAAAAAACACATTCATATATCTCTTAAATAATGAATTTGGAAACCAAATTTAGAACCAAGCATAAATTAATGGATAATACCGAAAATGAAGTAAAATCTGGGGCCATGCTTTTGAAGCGGACGGTAGAAGTGAATCACCATTTCTGAATGAAAATTATCAACCTTGAGAAAACCGAAGGACAATGATTAAAATTTCTAAATAAAATAATTGTAAACAAAAAAGAATATTGATTATAACTAAGAGAAAGATGATAATCAAACCTGAAAGAAATATATATCTAGGGCATGGCTCCTAGTGAAGTCTGAAGATGAAGTCGGGCTAACTGGTAGTGGCGAAAGTCGATCTAGCAGAGATCAGAGTCCAAAGGGATGCGACAGTGTTAGGAAGAAAGGACAACAGTGATAGACTGGAGGGATTGAGAGGAGTAGTCAGTCGACAGTCAATTTGGAGGTGATTCCGAGTTGAATTAGCTAGCGAAGTGGTTGGATGGGAGGGTAACGCGGGCGGAAAAAGTTAAAATCTAGATGACCTAATTAGCTACAGATGGGGAAAGGAGGAGGGGAAAAAGAGAAGCGACATGAAAGAAATAAATATTGGTGAGACGTTTCTGTTCAAAATTCATAAAAAATCCAAGGAGCCTTCTGATACCTTTAAAACAAACTCAGTAATAATATAATAGCATAGTATAAATAATTCAAACTATTATGGATAAAACAATCATTAATCTTTACCGTATAAATAATAATAATAAATTACCAAAATATTATTAATAATCATTACTATTAATTTTAAAACATATTAATAATTTAAATAATTAACCTTTTAGAATTATTTAAATATTTATAAATGACTTTAAGCAATATTAACTTGAATAACCAACTTTAAAACATAATATATTTCCTTGGTAAAAATCCATTCTTAAATCTTCAACCCAGTCATTTCCATATTTATAAAACTACATTTAAGAATCTCTTTCCATTTTATAAAAACTTCCTTTCACAAAACCCATTTATTTATGAATTCCAATTATAACTTTATTTTCTTTATGAATCTCACTTGTTCATAAATCTCTTTTAAAAACATCAATCACCTTCCGTTTTAACGTTACTTCCATATGGAGAAATTCCTTTCTATTTATACAAATATCATTTAACATTTCAAATTTACCCTTACCTTCAATTCCCAAAATAGAGTTAACTATTTCTAAAATATCATTCCGTATCTTAAAATAAATCCACCGTTCGGTTTATTCTCCAATTTATTAAACGATAATAGTTTCCTTTAATTTATAAACCTCGTTTATAAATCTATACTATTATTATCAAAATACGATTTTACAAATCTTTACTTCCTTTGTAAAAATATCACCCTTGTAAGTTATCCAATATATAAATTTCATATTTATAAATAAATCATAATATATGTACCTATATACATATATATCACTTTATAAAATGATGACTAATAAATATTATATCAATATTTCTAATTTCTTTTAAAACATGTCCCTTTATTATAAAAGACAGACTTATTCTCCAATATTTAAAAATCTATATTTTACAGTTCGGAAATCTTTATTTAGAATATTTTATAAACCATAAATCTATAATCTCTAAAAATCAAACTTTCATTTTAACAAAATTATTAAACATATATAATTTCCAAAACCAACTTTGGAATCCCGTTTAAATCAAATCATTATTTATAGTATTTAATATACCAAAATAGAGCCCAGTTGTACTAAAGCACTAAATAAACAAAATCATATTCATGTCATCAAATATAACATCCAACATATCATATCACAATATATTATAAAATAAATCAACAGTGTGAGGAATCCAGTTGGATCCATCTAACCTGTGTCCCTACATCAAATACAGTATATAATAAAATAGGAACGAAATAGGGACTCATCCACTCCAGGGGTGGGAATATATCCAAACCAACATTATAATTTAGTATATTATCCAAACAATCAATAACGATCAGAAATAAATATCCAAAACATCTAATAAATAATATTTATTGACTATATAAATTTTTTGATTAACCAAAAAGTGACTGGCATTGATTTTAATTCGTCAAAATATTCCGTATTGAATTAAAATAGAACAAAATTCCAGTTTCAATCCAAAATTCCAACTAGCTCCGAATTCATCCAATCCAATTCTATAGCGTAGCTTTTGTCGATACGATCGCAACGCAACTCGTCTCATTCAATTTGGACCTCGTACGAGTCCATTATGGCATTTATAAGAATTTTAAATTAAGTAACATAATAATAAAACCACTAATCACATTGGTTATAAATTAATTACCCACGTTTAAAACTAAATCATGCTTTGCCTTAACTCGAAATTCACGCTCCAAGCACGCACCCCAAATCACGACATTACGACTGCAACTCCCCACCGCACCATCGGCCGTGCCTCCGCCGATGCCACCAGCCACACCACGTGCACCGCTTGCGCCTACAACCGCCGCACCTTGCCTTCGCCACGACCCACTCCACCTCAGCCATGCTTGAATGATCCCAGGTCGAAAACTCGATTATGAACCAACCCTGGCGTTGTTATCGCGCGCGCCTGCCTTGCCGCCTTGCCTCGCCTCCATGCGCAATTTCATGGTGGCCATTAGATGTCGAGCGCGGATTTTTAGTTTTTGAATTAAAAGAAAGGCTCCACTCTCCTACTGTCAAGAATAAACAAGAAAGGTATGTGGCAGTACGTATTGGAAGGTATGGGCAAAATATGGTTAAGTATAGGCTGAGACATGTGATTGAAGAATATATATATATATATATATATATTATTTTTAAATTTTAAACTATTAAGCTATAATATGTCCGAAAATCTCGAACTCCAAACAAGATGTGCTGTCTGGCATTCTATATATTATACCTCTATTCCGAACGCAATGCAACTACTCTTGAGCCCTAGTTCGATCATACGTAGAAGATAGCATTTTCAAATCAAATTATACTATATAAATTTATGAAATTAATTCCTATGTGTTTCGATCTCGTACGACCAAACGATACGTCCAATCGCCATGAAATTTGACTACGTATAATAATTCACTATTATAGATTCAATGAACTGGTTTTGTCGAAATTCGAGACTGTGCCCCAGAAGGCTATTTTTACATGTTAATTAAAACGAGCAATTTTCCAAAATTAGTCAAATCACTTTTAAATCAAATTTAAAGTTTAATATCTTCCTTCTTATTTAAATAGAATTTAGATCAACTTTTGAAATCGTTTTCATTCATATTAAATTCATGATTCAATTATTTAAACAATTTCAAATTTCAAATTTAACAATTTAATTACCCAATAAATCTCTATATTTGAAATTCAAGTTATTTAACTTATAAAAATAACTTTTCAATATTTAAGATAAATTAAATATTCTAATGACTAAAATTCTGGGTCGTTACATCTACCAACTTTTAGAAATGACTTGATTATTTTATAGTCATGGAGGTTCGACCATGATGTGATAATGGGGCTCGAATTCAGCTATATAAGAAGAGGAACGTCACGTTTAGTGGCTTAGGTTTGGCTTGGTATATGGTCAGCTATACCTATGTCAAACATGGGTCAAAATGCGTTTTCTACCTTTTCTACCTATGGTCAGCTATACCTATGTCAAACATGGGTCAAAATGCGTTGAAACCTGTTTATAAATTATTTTTATTCAAAAACCTTGTTAAATATATATATATATATCGATATCGTATATCGATACATGCATCTATAACTTTTATATATACACCCAATCAAGTACTTATAACACCCAGAACATTTCTAGAGCTACCTCATGTACTATATACAATCTAAAAATCAGATATACCACTAATTAATATTTATTAAATATTAGTTAATTTAATTAATTCATAATACTTTATAAACTAATTAAATCATGTAGTATTTCGAAGAATTTATAGATGTAGTTGTGTGACTTAGAGGTTTGAATTCAGTCAGTGATTAATATCAAACAATTAAAATATTAATCTTTACATCTCACCTTAGCTATTTGTATGACAGTTTGGTTAAAATCATCGCTTATAGATCTTTTCAGTAAAATCCACTTTTACATTTTCTTAAATGGTTCCTTTTAGATAATTTACACACGTTCTCTTTGTTAAAACTATATCACTTTAGGATAATAGAGTTCGGTATTGGTCAAAACTCTAATTGTGATGACCCGAAATTTTGGGCAAATTCAGTTTAATAATCTTTATTATTAATTAAATTGGATTGATAATTTTCCTTTATAAGTTTAATTTAAAATGGTAACTTTAATCTTTCAAAGCTAATAAAAAGAAAATATATATTCTATTTATAATGTATATATATATTGGTATATATATTATGAATAAGAAATCTTTTGTTTGAAAAAAATAGGTATCAAATTGTAATATATATGTATGTATATATTATGATTTGAAGTTTGTTTTAAAATTTAATATAATAATTCTCAAAACTAATGTTAAAAATATTTTCTATTTAAAGTGTGTGTATATATATATATTTGTATATATTGAAAATGAGAAAGTTTTGGTTTGAGTTTAATAAAAGTGCTTTCAAATTTTAATATATATGTAGATTATAATTTGGAAGTATAATTTAATATAATACTTTAAAAAAAAGTATTTGAAATTTTAACTTTATATCTCTTAACAACAAAGATAAATTCTTATTTATTTAAATATACATATTTTTATTTAGTTTAAGATAAGATTTAACTAAAGGTTTATTCTTTTGTTTAATATACTTTCTTTAGAATAAATTTAATTATTGATTTATATATATATATATATATAAATATACCTTAACATATTAATATTTAACATAAGAAGTTAATATAAAGATGTTTAGGGACATGTGTTAACATATAAGAAACTAGTTTAGAAATTGTCACTTGAGTATCCTATAAACTAACAAGTGGCAAGATTTTTATTTTCTCTAAGAATTTAATTAAATAAATAAGATGTTGTAAAAGAAGAAAATCTGATTTACATTTTCAGTTCTAAATTTTTTCCTTTCTTCTTCATTTTTCAAAACAAAATCTGAATACAAACCTGAGAAGGAAAATTAAGATCCAATAACAACTCATCTTCAACCATCAACATGAAAATTCGATTCAGCAATTGTAGAATCAAATTCAACAAGTAATGTAACAGCAAGCATGCAAAGATTTTAGATTAAACAGCAAAACAATTCAAATTTACAGTGTTCCAGATCAAAGCCTGGGAAAACCTGGTCTCTGTTTCATAATAAAATGGTGAGCAAACCCCTAAACTAAACCTTTCTTTTTATCTGTTGTTGCTTATGATTCTGGAGATTGATTTGCCATTGAAAAAAACTTGTTGGATGTGAATGAATCCGTGTGTATATGTATGGATATAGCTAAGTATGTCTGAGAACAGACATTGTCTCTGTTTTTTTTTGAAAAATTACAGGTTTCAAAACTATTTGAAAAAAATAAAATCAAAAGAACTCACTCTCTGATCATTTATAAACTCTGATGTTTAAATGAAACAGGTTAGGATTGAAAAGATCTCTATTCTAAAAATATATATAAGTACTAAAAGAAATAGTTTACTGGAAAACCTTAAAAATACAGTAGAATCGAAATCTTGTTAAGATTTTAATGGATTTAAATATGAGTTTTTAATTACATAATCATGTTCACCTCCTTAAATCATGAATTTTAAAGGAAGAATCCAGATTTTTAATTCATTTATAAGCAAGTAATCATAAGTTGAACGAGAAATGTTAATTCGTAAATTACTGGTAATCGAAGTAATTATAAATCTTGTGATTAAAGAGGAAGTATGTTTGGAGGTCAAAGATCGTTAGAAAATGTTCGATTGTTTTATAATTTATCATGGGAAGTAGACGAGATCGACTTAGGGTTTAAAATCTCGTTTTGACCATTGATGATTCTCGAGTTCGTTCGTTGCCGTGGAGAGGCCGAGCATGGCCAGACCTATGGGAATTGAGGCAATGGGGTGTGACGAAGCTCTTATCAAATGGCATTGGTGATCGTGTACGAGATCATCGGAGCGAGGTGATTTCATCGATGGTCTGTGTTCCTGGAGGTGATAGATTAGCTCGATTTTGATTTCGTGATCTTTTCGATGATCTGGGTGTTTGTGGTGACTGAGGGGAGGAACAACGACTTGGTGGTGGTCGGAGGCTTGATCGAAGGTGATCGGAATTCCTGTACACGTGCACGCGTGTGTGCTTGTGTTTGGGTTGATGTTGATTTGGGGGAGACGATGTTTTCTCGGGTCTGGTTCGAGTATGTTTGGAAGTTGCCTCGAAGTAGGTGAGTTGATGCGTGTGACTCGGGGAAATTATGGGTTGGACTCGGGGAAATTGGTGTGGTCTTGGTTTGCTTGTTGTTAGTTAATCTAGTTTTTAAAAAGCTTACCAAAATATGCAAGTTTCAAAGAAAATTGTAAACCAAGTTCTTAAATGAAGTATTAGCAAGTTTTAAACATGTGTCCAAAGTTTAAAATATTTTCAAATTTGTTTGTTTAAAATAATTATATAATAGGTTAAATCCTATATGTTTGTAAAAGTGAATTAAATGATGAAATTAAATAAAGTATAAATTATTTAATGTATTAAGGATGAGTAATTGATTTTTTAAAATCAGGGGATAATTAATTAATTTAATTATTTAGATAATTAATTAAAAGTTAATTAATTTGTGTAATCAATTTTAAAAAAATATATTTGATTTATTAATGTGATTAATTAATTAAGTTGTTAATTAAAAGATGATTAATTTATTAAAGGTTAATCACTTAATGAAATCAATTAATGATAATTACTTAATAGAAGTAATTAAGGATAAATTACTTAGCGTAATTAATTAATTAAAGGATTAATTAATTAATTAAAAGGATAGTTAATTAATGTAATTAATTTAGTATCATTAATTAGTAATGAGAGTGATAAAAGGTTAATTAATGTGAATGGTTAAAGGATAATTAACCTATGTAACCACTTAAAGGCTAAGTACTTAATGTAATTAAAGAATAATTAATCAAGGATGATTAATTAAGAAGGGTAATTAAGGGATGATTGATTAATGGTTTGTAATTAATTAATGATTAAGTAAGCAGGATTTAAAAGGTGATTGAAGTAATTAATTTAATTTATTTAAATTAATTAATTAGAAATGGTGTGACAAATTAATCTTGCTTATGAATGATTGAATGATATTGTATGCCTTGGTTTGTTTGAATATCTCTGATGTTGAGTTGTGATGTATTGTGATATGATATGATGGGTTAAACTGTGATATTATGAGTTATCTATCGATAATTGAATTGTTGTGAGAATATGAGAACCTATGTTTAATGCTGATTTGTATCCACTTAAACAACTAGGATTAAGATGACATTGAATTCGAAGAGACCGGGGTCGGGTATCAGTAAATACCCGAAACCACTTCGATTTGAAATCTTCTATAATTCTTTATAGATTGATATGTGAAATCAATAGGCCGGTTTGGGATAATATGGACCATTTAAACTAAGTTTGATACTTAGATATTGTTTTGTGAAAATAAGTGTTGACTATATAAGTTGTTTACTTATAGTGAAGTATGAGTTACCCCGGGTTTAAATAAGTTCTATGAATTGAAATTCATGTTAGATGAGTTTACTCACGCTGGTTTCCAGCCTGACCCGGGTGTTACTTTGTTGTAATGCTCGGGTCAGACCGAGTATTATAGATTTTCAGGTAAGGACGTTCTGGAGCTCAGGAGTCGAGCTGGATGGCAGGAACATATGGAGTGTTTCTACTGTGTTATATTATTGTATATCTGAGACTTGATAATTGTGTATATCCAGTGTCTGTATAAATGTGTAACTCTGATGTATTAAAATGTAATCGATAGATATAATATTGTTTTGTAAACTGTTATTATTTATTATTATATTTTATCCGCTGCGAATGTGAGATGTTGATGTTTCTGATCTTCTTCTTCTTCTTCTTCTATCTCTTTCTTCTTTTTCATAACTATCTGGAATTTTCGGGTTCTAAAATTTCGGGTCGTTACAGTTGGTATCAGAGCAGAAGGTTAAGCGAGAACCTTGGCTCTGGTGGGATTTACTCATTAAGGATAGGGACAATGGTACCCTAGAATGAGTTGATTGTATATATATATATGAGTGCGTACATGTTATTTTCTTATATAAAGATTTTAAAATGATTTTAAAATTGAATGATTTTTATATAAGTTTATCTTTTGATATATATAGAAATAATTTTCTAATTATTAAATATTAAGGTAATTGGTTGTTAAAATATTGGAATTAAATTAAGTGGTAATAGAAATACAACCAAATTGAAATTGAATAAAGATAAGTTTGAAATGGATCTAAACTGAAATTAAAATCTTGAATTTGTAGAAGTGTTATCAGAATAAAGATAATAATAAATTGGTTTCCAGATATGATAATATTGGTTATTATCATAAATGGTTGTTGTGTTTAATAATTAAATGCTTTAGGGAAGTAAACTTTTAGGTGAGTATGACTTATAAATTGAGATTGAAGATAATTTAAAATTTTGAAATTTTAACTCTAAATCCAGAAAACTTGAAATTGTTTTAAAGAAATCTGTTTTGAATTAAAACCAAAGGTGGTTTAAAAATTTAAGGTATAACTTGGTGTGTAAAGGAAATAAATATGTATAAATGAGGATATACATAATATCAAAGATGATTTGAAATAAACTCTAAGTGTTGAGTTTAAAATTTTTCCTTGGAATGTGATATGAAAACCCAAAGTGATAAGTTTTTGAACTTATAAGTGGGAAGATTATTAATATAAAGTTTAAAATTTGAAATGGGAATTCAAATTGGGTAAAGTTGACTGGATTAAATTGAATTTAACTTAAGGAAAGTTAAATGAGTTTAGAGTGAACAACTTGAATTGGAAATTTCAAGATGAAATTGAAATTTAACTTGGGAAGTTAAATGGTTGATTTTAAATGGGAATTATGAGTGATCTCAAAATGGGTTTGAGATCTAGAAATTGAAAAGGGATGCTGTTAATTGGTGTTTGGATAAATTTGGATGTTTATTTATCCTGATATCATTCTATTGTTATAAATAATCTATGAAACTGAGAATTGGTTTTGAAGTTAGAAATGGATAATAAATTAGAATCTGAAGATTTAATTGTTTTTGAATTCTTATTTGAACTTTGTAATAAGTTAAGTAAAGATAATTTTAAAATGGAATTTTGGAATTTGGATTCAAAATTAAATGGTTTAAAGATTTAAGTTGTTAAATTAAAAATTAAGGTTGATTTGATTTAAAAAGTAAAGGTTAATTTGATTTAAAGGATTAAATCAAAATTTAAAATATTTAACTCAAATTTATATAATTCGAGATAGTTTTAAATTGAAATTTGAATAGAATTAGTTCAAATTGAATTTGATTTGATTAATTAGAATTGTGAGTAAAGATGGATAAGCATAAGTTTAAATGGAAAATTTGAATTGAAATAAATTGAAATAAAATTGAAGTCGAATAAGTTTAAAATTCAAATGGGAGATGATTTGAATATGGGATAGAAATTGAGGTTAATTTAAATTGAATTAAAATTGAATCAATTTAAATGGAAGTGGAAATTGGAAATTGGAAATTGATTGGAAATTGGAATTGGAAAGTTGGACAGTTTGGCTCTAGACTATTTTTAAAATAATTTGGTTTAATATAAACCTATTTTTCCAAGCTACTTACTATACAATCTTTTTTTTTAAAACCAAACTATTTTATACTTATTTTACAATTATTTTTGGAACTATTTAACTATTTTACAACTGTTTTATAAACTAATTACTATTTTTCAACTACTTCATATTTTACAACTATTTTGAAATTATCTAACTATTTTATAACCATTTGACTATTTTATAACTACTTAACTATTTTACAAACTAATTATTATTTTTCAACTACTTATATATTTTTAATTTTTCAATCTATTTTCTAAATTTAAGCTGGATAGAGTTCAAACTGTCTATAATTGAATACCAATTGAGATAAGAATTGAAGTATTAACCCAAATGGAAATTGGGAGCAATTGTGAATAAGTGAATAGAAATCTAAATGAATGTGAAGTAAAACAGAATTGATTTAGCTAATAATCAATGAAGATAGATACGTAGGATGTACGTATATTATTTTATTCGCATAGTGATTTGATCCAGATTCGAGCACAGAATTTCGAGATAGTATTATCGATCCGAGTTAGGATTTTTCGCTCGATTTTCGACGGCGAACCTGGATATGGATTTTTGATTGGTTCTGGATATTCTCTATCATAGTTGTGACTATGCAAGGAGAATGACAGTTTCTGATCAAGAAACCAGATCTGAGTCCGCACTAGAAAGTCGGGTGGACGATACTAGTTCAGAAGAGAAATTGTATGATCAAGTGAGCGATTAGATTTATATAGCGTACGGATGATATGTGTACATCGTACGAGTTTGAATGAAATTGATATTGAAAATTTGTGGATAAGAACTGTAAAATGGTTTTTGAAATGAAAAGTAATATGGTTAATAACTTTATAAAAGATTTATCAAATTTGAATATTTGATTTGGAATAAAATAAAGTTATATATCCTTGTTATATAAGATAAATCTTCCTTTGTTGAATCTTTTGCCAAAAGAAAGGGTTTTGAAATATTAGAAGTATAAAAGAAGTTTTATACAAGTTTGAAATGATCCAAAGATTTTCAAAAATATATATCTATATATATATAAAGGATCTTATGAGAATGATTTTGGAAAAGGTTTTGGGAACCTATGAATTTGGAAAAGGCTTTTGATTTTTGGGAAAATCAATTTTGGAATTTGGAAAGCCAAGTTTGGAACTATCGATTTTGGATATCGATTTTGTGTAAAGGAGATTTTGATATAAATCATAAAGGATATGATTTGAAGAT
The DNA here is from genome assembly GCA_030737815.1 of Allium fistulosum. Taxonomy (NCBI): domain Eukaryota; kingdom Viridiplantae; phylum Streptophyta; class Magnoliopsida; order Asparagales; family Amaryllidaceae; genus Allium; species Allium fistulosum. The sequence goes on along the minus strand of CM060901.1, from coordinate 451,961,960 downwards.
ACTATAAGTGTATAGTATAAAGTGTTTTGAGAATAGCTCTGGGGAAAAAGGCGCTCCCTTGAAATGAACTTCTCAGGAGTACCACAGGGTGGTACTGCCTTGAACCTCAAGGGGGGATTCTAAAGTTGATCCTATGAGGAGTCCGGACAAAACTAGTTCCTGAGGATTATTTGTGTAGCGAAAGTCGAGGGGCTGGTGCCCATAGAGGCATTCGGGTTATGCTGTGACGACAGTGTAACTCGATGTCACTACGATCTACTACAGACCCTAGCGAAAGTCGTGTGAGCCGCTGAGAGCCAACAGTCTATGTTTGATTTTATATCGGTAGTCTGCAACACTATGGTAACATAGCGAAAGTCATGTGTGCCGCTGAGAGCCAACAGTTACATGGACTTTTGCTGCGATGGCAACGTAACCCTGGAATGTAACTGCGATTTGTTGTGGGTTCCATGCTGTCATCAGTTACATGGACTTTAGCTGCGATGGCAACGTAACCCGTGATGTAGCTGTGACCATGGATGGGGGTGATGATTTCCAGAGCATTCTCACCAAAGATATTTCTTCGATTTCAAAAATATTTTCCTATATTTTCAATAGAATTATTTTCCAAATATTTTCACTGGGTGTTAAAAACGGGTTTACCAAGTACTTATAGATTTTCAGTCTTATGCATGATCAACGTATGACCGAATTTCTATGAGAATGAGGATGGACTTGTGAAGACATCAAGTTATAAAAAGTATTTTTATAAAACTATTTTTGTAATACTATGTAGATTTTAAAAGTGTTTTAAAATTCTAAATAAAAAGGGAGTTTATAGTTAAAAAAAATTTAATTTAATTAATAAAAAGAGTTATAGTTAAAAATGATCAAAGAATAATTTCTCTGATAATAAGCATTTTAATAATTCTGGCTTCGTTCCTTTTTGAGGACGAAAAGATTTTAAGGGGGGAGGAATGTGATGACCCAAAATTTTGGGCAAATTCAATTTAATAATCTTTATTATTAATTAAATTGGATTGATAATTTTCCTTTATAAGTTTAAGTTAAAATGGTAACTTTAATCTTTCAAAGCTAATAAAAAGAAAATATATATTCTATTTATAATGTATATATATATATTGGTATATATATTGTGAATAAGAAATCTTTTGTTTGAAAAAAAATAGGTATCAAATTGTAATATATATGTATGTATATATATTATGATTTGAAGTTTGTTTTAAAATTTAATATAATAATTCTCAAAACTAATGTTAAAAATATTTTCTATTAAAAGTGTGTGTATATATATATATATTTGTATATATTGAAAATGGGAAAGTTTTGGTTTGAGTTTAATAAAAGTGCTTTCAAATTTTAATATATATGTAGATTATAATTTGGAAGTATAATTTAATATAATACTTTAAAAAAAAATTGAAATTTTAACTTTATATCTCTTAACAACAAAGATAAATTCTTATTTATTTAAATATACATATTTTTATTTAGTTTAAGATAAGATTTAACTAAAGGTTTATTCTTTTGTTTAATATACTTTCTTTAGAATAAATTTAATTATTGATTTATATATATATAAATATACCTTAACATATTAATATTTAACATAAGAAGTTAATATAAAGATGTTTAGGGACATGTGTTAACATATAAGAAACTAGTTTAGAAATTGTCACTTAAGTATCCTATAAACTAACAAGTTGCAAGATTTTTATTTTCTCTAAGAATTTAATTAAATAAATAAGATGTTGTAAAAGAAGAAAATCTGATTTACATTTTCAGTTCTAAAATTTTTCCTTTCTTCTTCATTTTTCAAAACAAAATCTGAATACAAACCTGAGAAGGAAAATTAAGATCCAATAACAACTCATCTTCAACCCATCATCATGAAAATTCGATTCAGCAATTGTAGAATCAAATTCAACAAGTAATGTAACAGCAAGCATGCAAAGATTTTAGATTAAACAGCAAAACAATTCAAATTTACAGTGTTCCAGATCAAAGCCTGGGAAAACCTGGTCTCTGTTTCATAATAAAATGGTGAGCAAACCCTGGAACTAAACCTTTCTTTTTATCTGTTGTTGCTTATGATTCTGGAGATTGATTTGCCATTGAAAAAAACCTGTTGGATGTGAATGAATCCGTGTGTATATGTATGGATATAGCTAAGTATGTCTGAGAACAGACATTGTCTCTGTTTTTTTTTTGAAAAATTACAGGTTTCAAAACTATTTGAAAAAAATAAAATCAAAAGAACTCACTCTCTGATCATTTATAAACTCTGATGTTTAAATGAAACAGATTAGGATTGACAAGATCTCTATTCTAAAAATATATATAAGTACTAAAACAAATAGTTTACTGGAAAACCTTAAAAATACAGTAGAATCGAAATCTTGTTAAGATTTTAATGGATTTAAATATGAGTTTTTAATTACATAATCATATTCACCTCCTTAAATCATGAATTTTAAAGGAAGAATCTAGATTTTTAATTCATTTATAAGCAAGTAATCATAAGTTGAACGAGAAATGTTAATTCGTAAATTACTGGTAATCGAAGTAATTATAAATCTTGTGATTAAAGAGGAAGTATGTTTGGAGGTCAAAGATCGTTAGAAAATGTTCGATTGTTTTATAATTTATCATGGGAAGTAGACGAGATCGACTTAGGGTTTAAAATCTCGTTTTGACCAGTGATGATTCTCGAGTTCGTTCGTTGCCGTGGAGAGGTCGAGCATGGCCGGACCTATGGGAATTGAGGCAATGGGGTGTGACGAAGCTCTTATCAAATGGCATTGGTGATCGTGTACGAGATCATCGGAGCGAGGTGATTTCATCGATGGTCTGTGTTCCTGGAGGTGATAGATTAGCTCGATTTTGATTTCGTGATCGTTTCGATGATCTGGGTGTTTGTGGTGACTAAGGGGAGGAACATCGACTTGGTGGTGGTCGGAGGCTTGATCGAAGGTGATCGGAATTCCTGTACACGTGTGTGCTTGTGTCTGGGTTGATGTTGATTTGGGGGAGACGATGTTTTCTCGGGTCTGGTTCGAGTATGTTTGGAAGTTGCCTTGAAGTAGGTGAGTTGATGCATGTGACTCGGGGAAATTATGGGTTGGACTCGGGGAAATTGGTGTGGTCTTGGTTTGCTTGTTGTTAGTTAATCCAGTTTTTAAAAAGCTTACCAAAATATGCAAGTTTCAAAGAAAATTGTAAACCAAGTTCTTAAATGAAGTATTAGCAAGTTTTAAACATGTTTCCAAAGTTTAAAATATTTTCAAATTTGTTTGTTTAAAATAATTATATAATAGGTTAAATCCTATATGTTTGTAAAAGTGAATTAAATGATGAAATTAAATAAAGTATAAATTATTTAATGTATTAAGGATGAGTAATTGATTTTTTAAAATCAGGGGATAATTAATTAATTTAATTATTTAGATAATTAATTAAAAGTTAATTAATTTGTGTAATCAATTTTAAAAAAATATTTGATTTATTAATGTGATTAATTAATTAAGTTGTTAATTAAAAGATGATTAATTTATTAAAGGTTAATCACTTAATGAAATCAATTAATGATAATTACTTAATAGAAGTAATTAAGGATAAATTACTTAGCGTAATTAATTAATTAAAGGATTAATTAATTAATTAAAAGGATAGTTAATTAATGTAATTAATTAAGTATCATTAATTAATAATGAGAGTGATTAAAGGTTAATTAATGTGAATGGTTAAAGGATAATTAACCTATGTAATCACTTAAAGGCTAAGTACTTAATGTAATTAAAGAATAATTAATCAAGGATGATTAATTAAGATGGGTAATTAAGGGATGATTGATTAATGGTTTGTAATTAATTAATGATTAAGTAAGCAGGATTTAAAAGGTGATTGAAGTAATTAATTTAATTTATTTAAATTAATTAATTAGAAATGGTGTGACAAATTAATCTTGCTTATGAATGATTGAATGATATTGTATGCCTTGGTTTGTTTGAATATCTCTGATGTTGAGTTGTGATGTATTGTGATATGATATGATGGGTTAAACTGTGATATTCTGAGTTATCTATCGATAATTGAATTGCTGTGAGAATATGAGAACCTATGTTTAAAGCTGATTTGTATCCACTTAAACAACTGGGATTAAGATGACATTGAATTCGAAGAGACCGGGGTCGGGTATCAGTAAATACCCGAAACCACTTCGATTTGAAATCTTCTATAATTCTTTATAGATTGATATGTGAAATCAATAGGCCGGGTTGGGATAATATGGACCATTTAAACTAAGTTTGATACTTAGATATTGTTTTGTGAAAATAAGTGTTGACTATATAAGTTGTTTACTTATAGTAAAGTATGAGTTACCCCGGGTTTAAATAAGTTCTATGAATTGAAATTCATGTTAGATGAGTTTACTCACGCTGGTTTCCAGCCTGACCCGGGTGTTACTTTGTTGTAATGCTCGGGTCAGACCGAGTATTACAGATTTTCAGGTAAGGACGTTCTGGAGCTCAGGAGTCGAGCTGGATGGCAGGAACGTATGGAGTGTTTCTACTGTGTTATATTATTGTATATCTGAGACTTGATAATTGTGTATATCCAGTGTCTGTATAAATGTGTAACTCTGATGTATTAAAATGTAATCGACAGATATAATATTGTTTTGTAAACTGTTATCATTTATTATTATATTTTATCCGCTGCGAATGTGAGATGTTGATGTTTCTGATCTTCTTCTTCTTCTTCTATCTCTTTCTTCTTTTTCATAACTCTCTGGAATTTTCGGGTTCGAAAATTCCGGGTCGTTACACTAATATTATCCACATTCAACTCGATCATTCCATAAAAAGTCCTTGGTTAAATAATAACATTTATTATTAACTATTCTACTGTGGGTAGAGACTTTGACTTTGAGTTGACTATAATTGACCGTGGTACTAACCTTATGCAACTAAGGAGACAGATTCTCTATTGAATAATGCTTTACTTCTAATGCTTCAATCGATTGAAGTTGAATGGTCTTAGTGTGATGATGTTCGGTTTCTCAGTGTGAAGAATTTAATCGATTGAAGAATTTAATTAAAGTGAGATAAAATAATTTAATTCAACTATAGTCGCTTGATGGTCTCTAGGCCGTGATTTAACTATAACCAAAGTTGAATATCCACATTGAAGTTCAGCAATATTCTCAAGTCGAGAGAACCGTGTAACATTGTCACACCGAGATTTCCTATTTAACCTATTTGTTATCAACCAACATGAAACTCTCGGATGAGTCCATAGTTATCCAATAACTGCGAGTATGTAGCACCTTAGTGCCCCCAACAACCATGAGTAATGTAACGACCCGCCTTTTCGACCCTCAAAAGTACACCAATACATCCACGGTATTCACATGTCGAGCATCTAAGTGCCGAAAAGACAGATTGTTGGGGAAAAAGAAAGAAAATACAAAATAGAATCTCTCATCATGATGAGTAACATATAATATACAACATATCTTTACAAAAGAAAACTATAATATAAATACATTAATCAGAGTTACTCTCTATCATCAGCTTGGACAGTTATAACAACCTGTCCTCACAATTGCTGATAAATATAAACAACCAATGCAGCGAAAATTAAATATACGTGACTACGTCTTGGAGGCATCCAGCGCATCTCCTGAAGCTCCAAAGCATCCAAAGCTAAATATGAAAATATGCTTAGTTTGACCCGAGCATTATAAGAAAATAATGTCCGGATCAGTCTGGTAAACCAACATGATAAACACACCTCAAATAGATTTTAGTGCTACAAAACCTTTTGAAAATAATGGTATCTCGTAAGACCACGTCGCACATAAAAATGGACGGGTTTTTACCTTACGATAACCAAACCATTTCATAGAAAATATTTTGATATTATAATAAAGTCTAGGGTTTAAAGTAAATATTGAATCTTAGCTGAAAGTATTACATTAATTAAATTCCAGCATAATAGGTATAAAACTAAGTTTGAAAGGCACTTATTGGAGAATTAATTCCATACAATGACAAGGCTACTAGGATATCACCTGTCACAGTGTACCTCTAGAATAATGTACCAAGGTTAACAAGAACATCTTGCACCCTTGCCAATGTAGGACTGGTCTAACCCTTTCTGGATAGTACCGAATATGTCACCACCCCGGTTGCTTTACAACCTTTTCCCAAGAGATCTCATGCATAACCATATCCATAAATATATATACCTATAAGGGTGATGACATACCCTAATGGGTGCGACCCACTTAGCCTTGCCGCATATCCCATGTTTTAGTCATTCCCGGTTGATAAGGCTCGAGGCTACGTTTTACCATTTTGGCAAATCTCATTTGGAATGCTAACATTTCCCTCCAAACAATAATGCAACGCCAGCATTCATCCATACAAGTTATGCAAGATATGAACAAACCGAAGGTATTACCTCTACTACATTCTTTTGGGAATCACCTTTAGGATTAGTAGCAAGTAGCCCTTGCACTTCAAAAAACTCCAGTTTGCTCAACTTGACAGTAGTTTTAAAAGCTAGCCAACATTAGTAGCATATATCCGAACCGACAACAGTAGTTTTAAAAGCTAGCCAACATTTTATAGTTAGGTATTTAACTATCAAATAATCAAATAATCCAACTAGAGATTTAACCAAGCATGGTTAAGCACAAAGCAACCACTTAGCCTCTTTAATTAAACTTTCCATTAATTAAAACCACTTTGTAAATACATGTATAAAAATACTTTTACAAAGATATATTCACAAATCTCCACTACTCTTACCATACTTAGAAAATATTCATATACTTATATCGATGGTAAAGTATATTCACAAACCATTTCTCTTTTTAATACTTAGAAACTTTTCATGTACTTAAATAACCAATATAAGTATATCCACAAAACGCTACATTTCCAATACTTGGAAAATGTACTCATATGCTTATCTCAACGGTATAAGTATATTCATAAATCTTAGGGAGATTCCATTTCAAAAAACCACACTTAATTTGGACTAAAACAAATATTACTTAAAAACATTGATAACAATATACCCAAAACACTTTCCTTTGCTGTACGTAAATAAATCGTATAGAAACTAGAGAAAATATACTTAACACCACTTTCTGATTTCAAACAGTACTATCCCTTGATTAACAATGAAATCGAACAAGTTAGAAAACTATTCTTGCCTCGATACACATTCTTAATTCTCAAGATAGAGATGAGTTTCCATACATCAGAATTTGGTGTTAAGTATGAAAAGAACATTTTCCATACCACCATAATTTAAAATGAACATTTTAGGAAATCAACTCCCATTTCTTTTTACAAAACTCCTTTTTATAAAACTCTTTCATATTTACAACTCCATTTATAAATTCATTTACAAACTTCATTTATAAATCTCCTTTATAAAATATCATTTATAAGTCCCCTTTATAAGATATCATTTATAAATCTTCTCTTATAGAGCTCAAAGTATATTTATAATACTCCTTTTGTAAACTTCCAAAAAGTAACTATAAAACCCTAAATTCATTTATAATTTTTTTATAAAACTCATTTCTATTTATAACTCTTTTATATATCTCCTTTTATAATTATAAAAATCCTTTTAAACACTTCTTTCTTATTTATAAAACATTTTTATAAATTCATTTCTATTTATAAAATACCGTGTATAAATCCCCAAATTTATCACAAACTTTTCAGTTTCCAAAACAGAACCAAATACTTTCCAAAATAATTATTCCATGTTTTACTATGAATCCAGAAATGTGATTTATTATAGAATTCCTTAAAATGGTATTATTTCCCCTTAAAAAGGTATATTTTATAAAACTATTCTTTTTTTATAAGAACATCATTAATAAACTATTCTTTTTTAGGATAAAAACCCTATTTATAAAAATTATTCTTTTATTTATAAAACACTAATTATAAAACTATCATTTACTTATAAAATAATTGTTATAAATTTATCCTTTGGTACAACATTTATATAAATGTTTCACAAATATCTATTATAAAATATTTCTATCTTCTCTTAAAAACAGAATCACCTTAAAATGAAAGATAACCCCTTTTATTTCCTTTAAAAATGCTTGATTAATCCATTACCTAATCAAAACATAAATTAATAGTATTCTCAAAATACTATAACGAGGCCAATAATTACTATAGCACTTAACCAATCTTATTACTACATTTTTCACCAAAAAGGTTCAACTTTTAACATATGTCGGTGTCACATCTAATACGACCAAACTATCAAATTTCAGCATTTAACCATCTACATAGCAGGTATATAACTGAAGTGAAATCAACAGGTATGTAAGAGGAAATTCAAAATCACAATATCGAGAAATCTGGATTTTTTATAAAATTCTTTGTATTCCATTTTAAATGGCATTCACTTTTCAAAAGCATATACTTAATCAAACCAACCAATAATACATTCAAACACAAACGGTAAATTTTATCTATTGTATATTATGCCGATCATCCAAAAAGGTGAGTTTAACTCACCTAAATTTCAGCGGACGCTTAGGCATTTCAGTTTGAACAAAAATTGTAACGACCCAGATTTTTAGTCACCTGAATTTAGAATATTTAATTGAATTTAAATATTGAAAAGTTAATTTTGTAAGTTGAATAACTTATATTTCAAATATAGTGATTTATTTGGATAATTAAATTGTTAATTTAAAATTAGAAATTGTGTAAATAACTGAAATTTGAATTTAATAAGAATGAAAATGATTTATAAAGTTGAATAAAATTCTATTTGAGTTAGAATATGATTAGTAAACTTTTAAAATTGAATTAAAAGTTAATTTACAAAAATTGGAAATTTTAATATTTAATTAACTTGTAAAAATAGTCATTGTTCAAACTGTATCGAATTTTGACGAAACCAGTTTCATTGGATCCATAATAGTGAATTATTATAGGATTTCAGATTTCGTGTCAATCAGACTTACGGTTTTCTCATGCGAAGCTGAAACGCATAGAAATTTATTTAAGTAAATTTTAATTAAAATAATTTGATTCGAAAACCTATCTTTAAAATACGATGGAATTGGCCTCCAATATATATTCCATTGTGTTTGGAATATGGGTAAAACATTATAAACGCCAGGCGGCACGTCTCGATTGGAGTTCGAAAAAATTTCGGATGAATAGTGTCACAATTTTCTATAAAAGGACCTCAATTTCCCTTTTTTCACAAAACCCTAATATATCTAACCCTAGCCGCCATTAACATTTCAATGGCTAGAAATTCATTCCCTTTCCCCTTTGATCTCTCTCAATCCATCAATAATTAGCAAAAATGTTCAACTACAAAGTTGGAGAACTCGTCGAGCACTACAAGATCAACGGTCAGGATCTAAATCGGAGCGACGTGGTGGCGCATAAGTGCTCATGTTCGTGGGCTGTTTGGAGGCGTTTTATATGGCAGCGATGAGGCTAGGGGCTTGTGTACTGGGATTGGGAGGAGAGCCAAAGGTCGGCGTTCATATGGAGATGGTTGATCGATTTTCGGTGGTCGATTGGAGGCCCGGCAATTGGATGAAGCGAGCAACATATGGGTTCGAACGTGCATGACTTGCCTGGGAATATACATGAGAAGGAAGATGTAATTAAGGTGGATAATTATATTAATTATTGTAATTAAGGAAATTAATTATTTTATTAAAATCGTGTAATCTTATAAATTGCATAACTTCTTCATACGAGGTCTGTCTCGCACGAAAAGAATTGCGTTGGGTTCGTATTGCCGAGCACTACGCTATGGAGCTAGATTGGGATTTATTTAAGCTAGTGAAAATTTTGGTTAAAATTAAGCGCTCGTTTAATTTTAATCGAAATAAATCGCTATTGCGACGACAACAACCAAAGTGAGTACAACTCACTCTTTCTGGCTCGCTTATATTTTTATATAAGTGAATAAATTTATTTACGATGATTGATGACTGTTCGGGTGATATATGATATTATATATATATATATTGATTGGTTTGGATATATTCCCGCATATTTTGGCGGATGAGACTCTATACGTTCCCGTTTATGAGCGGATGACCCTTTGTACGCGTGTCTGCCTTGAAGCGGACATTGTACATATTTTCTAATATGTATATTTGTTACAGGTGATAGGTTGGAGGGATCCAACTGGATTCCTCACTAGTGTTTATTTTATTTACCGATATTGTGATATATGTTGTTATCATGTGATATATGATGTTTTGATATCATTGATATGATTGATGTGAATTTTTTATCTAGCGCTGTTGCAGCATTGGGCCTTATTTTGGAAATTTAAAATATTAAATTGATGATTTCAATTTAATAAGGATTTCAAAGTGATTTCGAAAATATATGATTTTTGAATTGTTAAAGAAATGGATTTATTTTAAATAAATAAAAGTTATAATTTTTATGTTATAAAAATTATGGCTCTTGTGAAATATAATCAAAATATGATTTTTGAAATATGGAGATTACTATTTTGTAAAATAAGTTAAATTGGGATTTTTAACTTATTATAAATGGTTTATATATATGAGATTTATAAAATTGGTATTTTATAAAGAAAAAGTAATAGCATTATAAACGAATTTTGTAAGTGTTAAAATGGAGTTATAGTTGAATCCTATAAGTAAATAAGATTTGAAAAGAATGAATTTGCAAATAAGAGATTTATAAGTAAATTAACTTATAATTGGATTTTGACTTATAAATGAGATATAAATGGAATTTGTTAGTAAAGGAAATTTGTATATGGAAGTTTATAAAATATAAATGGAATTTACAAACATTGTTTATAACTGTGAAATCAATTTAATTTGATATGTAAATATGTAAGTTTATTAAAGGAATTATATTCACGATTTTGGACAGTGAATAATCCTTTAAATTAAATATTTAGAAATAATGAATTTGGAAAAGGAATTATATTCACGATTTTGGACAGTGAATAATCCTTTAAATTGGATATATAGAAGTGATGAATTTGGTAAGAGAATTATTCACGATTTTGGACAGTCAATAGTCCTTTAAATAAAATTGATGTTTTGGAATGTGATATTATAAAAGGGAATTAAATGGTTTGAAAATAAAATAAGTTGTGAATTTACTTATTATTAAAATAAGTATACGGAAATGTTTTCCAAATATCCAGTAAGTGAAAAGGTGTTGAATATAATCTTTTTAAAAGATACTTTGAAGTGAATAATTAGGAAGTGTTTTGAATTATAAACGATTAATGAAATCATGCCATTGACTACTTATGTGCTAGATTTTGTTTGTTGCGTTGATAGTTAAATAACCGACTATCAAAATTTGACCATTATAGTTCCTCAACGTGATGGGGAAACTAATTAGTCGTACACTTAGTACGTAACTGACTGTATAGGCTTGATTATCATTTGTGTTGAGAATGTTGATTCGTAAAGTGCAGAGTGATTACTCCAATCTATCAAGCTTCCTTCTTGGGCGAAGGATATCAAGTTGAAAGTTGAAGACGTGATAAGCCTATGAGACTTAGTTTTTGTGTGATGTTGAGAAACGCTTTTGCGTTGTTGGTGCGAAGAGACCGGGATCAGATTTATCTGAAAACCACTTCGGACCAACATTTATACGACGATTGTGCAGGTTGGTCGATGATATTGATATTTAGGATTTTCATAGTGAAGGACTGCTTGTTGATCATTTGGGGTTAAAATCCCAATATACATATAATAGCAGTAGTCTCTTCGTTATGAAATATCCAATGCAAGGACTATTCGCTACTAATCCTATGGATTTCCAGACAGGATGTGGTAGGAAAGTACCTTCGGTTTGTCCTGTTCCTGGATGACTTGTATGGACGAGTGTCTGACATTGCATTTCTAATGATTACGTACATTGGTTATTACAAACGTACATCTGTTTGGTGGCGGAGAAGGCAACTTATCTTAGCTTAACACTCTTCCTTGAGATGTACGAGTTCAAGGGCTATATTTTTGTGAAAGGCAATTAGTAGTCAACGGAAATGGCAATGTGGCATTCGATGAGATGATGTGATGTGATATGTGAAAGGTAATCGATACCTTTTTGGCCTCACTCCCCGGAAAATGACTAAAACAGAGATAGAAGCAGCAAGGTTAAAATGGGTCGCTCCCATTAGGAGATGTCACACTCTTCTAGATATTTCTTTACATACTATGACGTCGTGTATCCGATTATTGTTGTGTATGCTCGTGGCCATGAATAAAGGTCGGTAATGACCGGAGTAATGACATATTCGGTACTATCCAGGTATGGGTAGGCCGGTCTTGTGTTGGTTTAGGCGGTCAGTATCTTCCCCCTATGTACAACCCTCTAGAGGTGTACTGTGTTGGTTCAAAAAGGTAGTGCCTTTACCTAGTCATTTGTATGGAAATTTAAAATCCAATACGTGCCTGCCATTTTCTATTGTAGAAAGCCTTGTATTACAAGGTGTATGCTGGAATTTAATAATGTAACAATTTCAGCTATTTTAATATTATTTGTGTGCAATAGACACTATTATAATGTAAGCAGATTTGATATGAGATGTTTTGGTTACCGTAAGGTAAAAACCTTGTCGATATTTATTTGCGACTCGGTCTTACAGGATACCTTTTGTTTTGATAAAGGAAAAGTTTTGATAACTTTATAAATACAGTTGAGGTGTGTTTTCTCACGCTGGTTTACCAGACTGATCCGGGCATTCTTCCCTTTCAGTGCTCGGGTCAGACCGAGTATATTTACAGGTTCAGATTTGGTGCTTTTGGAGCTTCAGCAGGCGAGCTGGGGATCTTCATTTCGTATACACGTATCTATTTATTATTCCGCTGCATTGCATTTCATTGTTGTTGCTGTAAATTGTCAGCATTTGTGAGGACAGGTTATTACAACTGTCCAAGCAGATGATTATTTATTGTGTACTCTGATATTGATTGTGTATATTACAGTTTCTCTTTGAAAAGATTATTGATCTATATTATATATTATTCCGCTGCGATGTGAGATTCTGTATTATTTTGGTTCTGCTTCTCTCTTTTTCTTCTCTTCTCTTCTCTTTCTTCTCTCTTTCTTCTCACCCTCTCTTTTCTTTCACATGATTATCTACAATCGGTGCACTCTGGTTTGGACATGTGTGGTTTATTGTCAGATTCAGAGGATGTCGATTTTGGGTCGTCTGAAAAATCGAATGACATTCGATTTTAGCTTAAAATTTCACTTGCTCCAAATTTGATGAAACTAGTTTCGTTGCGTAGCTATTGCCATTATGAGTGTAATCCAAAAGATTGCATCTCAATTGGACCTTGTATGAGAGAGTTATTGCATTTAGAAGATTTTCGATTTTAAATAATATAATTTAACGCTAATTACATTTCTTTACTTAATTACCCAACATAATTCAAAACCCTCTTCTTCACAAATCAAACTCCCGCTCAAATGCCTGTAGATGAATCCACAATCATTGGCCACCTCTCTCCTTCTCTCTTCACCTCTAGTCCTTGAAACCCAAAATCGACGAACTCCTCTCTCCTTCCCCTCCGCAACCCACACTTCCAATCCCACTTTGCTCGGCCACGAAAATCACAACCTAGCTTCTCCTTGTGACCATACAAACCATCACACTCCTCATCCCATCACCATGCCTCACCAATATAGGCCCGTATGTGCTATTTGCCACGATGAACCCAACGCTAACCTTCGTTAAGCCTCATGCTGACCACAACTTCCGCATTCCTAAACCCTAGTCTAGCCAAGCTTACAACCTTCACCGTCGAGCTTCACAAAACCTCACTAGACTCAACCAAACCACTTCAGACTTGTAGATCTAACTCATACAAACCTAAATATCAAATATTTATATTTTTTTATTGAGTAGATTTTCAGTTTTTTGAAGTGGGTGATTTATTTTCTTTTACTGTTAGATTGAAATAAGAGAGATAGGGAGAAAAATAAATGCGTTTAATTTTCCTAAGGGTTTGTTTTAATTTAAATCCCAATTTTCGGCACCTCGCTGCACATAACTTCATTCACATACAAACTATGAACGACAAAAAAAAAAATACGGTCGCGCATAAAATTACGGCACGGTCCCAAAACAATAATAATATACACCGATTATCTAATTCTGTAAAATTACAAAAATAAAATCGTTTTTCGAAAAATCATCAGATTATAATTTAAATATTTTTCAAATTAAAAATTATGGAAAAATCAAATAAATAAAAATAAAAATATGTCAATAAAAATCGAGTCATTATACTAAATTGATTTCCTTATTATTTATTAAACTTGAATCAGATCCGAATATCTGAATAAATCAAATATTTCTATTCGAAAAGTTAAAATATTTGGGTCGTTACAAGTAATATACTACCTAATATTTGGAAAGTGTTACCTACTATGATCTCAATGGAAGTATCGATATCCTTTCATGAAACATCTTGACTTTGAATATTTAAAATAAAATTATTTATATGATGATTAATTACTTATGATTGCAACTATTTGCAATTACAATCACATAACATTTTATTTAAGGATTTTATTATTAATATAATTGTTTGCGCCAAAATTGGTCACAAACCCCAAGTGTAGTGAAAGCACCAGCGTATGAATATAAATCAACAATATTCACACACAAATCACAGATCTAAGCAAATAACAAATAGCAATCCAGAAATAATGAACAGTGACACACAATTTATAGTGGTTCGGCTATCTCCGGCCTACGTCCACTTCAAGGTTTTTATAATTTTATTGCTCGATGTTTGAAGATTACAATTTCGTGTGTTGTATTACAACTGATTTGCTGAACTAAGTTTGAATCTAAGGCAGCAATGGTGATCTGGAGTAAATCTGGCAGAGTCTGGGCGCTCTTATCTCTCAAAATTGTCCGACCTCTTTTCTGAATGACCAGGGGCTCTATTTATAGGTGTAGGAGGCTGATATTTCGCCTAAAATGAAGGGAGACCAGTTCTGGTACGTCAGGGGGCCCACATGCCCGCTTTATGGAAATCCGGGCCCACACCGGGATCGATTCGACCCTAGGTTCGAATCGATCAAGAAAGTGTCCAATCGAGCTGAAATTTGGTGTGGACATTCTTCAACATGTGCTCAAGCTTCTGTGAAAATTTCATAGCATTTGGATGTGTGGATCTCAAGTTATGATCGATTCAAGGTTGCATTTCTGGTTGACTAGCCTGGTTCGAATCGATCTAGTTCGAATCGATTCGTTCGAATCGATCCTCCTGCACGCGAAGACAATGGCGTGGTGCGCATGCCTCGTATCGATCCGCTTCTCTCTCCGGACTGACTGGGTCGACTCCATGTTCTTCGCCGCTTTGACTGGGTAGATTCGTGGTAGTGGATTCGAAGACATCCCTCTTCGAATCGAATGAGCGAAGGTCTTATTCGAATCGATCTAGGTACGTTTGTTCGAATCGAGTTTACTATGCTGTATTCATTCGATTCGAAGTTATTCCTGCTGGATGGATTCGAAAATGAGCTACACTTCCTGGATTCGAAGCAAGGCTACGCCTCCTGGATTCGAAGCTCCTTCTCTTTATGGATTCGAGGACAGGAGTGCCATCGATTCGAACAGGAGCGAACTCGATGGGTATGAAGTCGATGGAGTCGACTTTTATGGATTCGAATGGATTTTACCTGGGGGATTCGAGGACAGGAGTACCTCGATGGATTCGAACTTATACCACCTTATCCATCTTCTGTTGGCGATATCTTGAGCATACAAACTCGGGTTGACTCGAAACTTGGAACGTTGTTTCATCTGACCTTGCTTGACATGTCTTATCAATTGCAGCCCGATCCGGACTCGGACAAAATTCATCGATATCCATGGTGAACCTGCGATGCACAATCGATGTTCATGACTAATAATCATTGATTTTCAGTTAATCTTTGGGTATCTCGACTTTGCCAAAAGTTGGGATAACATTTTGCCCCCCAAAACATGCCTTTTTGGTAAAAGGCGTGTTTTGATCAGTCTTAAGTTGGATGCAGTGAGTTCATGTTTTACTCATAGCTTATAGTACTTTCAATCAAGTCCATGGCTGTTCGAAGCCGAATTGTTATCAATTTCTTTTAGTGGAAGTTAAGAATGAGATTCTACCGTCTCTCCGTATTATCGATGGTCACTCCGGACCCTTGCCGAGCCCATTCCAAACTTAGCGATCGAATAGAAAGATCCTATTGCACTCCGATGTTGCTTTCTACCCTTACACTCCGGCCCCAGTTAGGGCGTAAAAGCGATGTCTTGGTCATTCTCGACCGATCATAGCCTCTCCGGGCTCATGCTGGATCCCATCCTGTCACTCTCCGGTGAAGGGGAAACAACGTTAAGTGAGTCAATCCTGTCGCTCTCCGGCGAAGCGACTCACCTCCTGCACTCCGGTTCAGTGAATCTGAACATTAAGCGATGTCATGGCCTAAATCGTGGGCCGATCATAGCCTCTCCGGGCTCATGCTGGATCCCATCCTGTCACTCTTCGGTGAAGGGGAAACAACGTTAAGTGAGTCAATCCTGTCGCTCTCCGGCGAAGCGACTCACCTCCTGCACTCCGGTTCAGTGAATCAGAACATTAAGCGATGTCTTGGCCTAAATCGTAGGCCGATCATAGCCTCTCCGGGCTCTTATCGAATCCTGATCCAATCACTCTCCGGTGAATAGGAAACGATGCTTAAGTGAGTTGATCCTGTCGCTCTCCGGTGAAGCAACTCACTTCTTGCACTCCGGACCCTGCCTCTCCGGGTAGGATCATAAAGCGATCATGTTTATATTGATATTTAATGTTTATCCTTTAACTCTCCAGTCAAAGGTTTATTTTAATAAGTGTTTCTTTATTAAGTTTAAATCCTAGATGTTCAATCTCAAACACCAGGAAAAACAAGATAATGCCTCTCCGGGCAGAGCGGTCTATTTCCATCTCAGAGCATGCCTAGGGATCTCTCCGGTTCCCGTACATGAGTAAGTGGGATAGCCGTTTTATTTTGGAAATCAAAACTAAGAAAACTAATCGACCAGAGTCCAAATCTTGAACTTGGCCCTTGCCATCACAATCAGTTGATGACGAGTCGTGATCCCGATCCAGGATCATTACTGTTTGGTTGAGGCGGTAGTTGTTCGGGTCTAACCGCCGTCGTACGTTCTCTGACATACTGCGGCAATCTACCACTCCTGGCATGTTCTTCCACCTCATCCTTCAGGTGGCGGCATTCATCGGTAGTGTGCCCATCCAGCTCATGGAATAGGCAGTACTTTCCAGTCTTACGTTCCCGCTCCGTGGGATCTCTCCTGGGTGGTTTTCGATAGGGGAGTTGCCCCCGAGTTTCGGTGTAAATTCGTTCCAGTCCTGCCACCAAGTCTGTGTAGTGCCTGAATCTGGGCTCTCGGAATTTCTTTCGTTTATCAGGACCATCATGTGCGTCATCCTGCTTTCTCTTTCCTTTGTCTGCCCTGGACTGTTCCCTGGCGGTTCCTTCGCCTTGTGCAACATTTATTTCCTGCCTCTCGGCTCGTGATTCCTCTAATCGAATGAATTTTTCAGCTTCATGGAAAAACTCTCCAAGATCTTGCGGTGGATCTTTAGTCAAAGAGTCTTTGAATTCGGTGCCTTCTCCAACTCCTGCCACTGCCGCCATCAAAATCATCGATGGGTCCGGGCGATCTACAGAAGTCACCGTCGCATTAAATCGTAACAAAAAATCTTTTATGGACTCTACAGTCCTTTGTTTTATTGATGCCAAAGTCATCACGCTCTTAGGTCGCGTCACGTGAACCCTAAACTGCTTCATGAAGCAATCCACAAGCTCGCCCCATGTCCTGATTGATCCGGTTTCTAGCTGCCTAAACCAAAGCGCAGCCAAATCTGATAAGAATAAGGGGAAACATCGTGCCATCACTTCCTCGGATGCTCCCAGCACTTCCATGTGTCTGATATATCTGGTGATATGCATGGTCGGGTCTGACTTTCCGTCATAAGGATTCAGCGTTGGTAGTTTGAACTTCGGAGGGTTCCTTGCATTCCTGATATTCGGAGTGAACGGACTCCGACTAACTTCTTCCAATCCTCCTCCTGAAAACCCTCCTCTCATGTGTCGTCTCACTAGGCCGATCATTCTTTCATCTCCATCTAGGGGTTGCCCCCTTGTCATGTCTCTGTCTTTCCCTCCGAGTCTTGTAGGGAATTCTGGTACGTACTCTTCGGGTGGCTCGTTAGCATTTGTGTTGGCCCTAGCCGGTTGAGCTCCTTCCAAAGGTACTTCTGCGTTGGATCCTGCGGGCCTGCCCCCAAGCCCTTGTTGATTGCCTTCTGGTTCTGTATTCTGTCCTCCATTGGGTTCCATAGCCCTAGCTCCTTGTTCCACATTCACAGCCGCTGTAGCTGGTCCAAAGTTCTGTGTTCCTGCAGCTCTTATCTGCTCGAAGAAATTCTCCAGCATCTCTTGTTGGCTTTTCATCATTCTCTCCTGCATTAGGTTATTCATAGCCTCCATCTCATCTCTAGTAATGTAGATCGAAGCTGGTCCTTCTCCAGCGCCAGAGGATGCCTCTTGACTTCCTCCCTGTTGGCTCCTCTCAGCTCTTTGCCTAGTTTGTCGAGTCATTGTAGAGTCAAATCTGAACCCTTAAAATTTCAAGTCTAAACTCTGAATCTGGTGTAGCGGGTGCTAGTTCTTCTCAGTGAATGCACCAAATTGTTTGCGCCAAAATTGGTCACAAACCCCAAGTGTAGTGAAAGCACCAGCGTATGAATATAAATCAACAATATTCACACACAAATCACAGATCTAAGCGAATAACAAATAGCAATCCAGAAATAATGAACAGTGACACACAATTTATAGTGGTTCGGCTATCTTCGGCCTACGTCCACTTCAAGGTTTTTATAATTTTATTGCTCGATGCTTGAAGATTACAATTTCGTGTGTTGTATTACAACTGATTTGCTGAACTAAGTTTGAATCTAAGGCAGCAATGGTGATCTGGAGTAAATCTGGCAGAGTCTGGGCGCTCCTTATCTCTCAAAATTGTCCGACCTCTTTTCTGAATGACCAGGGGCTCTATTTATAGGTGTAGGAGGCTGATATTTTGCCTAAAATGAAGGAAGACCAGTTCTGGTACGTCAGGGGGCCCACATGCCCGCTTTATGGAAATCCGAGCCCACACCGGGATCGATTCGACCCTAGGTTCGAATCGATCAAGAAAGTGTCCAATCGAGCTGAAATTTGGTGTGGACATTCTTCAACATGTGCTCAAGCTTCTGTGAAAATTTCATAGCATTTGGATGTGTGGATCTCAAGTTATGATCGATTCAAGGTTGCATTTCTGGTTGACTAGCCTGGTTCGAATCGATCTAGTTCGAATCGATTCGTTCGAATCGATCCTCCTACACGCGAAGACAATGGCGTGGTGCGCATGCCTCGTATCGATCCGCTTCTCTCTCCGGACTGACTGGGTCGACTCCATGTTCTTCGCCGCTTTGACTGGGTAGATTCGTGGTAGTGGATTCGAAGACATCCCTCTTCGAATCGAATGAGCGAAGGTCTTATTCGAATCGATCTAGGTACGTTCGTTCGAATCGAGTTTACTATGCTGTATTCATTCGATTCGAAGTTATTCCTGCTGGATGGATTCGAAAATGAGCTACACTTCCTAGATTCGAAGCAAGGCTACGCCTCCTGGATTCGAAGCTCCTTCTCTTTATGGATTCGAGGACAGGAGTGCCATCGATTCGAACAGGAGCGAACTCGATGGGTACGAAGTCGATGGAGTCGACTTTTATGGATTCGAATGGATTTTACCTGGGGGATTCGAGGACAGGAGTACCTCGATGGATTCGAACTTATACCACCTTATCCATCTTCTGTTGGCGATATCTTGAGCATACGAACTCGGGTTGACTCAAAACTTGGAACGTTGTTTCATCTTACCTTGCTTGACATGTCTTACCAATTGCAGCCCGATCCGGACTCGGACAAAATTCATCGATATCCATGGTGAACCTGCGATGCACAATCGATGTTCATGACTAATAATCATTGATTTTCAGTTAATCTTTGGGTATCTCGACTTTGCCAAAAGTTGGAATAACAATAATTTAGTTAGTTATTTTAAAATTTATATCATAATATAATAAAGTATATATAGAAAACAAACACCTTTATTATAAATAAAATTAGTTACATAGTTAGATATATGTGACAAATTACATGATTTCCCATAGGGCATATCTCTATCTCTCTCAATCTCCCACTTGTACTTGGGGCCTATTATGGATTCTCAATCCCATTCCTTTGATCTTTTTACTTAAACTTATTGAGTTAGTCTCTTCATGAATGGATATACAATATTTTTTATTATCCACTTTGCCAATCAACACCTCTCCGTTGCTGATAATCTGCCTTTAGCTTGTGGAACTATCAGAGTATGTTTCTTGACTTCTTGTGAGCCCTAGGTTCTATTGCAATCTATATCGAGACATTATTATCTCAAAACAATGCCACGTGATTCTTAGCATTTGAAATCAACCCCAGCTTAGTTATAATTTTGTGCATTATATTTATGCAGCTTTCACGACGGTGCTATACAAGGGGACGTACTTAGCCTTTTAGTTGAATTTGCCACAACCACTTGTTTGGAACACTTCAAACTTAAAGATCCTTATTTAAGGTCTAGACATGAATTCAGGATTGACAAACTATATTTGATATTAATTATGTAGTTCAAGTCCAAGCACCTCTTCATAAAGAGTTCATAGTTTCTATAAGCGGTTCTCTAGTACTTACTAAACACTCAAGAATACTCTTAACTATCATTTAGCGATATTAATTCAGATTTGATATTCGCTCAATGTACCAAATACAAAAGAGAAATAAGGTATATTAGACAACATAATATATATGATAATTCTTGTCACCAATGCATAAGGAATTCATCTCATATGATCCATATTAAATATTTTAATATGGTGTATATTCATATCGTTTAGGATAATCCTAACATTATTTTATACTTATTATAAAGATTCCCTTTTCAAATCCTATATTAAGAATTAAAGAACCAAACTAAAACTAATTTTAACATAGGTACATCATCAACAATCAGTATTATGTTGTTTACTTATAATTTTAGAAACATTTTAATACCTTTTAATATTCTTCCTTACAAACATGCACATCCTCTATGTTATATTAGAAAATCAAACTATTTTATATTCAGTCAAAATACTCATTCAACTCAGATACTTATTCAGATGTCATTGTTGTGTCCTTCTTTGGATCATATCTAAGATGTACAAATCAAGCTATCATCCTACTGACTTCGAGACATTTTGATTATTATGAGAAAATAATTTCTTCAAATAATAATTTGAAAGTTAAGTTTTAACATTAATGTGTCAAAACTCAAAATTAAATTGTGCGCTAATCATATATAGAATCCGAATGAAATTTAGCATGTTAACTGACGAATCTGTTATATTAACATCAAAAATTAAAATTGATGAGGTAATTCTCATCAATGTAACTTACATTCCAGCTGTATTGGTCATCTTATCGAAGACACAATTGCAGCCAATAGATCATATCCCTTCATGTACAACTATCAAAATCATATTTTGATAATGCACTTGGAATCAATTCTAGATTTAAAGCGTCGTGCCATATGACAGAATCTATATCTTCATGGTTTATTAACAATCGAGGAAATTATTATTGCTAATAATTCTTTTTCTCGACATTGATAAGAACCTCATAGTTTCCCCTTAGCGTATGATATTTCTTATTAGACATTCTGATGAGTTGTGTTCTTTTAGGCTTGGTCAATCTATATCTTCATGGAAGAACGATATATCTTCATGGTTTATACTCTTTGAATCATATCCAAGTACTCATACTACCACTAATTTCTAAAATAAATTCCTTTATCATGAAAGTGGCATTTTTTGAACTAACAATTGTTTCTCAGTAAGATGGAATATGCATTCCTAAACATTTTATGGACAGACTTTATACTTTCATAATATTGATTCATTTTTGAGTTTATAAAGTTTACATTCATAGCATAAACGAGACAATCACATGTCTTAAACTATTGAGATCCGAGTTTCTTATCAATTCATATCTTATATGAATACGATCATGTAAACTATGTTTTAGATGAAGTTAGATGTAATGACCCAGAATTTCACTGCTTCGATTTGTGAATAGTTAATTAATCTTAAATATCCAATATATAGGTTTTTATAATGAAAATAAAAATCTTTTTAATGATTAATAATGATGGTGAAATAGTTTTCAAAATTGGTTTACAAAATTATATAGTTCGATGAAAAAATGAAAATGTGATTGGAAATCGTTTTTCGAATTTTCGACGTTTCATCGTATAAACGTTGTTTGAAACATTGTGTATACTTTTGTATACATATGCGCATATATACTAAATTATTTAATATGGTTTAAGAGAATATATTAAGGATTAACAATCTTAATTAAGTTTAGATAATCATCGATCTGACACATTGACAATTAAATAAAAAAAAATGTTACAACAAGATGAGACATGAAGTGACATATTGAAAACTAAAGGACATTGGCCATCTTTTCATTTTTTCATGAATAAAGAGAGGGTAGACAAGGGTGAGGTGGCATGGTGAGGTGGTGCAAAATTATGAAGGGTAAGAGGACAGGGGCATATAGGTAATTTTGCATATTCATTTAATATATAAACCTTTTTCCCATTTTCTTTCCATTCATTTTTCAGTTTTCTAATTTTCTCAAAGTATCTCCATCCCCTTCTTAGCTTCATGAAACTTTTAATGGCATTTTATGTTATTTTTAAGATTTTAAAATTCAAAGTTTAAAATTTGTTTTAAATGTTCAAACTTGTTTCAAAACTCTTTCTTCTCCAATTTTCTCCCACTTCATTTAGCCATAACTTCCTCCATACAACCCTAAATCAAGATTTTCTTCTTTTCATACCATGTAGAATTCTAGTAGCTACAACTTTTATTAAGACCACCTTTTCAAATTTCGAATATATTTGGATTAAAATTACATTTCTTTCTGATTCATTTTTGGACCCATATGATCAAGGCCGAAAATAGCACTCCTTCTTTTGACCAAATCTCTCTCAAAACAAATCCAAATTGGGTGATTCTTTTTCTTTATATTATAGAGAAAATAATTTTATAAAACTTTTCTTTTTATCACTTATCCAAAATCCAAGTGTAACATGTCCAAAAATCAAGGATAAGATGACCTATTTTCGAGTGATTTTTGTGGTTTTCCAAGCTTTTCAAATTCTAAAGCATTCTAAGTTTTCAAAGATTTTTGGTGAGTAACTTCTAACTTTTGGAAAGATTTCACCTTTAAATATATGTTGGATATTTGGTTATATGTATGTGTTTGTTGGTTGGACTATGGTATGGTTTGTATGTTTATGTGTGTGCTACATTATGGTTTAGTATTAGACTTGGATTTGGTGGTTAAAGTGATGTGTTTGGATATTTAGTTGTGATCTTTATTGTGTTATTGAGATATATATGTATTTATATGCTTGGTTTGGGGTTAAATGGTTTGGAAGTTAAAACTTGAAATGTTGGAAAGGACTCCGGATCCGCTTTTGAAAAAAAAATCATTTACTTGTTTGATTTAGTAAACATTTCATATTTATTTTAGCTACTAACTTTGGTAAAAAAAATTAAAAAAAAACTTTCTTGATCATGTTTTAAATGTAAGCATAAGCGAAAAGCTAAAGTTTTGGAATAAATTAGAAAAGAGAGAAAACGACTTCTAAGTTACTACATCCATAGCGATAGTCGCTATGGATGTAGTTCGGAAAATTTAACGATTTTCAAGTTTTAAGGTGTTTCTTTTAAATATTTTGAAAAAAATATTTTCAAACTTATTTAGTAAACATAAAAGTTAATTATTACTCAATTTATTAAAAAAAATTATTTTCAAACTTATTTAGTAAACACAAATAATTACTTGTTTATAAAAAAGGGTTTTACTAAATAAAGGGTTTATTTCAAGTGATTTAAAAATGAGATTTTATAAATGATATTTTGATATGTCAAAGATATTTTATAAAAGAAATTTTATAAAGAGTTTTATACATGGAAAGGGAATTTATAGATCATTTTAGAGATTTTAAAAGGAGTTTAAATTTAGTTTGGAAATTTATAAGGAGGTTTGAAAAATGAAATGAACTTATAAAAAGAATTTTTATAAGGGATAAGTAAATGACTTTTATAAAGTGAATGGGTTTTATAGCGAGTGTTGTTTTTGGAAAAGGAATTTCTTGGCCATTTAATACGGAATTTGAGAAGAGGGAATTTTCCAAATGTTTTTGGTAAATGCTTATATTTTTGAGATAAGTAAAAATGTTTTCC
This sequence comes from Allium fistulosum, assembly GCA_030737815.1. Classification (NCBI taxonomy): domain Eukaryota; kingdom Viridiplantae; phylum Streptophyta; class Magnoliopsida; order Asparagales; family Amaryllidaceae; genus Allium; species Allium fistulosum. The sequence goes on along the minus strand of CM060901.1, from coordinate 451,937,479 downwards.
AAGTATAAAAGGAATGTAAAGGGGTTTTGGGAATAGTGTTCTAAAAAGATCATTTGATGGAGTTTTGCAAAGTGTTTTAATTAATGGAAGATTAATTAATAAAGGCCCAGTGGATCCCATATGGAATTAAATCAATGTTTGAATGATTGTTTATTTGATAGTTAAATAACCGACTATCTAACCTAGACCAAAACGTAACTTTGGAAATATCTAGAGAAACGCGTGAGTTATATGGCATGGTAATCTCTAATGATGCTGTACCATGCGTATAAATCTCCTTTCGTTCTTCTAGGATAAATGATAAAGAAATCCGTCCACTAATGGTCAGGAGGTGAACTCTGCTCTTATCTTTTTTCTACTTATTTCATAAAGAACCGGGGTTGAGCTTACCGAAAACTATCAAATGTTGTTTCGAAGAGATTGGGATCGGATTGGTATAAATTATCCGAAAACCACTTCGATCCAACTCAAGCGTTTCAAACTGACGACATCTTAAAGGTGATTGAAGATGCCGGTTTTGAAGTCCAAGGGTTACTTGCTACTCATCCTGAGGGTCATTCCAAAATGGATGTAGTAGAGGTAATGTCTTCGGTTTCGTTCAGACCCAGAACGAACTTGTATGGTTGAATGCTGGCATTGCATTTCTGCTTGGAGGGCAGTGTTAGCATTCAAAGACGGTTTGCTATATAAAAGGTAATCGTAGCCTCAAGCATCATCAACCCGGGAATGACAAAAATCAGGAGATATGCTTCAAGGCTATGTGGTTCGCTACCGTTAGCGTATGATCATCATCCAATCTAGATCGATATTATATATCATGTATGGTTGGGGCCCATTTAGGTTGTTGATCCCAACCAATGTGATGACACATTCGGTGTTATCCAGTAAAGGGAAGGGCCGGTCTTGACTCGCAGGGAGTCTATGTGAGGCTCTCGATGTGTTTTATCTAGAGATGCACTGTGATAGGTGGTAGTCCGGTGCCTTGTCATAGTATGGAATCCAATCTCCAATACAAGCCATTATGATTTTGATTGTGCCCAACTATGTTGGAATGTAAGATGCAAGCCTTTTAGCTATTTTATATATTTATTTCGAACCCTTAGACATTATTATAATATCACTGGGTTTTATATAATAATTTTTTAGTTATCGTAAGGTAAAAACCCATCCGTGTTTATGTGCGGCATGGTCTTACGAGATACCCTTGATTTTATAGGAGTTTTAAAAGTAATAATTCAATTGTTTGAGTTTTCTCAAACCAGACCCATGTCTGACCCATAGTTTTATTTTCTTTCCCTAAAACTCTTTGGTGCTCAATTTTTATGGGTAGCCAAGTAGTTCAGTTTCCCACGGATGCATTTTGAAGGAGCTTGGAGCAGGATGCTTCATTGATAGCTAGTTATTATCTGGTTTCTACTGTATTATATTATGTTGTATTAGTTAAGTAGGGACATGCTATTATAACTACCTAAGAGTGGAATTGTATTAGTATGAATCTGATGTATCATTTTTGAAATGACTTTGTAAAGCATTATGTTGATTAATGTATGTTATTTCGTTGTGTTATGAGATTATGTGATTATTTTTGTTTCTTATATCTTCTATCTTCTTTCTTTCTCCTAACAATCCGTCTTTTCGGCACTTGGTTGTTTGGCACGTGAATACCGTGGATGTATTAGTGTTGACTTCTAGGGTTCAAAAGGAGGGTCATTACAACATGGTATCAGAGCACAAGGTTAAGCGAGAACCTTTGCTTTGGTGGGGCAACTCATTAAGAGATAAGGTAATGGAATGCCTTATTATGAGTTTGAGTGTATATATAAGCACATGTATTATTTAGTGATATAAAAATGTTTTATATTGTGTTGATTGATTTGTTGAGTGGCTTATGGATTCTTGTCAATATAAGTAGTTAACGTTATTGATAGGGCTAAACACTTGCACAAGGCCATCCGACGCAGTATTGTTTTGAAATTGGATAAATGAAATAATTTTACCTAAGATATATTTTATATATAAAAAATGATTTTCAAAATATATAGTATGGTATGGTGTAGTTAGTTGAGGTGTTGTTTGTTTGGAGATAATAATATTCTATCATTATCGATTAGGATTTTGTTAATCATGCTTGTCCAGTCTAGCATTGAATATTGTTAGTATGTGTAGGTAGCTTGTCTTTTTAAGATTTAGGGTGGGTAAATAGAAATAGGAAAAACATCGAAACGAACACCTTGTGAGTGAAGTTTCACAATTTGACAACAAGGCGTTCGATGTTAATGCTAGGGTGAAATTTGATGTAATAAAAGATGTTTATTAAAGGTTAGAATATTTTGCAATAAATATTTGGAAAATGGTTTTATAAAAGTTAATTTATAAACTGAATTTATAAGAAGGTGACTTTTAATTAAAGAGAATTTAAGTAAAAAACTTAAGGACTTAAATCCCACTGTTTTTGGAAAATGATTTTTAAGGTTTTGAATGATAATATTAGTATTGTTTGAAAATTTTGGTTAAGGAAATATTGGGAATGAAATTGTTAAGAATGAGGTGTTTTCTTTGGATTGGTCCGGGAGAAGAAGACTCAATTTGTTTTGTGATGATCTGAATAATCTTCTAAGTGACGATTAGAGATCTGCCTAGGTGAACATTGTGGTGCACTTAGTAAATTATTCTCTTTATCATTGTATAATCAAAATAATTTCAAACCCGAACGAAGCCAAAGCAAGTGGGATATAAATGTTTTGTTGGAAAATGTAAAATATTATTTCAAAAATGATATTTTGAAATAAAAGAAATATTTTCAAGTTAACTAGTTCGAGTGGCTCGAAAATAACCTAAAATTGGGGAACATATGTGTTTGGATGGTAAGCACTTCTCATGAGCATTACCCTTCTTTTTAAGGGAATGTATGATACTGTTTGGTAATACCCAGCTCCTTAATATTATTTTGGAGTTACTTGGGCTATATGTATATATTTTCTATAGTTAAATATAAAGTTTCAATTCAAAAAGTTTTTAAAATAAAACCCGAGTATTTGTGTAACAACCCGGGGTTTTTGCATCGATTTAATATCGTCATTAAACGATTAATCTACTAGTTAACAGCTCATTTGAGTTTTTAATCGGTTGAAATCCTTTTGAATAATGGTAAAATGTTGAGTGGGCTTTACATTTTGAATCATGGCCCATGGTTCTTTGTTTAGCCGAGATAATATCAGAGGCAAACCCATTTCCCTTTCTTTCACTTTTCATTCAAACCCTAAACAATCGAAAAGAAAATGTTATGGCGGCTCGTCTTTCGTTCGTTCCTCTTTATCAAAAATTAGGGTTTCTGTAATTCGTGGTTGCTGATTTCAAATGCTCGTTCGAGTTCAATTTTCTTGCTCTGATTGATCGAGGTCCCTTCGAGGTTGCTCGGCTGCAAATTTGATTGGTTCGTCGAAAAAGGTGAGTGACAATTTCACTCACATCTAATTCAGCTTTCAGTTATATTATTCGAGATTTTCGTCGTATAATATATTTGTTGAATTCGTCTGTTGATTTTTGCTCTGCCACTTGATCTTCATTTGGATGTTTGAAATGATTATTGACTTCTTCAATTTCGAGATGTTCGTTTTCATGGATAATCACTGTTCGTTTTTTTTGGGTTTGACGATTTTGTGTTCGTTCGTGACCACCACGATTTCGATTCTTGTCGACTTTGGTCACTTGAATCGTTCGAACTTGTAACATTTTCAATGCTTGGCTTCTTTGAATTGAAACTGCAGTTCCATTTTCTCGGTAGCATACTGTGGCTACATGTAATTGTGTAGTCTGGTACATCTTGTAGCATTTGTATCTTTTACTCTGTTGGTTGAATTTGTTTTGAACATGGTCATTTTAAACTTGACTTTGTTTGAATGCTTGCTGGTGTAGTGCTTTTCAATTTAGTTCATGTATATACACACATACATGGGTGTATATATGTGTGTGTCTATGCACTTGGTTCGAACTTGTTGCCACCTCACTTGAACATGTTTCACTGATGCATTATATTTGAGTGTTGTTGTTCTTCACTACACCAAATACTGAGATTTGCAACTAACCATCCGCACATTTGGCAACGGTTAATAACCGTTGCCATTTAGCAACGGTTAATAACCGTCTTGGTTCAGTTAGCAACGGGTTTTTCTTGTTGCTAATTGGGAACGGTTATTAACCGTAGCTTCTTTGGAGACAAATGATGGCGGTGAATTTCATCCTTTTGCGCCATAATTTTTGGCGCGCTTCGTTCCAATTAGCAACGGTTTTCAACCGTGGCTAATTAGCAACGGTTATTAACCGTCCCAATCTTTTAGCCGGCCCAGTGGCAAGCCCACCAAGCCCCTGGGATGGGGCAACCAACTAAGCCGGGCAACACCCAAAATCTGTTTTACTTCACAGTTACAGCTCAATAGCAATCTCCATGTTGGCGATCTGCTCGAACCCAAAAAAACCAGGGTTTCAAAAATCAACGCTTTCTAAATAATCATCGCTGCATACTCGGCTATTCCATCAGCCATCGTCGGCTCAAGCTTGCCTCCTACGCGATATTTTCTACTGCTGATTTGAAGTCCTGCTACAGTCTTTATAATGCCACTGCTAATTAAGTATGCGAATTTCTTGTTTTGAGTTGTCTAATTTTCTAAAATTGAGTCGCCCTTATCTGTTTTACTTCACAGTTACAGCTCAATAGCAATCTGGCGATCTGCTCGAACCCAAAAAAACTAGGGTTTCAAAAATCAACGCTTTCTAAATAATCATCGCTGCATACTCGGCTATTCCATCAGCCATCGTCGGCTCAAGCTTGCCTCCTACGCGATATTTTCTACTGCTGATTTGAAGTCCTGCTACAGTCTCTATATTGCCACTGCTAATTAAGTATGCGAATTTCTTGTTTTGAGTTGTCTAATTTTCTAAAATTGAGTCGCCCTTTTACTGCTTTAGATTTCATTAACCTTGAAAACGCCTGAAGATAATTAGAAAAATAGGGTGAACACGGAACCAATAAAGCTAGCCGCTTTTTTCCTACCTCTATCTCGACTCATATAATGGTTTCTCATATCATAGACAACTTAGAATAATAGCCATACATGTAATAGGTTCACCATATGTAATGATTTCTCATGATTTATACTGTGCTTAAATTATGTTTAACCTTGCTTGCGCACAACACAAAAATTCAAGCTTCACATATAATAAACTTCAACTAGTCAAATTAATAGCACCACATTGATTTGTTTTACAAATTGTAATGTACTGTACTGTACTGCATGCTAGTTAGACATAGTTGCTTATAGTGACTGCTAGGGTATAAGTTGATGCAATGAATTTTTTTTTACTAAATATGAGACCATATTTAGTAAGTGGATAAAATTGTTGTTAATGGCGCAAACCAAGTATCAGGAGAGGGGTAATGCATAGACATTACTCTAGTGCTACAAAATGGCAGTGAAATCGCATCTTCTCAGTTTGCCACTCCGAACAATCAGTTAATCGACCAAAGATGTGAAATCCTGAACTTCGAGGACGAAGTAATTGCAACAGGTACTATTTTATTAAAATTTGAAGAAAATAATATGTTGCAAAGTCAGTGAATGCTTAACTTCGTGAATGGGAGAGTGTATCAGGAAACATATAGGTCATCACATAGAATAATTTTATCTACTGTATTTTAATTGTCACAGATATCTTTTGACTGCATTCATGGACAATCCGACCGCTCCTGATGACTCTGTTTGTGATTTAGATTAGCTTGGACATATCAATTTCACGTCAGGGTTTACCGATCGAGAAAAAAAAACGCACATCTTTTCTTTTGTAAAAAGTTCACAGTGAACGTAAGAACTAATGCACCCATTTTTCCATTGTTGATTCTCAATTACCAACAAAAATTGTCATCTGTTGGTTTCATAATTTATTACTAATTTTTGCACATGATTCATCTACTTCTAACTGCCAGTCAGTACAATAACTCTTCATCAGGTTATCTTGGTTGCCTGAATCTAGTTATGTATTTGATTCCTTGTAATCAGCGATTAGCGTTGAGACTTTGTGATGATAAGCAGTGACTACTGTTTCTACCATTTATATTCTACGACAGCAATTTTTATGCCACGAACAGTTACTTTGCTTAATACAAGTTTCCAGTAGTGATAATACCCCCTGTAATAGTTTCCAGTAGAATGACTTATGCTTCGATTTGTACGCATTTAATATATATGTTGCTTGGTTGCCAAAAAAATTCTCTGTAATTCACTTCTGGCATTAAACCCAAGTCATTATTAGGCAAATTTGGGTCTAGTTCATATGCTATGAAACTTGGGCCATCGCTGCATGTTTGTGAAATGGTTTTGGGTAGCATGAGTTTTGTTTTTTGTTAGTTCTGTAAATGTGAATCCATATATTCACTCCAAAAATGCTTATATAACAGGTACTATATGTCGAGATTCCACAGCATTAGTAATTCATGGAAAAGCAGTACCACCCACATATGAAAAAGTGTTGTTGGATAAAATTTTATTGCCGAATGAGCTAACCGCCAAAATATGTCGACAATTTACCGAGACCTTTGGGGATGTTGGAGTCGGAGGTTATGTGAGCCATCAAAAGGGTTTGATACGATATCTTTAGTCGGAGGTATTGATATTTCTGACTTGTTCTTTGCATATATTGCTGATTTTCTTTTGTTTTCCTGTACACAATCGTACACACAGTCATGCACACATAAATACAAGCATGCAAGCACCTTTCACAATTTACATTCAAGACTTATCACATGCAAAATAGATATATCAAGTTTTAAGAATTTATAAGGTTGGTTTGCTCACCTGGATAGTTTGACAGAGAGGAAAGAGAACCTGAAAAAGATTTCAAAATCTGGAAATTGAGGCTTGATCAAATTTTCTTTATCCAAACCGTTGTTTTCTTTGAATTGCTTTGTACTAGTAGTCTTGGCTTTAGTTAGATGTATATATATATGCCTTGTACTTGTAGTCTTGGCTCTAGTTAGATGTGCAGTTTGCTTTATTACTGCCTGGTCTGTCGTAGATGTATACTTGTAGTTTCTTTTACTGGTCTGCCTTTGATCTTGTTTACAGTCTGGCATAGTATCCATACGCATTTGGTCCAACCAGTTTGTTCTTGTATATCATGTGATGGTTAGTTTGCATCAGTTATTTATGCATTTCAGTATAGTTGCATTCTTGTGCTTTGTCTCTGCATTCACTTCAGATATACTGACTTTTGTTTTCATCCCCTGGTTGCATGGTACATTTCTGTAGCTCCACTAATGGTCTATATTGTGTTGAGCTTCAAGTCTGCACTGCAAATCATTTTGCCTCGAGTTTGTAGCTGCACTGCAAATCATTTCTGTAGCTCCACTGATGGTCTATATTGTGTTGAGCTTCAAGTCTGCACTGCAAACATTGAAGTCTGAAAACTGGAATGCTTTGCCCTGTAATGAACCATGTAGACTTCACTGCTTGCAAAACAATGTAGTGTAATTAATGAAATCTTTGTACTATAGTGTAATAAACAATGCAGTGTAATAAGTATGATATTCCGGCACGGTAGTATTCTGTTTGCAAAACAATGAGTGTAATTATAAGTTTGATAATAATATTACATGTATGGAATATGTGCGATATGTTTATAGTGCTTGTGTACCAATATTTTGATATTCTGGCATATTTTGATATATATTGATATTCTGGTATATATACTGAGATATACGCAGTAGTGAGTTACAGATGTGATTTTGTAGGAGCAGGAGCAATCACCATGTGCAACGGTTGTTAACCGTTGCTTTATGTGTGACTTGGGCATAAAGCAACGGTTTTAAATCGTTTTTTTACTGGACATAAAGCAACGGTTTATACCCGTTGCTTATTGTCCATAAAGCAACGTTTTATACCCGTTGCTTATTGTCCATAAAGCAACGTTTTATACCCATTGCCTTTGATCCAATTTGCAACGGTTTATACCCGTTGCCTTTGACACAATTTGCAACGGTTTATACCCGTTGCCTTTTGGACATAAAGCAACGGTTTTATCCCGTCGCTAAATTCAACCACTCCTGTAATGAAGACGGTTTTTACCCGTTGCTTTTAGACTTAACAACGGTTTATACCCGTTGTTAATATCTTATAATGGTGTAGTGCTTTATTTAATGGTTGTAGTGCACTTTGGTTTCATGATATATGCTTCGACTCCTTGTTTGTTTGGGAATTTTACTTGAATTGCAATTTGAAATCTCTTTTGGGTTGTTCGAATTTGATACAGTCTGGAGCTTAATGTTTGTAATGCTTGTTTTACTCTGTGCCTTTGTGCCTCTGTGCCTCTGTGCCTTTGTGCCTCTGTGATAATTGAAATTTGATTTGTTGTACTGTTTGCAACTATAGTTTCATTGTGGCATTCGATCTTCATGTGCACTGATCATCACTTTTGCACTTGGTCACTGTGATTTACAGTTGCATTCCTGTATATGCTTCGAGTCATTATAGTAGTGACTTGAACTTTTAGCCTTTGTTTTCATGTACTTCATTGAGTTTGACATGAAATGGTTCACTACTGTTATATTCCTGAATATGTTGTTCTGGTTCATGTTGCATTCCTTCATCATGTATACACTATGTTGTAACTGGACTTGTACACTTGGTACTCTTGAGTCTGCATTTTGATGTTCACCTAATATTTTGGTTTGAGTTGATGAGCAGTACCATTTGCTTCTGCACTGAGTTGTTTGGTCGATTGACTGTTCCATTCATGTTGCTTGATTTTTGTGTTGTTGCTTGAGCTTGTACTCGGCTGTTAACATCGACTTGGGTTTTGATCACAATATTGATTTTCAAATTTGTAAATACTGTGTTACTTACTTTGGCTTGATTTTGATTTTGAGCTTTTGGTCCAGTTTGAATCTGTTGCGTACTTAACTCGATGATGATTCGAGTAATTGGTGCACATTGTCTTGATTCTCTGTAGCATATTCATGTATTCACTTGCATGAAATTGGTTGCTTGATGGTACATGTATATGTTGCACTTGCTGATATTTGTGTAGTTTGGTCTGGTGGCATTTGCTCGAATGCATTTGGTTGCTTGATGGCACATGTATTTCGACTGGGTGGCTTGTCACTGTGTTGCACTTGCTTGATCCAGTTTGGTAGTTGCATACTTGTTGTGCACTTTTCATATCCTTCCCTTGGTACTATTGCAGTATATATATGAGTTTGATTCCTATTTATGTTGTGTACTGAGCATTGCTTTGGGTTTAAATTACCTGACCACTTTGATTGTCTTTGTGGTCTGGTTCCTTCATGTAGTTGTACCTGACTCATTATTGTTTTGTTGCAATTATTGGTGACTGCAGTCCATTCTGTATGCAGTCTTACCCTTGTTGGTTTTTGTTGCACTGACGCAATTGGATTTGTTTTTCTAATACACTTGAGTTGAATCCAGCTTGTATCTTGGAATTGACCTTGTGTTCGGTGGTGACTTTCATTGAACTTTCGTGTATTTCATCACGGTAGTGGCGAGGCAGTACACGCGTGCGTGTACTGCAGCCACACTGAATTGTCGTTTTAATCGATAGTTCAATTGTTTGATTTGTTTTATGTCCAATTCAATATTTGGGAATTTTATTTGATTCAGTTCGATTGATCATTTTGTTGTGTCTAATTATCTATTCGATAATTAGATTCTGAGTTTCTATTTATTATTTAATAATTAGATTTTGTTGTTAATTGTCGTTTAGACAATTCTGTGGTTTTCTAAATTATCTTTATTGATAATCTTTTTATTTATCTTGTTGATGATTTGGATTCGCTGATTTGTTGTTTAACACTGTTTAGTGTTATATCTGCCGTTATCTGATTCTCTCATCGAGGAGTCGGATATACGAGATTTCTGTGACTGTCGTCTATTCGTTATTTGATTATTATTGCTTCTGTGCATTAATAACTGAGTTTGAATTAGACTGACCCGTGTATTATTTTCTTTTGAATTTTATACTCGGGTCAGACTCGAGTTAATTCAGGTTGTAGATATCTTGCTTTGGATTGCTGTTTGAGCTATGAAGACTTTTCATATCTTTTGGAGTAGTCGTGTCATAGTATAGGTTGATATGTATTCATGTATATTAATCGATAATGTGCTTGTATATATAACAATCAGAGTCGACAGTTGTAGTTGTATCATATGTATTGTGTCAAATGTATTGTAACTAACATCAGTTATATATATATATATATGAGATTTTTGTTATCTGTGTTCCGCATTTTATTATCTGTGTTATTATTATATACATTGTCCTAAACTATTATGAACCGACGTAGTTCGTTTTATACTAGAAGTGGGTATGTCGATGGGAGTAAATAAATAAGAGACGAAAAATGAAAAATATATACCACTCCTATCGAGGTAACCAATACTAGTGTAAGGCCAACTACGGATGGCCGCTCCTATCCAGCCTTATTCTTCGTAATAACAGACAATATTTCTTTTAATACTTTTTGTTATTGTGAGCATAGAGGTGGGGCGTCACAGTTGGTATCAGAGCTTGGGGTTTATGGACATAATATAAAACATAACTCGGATGGAACATGTGTTACAACTATTTGTTGATGTTTTATTTGTGCTTTGAGTCAAAACTAAAGTTTTGAAATTTTGATGAAAATTTTAAATATCTTTATTTAAAAATAAAAGTAGAATTGTGTTTGTTGATTGATAATTTGTGTTCTGTTATCAGAGTGCGCAGCGAAAACAGTGAGACTGTCTTCGCTGGATACAGCTGATAATCTTTTTGATTTAAAAAAATCGAAATATCAAATTGAAATAAATTTCATTTGTTGTTTACATAGATGTATTTATTTTGTTTCTTTGAGAAGTTCGAATCCGAATTGAGGATTCAAAACGATTGCAATTATGTGATTTATGTTGAGATCTTTGCTGGTTTTCTTTTATGCTAATCATATATTGATTAGATTTAGCTGTTTTGAATTATCTTCATTGAAGATACATTCAAATGATTTCTTTGTTCATTTTGTAGTACGTGCAAATTTGAGTTGCACGTTACTGCCTTTATTTTACGTTGAACCGAAGTTTGGTTTGAACGTATTTTGTTGCCGTTATTTTTATAACGGGATTTTTACACCGGTGCTAAATTTTTGAAGCACGGTGTTTGTTGACAATTTTAATGAATGAAAATTCACTGATATTACATTTTGATGTAAATTATTTTGATGAGATTTTGACGTATAAAAATTACTGTCGCTTTGACTTCAGTAACCGTCGAATTGTTAAAAGTGGATTTTCAAGCGGTTATTCCGCAATGCTGATTTTGAGATCCGATTTTACGGTGTTTTGGGGAGTACAATTTCCTTTTCGAAATTGTTACTGATATTGCTGCTTTAATCACGTGATTGGAAAATTGTTTAAAATGAAAATTGTTTTATAAATTTTTAACGGTTTGCGCTTTCAAAAGAATGAGGAAGCGACTTAAACGATTCAGCAAAATCGAGGACTATGACCCCTTTCTTTTACTGATTCGCTTAACTCCGGACTTGTCCAGTTGAGGATGTAAATTGTTATTTTTATAATATAAATAAAAATTGTTTTTAGGAATTTTACAGTTTGTGCTTTCAAAAGAATGAGGAAGCGATTTAAACGTTTCAGCAAAATCGAGGACTATGACCCCTTTCTTTTACTGATTCGCTTAATTCCGGACTTGTCCGTTTGAGAATGTAAAATGTATTTTTACAAAATACACAATTTTGCACTTTCAAGGAAACGATGAAGACAATCAAACGATTTAGTAAAACACGTGGTATGGGACATGTGCGTTTGCTATTTCGGTTAATTCCGGACTAGTTAATTGAAATATTTGATGTTTTGATGATTTTGATGCTTTTGTGTGCTTTCGAGCCACTATGATGGACCTTCGAGTCATATGAGGACCTTCGGGTCATATGAGGACCATTGGGTCAAATACCAGTACTAGACCTTCGGGTCACTCTGCGGACCTTCGGGTCATTTGTTGGGCGCCAAAATTATGTTGAGTACTTGGTAGGCTTCATCCATATGAGATGCACGTGCGGCGAACTAAAAACTCGCCATCTGATGGGATCGATCCAACCTTTTATGTTGATTTTCTAGAGTATCTTAATTGATTTCTAGATATTTGTTGTTTCTAATTATCTGCATGTAATTAGATATCTGATGTTATGAGATTTAATTATCGTATCGATAATTAAATATTTGCTGTTATGAGATTTAATTATCGTATCGGTAATTAAATATTTGTTGATTTGATTATCGTTTGAGATAATTAAATATTTGTGAATTGAGATTTCTGATTATCGTTTTTGATAATCGGATATTTGTTGTTTCTGATTATCGTTTTTGATAATTAGATATTTGTTGTTTCTGATTATCGCTTGTGATTGTTAGATATTTGAGATTTGATTATCGTTTTTGATAATTAGATATTTGTTGTTTCTGATTATCGCTTGTGATAGTTAGATATTTGAGATTTGATTATCGTTTTTGATAATTAGATATTTGTTGTTTCTGATTATCGCTGGTGATAGTTAGATATCTGAGATTTGATTATCGTTTTTGATAATTAGATATTTGTTGTTTCTGATTATCGCTTGTGATAGTTAGATATTTGAGATTTGATTATCGTTTTTGATAATTAGATATTTGTTGTTTCTGATTATCGCTTGTGATAGTTAGATATTTGAGATTTGATTATCGTTTTTAATAACTAGATATTTGATGATTTGATGTTTCCTGATTATCGTTTGTGATAATTAGATATTGGTTAATTGCTGATTTTTATTGATTTGAAATTTTCTAGTCTCTAATTGATTCTAGAGTATGCTGATTTTATTGAATTGCTGTTTTCTATCTATCTCTGTTGATAGTTAGAGTTTGTTGATTATGGAGTTTCTGTTTTCTAGTTATTTGTTGGATAACTAGATATTTGCAGTTTTACGATTTGTGTTTTCTAATTATCTTTGCTGATAATTATATTTTGCTGTTTTCTAATTATCGTATCGATAATTAGATATTGCTGTTTTGTGATTTCTGTATTCTAATCATCTAATTAAAAATTCGATGTTGCTGATAATTGTATTTATTCAGTTTTGTTGTTTTCTGATTATCTATTGATAATTAGATTTTGTTGAGAATTTGTGAATTTCTTTTATGGAATTGAAAGATTTCTTTGGCGTTTGTATTCCCGACTTCTACTTTTCTAGCTTAACCAGTTTATGTTAGAAAAAATAATTGTTATTGACGACTTTGATTATGAAAATTGCGGGGACGCAATTTTTATAAGGAGGGGAGTCTGTAACGACCCGGGGTTTTTGCATCGATTTAATATCGTTATTAAACGATTAATCTGCTAGTTAACTGCTCATTTGAGTTTTTAATAGGTTGAAATCCTTTTGAATAATGGTAAAATGTTGAGTGGGATTTAAATTTTGAATCGTGGCCCATGGTTCTTTGTTTAGCCGAGATAATATCAGAGGCAAACCCATTTCCCTTTCTTTCACTTTTCATTCAAACCCTAAACAATCGAAAAGAAAATTTATGGCGGCTCGTCTTTCGTTCGTTCCTCTTTATCAAAAATTAGGGTTTCTGTAATTCGTGGTTGCCGATTTCAGATGCTCGTTCGAGTTCAATTTTGTTGCTCTGATTGATCGAGGTCCCTTCGAGGTTGCTCGGCTGCAAATTTGATTGGTTCGTCGAAAAAGGTGAGTGACAATTTCACTCACATCTAATTCAGCTTTCAGTTATATGATTCGAGATTTTCGTCGTATAATATATTTGTTGAATTCGCCTGTTGATTTTTGCTCTGCCACTTGATCTTCGTTTGGATGTTTGAAATGATTATTGACTTCTTCAATTTCGAGATGTTCGTTTTCATGGATAATCATTGTTCGTTTTTTTTGGGTTTGATGATTTTGTGTTCATTCATGACCACCATGATTTCGATTCTTGTCGACTTTGGTCACTTGAATCGTTCGAACTTGTAACATTTTCAATGCTTGGCTTCTTTGAATTGAAACTGCAGTTCCATTTTCTCGATAGCATACTGTGGCTACATGTAATTGTGTAGTCTGGTACATCTTGTAGCATTTGTATCTTTTGCTCTGTCGGTTGAATTTGTTTTGAACATGGTCATTTTAAACTTGACTTTGTTCGAATGCTTGCTGGTGTAGTGCTCTTCAATTTAGTTCATGTATATACACACATACATGGGTGTATATATGTGTGTCTATGCAATTGGTTCGAACTTGTTGCCACCTCACTTGAACATGTTTCACTGATGCATTATATTTGAGTGATGTTGTTCTTTATTTAATGGTTGCAGTGCACTTTGGTTTCATGGTATATGCTTCGACTCCTTGATTGTTTGGGAATTTTACTTGAATTGCAGTTTGAAATCTCTTTTGGGTTGTTCGAATTTGATACAGTCTGGAGCTTAATGTTTGTAATGCTTGTTTTACTCTGTGCCTTTGTGCCTCTGTGCCTCTGTGCCACTGTGCCTTTGTGCCTCTGTGCCTCTGTGCCATTGTGATAATTGAAATTTGATTTGTTGTACCTGTTTGCAACTATAGTTTCATTGTGGCATTCGATCTTCATGTGCACTGATCATCACTTTTGCACTTGGTCACTGTGTTTTACAGTTGCATTCCTGTATATGCTTCGAGTCATTATAGCAGTGACTTGAACTTTTAGCCTTTGTTTTCATGTACTTCATTGAGTTTGACATGAAATGTTCACTACTGTTATATTCTTGAATATGTTGTTCTGGTTCATGTTGCATTCCTTCATCATGTATACACTATGTTGTAACTGGACTTGTACACTTGGTACTCTTAAGTCTGCATTTTGATGTTCACCTGATATTTTGGTTTGAGTTAATGAGCAGTGCCATTTGCTTCTGCACTGAGTTGTTTGGTCGATTGACTGTTCCATTCATGTTGCTTGATTTTTGTGTTGTTGCTTGAGCTTGTACTCGGCTGTTAACATCGACTTGGGTTTTAATCACAATATTGATTTTCAAATTTGTAAATACTATGTTACTTACTTTGGCTTGATTTTGATTTTGAGCTTTTTTTCCAGTTTGAATTTGTTGTGTACTTAACTCGATGATGATTCGAGTAATTGGTGCACATTGTCTTGATTCTCTGTAGCATATTCATGTATTCACTTGCATGAAATTGGTTGCTTGATGGTACATGTATATGCTGCACTTGTTGATATTTGTGTAGTCTGGTCTGGTGGCATTTGCTCGAATGCATTTGGTTGCTTAATGGCACATGTATTTCGACTGGGTAGCTTATCACTGTGTTGCACTTGCTTGATCCAGTTTGGTAGTTGCATACTTGTTGTGCACTTTTCATATCCTTCCCTTGGTACTATTGCAGTATATTTATGAGTTTGATTCCTATTTATGTTGTGTACTGAGCATTGCTTTGGGTTTAAATTACCTGACCACTTTGATTGTCTTTGTGGTCTGGTTCCTTCATGTAGTTGTACCTGACTCATTACTGTTTTGTTGCAATTATTGGTGACTGCAGTCCGTTCTGTATGCAGTCTTACCCTTGTTGGTTTGTGTTGCACTGACGCAATTGGATTTGTTTTTCTAATACACTTGAGTTGAATCCAGCTTGTAGCTTGGAATTGACCTTGTGTTCGGTGGTGACTTTCATTGAACTTTCGTGTATTTCATCACGGTAGTGGCGAGGCAGTACACGCGTGCGCGTACTGCAGCCACACTGAATTGTCGTTTTAATTGATAGTTCAATTGTTTGAATTGTTTTATGTCCAATTCAATATTTGGGAATTTTATTTGATTCAGTTCGATTGATCATTTTGTTGTGTCTAATTATCTATTCGATAATTAGATTCTGAGTTTCTATTTATTATTTAATAATTAGATTTTGTTGTTAATTGTCGTTTAGACAATTCTGTGGTTTTCTAAATTATCTTTATTGATAATCTTTTTATTTATCTTGTTGATGATTTGGATTTGCTGATTTGTTGTTTAACACTGTTTAGTGTTATATCTGCCGTTATCCGATTCTCTCATCGAGGAGTCGGATGTACGAGATTTCTGTGACTGTCGTCTATTCGTTATTTGATTATTATTGCTTCTGTGCATTAATAACTGAGTTTGAATTAGACTGACCCGTGTATTATTTTCTTTTGAATTTAATACTCGGGTCAGACCCGAGTTATTTCAGGTTGTAGATATCTTGCTTTGGATTGCTGTTTGAGCTATGAAGACTTTTCATATCTTTTGGAGTAGTCGTGTCATAGTATAGGTTGATATGTATTCATGTATATTAATCGATAATGTACTTGTATATATAACAATCAAAGTCGACAGTTGTAGTTGTATCATATGTATTGTGTCAAATGTATTGTAACTGACATCAGTTATATATATATATATATATGAGATTTTTGTTATTTGTGTTCCGCATTTTATTATCTGTGTTATTATTATATACATTGTCCTAAACTATTATGAACCGTCGTAGTTTGTTTTATACTAGAAGTGGGTATGTCGATGGGAGTAAATAAATAAGAGACAAAAAATGAAAAATATATACCACTCCTATCGAGGTAACCAATACTAGTGTAAGGCCAACTACGGATGGCCGCTCTTATCCAGCCTTATTCTTCGTAATAACAGACAATATTTCTCTTAATACTCTTTGTTATTGTGAGCATAGAGGTGGGGCGTCACAATTTGGATCTTGAATTTTCTTAAAGAAATAAGTGCAAAATGGAATAGTGAATCTAATAGGGGTATACACTCTTAGGATGTAGTGCGGTAGTATCCAAGTTGAACCTAAGTTTAGTTTATGAAATATTTTCATAAATAATTTAGTGGAAATAGAATTGGTATTAGGGAAACCAATTAACGAAGTGCGTAGGTTGGACGTATATCATCTCTCATCTCCATATAGTTTGATCTAAGATTCGAGTACATGGCTTTGCGTGTTTCACACCATTCCGGATAAGGATCTATTACCCAATTTTTTACCACGATCACTTGATGAGGATTTTTGGTATGGGACCAGTGTTTTCTATCACAGTTACAGCTATGTATAGAGAACCGTGGTTCCAAATTAAGGAGCTAGATAGGAGCCCGCACTAAAGAATCGAGTGAGCGATACTAGTTCGAAGGAAAATTATGTATTAGAATAGAGAATGAATCATACTTTGTATATGAATGACCTATGTACATCTTACGAACTGATGTATAGTGTTAAGTGTTTTCTAGGATAGGCTGAGGTGTAATTTCGGGGATGAAATTCTTTTAAGGGGGGAGAGTGTAACGACCCAAAATTTCACTGCTTTGATTTGCGAATATTTAGTTAATTTTAAATATTCAATATATAGATTTATAATAAAAATAAAACTCTTTTTAATGATTAATAATGATGGTGAAATAGTTTTCAAAAGTAGTTTACAGAAATATATATATCAATGAAAAACAGAAAATGGGACAGGAAATCGTTTTCCGAATTTTTGACGTTTCATTGTATGAACGTTGTTTGAAATATTGTTTATACTTTTGTATACATATGCACACATATACTAAAGTATTTAGTATGGTTTAAGAGAATATATTAAGGATTAACAAACTTAATTAAGTTTAGATAATCATCGATATCACACATTGACAACTAAATAAAAAAATGTCACACAAGGGGAGACATGAAGTGACTTAATAGCAACTAAAGGACATTGACCATCTTTTCATTTTTTCATGAATAAAGAGAGGGTAGACAAGGGTAAGGTGGCATGGTGAGGTGGCGCAAAATTATGGAGGGAAGGAGGACAAGGGCATATATGTAATTTTGCATATTCATTTCATATAAAACATTTTTCCCATTTTCTTTTCAATTCATTTTTCACTATTCTAATTTTATCAAAGTATCTCAATCTTCTTCTTAGCTTCACAAAACTTTTAATGACTTCTTATGTTAGTTTTAAGATTTTAAAATCAAAAGTTTTAAATTTGTTTTAAATGTTCAAACTTGTCTTAAAACTCTTTTTCTCCATTTTTCTTCCACCTCATTCGGCCATAACTTCCGCTATTCTACTCCAAACAAAATTTTATTTTTTCTAAACCATATAGAATTCCAGTGGGTACAAATTTTTTTTATACCACCTTGGTAAATTTTGAATATTTTTGGTTCAAAATTGCATTTCTTTCTGACTCATTTTTGGACCCATATGATCAATGCCAAAAATAGCACTCCTTCTTTTGACCATATCTTCCTCAAAAAAAATCCAAATTGAGTGATTCTTTTTTCTAAATTATATAGCAAATAATTTTATAAAACTTTTCTTATTACCACTTATCCAAAATCTGAGAGTAACATGTCCAAAAATCAAAGAGAAGATGACCTATTTTCGAGTAATTTTTGTGGTTTTCCAAGCTTTCCAAATTCTAAAGCATTCCAAGTTTTCTAAAAAATTTGGTGAGTAAACTTTTAACTTTTGTCAAGATTTTACCTTTAAATATATTTTGGCTATTTGGTTATATGTATGTGTTTGTATGTTTATGTGTGTGCTAACTTGTGTTTTAGCATTAGACTTGGATTTGGTGGTTAAAGTGATGTGTTTGGATATTAAGTTGTGATCTTTGTTGTGTTATTGGGATAATGTGCTTTGATATGTATGTATATGCTTGAATTGTGTTTCAATGATTTGGAAGTTAAAACTTGAAATGTTGGAAAGGACTCGGGATCCACTTTAGAAAAACAAATCATTTACTTGTTTGATTTAGTAAACATTTTGTTATTTATTTTAGTTTCTAACTTTGGTAAAGTTTTTTTTATAAAAAAACTTTCTCGATTGTAATGACCCAGTATTTTGGACCATTCAAATCGATAATAAATCCACACATGTCAGACTTGAATAATTCAAAACAATGGATTGTAAATAAAATTTGGCAAAACTCAGCATATACAGTAAATAAAATAATTACAGATCACAGACACAGAGTAATATAACAATAATACAGCGGAAACAAAAGGATAGTAGTTCATGAAGCTACTATATATATATAACAGAGTTAGACAAGATACAACAGAAGTCTCGAATACAATAGATGTATCAATACAATAATCAAATACAAGATCTGAACACATCACTGGAATCAACTGAATAACTGAAAGCAGGATCGATAGATAGCTGGATCTCCAAGCGAAGCTCCAATTCCAAAGGTGAGTCTCAAATGCTATATCACTCGGTCTGACCCGAGCATAAAGCAAAACACAAAACACTCGAGTCAGGATTAACATTCTTATATTCAATAAATCCAACTCAAGTGAAATATCAACTGAAATATAAGTAACTTAAAGGATGTTTGGGATAACCATCCTCTAAGGGTCCGTTAAACTATTTACTATGTAGTAATATACGCTATATACAGTAGTGTCTAATTAGTAAAGTATAATCATATAGAAAATAGCGTTAAGGGATTGGAGAACCTTAACGTGGTCGGATCTTAAAATCATAATCGTAGTAAAGCTCGATATAGTAGGTGACACGGCACACAAGGCAATGCCAGGGTAGATATACCAATTACGCACACGGACTGATGGATACGCATAGCAGCCACTACCGTTCCACCTCGAACAACACTCCCAAATCAAGGGTGGCCACCAAAAATCACAAAGTAATAGAATGGTATCGAAGAAGTGTGTCCGATACGAGGTGCTACCTCACTGGCCCGAGATCGCTCCTGTTTTAGCCACCTTATGCCAACTCACGGGAGTTGGGTCCACGTATATACCTTAGGATCGTCGCCACCATCCTACTTCATTCTGGAAACTCCACCGCGTACACAGTTGTCAAAGTGGTTTTCGGTATCGATAGAGAGTATGTCCATATCCGATCCCGGTCTCTTTAACAACCAATCGTTATTATAACACCGTGGTCATTTCAAAATAGTTTATACCTCAAAACCAAAATATCATTATCATTTCAAAACCCAATTTAATACGATATCATTTTCACTTCAAATATATCCATTTCAAAATCATAGTACTTTTCCAAAGTTATAACACTTTCGAAATCATAGCATCTTGGAAATCATAACACTTTGAAATTATAGTATTTTGGAAATCGTAACACTTTTCTTTTAAACAGTTTAGATATTAAAATTAGTATATATATTAAAATAGTTTATAAATAAGATAGTTTATATAAATAGTTATAAGTTAAAATAGTTTAAAATAAAATAATTTATATTAAAAATGATTTATATTAAAATAGTTTATATTAAAATAATTTATAAAGTAAAGTATCAATAGTTTTAAATATAATTTAAAATTTCTTTATAAAATAAAATAGCTTCCTCAAATTTCACAAATCGATTCAAATTAACTCGAATTCCAAAAATTTAATTTAATCAAATCTCAAATCATCAGTTTCAACTCGATTCAGCTTCTAAATAATCGATTTCAAATATATATCTGAACCATAAAATAAGCCATTTCAATTTTAATATATTTCAAAGCTTTAAATATTCAACATTTCAAAACTAAATTCGATAAATTTATATACATATCAGATTCACTTTACAATTATTCAGTTTTGAAATATTAACTTAATCATTTCCACAACATTTAAATAAAATTTCAATTTACAAATTTAAATAAACAAAATATCCCATTTAAGTCACCTTTTCAAATTTCAAGTTGTAAAACACTTCTTTAAATTTCAAATTCAATACATTTCAAATCAAACTTATTTAAGTATAATTCTTAAATAAATATAATTTCAATCAATTTCAAATCATTATAAATTCTACATTTGAAGATATAGGTATTAAATAAATACTTAAACATATCATTTATCAACTTTATTAAATCAACTTTAATGAATCTTTAAAATCAATATTTATCAAAACCATATATTTCTTTTCAAAACCATAGAAATCATTTTCAAAACATTTATATATAGACCAACGGTGCTTGTATATAATTTTCTATCCTATGGTCAAGTGATACGGATATTTATCATTTCAATCCGCAATTTAAAATATATATACGGGTATATATCTTTTCAACCCGCAATCCCAAATTCAATTAATTGAAAACCGCTTGGGTTTATCATTTCAACCCATAACGATTTTCTCCTATTCTACAAGATTGTTCGGGTATGTATCATTTCAACCCATAGTGATTCTATACTAACAGGGAACTTGCAGAGTGATAACAGATATGATAATAAAATAACAATAGTAACATGCAATATATCATCAATATAAATAACAGATAATGGTGTCAGATGTCACGGGTGAACAGATACAGATAATGACATATATATAACAATGTGAACAACTAACAGCAGCATATTTCAATTGACGTTTCAATTGAAATCGAATTTAATTAATATAAGAACATTAATCGTGAGTGATTTCTCACCTTTCGAGGCTAGAAAATTGGACGACTGACAAGATACGAATTGGATCATGAATCTAGACCATCAAACAATCCAAACAACAACCCAAAACAAAGTAAGCTGAGTGCGGATTTTGACAAACAAAGCTGAAAGATAGGAATCGATGAGAACAAATCAGAATTAACTTGATATAAGCGAACAGGATATATATTATTATTATATTAATAAGATCAATAATTTAATTCAAGACAAATACAAAATAAAATATATATGTATAATTCAAAATTACTATTTCTCAAACCTATCAAAAATCAAGATATATATTTTAAAGTCTATATGTATTTTAAGGTCAAAATATTAACGTATATAATATATATAAATACATATATATAGTCAAACAAAATTTTCTCCCCTCCCGCCATCAGTTTAAATTCTAATATATATAATAATTTATATGCAACCCGAATATAAAAAAAATGTATTCACATACAAGCGATGCATATATACATCTTAAATCAGTATTATATTAACACATATGCAGACAAGACACCCACTGGGCAAAATAGCTTTGGAGACATAGATGCACACTACAATAAAGCAACACGTACACAACTTATATAAAATAACTATATAATATTTATAACATTTTATATGCAGCCTTATATAACAACATCAATAACTTATACTATACAAAAATAAATAAATGCCTCCCTAGCGAAGCAGCGTATTATAACCCATGTACTTAACATATAATATGCTTTACATGAACTAACATATATAACTAATACCATATACATATAATATACAAATGTCTCTACAATAAAATATAAAACAAACATATACATATCTTTCCTTTTCTTTTCAAATATATACACTAACATATACTTTTCTTTACTATATATATAAACAACAGCCCGAATCACAAAAAAAAAAGATTCATTTCATATACTTTGTAAACATAAATATGTTACTCTTATATAAATAACATCCATACCCACGTTTGTCTAGACATACACAATAACTAACTAAAAATCAAATTTATAACTGACATGAACCAAACTCGAACCCATGTGTACGTATATACAACTGAAAACATTTATAACACAACTTCGTATTTTTTTCAAAATTTCCAGATCAACATAAAACAAAATATATACTTATAAACAAGTTAACTTACGTCCACCTAATCTATAAACTTATATAACATGAATAGGTTACACTTCTATATTATATAAAATGAAAACAGCATGTAATATATATTCGAAATAATATAAACAATTCGTACATACATATTTTTATATATAAAATTTATATAACTAACTCTAACTTCAATATATATATATATATACACTTAACAGTATACTATATAACATATATAGACAACATGATATGAAAAATTGTATACGTTTAAAATTATATATACATACGATATATATATACTAATATATTCCAGACATAATACCTTTGCAAGGAGGGAAGATGAAGCAAAGCTGGCGAAGGGACAAGGCTCGACTTGAGGTGGTGGGAAGGTGACTCTGCCATGCTCAGCGGTGATGCATTCTCGGCTAAAGTTGCAGCCGAGCAAAAAAAAATGACTAAGCTTGAAATGGTGAAGGCTGAAGGTGGGGACATGCGAGCTTCTCGTGATGATGGTCGGACCTTGGCTCGAAGGCAGGAGACCAGAGACCAGGTGGATGGTTCGGTACTTGGACTGAGATTGATGGGAGAGAGGGAAGGAAGAGGGGCGGTAATGGAGATGCTATGAAGAGTCACAGCAAAATGACAAGAAAGAAAAAAATAGAGTAGGTTCACTTTATATATAAATACTATAGTATTAAAGTTTCTCAAAGAAATGAATAGACAAAACAAACAATGAATAAGCTGAAGAGGAAGTGGATCCGGCAAAAGCTGAAGCTAACAGGTTAAACAAAGAATGCCAACTGACACATATACAACTTTGTATACGTTAACTATATAGGATATTGGTTTCCTTTTCGAATTGATAGAACCAAGAAAGGAACAGGACCAGAGTATGAACGTGAATGAACCCACAATGCTAATGACTATTGGTATTTCAACCGTGAAAAATGTAGAGAAACAAAAAGGGTTCAAAATGGGTGCCGATACAGTTAACCGTTTTGCGGTTTTCATTGCGTACCGGACACTAAAATACAGAACTGAATATGCGGCGGATATCAACACGACGAGACGATCAAAATGGTATAAAGATATTAGTGCTACGATCATCTGATCGGAAATTGATATCGGTATCAAAATGCGGCTAAAATGTCGAAAATAAGATCGATGGAGTAATAGAAGTCCAAATTTGGAGAAACGAAATACGACGTCTCACTCAGGAGATGTTTTACAAATTTTCTATATAAAAATATTCAGGTTTGGAAAACATTTTATTGTCATCAAATTTAATTGATTTAAATTTAAATAAAATTACACAGTAAAATAAACTTTCATATTATCAGATGAAAATTTACCAGTTGCTATGTTAAAATAGACGTATTCCAAATACAAATTTTCAATTCAAAATTTTATTGTTTAAAATTTCACAAAAATTCAATTAATTGAATAAATAAAACCACTGAAATTTACGGGTCGTTACATCGATTATTAATGTAATTTATTGGATAATTAATTGTTTAAATTTAATATTGGAAATTATTTAAATAATTGATGAATGGAAATGATGTCAAAAGTTGATTTAAATTTTATTTAAATAAGAATGAAATTTTTTAACTTTTAAAATTGAATTTAAAGTGAATAAATTTATTTTGGGAAATAGCTTGTTGTGTAAAAATAGCCATTCGGGCAACTGTCTCGGATTTCGATGAAACTAGTTTCATCGGATCCGTAATAGTGTATTATTATAGCATTTCAAGTTTCGCAGCGATCAGACTTATCGTTTGGCCATGTGAGCTTGAAATGCGTAGAAATAAATTAAAGGAATTTAATTAAAATAATTTGATTTTGAAAAGCTATCTTCTAAATATGATGGAATTGGCTCCCGATACCTATTCCATTATGTTCGGAATAGGGGTATAACCAGTGTTTTAAATCTCGGATTTTGGCCAATATCTCGGGAAAATATCTCGGCTATCTCGGGCGATATTTAAAACACTTATAACTAAATAGGCTGCCAAATCTCGGATTTTGGCTGATATCTCGGATTTTTCATCTCGGCCATCTCGGGTGTAACGACCCGGAATTTTCGAACCCGAAAATTCCAGATAGTTAGGAGAAAAAGAAAAGAGATAGAAGAAAGAAACAGAAAGAAGAAAGAAGAAAGAAGAACAGAAAACACAACATCTCACATTCGCAGCGGATTAAATATAATAACAAATAATAGCATTTATACAAAGAAAACCTGTATTTGTTAAAATGCTATTATTTGTTATTATATTTAATCCGCTGCGAATGTGAGATGTTGTGTTTTCTGTTCTTCTTTCTTCTTTCTGTTTCTTTCTTCTATCTCTTTTCTTTTTCTCCTAACTATCTGGAATTTTCGGGTTCGAAAATTCCGGGTCGTTACAGTTGGTATCAGAGCTGAAGGTTAAGCGAGAACCTTGGCTCTGTTAAGATTACTCGTTAAGGATAGGGTCAATGGTACCCTAGAACGAGTTGAGTGTATATATATATGAGAGCGTATTTGTTATTTTCATATATAAAGATTTCAAATGATTTTTATATAAGATTATATTTGATATATAAAGCAATATTTCTTTTAATATATATTAAAGAAATTGGTGTTGAATCATTGGAATTAAATAAGATAATAAGAATTAAGTGGTAATAGAAATACAAACAAATTGAAATTGAATGAAGATAAGTTTGAAATAAGATTCAAACTGAAATTAAAATCTTGGATTTGTAGAAGTGTTATCAAGAATAAAGATAATAATGAATTGTTTTCCAGATATGATAATCTTGGTTATTATCATAAATGGTAGTTGTGTTTAATAATGAATGTTGTTAATGATTAAGCAAAATGAAATATTTTAGGGAAGTAAACTTTTAGGTGAATATGACTTATAATTTGTAAATTAAATTGGATTTAAATTGTGAAGTTTTGAATCCTAAAGTTTGAAAACATTTGAAATTGTTTTCAAAATATTAAAAGAAAAAGAATAAATATTATTCAGGTTGTTTTTGAATATGATCTTATTTTAAAACAAGAGTTGTTTGGAAAATTTAAAGAAATTTGTTTTTGAATTAAACCAAGAATGGTTTAAATTTAAAATATAACTTGGTGTGTAAAGAAAATGTATATATGACGAATATACATAATACCAATGATGATTTGAAATAAACACTTAGTGTTGAGTTTTAAATTGGAATGTGTTGTAAAACCCAAAGTAAAGTAAGTTTTTAAACTTAAAAGGGGAAAAATTATTAATCTGAAGTTTAAAATTTGAATGGGAATTCAAATTGTGTAAAGTTGACCGGATTAAGTAAATTTAATTTAACCTGGAGGGAGTTAAATAAGTTTGAATGAATAACTTGAATTGGAAATTTCAAGATGAAATTGGAATTTAACATGGGAAGTTAAATGATTAATTTAAATGGGAGTTATGAGTAATCTCAAAATGGGTTTGAGATCTGGAAATAAAAAAAAATGGATAATAAATTAGAATCTGAAGATTAAATTGTTTTTGAATTCTTATTTGAACTTTGTAACAAGTTAAGTAAAAATAATTTTAAAATGGAATTTTGGAATTTGGATTCAGAATTAAATGATTTAAAGATTTAAGTTATTAAATAAAAAAAACAGTTGATTTGATTTAAAAATAAGGGTTAATTTGATTTAAGAAATTAAATCAACATTTAGAAATTTAACTCGAATTTATATAAATTTGAGATAGCTTAAAATTGAGTTTTAAATTGAAATTTTTTCAAATGGGATTTGGTTTGAATTAATTAGAATTGTGATTGAAGATGTATAAGTTTAAAAATCAAATGGAATTTGATTTGAATTTGGAAAGGAATTATGGTTAATTCAACTTGAAATGGGGATTAAATCAATTTAAATGGAAATTGGAGTATTGAATCAATTTAAATGGAAGTGGAATTTAAATTAAACTGATGAGACATCAATTGGAAATGGAAATTTGGAAATTTAACAGTTTGACTCTGGATTATTTTCAAAATAAATTGTTTTAATACAAATATATTTTCCAAACTATTTACTATACAATCTTTCTTCTTAAACCCCAAACTATCTATACTTATTTTACAATTAATTTAGAATTATTTAACTATTTTGAAACTGTCTTATAAACTAATTACTATTTTTCAGTTATTTATATATAATCACTATTTTAAAAACTATTTTGCAATTATCTAACTATTTTGTACCTACTTAACTATTTTACAGCTATTTTATAAACTAATAACTATTTTTCAACTACTTATCTATTTTAAATTTTTTCAAGCTATTTTTAAATTTAAATTGGTCAGAGTTCAAACTGTTTATAATTGAAGTAATAACTCAATTGGAGATGGAAGAAATTGAGAATAAGTGAATGGAATTAAAGGAAATCTGAATAGAAAAGAGAATTGATTTGGCTAATAACCAATAAAGATAAATACGTAGGATATACGTATATTATTCTATTCGCATAGTGATTTGATCCAGATTCGAACACAGAATTTTGAGATAGTATTATCGATCCGAGTTGGGATTTCCCGCTCGATTTTCGACGGCGAACCTGGATATGGATTTTTGATTGGTTCTGGATATTTTCTATCATAGTTACGACTATGCAAGGAGAATGACGGTTTCTGATCAAGAAACCAGATCTGAGTCCGCACTAGGAAGTCGGATGGACGATACTAGTTCGGAAGTGAAATTGTGTGATCGATTGAGCGATCAGATTGATATTGTGTACGGATGATATGTGTACATCGTACGGATTTGAATGAAATTGATATTGAAGATTTGTGGATAAGAACTGTAAAATGGTTTTTGAAAAGAAATATGGTTAATAACTTTATAAAAGATTTATCAAATGAGAATATTTGATTTAGAATAAAATAAAGTTATATATCCTTGTTATATAAGGTAAATCTTCCCTTGTTGAATCTATTGCTAAAAGAAAAGGTTTTTGAAATGTTTGAAGTATAAAAGAGGTTTTATACAAGTTTGAAGTGATCCAAAGATTTTTAAAAGTATATATATCTATATGTATAAAGAGGATCTTATGAGAATGATTTTGAAAAGGTTTTGGGAACCTATATAATTTGGAAAAGGCTTTTGATTTTTGGGAAATCAATTTTGGATTTTGAAAAGCCTAGTTTGAGAATTATCGATTTTGGTAATCGATTTTGTGTAAAGGAGATTTTGATAAATCATAAAGGGTATGATTTGAAGATACTATAAGTATATAGTATAAAGTGTTTTGAGAATAGCTCTGGGGAAAAAGGCGCTTCCTTGAAATGAACTTCTCAGGAGTGCCACTGGGTGGTACTGCCTTGAACCCCAAGGGGGGATTCTAAAGTTGATCCTGTGAGGAGTCCGGACAAACTAGTTCCTGAGGATTATTTGTGTAGCGAAAGTCGAGGGGCTGGTGCCCACAGAGGCATTTGGGTTATGCTGTGACGACAGTTTAACTCGATGTCACTGCGATCTACTGCAGACCATAGCGAAAGTCATGTGTGCCGCTGAGAGCCAACTGTCTACGTTTGATTTTATATCGGTAGACTGTGACACTATGGTAACATAGCGAAAGTCGTTTGTGCCGCTGAGAGCCAACAGTCTGCGTTTGATTTTATATCGGTAGACTGCGACCTATGTGGGAGAAGTTTCATTATTTGGCAGCGAAATTCGGTGGCGCTGATGCCTACAGTTATATTGGTTTGTGCTGTGATAGCAACGTAAGGCCCGGGTATAACTGCGATCTGTAGCGGGTTCCATGGCGTAATCGAGGAGCGCGGAGACCTACAGTTATCTGTGGATTTTGCCGGGACGGCAACGTAACCATCGAGTTAACTGCGACCATGGATGGGAGTGATGATTTCCAGAGCATTCTCACCAAAGATATTTTCTCTATTTTCAAAACTATTTTCTATATTTTCAATAAATTATTTTCCAAATATTTTCACTGGGTGTTGAAACCGGGTCTCCTAAGTACTTATAGATTTTCAGTCTTACGCCTGATCAACGTATGACCGAATTTCTGTGAGAACAAGGATTGACTTGTTGAAACATCGAGTTATAAAAGTATTTTTATAAAAACTATTTTTGTAATATTATATAGATTTTAAAATATTTTAAAAATTTTTAATATAAAGGGAGTTTATAGTTTAAATCGTTCAACAAGAAATTTATCATATAGTAAGTAAATAATAAATTTTGGCTTCGTTCCTTTTCGAGGACGAAAAGATTCTAAGGGGGGAGGAATGTGATAACCCAGGATTTTTGGACATTTATTAATTGATAATTAACTGGATTGAATCAATAAAAACAATGATTTATAAGTTAAACAAATAAATCTGTTAATAAAATTTATAAGTTTATTTCTTTTGAAAACTAATAACATTTTAATATGGGAATATCTTTTCTAATAATTTAAATTTGGTAAGATTTATTTTTGAAAGCTTATAAATGTTTATATTTATAATGTATATATATATTGGTATATATATTATAAATAGGAAGGCTTTAATTGAATAAAAGAATATGTTTTCAAATTATAATATATATGTATATATATATATTGTTATTTGAAGTTATGTTATAAAATTCAATATAATAATTATCAAACTAATATTAAAAATATTTTCCATTTAGAATATATATATTTGTATATATTGAAATGGAAAGAATATTGGATTTGAATTTAATAAAGTATTTTCAAACTTTAATATATATATATAATTTGTAAATTGGAAATTTTTAATTTGACTTCATACTTTTAAAAATGATATTTGAGATTTAAATAACAAGAATAATTTCTTATTTATTATAAACATATATTTTAAGTTTTTATTTTAGTTAAGATTTAAATTAAAAGTTCATTTGTTTTAATATTCTTTCATTTTTAAATTTCAAACATAAGATAAATTGTTAAGTAAAAATGGGTTTGTAAAAATATATATAGAGTTAAAATAAATTTTCCAAGTATATAAAAATATAATACATTTAATTTGATCAAAGCATAAGTTATTATAAATAATTGTTTTCATAAATTCATATTTATATATTTATTTAAAATCTAAAAGCTTATTTATAAAAAGAGATAAATACATTATATACATGTAAATATTTCATAAATACATGTATATGACTTAAATAAATCAATAAAGAAAAGAATTTACACTTGTAAGCTTTTAAAGATAGTTTAAAGACATTTGTAAAAATTGAGGCCTATGTGTAAGCAAATTAATACATAAGGAGGACAAATGTCAACATTCTTTTTAATAATTAAAATAAATAAATCAAAATTTAAAGAAGAAATATATTTTACTTTCAGCTGAATTAATCTTTCTTCATTCTTCAACTAATATAATTCGAATCAAAAGAAATAAAAGACTGGAAATCAAATTCAAAGAAGCAAAGTAAAAATCTGGAAATGGAAAGTCTGGAAATTTCAAATGCAAATCAAAGGAAGAAGATGGAGACAAATTCAATAAGCAGTTTCGAAATTTTCAATTGCCATCAGAGAAATTAATCAAACTGCAAGTTTAAAATTCAACAAAGCAAAAGAAAAGCAAGTTTAAAATCAAAATCAGTCTGGAAATCAACATCAGCCTGGAAACAAAATTCTGTTATCTGCTCTCTGTTTCAAAATGACATGTGAGTAAATCTTATTTTAAAAACAGACTTAAGCTTTTAATATGTGATGATTTATTATCTGGAATGTTTGTAATGTATGCATGTTTGTATAGTTATATTTGAATGCCTGTATAAATATAATTTAGCCTCTGTGTAGTGATAACTGACTTTATCTCTTAATAAAACCAATATCTCCTCATCTAAGCACTGTTAGCCTCTGATTTGTAAATGGAAGTTGTTTGAAATCAAGTAATCTATCAGTTAAAATTAGTTATAGGATTTTGACTTGAATGATTAGCGTATTTTTTTCAAATTACAGTAATAATCAATATAAGTCAGAAAAATCAAATGATTTGATTTCATGTTTTGATTTCATAATTTGATTAGTATTTGGAATTGATGAATTTACATAAAGATTTCATGATTTTTTAAACTAAGAATGTTGCGTAATCGCGAGATGAACGAATTTGGGTTTTTTGTAAATTTCCGGTGATCAGAGGGGAGATGGTCGTCGTGGTTGATGCTGGAGGTGGTTGGAAGGTTGAGTCGCTCGAGAAAAAAAATAGTAGAAGGGTTTATCATTAACCGTGATGGTCGGAGATCATTGGAGTAGGGTTTAAAACACTGTTTTTTCGTTGATGTTTAAACGAGTCTCGTGACGTCGAGAGATGGTCGGAGTCGATCGCGAGTCCTTCAATAGGAGCTGGAGGTCGAGGATGAACTACGGTGAGGATGGCGAAGTTTCTCGTGGCTTGGATCAACGGTGACGAGTGATTGCTGGTGATGAACGTGTTGAGCTGATGGGTTCAATGATCATTTTCGAATTCTCGTTCGAATCGAGAAATTCTGGGTCGTCGATCGTGGAGACGAGAGGGAAACTGACTGGTCGGAGGCCTTAACGGAGATCGTCGTCGATCGATTATGGTGTGCACGTGCACGAGCACGTTTGTGTATCTGAGAGATTTTGTTTTGGGAAAGAAAGCAAAACGCTCGGGTTTTGTTCGGGGATATCTGGGTTTGACTCGAAGAAAGGTGAAGGGGTTTTGTCTCGAGTTTACTTCGGGGAAACTAAGGGATTTACTCGGGTTTGGTTTTGGAGCAGGCTTAAAGAATTTTACAGGAAATGTTTTTTGAAGTTTTAAAAACCAAAGAAATTTATATGGTTGTGTTTCTAAGTTTTAAACAAAAGTAAAACAAGTTTTTTCTGTAAAACTAAATTGTTTTCAAGAATATAAGTTTAAATAAGTTTTTATATTAAGTAGATAAGTTTTAAAAAGGTTAAATAAGTGGGTATTAATAAATGAGGTTTGTTTAAAAATTTATTAAATAACTTTGGAAAGTTTATTTAATATGATTTTTAATGATAAATAAGAAGTTAATTAAGATAATTACTTTTGGAAAGTAATTAAATGGAAGTTATTAAGGATTAATTACTTAAGTGTAATTTATTTAAATATGGATTAATTGAGGTAATTAATTAAAGAATAATTAATTAATGGAAGTAATTAAAGGATCATTTATTTATTAATTAATTACTTAATGGGATTGATTAAAGTTTAATTATTATAAATGGTTAAGGTTAATTCGTTTATATAATTAATTAAAGGCTAATTACTTAATGTAATTAAAAAGAAATTAATCAAGAATGATTAATAAAAAGGGGTAAGTTAAGAATAATTACTTATTGTAATTAAGGAATAATTAATCAAGGAAGATTAATTAAGATAAATAATTAAGAAATGATTAATTAATTTATAATTAATTAATGTTAAGTAAGATGGATTAAGGTAATCCAAGTAATTAAAGGTTAGTAATTAATTTAATTAGAGATTAATTAAATTAATTAAGAACGAATTGACTTGTTATGGATTGGTTGAATGATATTAGATGCCTTGGATTAGTTGATATATCTGATATGTGATTGTGATATGAGATGTTTTGGATGAATTGTGATAATGTAAGTTATCTATCTGTGATAGATTTGTTATATGAATATGATATCCTGAATTTAAATTAAATTGTTTAACTGAAAAATCTTGGTTTAAAGGATAACATTTGATTCGAAGAGACCGGGGTCGGGTATCAGAAATATACCCGAAACCACTTCGATTTGAAATCTTCCATAATTCTTTATAGATTGATATGTGAAATCAATAGGCCGGTTTGGGATAATATGGACCATTTAAACTAAGTTGGATACTTAGATATTGTTTTGTGAAAATAAGTATTGACTATATAAGTTGTTTACTTATAGTAAAGTACGAGTTACCCCGGGTTTTAAATAAGTTCTATAAATTGGAATTTCTTGTTAGATGGGTTTACTCACGCTGGTTTCCAGCCTGACCCGGGTGTTACTTTGATGTAATGCTCGGGTCAGACCGAGTATTACAGATTTCCAGGTAAGGACGTTTTGGAGCTCAGGAGGCGAGCTGGATGGCAGGAACGTATGGAGTGTATTCCGCTGTGATATATTATAGTTGTCCGAGACATGTTAATTCTAACTGTCTAGTATATTTGTGAATGTTGTAACTCTGATGTATAAAAATGTAATTAACAAATACAGGTTTTCTTTGTATAAATGCTATTATTTGTTATTATATTTAATCCGCTGCGAATGTGAGATGTTGTGTTTTCTGTTCTTCTTTCTTCTTTCTGTTTCTTTCTTCTATCTCTTTTCTTTTTCTCCTAACTATCTGGAATTTTCGGGTTCGAAAATTCCGGGTCGTTACATCGGGGAGATTTAAAAGCCTGGGTATAACATATAGAATGTTAGGCGACACGTTTCGTTTGGAGTTCGGAATTTTCGCGGATAGATCGGGTCGGAAATTTATATAATAAGCCACGTTATAATCTCATTTCGTCAAACACTAACATAAAATATCGACTGCTCTCTCTTAAGCGATTAATGGCCGAAAATTGCTCAACCTTCTCCCTTTGATTTCTTCCAATCTGCTCATCGAAATTGAACGACACCAAAAGAAAAAGTGTAGATCTCGACGAGCTCTACGTATCGTGCGGTTGTATCGAGGCGAAAGGGCTTGAATTTGCCAGAATCTGGGTCTGAAGTTCATGGCTATTGTGGATTTTTTTAGTTTTTTTGCGCGTTCGCGTGCGCTGGTGACGGCAGGCAGTGCTTGGGGAGGGGGGCTGTGTGGCTCGCGATGGCCGGCGTCTTTCGGGCAAGCGCGATCGTGTTGTATAAAAAATAATAAACGGACACGAGCTCGAGCCTAGATGCCTGCATGCAGAGAGAAGGGTATGGGATAAGTTAATTTAGGTTTTAAGTTATTTTTTGTAAATTTTATTTTAATTAAATCATTATGTTAATTATTGAATATCATTTTGGTACGAGTTCCGATTCAAGCGAAACGAGTTGCATTGGATTTGTATCGAAGTCGTCTATGACATGGAATCAAATTGGAATTTATCTGAAGCAGAAAAATTTTCAGTTTCAAATAAAGATGAGTGTTTTAAACCGCTAACGAAGACTAAAATATTTTTATGTTAGTTAAATTGAAATCATGAAGTGATTTAATTTTATTGATTGTTGTATGGCAATTTAACAGACATGGAAATCAACATAGAAATTTACATATTAGAAATTTTGAATTAATAGTTACATTGAAATTGGAATTAAACTACTAGTTAAATTCTCGATTATTGATAACTGGTTAACTGTCATGATTGATTGACTG
This sequence comes from Allium fistulosum, assembly GCA_030737815.1. NCBI lineage: Eukaryota > Viridiplantae > Streptophyta > Magnoliopsida > Asparagales > Amaryllidaceae > Allium > Allium fistulosum. Next base: position 451,903,535 of record CM060901.1, on the reverse strand, counting down.
TTTTGGTTGTTGATTGTGATGGATGGCTATTGCATGATATATTGGATGATTGGTTGTTTATTTATTTTTATACATTCCTGTTATCAACTTGTAAATTATTTGACAGCATATGAAGTGTTGTTTGAATTATTTTGAATAAATTAAAAAATAGGTTGAAATGAAATATACCTATGACACTTTGATTTGGATTGAAATGATTATATCCATCCCTGAAATTAAAATTGAAATAACTGATCACTTGGCCAAAGGATAGAAAAATTATATACAGATACCAGATTGGTTAAATTTAATGATTTTAAATTCTTGGATTTGGATTTATTCAAATGATTTATTTTATAAAAATAAAATTTAATTAAAATATGGAAATTTAATTATTTTCGAACTCAGGCTTGAAATGTTGAAATTGAAATTGGTTAAAAGAAATTGTTTAAAGAATTGAATTTGGAAGTTTGAAGTTATAATTGGAATATGATTTGAAGTATGAAAATTGATTTGTTGTAAAAGATTTGAACTTTTATTTGAACTTTGAAATATTACCAAGTAAAAGTAATTTAAATTGATATTTCAAACTTGGGCTTGGAGTTGAATCATTTTAAAGATGTGAACATTAAATTGAACATCGAAGTTAAATTTGATTTAAATGATTTAAATTGATATTCTAAAATTGAACTCAAAATTTATATAAATTGAAATGGTTTAAAATAAGAATTGAATTGGAATTTAAATCTTTGAATCAAATCATTGAATTGAATTTGACATTAAAATGAATGTTTGGAAATTGAAGTTAATTCAAATTGGTTATAACCTAATTGAAATTCGAAATGGAAATTTGAATGAAATGATATTTTCAAGCGAAACCGACGTATTTTAAAAAAATATGATGATTTTGAAATGAAGGATATTTTGAAGCGAATATGATATTTTGATATCAAGTATGAATGGTTTTTGAAATGTAAAATAACCAACCGGTGTGTAAAACGATGTTTGGTTGTTAAAGAGACCAGGGCATCTTATTGGCATACTCTCTGTCAATATTGGAACCACTTTAACAAATGTGTATGTGGAGGAGACTCTAGAATGAAGTGGTTGGATTTGTGTACGCTTGCTGAGTTTGAAGAAAGAGAATGATGATGGTAGACCCCGATACTTGTGCCAATTTGAAACGACTAAAACAGGACGACTTGACAGGGCCAAGTGGGCTAGCTACCCCTAGCGGACATCCGTTCTTAGATTTTCTTCTTGGACTTGGTCCATACTATTACTTTTGATGTTGGTTTCGAATGGTGCACCTTGATTTAGGATGACACCCTTTGACTCGATATGGTATGGACGGACACAGTTGGGATCGTGGCTACGATGCGTTCCACTAGCTCTGCCACCCGAACTGGTAGTATCCTACCTTGGGGATTTCCTCACATGCTTTGTCATACTTTTATCCATATATGAGACCACTACGAGTTTGGTTTAGTGTTCTCATATCACGGCGCATCTCTATCCCCCAATGTGCTACTGGGGCGTTATATGCAAACCGTACGACAATGCTTAAAAACACGTTAAGGAGGATTAATGTAAAGCCTTAATGCTAATAAAAATATTTGTTTTACTGATTAGACATTATATATATAGCGTATTCTACTATATATAGATATTTTGGCGGATCCTTAAGAGATGGAAAATCACGTAACATCTCTTGAGTTATTGAATGAACGTTGTACACTGGATAGGAGATGTAAAACCCCATAAACATCTCTTACGCCATTACATTCATGTTGGATATGATATTGATTTGAATCACATAAGGATATTTTAGTCCTGACTCGAGTGTTTTGTCTTTTCATTACGCTCGGGTCAGCCCTAAGTTTTCAGGGCATTGAAGAACAATTATTCTAGAGGACGAAGACGAAGATTTGGTATATTATTACTAGTAATATTTCCTTGCATCAAGTTGTACTGCTGCATTATATTTGTTCTTGTTGTATGTATAACTCTGACAAATGTTGTAAAATTTTAATCAAATGTATAGTATAAACGGCTTCATGAACTGTTTATTTGATTATTATATTTTGTCATTCCGTTGTGAGATTCTATATTTGTGTTCTTCTTTTCTTATTTTTCTTAATTAACCATATTGATAATCTGTGTTTCAGATTGTTTAAGTTGGACATGTGTGGATTATTGTCGATTTAAACCTTCCGAAATGTGAGTCATCACATACACAGTAAACATAATATCCACCACCCAGCTCGCATCACTCACTCAAGTGCTTTATATGTATGATAACTCTTTTAGATGCTCAACTCATTGCCCACGCAGATGGCAAAGGACAGGACACACGCAGATGTCCAAACACATGGGTACATGTAGACTACCCTGGGTACATGTAGACTACCCTATCCAAACAATGAGCATCACAATTATAGAGTTATCCATCTATCCCTTAACACATGTACCGGTAGTATAACTATCCCATATATGCTCAACTCTTGACCACACAGATGGTTAATGACTGGACATATGCAAACGTCCAACCACGCGGATACATGCAGACTACCCTGGGTACATGCAAACTACCTTGTTTTATTCACGAGCATCACAATATCATGTTCTACCTTATGAGCTATCACCTAGAATTCGTCCTTTCGGTCCACTACCAGATGCCATGGTCACTCGTCACGTCGAGTCGTCAAAGTCCGTCGTACTTAGTTGATTGCCATCCCAAAGTCATCTAGAGCCATCATGAGGTCATCCACCCTTACCCTGAGCCCTCTCCCCAGACTACCAAGCAACTCGAGTCTTGCCTCGAAGTCCATAGTTAAACTTCGTGATCCACCTTTTTTGGTCTAACTCCTGATCAAACCAAACAGAACACAATCGCCAAGCCAAGCACCAACTACCAACACTGAACCGTGCCCCATGCCAAACCACCAACCATGCTCCACTACGCGACCACCGCTTATGTCACCATGCTTAGCCACTAAGCCATCCACCTACCAACCCTATTTCCCCGACCGACCACCAAGCCAGCCATATACTGACCAAGTTTCCAAGACTGGCCATCGACCCGTCCTTCTATGACTAAGTTTCCAAGAACGGGCACCAACCCATCCACCCACCAACTATGTTTCCAAGACCGGCCATCGACCCATCCACCTGCCGACCAAATTTCCAAAACCGGCCACTGACCCACACCACATGCCGACCCTGTTCCCATGACTGGCCAATAAGCTACGATGAACCGACGCAAAACCCTGTAGCACTTCCAGCACTCCAAATTGTGTCGATTTCATACCATCAAGTTGATCCAATTCGACTATCACACCTGAGCCATGCACAAACTTCCATAAATGAGAAACATGGAATATGTTGTGCACGCCCTCCATCTTCTAAGGTAAGTTGACTCTATCCCGATCCTCTTAAGTATCGGAAAAGGACAAACGAATCATAGTTCCAACTTCACCTTAGTACCAAATCAAACAACATTCTTCAGCGAATAGATCTTGATAAACACCATATCACCAACTAAGAACTCTAAATCACATCTTCTTTTATCACAGTACCTCTTTTTTCTATCCTAGGAAGCTTTCATTCGTTGCTGAATGATCTTTATCTTCTTTGATGTCTCTTTAATCAAATTTTGCCCAAGTATCAGCTTTTCGCCCGCTTCCCACCAACATGAAGGAGCGTTGCACAGTCATCCATATAATGCCTCAAATGGTGCTATACCGATGATGGACTGATAACTGTTGTTGCATGCAAACTCTACTAATGGTTGTCTCATGAGCCACCAAAATCGAGAATTCAAGCTTGCAAGAGATCTTCTAAGATACTATCACCCGTTCGGTCTGCCCATCAGTTGTGGGTGATAAGCTGTACTAAGATGCAGCTCCTCCCTAACGCCTCTTGTAAGCTCTTCCAAAATCCGCTAGTGAACAAAGGGTCTCGGTCGCTCATAATTTTCTTCGACATACCATTGGATTGCACGAGCCACCTCACATACAACTCAACCAATTTGGATGTCGTTCTAATTAACTTGACGGGTATGAATCGTGTACTCTTTGACAATCTGTCAACCATAACCCAGATGTTATCGTACCCTCCTCTGGTCCTCGACAATCCATCGATGAAGTCCTTCGAAACTTGTTCCCATGTCCACTTGGGATCTCGAGTGGTTGCAGCAAACCACTCGGCTTCTTCTGCTCTGCCTTTACCAATTTACAGTTCATGCATTTCTAGATGAATGTCCCAACATCCTTCTTTATCCCTTCCCAATAAAATTTCTGCCTCATATCTTAGTACATTTTATTGCCACTGGTATGTGTAGTCAATCTTGAATAATGACACTCTCATAGCACCTCATCCCTCCATCCATCGACATCGGGAAAAAATAACTCCCATCCTTACGAAGCCAATCGTTACGTTCGATCCTGTACTGCTTTATCTTCTCAGACTCTACCCCTTCCTCTATCCTTGCCATGATCTCTGCTAGTTTAGCATCTCGCCTTTGACTAGCACCGATTTGTTAAGTCAAGGTAGGTCTAACCATCAAGCTAGCTAATACTTTCGACTAGAGCTCACATCGAGGTCTAAAATCATAGCCAACGATAAACTTCAACCGTTTCCACTCTAGAAACATTGCTCCCAAGCTAGCATATCTCCTACTTAAAGCATCAACGACTGCATTTCACTTACCAAGTATGTAGGAAATGCCAAAGTCATAGGAGGCCAGGAACTCTAACTATCGCTGCTGTCGAAGGTTAAGATCCTTTTGGGAGAATAGATACTTCAACGACTTATGGTTCGCATACAACTCGAACCTCTCTCCAAACAAATAATGCCTTCATATATTCAAAGCAAATACTATCGTTGCTAAATCCAAACCGTGAGTTGGATACTTCCTCTCACGTGGTTTCAGCCGTCGACTAGCATATATGACAACATTTCCCCTTTGTATCAACACCGCACGAAGTTCAGTACCACGGGCGTCTATATATACTATCAGCTCCTCATTCCCACTCGGAATGACTAACACCAACACACTCGTCAAACTCTTCTTCAGATGGCATACAGAATGTTGTAACCGAAACACTCTTCTTTGCCACACTTAGTTGATGAAACCCGTCGCAAGGTCCAACTGAGAGAACACCCTAGCACTATGGAGCTGATCGAAAAAGTCATCAATACGTGGGAGTGGATACTTTTTCTTCTCTATCATCTTATTCAGCTCACGGTAATCTACACACAACCTTGGAGAGCAATCCACCTTAGTGGCGAATACTACAGGTGTTCCCTACTCAGATATGCTACTACGATGAACCCTCACCTCAATACGCCATTCACTTGCACCTCCAACTCCTTCTTCTCTCTGGATGCCATACGCCTCAAAGGCATAACTATTGGTCTAGAATCCTTCATTAAGTCTATGCGAAACTCAATCTCTCAATGTGGCGGTAATTTGGTCATCTCCTCGAATATGTCCGGATACTCTCTTGCTATAGGCATAGATGATAACTCATCCTATGGTGTCTCAAGTGAATATAAAAATCTAACCATAACTCCATCCTTTAGTAGGCATCCAATCACTACCGTCCCCCCACCACAGCCTCAATCATCACCTACAACCTCTCATAATCCACCACTACTTTTTATTTCCTCAGTAATCCATCCCCAGTATAATACTGAACCGCACAAAACCCAAAATAAAGAAATCACAAGTAAACAAATATCCATGACTCGATAAGGCTAAGTCTTGACAAACCATGCAAAGGTTAATAAGGCTTCCAACTGGGTTCATCATAATCAAGGGTCGGTTAACAATTTTAGGTTTCAATCTCACTCTATCTACCAAATCACTAGACAAGAAGGAGTAGCCCCAATATCGAATAAACACGTAAAGGTGTATCAAAAATAGAAAGCATACCTGGTATAACAATCCCCATCTCCTTCGTCGATGGAGCACCCAATGAAGCTGGAACAACGCTCAAAGCATAAGTAGACACAACTTGCTTATTTCTTGGCGGTTCTGGGAAATCTCTGTTAATATGCCCCGGCTTATTGCAGTTGAAACATCCTTTCTTCTCGTTCCTGCAATCTTAGCTAAGATGGCCTCTCTACCCATAATTACAACATGTAGGCTCCCACTTGCCCTTCTTCTGGCCATCCCTCTAAATCTGTTTCTTCTACTTTTTGTTGTCCCACTTCCTCTTGCCTCCCTCGCCAACTTGTGGATTTGGCTCATCCTTAGAAGGAGCAACCAACTTAGGCTTGGGGTACAGACTCTCATGTCGAAGCGCCTTCTCCACCAACCTCTCAAACGGCTCATAAATATGTCCTACAAGCTTCTCTCTTAGGTAATCATCCAAGCCTATGATGAACTTCTCATTCTTCTTAAGTGGAGCATCGATAAAAGTCAGGATGTACTTTGACAGTGTGTCAAAATCAGCCACATACTTTGGCATGGACATATCCTCCTGTCTCAAACCAGCAAACTTTTGAAAGAGCATCGACTTTTGAGAAGTCAATATATACTTCTCTTCAAATCTCGCCTTGAACTGCACCCAAGTAATTTGATCCTCAGGAGTAGTAATCTTAATGCTGTTCCATCACCCTATGGCCCTTCCTTAAAGTTGTCTAGTGGCTAACTTCTTCTTCATCGCATCTTCTAATACCATATCCTCAAGGATGCATTTGTAGGTATCCAACCAATCCTTCACTTCGACGGCTGATTCCATTCCAAGAAACGGTTTGCCACCCAGAGTAGAGAAATCCTTACTCAATTTGGCTAAGTCATCCATCGGCGCTTGCACTGGAGTGCTACCACCAACAGCTGCAGCTGGAGCAACTTGGGTATTCTGAACCATGTTTCACACAATCTCAGCGAACATGTTCTGCAAGTCGAGGTTAGCAGCCCCCGATCCTGCCATCTCCTCAACTCTAGAGATGGAGTTCCTAGCAGCGTTCCTTGTTAGCCGGCTCATCCTTACAAGCTGTAATGAGAATGATCAGTCTCTCTAAAAGAAATAAGCGGTGTCTATGAATGCAATGCGACTTATATACTATATATACACCATGATATAGTTTTGAAAACCAAAATATAACAAGTACGCTCTCTCATATATCGCTAGATCCATTCTAAGGCGATAGCTCCTTCCTTATCTATAATGGGTCCAAGTATCATCTTAGGTCGTCCACGAAACCTAAGCTTTGACACCAAATGTGACGACTGCCCTACATCCTCGATACCCAATATGCCTATGTGATGTGTTGTGGAGATACCCGACCGATGTAGGATGGTAGCCAAGAATGTAAAGTATAGAAAAATCCAAACACAGAACCTGTAGAACATCTCACAAAGTACAGATAAAATATAATATAACAACATATATGTAAAGTAGGCAAGACGGTGATATAATAAAATGAACTGCAAATAAGAACATCAGAGTGCATCAGGTTCACGGACTATATAAAAACTAAAATAAAGAATTTATACATCCCAAGTCTCCATAATGAACTCTATAACTGTCTCTAATAATACAAGTACCGACATAGTTCCATAGTACTGTATAGTAGAATATAAGCGATATAAGCTCCGGGTATAGATATTTGAATGCGCAGGCTCTACTCGTACTCCATACAGCTCCATGAGCTATCCAGACCTGCTATCCCTAATCTACTCATTTAAGAGTACCCGAGATAATAAGAAGCAAATCTCGGTTCTAACAAAATTCTGGTGTGAGTGATATATCATCTCAAAATAAATCATATATAGTAAATATGGTATAGGGTATGAACAACCATACCTGACTTGTCCCTGATCTAAAGAGTTAGCATACGAACACAATATATGCCAAACTACTATCACAAAAGGAGAATATATGGTATAAGAGTATCACATGGCATATGAAGTACACAATAAACATAGCATCCGTCACACAACCTTGCATCTCTCACTCAAATGCTTCAGATGTACAATAACTCTTTTAGATGCTCAACTTATTGCCCATGCAGATGGCAAAGGACTGGACACATGCAAACGTCCAAACACATGGTTACACGCAGACTACCCTGGCTACGTGCAGACTACCATGTCCCAACAATGAGAATCACAACCATAGAGTTATCCATCTATCCCTTAACACACGCACCGAGAGTAAAAATATTCCATACGTGCTCAACTCTTGCCCATGCAGATGGCTAAGGACTGGACGCACGCAGATTACCTTATACTATTCATGAGCATCACAATCTCATGTTCTACTCTACGAGCTGTCACCTAGAACTCTTCCTTTTGGTCCACTACTAGATGCCATAATCACTCGTCATGTCGAGTCATCATACTTCGTTGAATGCCGTCCCAATGTCATCTAGAGCCATCCCGAGGTCATCCATCCTTACCCTAACCAACTCCCCGGACTACCAAGCAACTTGAGTATTGCCCCGAAATCCATAGTTAAACTCCATGCTCCACCCTTGTCGGTCCAACTCCTGACCAAACCAAGCAGGACACGATTGACAAACTAAGTACTGAATATTAATGCCAAACCGTGCCCTATGCCAACCACTGACCATGCTCCACTGTGCGGCCACCGATCGCGCCACCATGCTCGACCACTGAGCCATCCACCTACCGACCCTATTTCTCTGATCGGCTACCAAGCCATCCACTTGTCGACCTAGTTTCCCCGATCGGCCATCGAATAATCCATCTACCAACCAAGTTTCCAAGACCGGCCACCGACCTATCCACCCGTCGACCAAGTTTCCAAGGCCGGCCACTGACCCATCCACCTACCGACCAAATTTCCAAGGCCGGCCATCGACCCATCTACCTTCCGACCAAGTTTCCAAGAACAGCTAGCGAGAAACACCCTACATCATGATCTTGTTTCCATAACCGACCGTCGAGCCACCACCAACTAACCCGAAAACCTGTAGCACTTCCAGCACTCCTAATCATGTCGATTTCATCGCTACACTTAACACTTCTCACTCTCATGCATCATCTTTGCAAAAATATGACTCTGAATGCTTTAGAGCCAATCCTATAGAAGCCCAATTTCGTGGTTCCTAACTCTAAGTCGCTCCGATGAGCATTTCAAACATACACGCATTTACACAAACACAACGTTCACACACATCACATCCAACATCCAAGCATCCAAATACACATCAAACCATATCAAATCAACATGCAATTATGTCCCTAATATTACTTATCACATACAAAGGCAACAATACTCCTAAACAACATGATTAGGGTGCTTTGAATAATTTAAGATTCATTTTGCTATAGGTTTGGCCTTGAAAATAGTTATAAAATCTTATTTGACTTCATAATGAGTTTATAACATATCAAAACCTATAAGTACATATATAGTGAGGCGAGATATGATAAATCACTCAACAAAACACCAAAAATCCAAGTTTTGCACGCAAATCAGTGCAAATCCGAGAATGGACAGAAAAATTGAGATTTTATCTTATAGAAAATATAGATGTAAAGGTCTCTAATGATTCCCCTTGTTAACTCAGTTCTAATCTATAATTTAGACTCAATTTGGAGGAGAAAAAAAAGGTTTTGCGTTGAGAAAGGGTTAATAGAGGCTTAGATCTATAGAAGAGGGTGTAAAAGTGATTTAGGGATAATGGTTTAGCCATATAAGGTCTCCAAACTTAAAATGGGTTAATGGGCTTGCTCACAAACTCACTAGTTACCTACTAAGCTGCTCCAAAATTTGTCAATATTCAAACAGCCATATCTCCTAGCCATGAAGTCCAAATTGATATAGTGACCACTCTATGAAAATGAAAACCATCATATCTTTCCAATGGAAGTTGTCTCGAATGCTAATTCGGCTCCTATCAAAAGTTACAGCCAATACAATTTTCCAAGGGTAAAATCATTTGAAATAATTCTAAATATAGAAAATGTTTCTAATAGGCATTTCCCAAAGTTATAGAATCATATGACTTCATATAAATTTGAAAATAATATTTTACGATTCTCCGATATGTAAAATACAGATCGTTATAAGTACTATTCTGGTCTGATGTAATTATACGTTTCTTTTGTTCACATGGTTTAGAATATATATGCTTCATCTCATCTATTTGTATATTCATCCTGCAATATATATATATATATATATATATATATTTCTGATCCCTTTTTTGTCCACCTCAATTAATCATATTCTCACTATGTTGATTTTAATTCAAATCCCATTTTTATTCTACATCTCAGTTGACTATATATTCATCATGATTGATATACTTTAGTCACTTTGTTTTATTTAATTATTCATTTATATTCTTTGTATAATTCAGATCTGAGCACTTTTACAACAAATTCACATGTGTTGACTCCTTTTTGTTTTGGAAACCATTGTTAAATAGATAGGAAAAAACTAATTTTTGATTGGAAAACTATTTTATAATTTTATAACTTTTTTATATAAAAACATAAATAAAGTATATATGTTAATTATTTAAACTTACCTTAAAAATGATTTCTTATGGTAAATGGTTGATGTTTTGAATTTAATTCCTTTTGGATATTGTTTACATATTAGTGAAGGTTTTAAATCTAGAATTCATAAATGGACTTTTATCTAAAATCCAAATTATTTTGCTTTTCTAAATTAAATGTTTGATTTAAATTGTTAACTTTAAATTTATCCGTATATATATGTATATATATGCAACTATAATAAATTACAAACTTTACATAGACAGGTTGTTTCTAAAATTCATAAAATGGACTTTTGTGTAAAATTGAAAAACTCAACTTCAAACTCTTTCTTAATTGAAACTAAATTCATAATTGTTAATTATAGATTTTAGTACATATAATTAGTCATACTTAATTTCAATATTATATATATATATATATATATATTGATACATGTCCATATATATATATATATTAATGTATGTATTTTTAAACCTTGGACAACAAAGACATATGTAAAGGGACAAATTGGTCCATTGTGGTGTATATCCCAACACCTACATATGGTCAGATTAGCCATGTACACATATAATATATTGCACTTACACTGGAGTATATTTGGATACACTCACAATATGTGCTAAGTAAATTTTTTGTCATAAATGTCATTTAACAAATTAATTAATATAATTAAAGATAGAAAAATAAATGATTACTCACTTTAAATAAAAGAAAATCTTTCCTCAATTAATTATATAAGTTAAGAGAGAGAAACAAATGGTTCTTGTCTAAATTAAATTAAACAAGTAAATAGTACACACACATACACACAAGAGTACATTTGATATATTATATTTCATATAAACATCATATTGATTAAAATATAAATAATTAAAACTTCTTTCAAACAACTTCTAAATGAAATTAGATTTTATTAAATAAATATTAGGTTGGATCTAATAAATCTTTAGACTTCATAGGCCCGATAGATCCAAAATTAGGATTTTTTTTAATTTACCTATTTCGCATGCCTTTGACTGGCCTGGTTCCTTCAATGGCATTAGAGCATGGTTTATTAAGGTGTTCACCTAGTACATTGTATGTCCTAGGTTCTACCACTGCAATTAGCACGATAAGGTGTTCTCACAATGTGATCTATGATGAAGCACTGCCTCTTACCCTATATATCCTGTGATGGTTATCCTAGTCGAAAGGCTACGTATAAACTTGCATGTAAGGTACCTAGTTGGATCATCCTAAAGGAGTTTAGGTCGGACCATCAATGGTACCAAAGCCCAATAGTATATGCAGTCTAAAATTAAAAATGTTAGGACTAACGGATTAAAGTCTACCCATTTAGTAGGGTGTCTAGAAAGGTAGTGTCGAAGGCTGGGTTTGGGTAATCAAGTACCGTGCCCTACCTGGCTACTAGCCTAGCCTGAAGGATGAAGTAAGTCCAAAGGTTTTCCTAGATATAAAGGCCCAAATTGATTTTGGGCTTTGGACAAAATTTTCAAAATATTTTTGAAAATTAAAAATTATATTTTAAATTTAAAAGTCAAGTTTAAAATATGACATGTTATAAATGTTATAAACTTTTTAGAATTGATTTCAAAAGTTAATATTTTAATTTCAAATTTTTTTATCTTAATTATTTAATTAATTGGATTAAATAAATAAATAAATTTATAAACAATTAGGAATTAATTAATTAAATTAAAACATATATAATGATATATGTATACTTATCTTAAATTCTTTAAGGTAAATGAAGATAAAATTTTGAATTTAATTAATATTATTTTAATTAAAAATTGTTTTAAATTAATTAAATTAATTAGAATTTCATTAATAAATAATATACATGTATAATAATATGTGTACATAATTGCTATAAACGTTATAGTCCATATACATCTTTAGATTGTTAAGGATGAAGGAAGTAAAATTCAATAGTTGAAATTTAAATTAAAAATTAAAGTGTTAATTTAAAAAATCTAATTGAATCAGTTAAATATGATTTAACTAATAAAATTAAAATTAGATTAAATATGATTTAATTAAATAGAGTGGAACTATAAGAAACCTTAATTATATTTATGGAATAAATATATACGTATTATACGTATATCCTGATTTCTGATGTGTTTGAAATTTGAATCACGAGGATATTTCACATGAAATATTATTCCCTAAATTGATAGCATCAATATATTTATATTGAATATTATGAATCCTTAATATATAAGTTGTCCTTTACCATTTATATATTTTAAGATTACTTGGATACTCTTTAGCTATTGGTATTTCTTAAGCTAGAGATGTTATGTATAATACTATTAATAATTTGACTAGACGAGGTAAGATACATACATATATTTGTTAATATTCCTCAAGGTATGTGCAATATACTTAGGTCATCGTGAAATGGTTGGTACTAGTGAATAATATCTTTCGATTTGTTGGTATTCCTCAAGGTCAAGATGAGATTAGGACAAATACCACCATTAGGAGTTGTATTTGATATAACTAGTAAAGCATTATCGATCGCTTGTGAGCCTATTATTTACTGATATTCCACAAGGTCAGAATCCCAAGGAAAGCGAGTTCTAACGCCCACTAGAGAAATCAAAATATTTCTATGTATTTCTTAAGGTTTTGAGAAACATAAAAATCTAGAGGGAGCCTTACTAGAAAAATAAGATGGTAACATTTAACCTTTCTAATATTGTAAGAACACCTGCTATATGAATTAAAAATAATCTACATTGATAAATTTGTGCAACTAATAAAATTAATAAAATGTTAATTAGTTAAGATATATAAATGAACTAAATTAAAGATTGATAAAGAAATATAAATATACTTAACTTTAAATCCTTTAGCAAATTGTCGCTTTAAGGCGCACACAAGATGGTAAGAGTCAATTTGTACAACCACTAAACATTCATGCCTTGGTCGCTTGATTGTTTATTTGTACAAGACTGTATATTGTTTTATATGAGTGTCGAACTCTAATAGCAACACAATTATGTGGATATTTGATCCATATTCAATCACATATAAATGTTATATGGTGAATGCCTGTGATTCGTACTATACGAAACTTCAATGAAATTTGTTTATTAGAAATAAGAAAATAAACCATAACGCGAAAGAGTGTGTCCAATACGATTGATTAAATAAGGATCTCCTTCGAATGGTTCAACCATTTTGCAAAAGGATAACGAATGTGTAAGGGTGGATGTAACTTAGGCACAGTTGGGATGAAGTGAATGAGTGGTCATCTCTACTTCATAAAGGGACATCAGAAACGAGAATTGTATAAAATACTAAAAGATACTTAATATGGTATAAGAAATCTGATTTCTATTCCAATTTTTTATAATATAGAATGTTATTTTCTATAAAATTTATTTCTACGAGTTTAAGATATTTTATCAAAAACTCTCGACTGCAAACTAGTTACAGTAAAAGAAATGAATAGCCCTTAATAAGTATTTAAATGAAGCTTCATACTTCATATGCTATTATAGTAATGGCAAAAATACAGGGAGCATGATATAATATTTATTAGTGGATGCATCAAGATATGAAAAATTAATTTTGTAGATATATAAAATTATTTATGAAATAATAATTGCTTTCAGTATGATTGAAAGTAGATATAGTTTTATTTCGTTATGAATATTTTAAATATTCATTATGAAATAAATCTATTAGGATAACGGTGTTTGTTGCATTGGCTACATCACACAGAAGTGTTTAAAAAATTTATAATTATTTTGTTAATGAACTAAGCCACGGTTTTGAGAAATAATTTTTTAGTCATATGATTATGAATCATATGGTACTGGTGAATTATTTTTCAAATGCCCAAGGGCGAAGCGCCCATCCTATGGGAGTGACATAAGAGTTGGTGAATTCTTAGGATTGATACATATAGATATATGTAATTCAAAGTCTAGTAATACTAAAACGGTTTTACATGCTTTGTTAAAATTCACTAATGAATTATCATAGAAATGAACATGTGTATCTAATGCATAAGTAGTATGTCTATGATAAGTTAATAGTTAATATATAAGTAAAAGATATAACAGGAAGATAACAAAAGAATTCGGTTTGATTGAATAGGCGTGTGTATTGGAAAGAGTTACAAATGTATATAAAATGAACAAGATTCAAGTTCAAAAGTCACTCCCCTTTATGATACATAATGATGTATCGATAAGAAGTAATCATATTTTGTTAGATAAAATACGATTGATAATGTGTTAAATTGAGTTAACTTCTTCCTATAAGGATGTGTACTTAAGGTAAGTACATAAGGTTAAATTTAATTTCATCTAAAAACAAAGTCTACAAAATCATATAAATAAGAGTTGATGAAAAAACCCATACATATCCTAGGTCAAGGAGATAACAAGTTGTGTGAGTCGAGAGACTATATGTAATAATTATTCGTGAGGGTTCTTGTGTGGATAACCACAAATGAGTCTGGGACAGATCACTATTGATTGACCAATTTATGTTATGAACACAAGTTTTGTAAACTTAAAAACCACATCAATTTTATACACATATAAAGGCAATTCATATGAATACTTATTTCGTTGCATTGAGAAACAACTATTGTTTTAAGAAACACCAATTTCATGATGAAGGAAATTCTTTTAGAGATAATTAGTAGTAAAATAAATTTGGATACAATCTAATAATAAAAACTGGTTGCAAAGGATGAAATAAAATTGACCAAGCCTTGACATGCATAATTAATCAGAATATCTAATAAGAACTCTCGCACATTATAAGGAAACTACGATTTTCTTATCGATGATGAGAAAAGATTTCATTAGTTCTCAATAAGCTAATAAGAGTATTGACTCTACCACATGGCTTGATGCACAAATCCGGAATAGGTTCTAAGTACACTATCAAAATATGATTTTGATGGTTATACCTGAAGGGATATAATCCATTGGCCGTAAAAGTTTCTCTGAGAAGAAGAGCAATGCAGTTGGAATATGAAAAGCTATGTTGATAGAATAACATCATAAATTTCAGTTATTGAATTAACGTAATAGATTAATCATTTAACTCACTTAAGTTGATTCAGATTTTTCTCGCAAAATAATCACTTGATGTGCTTTTGAGTTTTGGTATATGTATATTGAAATAGAAATTTTGAATGATAAATTAGAATATGTTGTTTGTGTTTAATAACCAAATTGTCTTGAAGTCAGTGGGAGCGATTATGGGTTTATGGGTTGTTGGATAGGATCCAAGAACTGATACGAAAGTATTATTCAGTAAGCATTAGAGTGAAGTAAGTATTTTGATAGAGAAATCAAATCGTTTATCTTTCAATCAAAATGCAGAGTAAGCATATGTCTATAAGAAAGAATATTAGTAGGTACTAAAATATTTCTAAAAATACAAGTAAACGACAAACTCATGATCGTTAATGATGTATTCGTGTTAAAATATTTTAGTTTGGTTGTTTAGTTCTCAATGTTGGATTGAAATGTACCTCTTTTAAAATTAATATAATAGGACGTTGGGAATGTCATAAAATGGTATATATATATATATATGGACATTGTATTAATTTGTTTAACACAAAGCATGTAAGATGGGTTCCTTATATACTAGAAATATGAATTATCATACGTTCTATATTGTCTACAATATCACACTTTGTTTGTGTATTTAATAAACAGAGAAAGTATCAAATGCAAATTGCGATTACTATATGATAATATAGAGTGTTCTCGAGTATTTACAAAATACTAGAGAATTGTTTGTGTATTTAATAAACATAAGTGATATCGAGTATAGTATGTCAATCCTAATTTTATGTTCAATCCAAATTAAAGAACTTTAAGTTGAAAATGTTCCAAACAATAAGTTCTGGCTGATTTAATCAAAGGCTAAGCACATCGCTTTGAAAAGCGCTGTAGTAAAAGAAGTAGAAATAAATACATAAATTTATAACTGAGCTAAAGGTGATTCTAAATGTTGATAATCTCATGACATTATTATATGATAATAATGCTATGATACAGTTTGTAAAAGAACCTAGAGCTCACTAAAATTTGAAAAACATAGTCAGAAGAGTTCCACATGATAAAAATAGTTTTTAACATCAGGGAGAGTTAATTGACGGAGTAGATAATTAAAAAAATATAGCTTATCCTTTCACTCAGGGTGGCACGATTAGTTTTTGAGAAAATAGAATGAAGGAGTTGGAATAAGATTCCATAATTAACCTAAAGTGCAAGTGAGAGATTCATAGAGTTAGGGATATGACCAAAGGGAAATTATGTAATTTGTTACATATATCTAACACGATAATCAATCTTATGCAAAATAAAAGGTGTTTTCTTTCTATTACATACTTGTTATATTGTGATATAATTAATTAAGTAATTAATTTAAGTAATAAATAGGAAATCTTTAAATGATATATTATGTGATAGTAAATATAATGTATTGTAATCATAAGAAATTTTTCACATTAAAAATAACATATTATTTTAAATATTCCCAGTCAAGATGTTTCAAGATAGGATATCAATGTATTTATTGAGATTAAAGTGTGTAACGCTCTCCAAATATTGGACATTTTATAACTCATGACTACAAAGGCACTATGGGGTTAAGTACTCATAGGTATTAGATAACAATTGAGATATTCACTTAAGAGTTTTCTATTCGTTAATATAACTAAGGTCAAATAGAGAATATCGAATTGACGATATTACATAGTTCTCTCGACTTGAGAATACTGCTAAACTTTAATGTGGATTCTCCATTTTGACTATAGTTAAATCATGGCATGGCGTCCATTGAACGACTATAGTTGGGCGTGAGTTGAAGCATTAGAAGTGAAACACGATATAATAGAGAATTCGTGTGGCGACCCATAATTTCAAACACTTCGTCTTTGAATATCAGAACTTTTTGAAATAAAGTTGTGTTATAAATGTGATTTTATAACCTTATTAAACATATTTTAATGAATGAATAATGATAAGAAACATGTTTTTGAAATTTGTTCATAAAAATAAGTACTATAGAGAAAAATCGATAATGTGACTGAAAATCACTTTATCATAAACAGCTTTTTATTCAATATAAGTCGTTCAAACTTTTTATACATACACTAAAACACTTAGTAAATCATTAATTAGTATTAAAAATAATTAGCACTAAATCTCTTTTCTGAAGCTTCTAGAATGCTGAGTGGAGATAAGGGTGGAATGAGATATTTTCTAAGGCATTGTGAAGTGGAAAGCAATCACATGGAGGCACGTGAGGGGGTGATCCTTCTTTGCCAGAAATGTAGGGTTAGGGAGAGCTTAAAGCACACCACTTGAATCTTATATACGAGTGTGCATAGCTCATTTGATCACTTTCACAAATTCTCATAAAAATAAACAGGCTCTCTTCACCCTTTCTCTTCATAAATTTCCTAAGAGAAATAAATTCAAAACAACTTAAAATCACCCAAAACTTGGCTAAGGACCTTAGAACAACACTAAAGCAACTCTTAGCAAGTCAAAGCTTGAAGATTTGGAGCACACACCCCAAACCATCTAGAGGCCATGAGTAATATAGGGTATTTAAGCAAGGGCATAATGTATTTCAAGGATCACGTTTGCCTTAGTTTGTGCATGATCCTTCTATGATAGTGGAAGTGTCGTAGAAGGAGGACTTGGAGTTTGAGCCGAATTTGACTATTATGAGGCAACCAGTTTGCATTATTGATTGAGAAACTAAGCAATTAAGGACTAAAGCTGTGAGGTTGGTTAAGCTACAATGGAGCAATGACGCTCGGGATTGTACTTAGAAGATGGAGGATAGTTTGAGGGAGTCCTATCCGGGGTTGCTTTTAGACTAGTAGTTTCTTATCTTACCTTAGCTTATCTTTTGTAGTGTACTCACCGCTTGAGGTGGAGTCACTTAGTATGCAGTTTGGTTTGTAGTTTAGTTTGCATATAGTTTCAACTCTATATATGTATCTTGTTTCTTCTATCTTATTTGATAATCGTTCTTGTTTGAATTTCGAGGACGAAATGTTCTAAGTGGTGGAGAATGTAGCGACTCAAATTTCGAACACTTTATCATTGAATATAGTAACTTTTTGAAATATAGTTAGGTATTATAAATGTGATTTTATAACCTTATTAAACAATTTTTAATGAATGAATAATGGTAAGCAACTTGTTTTTGAAATTTGTTTACAACAATAAGTACTTTTAAGAAATATCGATAATGCGATCGAAAATCGTTTTATCGATAAACAACTTTTTATTCAATATAAGTAGTTCAAACTTTTTCTACATAAACCAAAACACTTAGGAAATCATTAATTAGTAATAAAAATAATTAGCACTAAATCACTTTTGTGAAGCTTCTAGATGGTTAAGTGGAGATACGGGTGGAAGGAGATATTTTCTAAGGCATGGGGAGATGGAAAGCAAGCATATGGAGGCATAATGGGGTTTGAGCCTTCTTGGTCAGAAATGGGGGGTGAGGGAGAGCTTAAAGTACACCACTTAAAGCATATATAAGAATGTGCATAACTTATTTGATCACTTTCACTAATTTACACAAAAATAAACAAACTCTCTTCACTCTTTATAAATTTCTTAAGACAAATAAATTCAAAATAACTTCAAATCATCCCAAACTTGGCCAAGTACCTTAGAAAAACACCATAACAACTCTTATAAACTCAAAACTTGATTACTAGGAGCACACATCTCAAACTATCTAGAGGCTGTAAGCAATAAAGGATGTTTTCGGCAAGGGCAAGTGCAAAGCAAGGTTGTGGTAGAAAGTTTAGTATTTGCAAGGTTGAGTTAGGAAGTCGAAGCTCGTACTTCATTCTTTTCTTGTTAAAGGGTAATCCAACTCACCACTTTAATGAATTGAAGTGTGTATTCTTGTGTTTAAACCATATATATGTTTCTCAAATTTATATTGCTATATGTTGTGATATTGATTGTGATTGTTGCTTTGGAAAGCAAATGACATATGTAAATGATGTGTATAGACTTGAATGGACTTGTATGAATTTATATGAATCGATGCATGGTCTTGATATAAATCATAAATGATGTAATTGTACTTTGGTTTTCATTGGAATTGGATTTGAAAGTGCTCTTATAGCGATAGTCGCTATAGATGCACTTAGGAAATGCCTTATGTTTGGCAATTTCTAAGGAACTTTTTAGAGAGTCCTAAGGGGTTTCTCGCCATATTTATGATATATATTGTGTATGTTATTTGCTACATAATGATTGGATGTTAAAATGTTAGTTAACATATCGAAAAATGGTCAAACTTTCACATGAGCAAAACTGCCCAGTTTTAGCATTTGCTTTGAACTTTAAAGGTTTAGAAATGACTTTAAATTTGATTATTTTGTTTCAATCTTCTTAGAACTCTTTTCTAACTCATATTAGAGTATTATAAAAGCGCTTTCGATTTTTTGTAAATTGTTAAGAATTATTTATAATTTTTTAATGTAGAAGGTTTATTTTTAAATATAAGGAAAACATGGTTTTCCCAAGTTTTTAAATAAAGCAAAAACTTGTTATTTTTAAGTCATATTTTGAATGAATGTTTACACTATAATTATAGGTATTTTAAAAGCATTTAGAAGTATATGTAGTTTACAAAAAATTAGTTAATTATTTTATTAAAGTATTAAAAGCCTCTATAATATGTTATCTTTTAAATTGTTTTATTTAATATCTTATCTTATAAATTAACTAGTTTACATACATGCATATATATAAACACACACACATACATACATACATATACATATACATATACATATACATATACATACACATATATATATATATATATATATCATCAAAAATTGGCACAAACACGCAAGAGGTTTATAGTAGAGGAATAAATGAAGAATATAAAATGTAAACAAAGAGAATATAGCAATAAGAAAATAACAAAGACATAGCAGTTTATTGCGGTTCGGTGTTGCTTGCTACATCCAATTTGAAGAGATAGCTTTATTAATCACTTTGTAAACTAAGTACAATAGGGATCGGATTAGAATCCTTAGTTACAAAAGACCACAAAGCGTTAAGCAGCGTAAAGATCCCCAAAATGAACAATCAAGTCTGTATTTATAGAGGAAGACAGCGAAATACCTCCCTGAAAATTCGGCAGAAGCTCTCCAGATCCATAAGAGCCCACATGAGGGATTGCATGGCCCAAATACCAAGAAATACGGATTAGGGCAGATCCCTATTGTTGGATATTCAGGGGCTGCGATCCTTATAAGAGCTTTTCCATGTTGTATTATGCTTGGCCTCCAAGTTTCATGTCAATTGGACTTGTAGACGTTGAGTTATTAATCGATCATTGTTGCAATGTGTTGTGTAGTCTAATTCTGGCTGATCCCTCTAGAGGGAAGAGGGCCGATCCCTCTTTATTATGCCTTTTGGGGTGCGATCCCTAGGTTGGACTCCCTAGGATCCCCTTTTCTTGTTCCCAAAGTTTCACATGTATCTGACTTTTGGATTTTGAGATATCGATCGTTTTCCATTGAGTTGCTCCGTTTAGCTAAAGCAATCTGATCCCTTTGGTAAAGAGGGATGATACCCGATCCCTTTTCTAGATTAGAATATATTCTATACGTAGAACATTCTGTTTAGCATATCTCTCAATTTTTTTCGATCATGGCTTCATATTATTATCTATACTTGATTTTTGGACCCCACA
Organism: Allium fistulosum; assembly: GCA_030737815.1. Taxonomy (NCBI): domain Eukaryota; kingdom Viridiplantae; phylum Streptophyta; class Magnoliopsida; order Asparagales; family Amaryllidaceae; genus Allium; species Allium fistulosum. The sequence goes on along the minus strand of CM060901.1, from coordinate 451,882,321 downwards.
ATCAATGCTCTGGGCTGTTGGCCTTGATGACAGTCGAGTCTAACTTATCCAATCAGTTCGTATATAGCCAAGTCAAAATGCTGTATAACACTTGCCCCCCAAAAGTACATCTTGTGTCGAACATGACGTGCTTTAAATCGAAGCAAGTTGGAGTCGTCGAAAAGGAATCCATTTCGTATTCCTGAACAGTCGTTATCCTTTCATTGGATCATTTTTTCCAAAGTGTTATATCTTTCTCCGATCGTCGTAACAATTGGTTGATTTTCGATAGTATAAATTTTGAATTGTATTCCATCAATAGTTATCTGTGTCCGGATCTACGGAGCTAGTAGGCCTTGACTATCTAATCCACTTTCGTCTTTGAAAGCTCCAAGTGAGAATTTTTTTTCGCTTTCAAAAATTGAATTTTTAGGATATGCACGTGTACGTTTAGGTATGTGTCCTTGTCATTGGCTCCCGGATGCATTCGTATGCTCATAGGTCATCGACAACTTTTATAGAACGAAATGCAATTAGGGATCAGAATTTTCTCTTCTTTACTTAGGGATCGTACCCGATCCTTTTCTTCCTCTCTTCTTTTTTTATGTGTACGGATGGATCCCTCTTGAATAGGGATCGTATCCGATCCCTTTTTGAGGAAAGGGCTTAACATCTTTTGGCTTCATGGAGAAGGGTAAGGAGGGCAGATCTTTCAAACCTCGTACATAAACTAATATTTTCCTCTCCATCCTTCACTTTACTTCATTTCTCATTTACTTGCTTTTATTTCCTTCAACATGGAACCCTTTCCTCCTACCTTAGAGCTGAACTATTTCTTTCTTCCTTCGAAACTTTCATCATCACCCTCATTTAATCCATCATCCTCTCGAATTCAAGAATGACGCCTAATCTCGATCTGAATTAAAATCCATCCCACCTCATGTGCAACGATCCGCACCCACATATACATTAGTAGGTTTTGATTTGCTTTTGACTCTAACTCGTGATGAGATGATGGGTTTTTCCATGTTGGTAGTAGTAAATTTAGGGATTTATGTTTGATCGATTGGTGGTGATGTATGATCGGCGTGGTGATGGAGTTTATATTGTTTTATGAGGGATCGACGATATGGTGCGATCGACTGCAATGTGAAGGAGATGGCTTGTGGAATCATCGGTTGAGGGGATCGGTCGATGAAAGAAAAAAAGGGATTGGTGGCATTGAACTTGGTAAGGATTGGAGAAAACATTGGAGTTGAAGGGTGGAGGGATCGGTCGTTTGTGGAGCATAAAGGGATTGGTCATGATGGAGTATGGAGGGATCGATCATTTTTCATTCATGACATAGGAATCGATGGTGGAGTGTTTGTGAGGGATCGGTCAAGTTGGCTTTGAGAGGGATTGGTCGTGGATACAATTGGGATCAGCCTTATAAATTTGAACTTGCAAACTCAAACAAACCAATCCACTTAAATGTGCACAACCAACCAGAAACAATCCTACCTTAATGAACTTGAACATTTGAAGTTTAACGGATAAAGGGACTTGCGCATACGACTTTGAACTTGAATATGAACTAAAATCAAACATATAAGCCTAAATAATGAACTTCATGCTCTAATATTCTGATGGTCAATCTCGAAGCCACTACAACCAATCTATGTGAACGCTAGTTGACACAGTCAATGATGACGATCACTCTGGTCAGAATCCAAAGTCTCATCCCTACGTTTTGCTTTAAATTCTGAATAGTTTATCTCTGCACTGCACAACACTGCATCACACCAGTTTACACTTAGCTTAGTGGGACATGTTGATTTCTCTAATCTTGATTATCTACTGAGTTTAGTTGATATGGGCTCCAGACGTTCAGGGCATTTAGCCGTAATGTCTTCCAATCAACGTTCACAGCATAACAATCCAGGTGCTGAATCGAGCTCCGCGACCGTATTTGGTAGACTTTCTCCTGACGCCAAGCTGAGCAATCAAAGAGTTCCAGTCCATCAGTTGACCTTTTCTTTAATTACCATCCTTCTGGTGGAATTGATACATTCTACCCCTGATACCTTAGAGGGTGCTATATTTCTAGATGATCCGGTGGATTCCCCAGCTTTCAGAATTAGTGAGGCTGCTCTCTGTAGGTTGTGCTCTAAAAATGGAATTCCGTTTGCAGATGTTCTAGTCCCTTCCAGGAATGAAGGGCCCACTTGCCTCCGGAGAGGTATACGGCTCGTAATAAACTTATATGCTGGGCCGGATGTGTACTACCTTTTAATTCATTTATCTAAGAGATGTTAAATTATCCGGGAATAGCTCCTGCTCAACTACATCCGAATAGCTACGCTTTCCTTCACGACACCTTTTTCCTATTTATGGATATTTTGTTTCATCCACCATCTCTTGAAGACATCCAGTTCATCTACAATTTCAAGCGACGGATGGGATTCCTTTCTTATACTTTCCTCGAGCCTAAGCCTAATTGTCAAGTTATGACTGGTGCTTGGAATAAGCTCAGTGTCTTTAAGCATGAATGTTTCTACGTTCGTTGTATGACCGACTTTGCGGGGCGATGGTTGGAAGGATGTATGTGTTGCCTTCACTTTATTTTCAAATTCTTAAGTCCAAGTCGTATCCTAAACTAACAAAAACTTTGAAAATTTACAGATGTCCATCCATGACCCGAAGGTGATAATTATTCAAGGGCAGATTCCACAATCCGCGCCACCCCAGTTGAGAACATGGACATCAAATCCCTTGTAACCGATGAGTTGTTATCTCGTTTTGGATTACAATAAGAAGGTTGCAGCATCGGGCTTCCATGAAGCGTTGCATTGCGAAAAAACATGGTCGGACAGGAAGGCGGCACTCATAGCCTTATCGTGCCTCCAGTCAAGGAGGCTAAGGACGATGCCGAAGAAGGCGAAATTAGAGGTGATGACACCAATAAGACTGGCAATGATGATGTAGGTTTAGGCAACGTGCCTGTGGTCGAATGATCACTAGGCATGCAATCTCATGCATCGACAAGGAAAGGAAAATGGCTCGCTTACAAACTCCGTAGGAGAAAAACTGCTAAAAAGCCCAAGTTTACTATCACCTCTGTTGAAGAAGAGTCTTCCTCCCAGCCTTTAGAGAGTTCGATGGAATGATTTTCAAGTCCTCCAATCCCTGATGACATCATGACCTTTGACTTTCCCGATTTAAGTGTCGAGGGGATTAATTTTTCTGCCAGGACTAGTGATGACATTTCTCCCAATATCAAAGGGGAAACCACTCGAATGAGCAAGGCCATGGTAACTGGTCCGTCCGAGGCACACTAGGACACTAACAATCACATGCATTTTACCCAATGATTTTTGTCTATCTTTTATTTGATTGTCATGTATATGCTTTTGTTTGGTTTGCAGGTGCTATGTCTCATTGTCATGCCTTTGATCACTTGAGGAGATCCTCAACACATTATGGATCCAATCATGGTCTAGACTTGGGCATGCATTGAGAAAGGGGTGACAATCGGGAAAGAAGCCATCATTCAAGGGAATTTTTTTCCCAAAGCACAATTCAAAATCTCAATCATCTCATGGTCAAGAAGTTTAACCTAATCCTTCTGTATATAGCTGCAATCGAACCTCTTCTCATGTTCCCCCAACTGCTATGCCACCCAAGCATCATTAGGTTCATCTGGGTCTCGACAGCCTCACGACCGCTGGTCAAATAAATGTCCTACTATTACATCTGACCTACTTTAACTACTACAGTTCCTAAGGCCTCTACAACTGGACGGTTGGTCGAACTTAAAGTCAAATTTTCAAAACTTTTCTTTGATGGACTAAAGTTTCTTCCTTCTATCCATACAATCTCTGGAAATATTAAAGCGAATTCGCTTGCGTGCATCAATGATGTTTTTGTGCAACATAAAACACTCCAACACTTAGCTGAGAAACTTTTTGAGGTGTTTGTTGAAAGACAACATGAAATTGATCATCTTAAGCTAAAGGCGATCCATGATAAAGGTAAAATCAAACATCAAGATGACGAGATTACAGAATTGACCACGAAGTTAACCATAGTAGAAAAAGTGCTAAAGAAATGTCTGAAGCAGTTAATCATCTGAAAATTGCTTACAAAAAGGAGATGGATGCTACCCTTAGCTGCAGTGGTGTGCTTGCTCTGGAGAAGGACACACTGCAAAACGAGAAAGACACTCTAGCCCGTCGCATTAAGGAACTCAAAGAGCTTCTTAAGAAAGAGAAAGAAGAAAAACTTGAGGCTCAAGAGGAGTCTCAAAAGTATTGTGAAGAGGTCGTTGAGGCTCGAGAGCTGAAAATTAAACTTAACGAGAAGCTCGTGCAAATCGAAGCTTTAAGGAAGAAGCAAGGGGAGCTGGACGATAATGAAGTTAGAGGGAAAATTGAGGCCCAGTTGGAGGATGCTAAAGAGGATGGCCAGAATGAGATTAAGGGCATGTTTGATCCTTTGATTGTTGAATACAATGCCATGGTCATAATCCACCATGACTTGAGTTTTCTAGGAGAGCGCTACCTCGAATAGCTTGCTATGGCTTGGGACTATATCAATGAAATGAGGAAGAAATTCCTTGGCGAAGCCAATTTGGATAAGGAGAAACTGATGCGAGAGATTCTTCATGGGAATGAACCTTTAGATCTTGCCACTGTTAGGCTCCAATACTTTGATATTTTGGCATCCTCTGGCAAAGGGAAAGACATCGCTAAAGCTTCGAGGTTCGATTCCAAAGGTTCCTCTTCACTTCAACCAGCCGGCGCATCAGTTTTACTTGGCCCAGGGTAAGATCCGAGCTATGATCCGAATAGACCCCGTTACAAATCGAAGGACCTGACACCTATTTATAAAGGGAGCACTTCGGCAACAAACGAAAGTCAGTCGGATGCAGGTACCCCACTCTTTTCTCCATTACTTGAGAGGTTTTGTTCTTCATGCCCAATAGTTTTAGGCTTATTTGCATGTTCCCTCAAATCTACAGTTCCCCAGGCTCCTAGTCAAACTCATGGAAGTGGAGCCACTACGGAGCAACAACCGACACTTACTGACATTCCAGCGGCTACTGACATTCCATGGCTCGATGTTCAAGTTATTAGAGCTCTTGCTGATGAAAGGGTTGATGATCAGCCTTGAATGATGAATCCGATAATGTTATGATTACCGGCGCCTACGAACACACCGATATGTTCAGCTTGAAGGAGCGCATCGAGAAGGAGGATTTGTTGAAAAGAAAGCCAAAACCCAGCCTGTTGATGTGGACATCGATGATCCAAACCTTATCACATTGCAAGCCATTCCCATTGGTTGGTCGATTCCTATGAGTAACACTTCTCCACTTTTGAATGTGACACTGCTCCGACTCTCGCATCCAATGATATTTCTTCGAAGGGAGGTAAGAGCGGTAAGGGATCAAAGAGAGGAACATGGGAAGGCTTGAGTGGATCCACTCCCATGAAACTCAAGAGAAAGAAGAAGCATAAGAAGTAGCCGTTATGTCGGCTTAGTTTGTACATAGCTTATGTAGCTGTTTTTCTTTTTGTTGGCCATATTTATGCGGGTAAGACCCTCGCTTTTGGATAAACACTTGTACTATGATTTCTAAGTTTTATGGAAATAAAGTTCTTTGGTATTTGTTAAACTCTTATGTGAATTTGTTTAAGTAGTCGAGCTATTACTTTTCATTCAATGTACTTATAATTCGTTTCTCGTTAATTCAGATAATCATCCGTTAATTTTACTCAAGGCCTCCATGTGGTCATGGCCTCAAGTTGTACCAAACACCGGGCTCGAGCCTCGTGCTATGCTGTCGAATTCAGCGGTTCAAGTGATTATAATCCTGCCCCTAGTCTTGGGATTGAGGAGTTAGATAGTGGATGGTCGAATTCCATCCTTAGTGAATTTATACTCCTCTTGTCAATTTCAGGTCGGAGTTTATGAAATAGTGAGTGGTTGAACCGCACTCATCTATTTGTTTATACTCATATATGCACTCTAGGAATAAGAGTTTGTTGGTAGGTGGTCGGATTGCACCTAATTTGTGTTTATACTCTATTCCACACTCTTGGGACTTAGAGTTATTTCGAAAAATAGTCGAACCCTACTTTCTTTAATTGATTGATTTACCGCCAAGCCCGAGGTTTAACTTGGAGAGTGATTGATCGTGTTACGATCGCTTTTTGATTCATGTATGTCCCATCGTCTAGTGGGAATAATTTGATTATCGGATGTCAAGTCACATCCATTTCTCGTTAAGTACTCCATCCATCAGGTTGTGAGTGAGAATTATCAAATGAATGGTCGGACCACGTTCATTTTTTCAGTCCAATCGTGAACTTGTGTAATCTGCTAGCTCCAAATTCTAGGAACCTACTCGAACATGTCAATATTAGTTAGTCGAGTATCATAACTAATATGTAATACTATAACAATAACATATATAAAGCAAATTTTAAAATTTATTTGTCGAATGGAAAGAAATGACAAAAAATTTCTTATTACATATCTGGAAAATCAAATGCTAAAGCAAGTTCAAAAATTAAATACAACAGAATGAAAAAGAATAAACTAAGTGAAATAACATCGTGAATGCTCGCTATTCCACGCCCTTGGGATTGGGATTGTGACGCCATCAACAGTCGCTAGCTATAAAGTTTCTTCTCCAAGCCTTTGTTTAATGACATAGGGTCCTTCCCAAGTAGGATTCATGTGTGATGGGATAGAAAAAACCCTTTTCAAGATGAGATCGCCGATTTCAAAGGTCCTAGGTTGGATTTTAGTGTTGTAATATCGGGCGACTCGGTGTCGATGTGCAGCTGCCCTCAAATTAGCTTCTTTGTGCTTCTCATCTACCAACTCTAGAGATTCTAAAAGGAGATCTTAGTTCATTATGGAGTCGAAGTAGGTCACTCGATGATAAGGGACTTCGAGTTCGATAGGAATGATGGCTTCAGAGCCATAAGCAAAGGTGAATGGAGTTTGACCAGTCGTGGACTTTTGGGTGGTTTTGTACGCCCATAATCTTGTTGGGACTTCATCCACCCACTTGCCTTTAGCCTTCTCCAACGTTTCTTCAGAATGGACTTCATGATTTTGTTCACAGCTTAAACTTCATGATTTTGTTCACATCTTCAACTTGCCTTTAACCTTTGAATTCAGCGTTGTCAAATTACGCTCCATTATCAGTTATAATGGTTTGTGGAAGGCCAAAAAGACAGATGATGTTCCGAACAATGAATTTGATTACTTTCTTCGCGTGATCATGGTTAAAGGTTCTGCTTCGGCCCATTTGGTGAAGTAATCAGCTGCTACGATGGTTGTACTTTGCACTACTTTAAAGATCGGTAAGGAACCGATAATCTCTATGCCCCATGTGGTAAACGGTCATGGACTAATCATTTCTGTAATTTTCGTAGGCGGAGCTCTCGAAACTTTTGCATATATCTAGCACTTGTCGCATCACTTAGCATAATCAGCAGTATCTCAGTTGACAGTTGGCCAGTAATACCCATAATAGAGTATTTCTTTGCTAGGGTTTGCCCTCCAGTGTGATTACCACATTACCCTTCATGAACTTCCCTTAGAACTCATTTTATTTCATCACGAGTGATACACCAGAGCAGGGAAACGAAAAAACCCTTTCTATATATGACTCCTTCCTAAATGATATATCGTGAAGCTTTGCGGAGGATTTGTCGTCTTTCATTCCTCCGTTCGGGAAAAACTCCATGTAGTAAATAATCTTTAATCGAAGTCATCCACGACTCCTTCTCAGGCTCCGTCTCTAGTACATAGTTGATTTCCATTTGGTTTATGCTTGGAGCGACTAGTACTTTGACTGGAACCAAGCCCATTTGTTATGCATCCCTGGTTCTAGCGAACTTTGCCAATGAGTCAGCCTCTTTGTTTTGATCCCGAGGAATGTGCATGATGTTATAATACTCAAAGTCAATCAATAGCTCTTGGACTCGGATAAGGTATGGAGCGAATCATTGTCCTTTAGCCTAGTAATCTCCCTGACTTGGTATACCACTAATTGGGAAATGCAAAAGATTTTAAGAGATTTTATTCCCAGTTCTTTGGCAAGTTTGAGTCCAGCAATTAGAGCTTCATATTCGGCTTCGTTATTCATTGCACTGAAGTCAAGCTTAAAAGCGTAGCAAATTGATTGATCCTCCAGAGTTACTAGTACGACTTCGGCTCTAGAACAATAATTATTGGAGGCTCCATCCATATACATTTTCCACTGGACGGTAGGAGCTTCACTGCTCTCTGGAAGATCATCCTGTGCAGTGAACTCTACTATAAAGTCCGCTAGTGCCTGTCCCTAGATTGCTCTCCAAGGGAGAAAGGTAGTGTCAAATTGGATCAGCTTGATGTTCCACTTGAGTAACCTTTCTAGCGTCTTAGGTTGTTGTAGGACCTGTCTTAACACCTCGTCGGTATAGACGTTGATAGGATGAGCATGAAATTAAGGGTGGAGCTTTCGTGACACAATCAACAGGCAGTATGCCAATTTCTCTATCTTTAGATAGTTCCGTTCAACTCATGTTAATTGCATACTATCATAACAGATCGGTCTCAGGATTCGATTCTCCTCGCGAAGCAGTGCGACACTTATAACGTGTACCAACATGGCCAAGTAGATATACAAGTCTTCATGATCCACCAGCTTTGACATGATAGGAGGTCTCTCTAAGTGGTTCACCAGAGCTTGGAATACATCTTCATGTGCCTATGTCCATTCATAGTTCCTCTTACCTCTTCTTATCAGGTCGAAGAAAGGAATACATTTATCAGTGGCCCTAGAAATAAACCGGCTTAGGGCGGCAACCTTTCCATTTAGGCTCTGTACTTGTTTGATAGTCTTTGGCTGTGACGACCCACATTTCGGAAGGTTTAAATCAACAATAATCCATACATGTCCAACTTAAACAATCCAGAATATAGATAATCAATGCGATTAATTAAGAAAAATAAGAAAAGAAGAAGAAAACAATCACAGAATCTCATAGCGGAACGATAAAATATAATAATCAAATAAACAGTTCATGAAGCTGTTTATATTATACAATTGATTATAATTTATACAACATTTTTCAAAGTTATATATACATCAGCAATAAATAAATAATGCAGCAGACAACATGATGCAGGGATAACAATAGTAGTAATATACCAAATCTCTGTCTTCGTCCTCCAAAATAAATCTTCAATAAGCTGAAAACTCAGGGCTGACCCGAGCGTAATGAAAAGACAAAATACTCGAGTCAGGACTAAAATATTCTTACGTGAGTCTAATCGATATCGCATATAACATGAGTGCCATGGCGTCAGAGATGTTTACGGGTTTTCACATCTCCTATCCAGTGTATAACGTGCATGCAATAACTCAAGTGACGTTACGGGATTTTCCATCTCTTAAGGATCCGTCAAAATATTTATAAAATAAAATAGCTCGGAAATCAAAATAATTTGAATATTTAAAAGATAGGTTTTAAACAGTTTATATTAAAATAATTTATTTGAAAATAGTTTCAAAGTCAAACTGATTCATTTCCAAATCTTCCAATTCAAATCATTCAATTCTCGATTCACTTCAAATCGACCCAATTTCGATTTCAATTCGGATTAACTTCGATTTCAATTCTAATTCAAATCAATTTTAATTCCGATTTCAAATTAATTCGATTTCGATTTCAATTCCAATTAATTTTGATTCCAACTTGAATTAATTTAAATTCAATTCTCAATTTTAAACCATTTGAAATTATATAAATTCGAGTCGATTTCAGAATATCAATTTAAATCATTTAAATCAAATTCAACTTCAACGTTCAATTTAAGGTTCAAATCTTCAAAATAATTCAACTTCGAGCCTAAATTTGAAATATCCACTTAAATTGCTTTTACTTAGCCATATTACATAGTTCGAATAAAAATTTAAATCTTTTAAAAACAAATCAATTTCCGAAATTCAAATCATATTTCAATTATAACTTCAAAATCTCAAATTACATTTTTAAACAATTTCGTTTAACAAATTTTAATTCCACATTTTTAGCTCAGATTCGAAAAATCATTCAGTTTCAATAGGTTCGAATTTTTTATTTCTTTAAATCAAAATCATTTAAATAATTTCAAATCAAAAATTTAAAATCATTTAATTTAACCAATCCGGTGTCCGTATATAATTTTCTATCATATGGCCAAGTGAATCAATTATTTCAATTTAATTCAAAGATGGATATATATAATTTCAACCCAAAATAATTGTCATAGGTATATATAATTTCAACCTATTTCTTAATTTATTCGAAATAATTCAATTTACAGTTTTATATACTGTAAATAATATACAGGATGATACAGGATATATAAAAATAAATAGACATCCAAATCATCCAAAATATCAACACATAGAATCCATCGCAATCAATCATCCAAATAGTCAATATAATTCACAACAATTTCATAGTTTTTAATATCTCCATTTTACTGGCAATTAAATTCCAATTTCAAATTTAACTGTCAATTTTAATTTTAACAGTTATTTCAAATGACAATTTAGATGATAATTAAAATTATCAAACAATAATTAATAAATTTATATCTATTAATAATTTCAAATTTAACTAGCATAAAAATATTCTAGTACTTATAAGCATTATAAAACACTCACCTTTTATTTAAAACCAAAAATATTTCAGGTTCAAATAAATGCCACTTCGATTCGACACCAAAGCCCTCATCGATACGATTCCAACGTTGCTTGTTTCGTCCAATTTCGACCTCGTATGAAGAAGATATACGTTTTTGAAGATTAAATATAATTTATATAAATAAATTTTCTTTTTTTTAAACCTTCGTAAAATCATGGCCGTTCAATCCTGGATCTACAATCTTGGTCGTTCTTTGCTTCACCTCCGTTCGTTCCAGAAGTATACGAAACCCACAACGTCGATCATCTACAACTCGATGCCGCTCTCCTTTCAAGCCCCCAGAAGTCGATCAGCTACCACCGAGCGATGCCTCGCGCCCAGGGGCACCCACGGCCAAAGGCTGGCCCTCCAACTCATCGCCAGCGACGAGAAAAGCACTTCGAACGGCAGCCAAAATGCGACCGTCTCTCTCCCTCCTCGCTGCACCATTTATGATCGCAACCGTTGATCTGGAAGAGATCGACGAGCTCTTCGTTTTTCTAGTTGGAAGATTTGTCTAATTGCGCATGGATTGGAAGAAAAATGAGGGGAACGGTGGAAGTTTTCGGACATTGGAATAAAGGAGGCGGCAGCCGGAATAAAACTAGGGTGAGGGTTGAGTGTGTATGCGTATATATACGTGAATATATAATATTTTAATATTATATTGACTATTCATGCGAAATTTTGGACGAACTCCAGGCGAAGCATGTCGCCTGGCGTTTATAATATTTTACCCTATTCCAAACTCAATGAAACATGTTTCAAAGCCTAATTCGATTGTATGTGGAAGATAGCTTTTCGAATCGAATTAAAATATTAAATTTACGATATTAAATTCAACGCGTTTCTATCCCGTACAACCGAACAGTAACTCCAATCGCTACGAAATTTGAAATCCGTTAGAAATACACAATTATGGATCCAATGGAACTGGTTTTGTCGAATTTTGAGAATGTGCCCCGGAAGGCTATTTTATCGCATCGATTAAATCGAGCGATTTTCAAAATCGACGAAATTGCTTGAAATCCAAATTTTAAAAGCTTACTAACTCAATTATAATCCAAATAGAATTTATATTGATATTAAAAACCATTTCGATTCATATTAAATCACAAATTCAATTATTTACACTATTCCAATATTAAATTTCACTACTAAATTAATATATATAGTTTCAAAACATGACTATTCACGCACCATTTATGAATGGCATCCAAAACATGACCCTCTCTCTCCCTCCTCACTGCACCATTTACGATCGTAGCGGTTGATCTGGTAGAGCTCGACGAGCTCTTCGTTTTTCTAGTTGGAAGATTTGTCTAATTGCGCGTGGATTGCAAGAAAAATGAGGGGAAAGGGTGGAAGTTTTCGGCCATTAGAATAAAGGAGGCGGCGGCTGGAATAAAACTAGGGTTAGTGTTGAGTGTGTATGCGTATATATAAGTGAATATATAATATTTTAATATTATTTTGACTATTCACGCGAAATTTTGGACGAACTCCAAACGAAGCGTGCCTCCTGACATTTATAATGTTTTACCCCTATTCCGAACTTAGTGGAATATGTTTCAAATCCTAATTCGATCGTATGTGGAAGATAACTTTTCGAATTGAATTAAAATATTAAATTTTCGATATTAAATTCAACGCATTTATATCCCGTACGACCGAACGGTAACTCTAATCGCTACAAAATTTGAAATCCGATAATAATACTCTATTACGGATCCAATGGAACTGGTTTCATCGAATCCTGAGACCGTGCCTCGGAAGGTTATCTTATCGTGTCAATTAAATCGAGCAATTTTCAAAATCTACGAAATTACCTGAAATCCAAATTTTAAAAACTTACTAACCCAATTATAATCCAAATAGAATTTATATCGATATTAGAAACCTTTTCGATTCATATTAAATCACAAATTCAATTATTTACACTATTCCAATATTAAATTTCACTACTAAATTAATATATATAGTTTCAAAAATTTAATTTATCGACTTTTAATTCCATTCAAAAATCCACTATCATCACTCTAATTCAAATAGAGTTTAAATCAACTTAAGAAATCATTTCCATTCACATTTAACTCTAGATTCACATATTTACCCAATTTAAAATATTAAATTTACTATTTATCAAATTCAATTAATCGCTATATTTGAAATTTTAACCCATTTCACTAAGTCAACAAAAATCTCCATATTCAAAATAAATTAATATTTCAAATTCAACATTTAAAAATAAAATAAACATTCAAAACCAAACGACCAAAATTTCAGGTCATTACATTCCTCCCCTCTTAAAAGAATTCCGTCCGCGAAATTACCAAGGTAGGAAAAATGCTCCAAACCCAATTTTCAAAACCATTTGGTTAAAATTCTGCTGTTACCATTTCCTAAGTCCTTTAGATTCACCCAAAACCACAAATTTATATTTATTCATCAAATTCCATTATTTCAAACTATAATATCAAATAAATTTAGTTAACAAAATTTTCCAAAAAAATTTCTAACTCCCTAAATTTTCGAAATTTTTTGATAGTCTTCCCTATACGGTGAGCCTTTTACAATATTACAAATATGATAAATATAATATACATCGACCCACATGGTCGGAAACACAATATATATCAATATTTATCTCATTTTCACTTTTAATGCATAAGCGTACCTTATATTAGCGTTATTAAGGTGGTGGTAACGCATCATAGCCATGACCACCCACCGCATCCATCCATCCCATATCGAGTCAAAGGGAGGATATCCTAAATCAAGGTGCACCAACTGAAACCAACAAAAAGAGTAATAATATGGACCGAGTGTAATGACCCAAGATTTTAGGAATTTATCCTGAAAAATATAAATGAATTTAAAATAATTTTTAAATAAATTTTAAAGGAGGAATTGATATAGCTTGATAGTGTATCAGTGTGTGTACATGAGTGCACAGGAAATGCACATGAATATAAGCTAAAACCCTGAACTCCAAGAATACATACATATTGATGTGTATAGAAATATATATATATATATATATATATATGTATGTAGATTAAATTCTTAAAAGTAGTATGCATAAGTAAATGTATATATGAGTGCTACTGAATAATTTGAGTGTACATGTGCATATGTGTGTGTGTCAGTATAGAATGATGTAGGGATATATAGGAGGGTATACTAATTATTTCAGAAAGACTTATATACAAATATATATGTGTTAATAAAATACTAGAGTTTAAACTAGTGAAATAAAATATACAGACACATTTTAATATAAGCAGAAATGAAAAGAATGGAGATATAAAAAGGAATAATTCTCTTATAAATAAATGAAGGAAGTACATACCATTTGCATGAAAGCTAAAAATAGAAAAGAGTATTTAATAAATAACAAAACCAAGTCACATTTTTATCATGATTGTAGACAAGGGGGAAAAGTATTTTCTGAAAAGCAAAATTTCTGAAAGAAAAATGTAACCACTTTTCTCTTCACCCAAATTAAGCCGGGAAGGGGTAAAACTTTGGGTTTAAAATGCAGATAACATGATTTTTCTGGTGGGCAAAAATGGCTTTAGCCAATACCCAAAACCCTAAGAAAGACTCTGTATATATACAAGTATATGCAGTAGCCTCCTCTTCTCCTCAGAAAAGAATTTTGAAAAAAAAAGAAAAGAAAAACAATACCACAGAAATCATAAGACAAGGGAAGAAAGAGAGCTTGAGGATAAGAGCAGGAGTTCATCAATTAATTAAGGAAACAAAGGAGAGAGCTAGGTGAGAAAACTCACTCAAAAATCTAAGGCAATAAGTCCTAATGTAGGCAGCCAGTTAAAAGTATTTTCTTAAAAGAGTATTTTCATATATGAATGTTTATCTGTGAATTTAAATCTGAAAATGTTTTGATTTTCTTTGATTGATTACTTGTTTTATTATAACAAAGTTTCATGTGTTGTTGGTATACATATCTGGTTTATACACTCAGATCTCTGATATGTTAATGTTTAGGGATATAAACAAATACCCAGAAAATAAAATGTTGAGAATAGGCAAGTAGTATTGGTTTTGGCTCAACCCAGAAAGATGTAAATAATGTTGAGCTGCAATATACTCATGTATAAGTGCTGAGGCTTGAAATAGAAAGGAATTAGGGGTGCAATAGGGTTGCCTATGTGCTGATGCTCCTGATTCAATAAAATGCATAGCAAACAAAATTTTGTGATTCAGTGAAACCAGATTATTCTGAGTTTAACTCAAGCACAAATGGTTGCAAAAAGAAAAACTCCCCCAGAAGCCATAAACCAATGTTAGCTGCCTAAACTCCTTTAAAGAAAAATATACCAGGATGAATATCTATATATATATATATACAGAACCTTATTTTGTAGTCACCAATGGTTGTTTGCTTGTTGTTTCTGTATGGTCATGAATAATATGAGATACCATGATATAGATGTTTTCAGTTAATGGATCACTGAATGGTTTTGTCATGAACAATCAAAAGGGGTTATTATTAACTAAAACCTGATTAGGAAATTGGGGTCAAGAACACTGCAGGAATGACTTGTGTGCTTGAGTAACATAAGTTGACACATGGCTTGTTTAAGTCCTGAGATCTTTGTGTAATGGAGTGAATTAGTTCATTACAGTGTGTCCCTTGATTCATAAATATTGCAGATGAGACCAAGGATAGATAAATATACCAAGGAAATAATACTTGAGCAGATGAGAAAACTAGAGTTTTTCCCAGATTTGAAATATGAGAATTGAATAAGTGATTTAACTCATATTAGTTATTTTCCTGTTTGGTATGAATGATTGTTTGTCTATGATTGAGTTGTATGCTTGAATGTATGTGCCATATTCATATGTGTAGTCTCTGGAAAGAAAGTTAAAGTGTGCACATGCACAATGACACAGAGCATGCACACAAGTATTTACCTGATTCCAAAGGACAGAACCTTATGTATTTGTACTTAACTTGATTTTAACCTAATTAACAAATTGCTTTTGTGAATTTTCTCATACCAGACATGTGTCTGACCCTAGTGTGCTAATGGCATCTGGGGTGTCTCATTTAAAATGAGGCAGTTTCAAATGCTTTTTCAGGGATTGCAGCAACTAAGTAGGAGTAGGAGCAAGGCCTTGAGAAGAAGATATAGCATGCTAAACTTAGTTAGATAAGAGCCTAAATGTTGAAATCTGCATGTATTGATAACTTAAATTGCTACTTGTACTAAGTGTTGAATATTGGAGGGATATTTTGTTAAGTATTTTGTTAAGAATTTGACTTGTATCTGGAATCTATGAACCTAGTTAAATTTCTGATATGTTTAAAAGTTAATCGAAATCTTGTAAGTGGATTTAGCAAGAACACCATGTTAAAATTGAATGATTACCTTTTTTTTAAATGCATTAGTAAATCATGAATCTTTGGAAAGGATTTAAGTTTTGGAAAATCAGGATAGTTGATTTTTCAGAAAATTAAATGGTTTTATTTTCTACTATGGCATATGTATACAAAAGAAATAGGCATAGGTTGAATGTTTTTATTTGGCTGCAAGGTTTCCATAATTAAACTTGTTCCATACAAATGTTTCCTGTCCTATTTTTAATTAAAGAAAGGATCTGTAATAAGGTAGATGGAAGCCAGATTCAAATAGTTGCAGATATATATGCACATAAATATGTTTAGTGCAAACATTACCACATATTTTTTCTTTGCACTTGTAATAGGAATCTGAATTTCACTCAGATTTTAACCAAATGCATTTTAAATGCCAGACAGATCTTATAAGAAGAAATACAAACCTGAATAATGATAAACACTTCTATCATCCTCAAAACCCAAGAACCAGACTCTTAACTCATATCAATCCTGAAGCCTTCCAGGTTAATAGGTATGGGTTTCAAAAATAATTAAGTAAGAATTATTGTTTTGTATGATGGAATATAGGCAAAAAAAAAATAAAGTATATATATATATATATGCTGATATAGGTAGATAATAGATTGCAAACTGTACAGGAGAAAAATGAAAAACAAAAATTGTGTTTGAACCAACCAGCATAGTACTCGAACTCGTGATCTCTTGTGTATAAGTTAGGCGCGTTTCCATTACGCCTAGATGTTGCTTGTGTTCACTTAGGATCCACTTCTTTTTAGCTTGATTTTGTCACTATTCAGAGCTTAACACAAACATCTATATTAAAAGCTTGTTTACTACTGATTATTACTTGATCACTTCTTAGTTAGTATAAACAGACTAATGTGTATGTCTCCAGTGGATTGTTTGGTCAAAAAAAAATAAAAAATAAATTAGCAATCCAACATCCTCTTGTTTTCCAGAACTCTGATTCAAACAAGAGAGGCATATACATCCTCACATGTATGTGCTTATCTTTGTGAATGTACTGATATATTTATATTGGTTGATTATTGTGATCCTGGATATATTTTGGTTTATTGGAGAAAGATATTGACCCTGAGAATTATATTTGCAATGGATGATATATCTATATATTTATATATCCTCTTTACCTTAAAAAAAAATTCCTTATGAAATTAGAGTAGAAATAGGAGGGTCATTTCAGTTGGTATCAGAGCTATGTTATTTAACATAGAAGAAGTAAGGATCAAGTTCTTAGATAGAAATAAAATTAAAAGGAACTAAATATATATAACAATGTGCTCAGTGTGAAAAAAAAACACTGAAATAATAAAATTACTAATCAAACTAACCAGCTATGTAAATTATTATTAGCAAACTATGGTAGGGAGACCACCAAATCAGGGAGCAGGATCTTCCCATGCACCACCAATGGTCAATCTGCAAGACTTAGTGAGAGCATTTAGGGATGGGGCAGGACAAAGGCAAGAAAATCCCTATGAAGAACTCTCAAAATTACTTAAAACATATACTCATTTAGGAGGCAAAAGCTTTGAAGGGACAGAGAGTGTCATGGAAATTCAAACATGGTTGAGAACATTGGAAAGAATTTTCAATGACATGCAACTTGATGATCAAAGAAAGAGGCAAGTGGCTTCAAGACAGCTAAAAGGAGTAGCTTTAGGCTGGTGGGAAGTAATCATTGCAGGAAGGAATGAGAATGAAATCACTTGGAATCAATTCAAAGAGATGTTGGAAGCAAGGTTTGTACCAGCATCAGCAAAGACTACCTTGCTAGAAGAATTCATTAGACTTAGACAAGGAACCATGACTGTCACAGAATACACTCAAAAGTTTGAGGGGCTTTCCACATATGGAGCAATGCTTGTGGCAGATGAGGCATCTAAAAATGATAGGTACATAAAAGGTTTGAACCCAGGACTTAGCAGAGCCATGTTACCCTATGCAGACAAGACTTTTGACCATGTGATAGACTTAGCTTTGAGGTTGGAACAGCATGACAAGGAAAGGGAGAAGTTCAGAAATTTTAAGAGCAATAATAACAAGAAAGGTAAGGGGAGGTATCACCCTTATGATAAGAAGAAAGAAGAGGCTAGTAACAAAAGCACTGGAGATGACAAAGCTAAGGAAAACAAGAAGAAAATTGTGTGCCATCAGTGTGGAAAGGAAGGGCATATCAAACCAAGATGTCCAGAATTGAAAGGAGGAGCTTTCAAATGCTATCTATGTGGGAAAGAGGGGCATATGAAGAGGAATTGTCCTGAGTATAAACAGCAAGGCAAATTGGCAAATTTGGAAGGAAAAGGCAAAGCCACAGTGGAAAGTAACACTGTAAACCATAGCCAAGTGGAAGGTACATTACTTATTTGTACCATACCCATAACAGTAGTGTATGATACTGGGGCAACTCACTCTTTAATTTCTTATGAACTGGTTAGAATGCTAAAACTGAATTGCATATTGGTTGAAACCCCATTGCATATACAAAGTCCATTGGGGAGTTCTAGTGTTTTAAATATGATTTGTGTGGATGTGGAATTAAACATAGGAGGAAATATTTTTATTTCCAATTTATATGTTTTGAATTACCCAAATATAGGTGTTATATTGGGGGTAGACTGGTTAAAGCAATTTAAAGCCATAATTAATTTAGACTCATCCACCATATCATTGCAAAATTCTAGAGGCCAGAGAATCACAGTTTTATGTGAGGTAGCTAAGGAAGGAAAACTATATCACTTAGTTGACTCAGAAAAAGATTTCAGTGAACTAACCATTGAAGAAATTCCCATAGTCAATGAATATTTGGATGTGTTTGGTGAGGTCAAGGGTATTCCACACCATAGACCAGTAGAATTCCAGATCAATCTAGTTCCAGGAGCAAGCCCAGTGATTAAAAAGCCAACTAGAATGGGGCCAAATGAACTAAAAGAATTAAAGAAACAGTTAGAAGAATTGGAAGAAAAGGGTTTTATAAGACCAAGTAATTCTTGCTGGGGAGCACCAGTGGTATTTGTTAAGAAGCAAGATGGCTCCTTAAGACTCTGCATAGATTATAGAGAATTAAACAAAGTAACTATTAAAAATAAATACCCATTGCCAAGAATAGATGATCTTTTTGATCAATTAGCAGGGGCAAAAGTATTTTCTAGACTAGACTTAGCATCTGGTTTTCATCAAATGAAGGTGGAAGAATCAAGCATCAAGTACACTGCCTTTAACACTAGGTATGGGTTGTATGAATTTTTGGTTATGCCATTTGGCTTGACCAATGCACCATCTTACTTTGTAGATTTAATGAACAGAACCTTTAGAGATTGTTTAGACAAGTTTGTGCTTATTTTCATAGATGACATTTTGATTTATTCCAAGACAGTGGAAGAACATAAGCATCATTTGCACCTGGTTTTGTCTAGATTAAGGGAAAAAGATTTAAAGGCAAAATTTTCAAAATGTGTGTTTTGGAAAGAGGAAGTACATTTTCTTGGCCATGTTATATCTGCCAAAGGAATTTCTGTGAACCCCAATAAAGTAGTGGCTATTCAAGCATGGAAGAGGCCAAGCACTGTGAGTGAAGTGAGGTCATTTATGGGGATGGCAGGGTATTATAGAAGGTTTATAAAAGATTTTTCAAAAATTTCTACACCACTCACTAACCTAACAAGGAAGAACCAAGCTTTTGTTTGGTCAGAAAAATGTGAAAAGTCTTTTGAACAATTGAAGGAGGCATTGGTGAATGCTCCAATTCTAAAGGTACCACATGGAAATGAAGAATTAGTGGTATACACTGATGCTAGTGGATTTGGCTTGGGTGCAGTGTTGATGCAACAAGGCCAAGTCATTGCATATGCATCCAGACAACTTAAACCCCATGAAGTAAGGTATGCCACACATGATCTCGAATTAGCAGCTGTGATATATGCTTTAAAACTTTGGAGACATTATTTATTAGGCACAAAGTTTGAACTCTACACTGACCACAAGTCTCTAAAATATTTATTTTCACAAAAAGATTTGAACATGAGGCAACATAGATGGGTGGAGTTCTTAGCTGCCTATGATTTTGACATACTCTATACACCAGGCAAAGCAAACAAAGTTGCAGATGCTCTAAGTAGACAGCATGCTAAATTGGCTATGATGATGATAGCAGAATTTAAAGATTTGTCTTTGCTAACTGAGTTAGAGATTGAGGAGAATGGTTGTGTGCAGATGCATGGTGCACAAGAAGATAAAGGGAAGTTAAGCTTAATGACACTTCAACCAGATTTAATTCTGAAGGTAGGAAAAATGCAAGAACAAGATGCTCACTTATTAGAGAAGAGAATGCTCCTCTCAAGAGGGGAGGAAGTAATGAAACACCACATTGATAAAGATGGTTATGTGAGATACCAGAATAGGATGTGTGTACCAGAGGACATAGAATTGAAGAGGGAGATATTGAATGAATATCACAGGAGTAAATACTCCATACACCCAGGTAACACAAAAATGTATCAAAATTTGAAAAGAGACTTCTGGTGGAAGGGGATGAAATCTGATATAGCCAAGTACATTGCCAAATGTATGACTTGCCAACAAGTCAAGGCTGAAACTCAAAGACCATCAGGGTTGATGCAACCTCTTAGTGTACCACAGTGGAAGTGGGAAGACATATCTATGGACTTCATAGATGGACTGCCTAGATCTAAGAGAGGTAATACAAGCATATGGGTGATAGTGGATAGGCTAACCAAGGTAGCACACTTCATCCCAGTCAAGTCAGAAAGAACTGCACCAAAACTAGCTCAAATTTTTATAAAAGAAGTGGTAAGGTTACATGGCATTCCCAAAACCATTGTGAGTGATAGGGATACCATCTTCACTTCAAAATTCTGGAGAAGCTTTCAAGAAGCAATGGGAAGTGAACTATGTTTAAGTACTGCCTACCATCCTCAATCAGATGGGCAGACTGAGGTGGTAAACAAAGTTTTGGAGGACATGTTAAGGGCATGTATACTGGATTTTGGGGGCAACTGGGAAGATTATCTTCATCTAGTTGAATTTACATACAACAACAGCTACCAAAGCACCATAGGAATGGCTCCATTTGAAGCCTTATATGGTAAACCCTGCTTGTCACCTGTTTGCTGGGTAGAAGCAGGAGAAAGGTCTATTTTAGGACCTGAGTACATACAAGAAACCAAGGAGAAAATTGAGTTGATAAGAAGAAGAATGACAGCAGCTCAAGATAGGCAAAAGAAATTTGCAGACATGAGAAGGAGGCAGGTAGAATATGAAGTGGGAAATTTTGTTTTCATCAAAATCTCACCCATGAAAAATGTGCTGAGGTTTGGAAAACAAGGCAAATTAACCCCAAGATATATTGGACCATACAAAATTCTGGAGAGAATTGGTCCCTTGGCATATAGGTTGGAATTACCAGAAAACATGCAAGGTATACATGATGTTTTTCATGTATCACAATTGAGAAGGTGGGTCCATGACAAGGCAGAAATTCTTGAAACCCCAACCCAAGTGCAGATAAATCCTAATTTGATTTATGAAAAGGATCCAGTGGGAATTTTGGCAAAAGATGTGAAGAAGTTGAGGAATAAATCTCTAAAACTTGTGAAGGTACAGTGGAGTCTAGATCCTAGTGATTGCACATGGGAATTAGAAGACAAGGTTAGGATGAATTATCCTAAGCTATTTTCAGATTAAGGTAATTCTGATCTTTGATTGTTTTCTTTATTTTGGATGAATATATTTTTAGTTAGTATAGAACTAAGAATCTATTTAGTAGAGAATATACTTGTTCTCTGAATTAAGTTTAAAATTTATTTTAAGCTTAGGAAAATTGTGGGACACAATTTCTAAAAGGAGGGGTGTATGTAATGACCCAAGATTTTAGGAATTTATCCTGAAAAATATAAATGAATTTAAAATAATTTTTAAATAAATTTTAAAGGAGGAATTGATATAGCTTGATAGTGTATCAGTGTGTGTACATGAGTGCACAGGAAATGCACATGAATATAAGCTAAAACCCTGAACTCCAAGAATACATACATATTGATGTGTATAGAAATATATATATATATATATATGTAGATTAAATTCTTAAAAGTAGTATGCATAAGTAAATGTATATATGAGTGCTACTGAATAATTTGAGTGTACATGTGCATATGTGTGTGTGTCAGTATAGAATGATGTAGGGATATATAGGAGGGTATACTAATTATTTCAGAAAGACTTATATACAAATATATATGTGTTAATAAAATACTAGAGTTTAAACTAGTGAAATAAAATATACAGACACATTTTAATATAAGCAGAAATGAAAAGAATGGAGATATAAAAAGGAATAATTCTCTTATAAATAAATGAAGGAAGTACATACCATTTGCATGAAAGCTAAAAATAGAAAAGAGTATTTAATAAATAACAAAACCAAGTCACATTTTTAGCATGATTGTAGACAAGGGGGAAAAGTATTTTCTGAAAAGCAAAATTTCTGAAAGAAAAATGTAACCACTTTTCTCTTCACCCAAATTAAGCCGGGAAGGGGTAAAACTTTGGGTTTAAAATGCAGATAACATGATTTTTCTGGTGGGCAAAAATGGCTTTAGCCAATACCCAAAACCCTAAGAAAGACTCTGTGTATATACAAGTATATGCAGCAGCCTCCTCTTCTCCTCAGAAAAGAATTTTGAAAAAAAAAGAAAAGAAAAACAATACCACAGAAATCATAAGACAAGGGAAGAAAGAGAGCTTGAGGATAAGAGCAGGAGTTCATCAATTAATTAAGGAAACAAAGGAGAGAGCTAGGTGAGAAAACTCACTCAAAAATCTAAGGCAATAAGTCCTAATGTAGGCAGCCAGTTAAAAGTATTTTCTTAAAAGAGTATTTTCATATATGAATGTTTATCTGTGAATTTAAATCTGAAAATGTTTTGATTTTCTTTGATTGATTACTTGTTTTATTATAACAAAGTTTCATGTGTTGTTGGTATACATATCTGGTTTATACACTCAGATCTCTGATATGTTAATGTTTAGGGATATAAACAAATACCCAGAAAATAAAATGTTGAGAATAGGCAAGTAGTATTGGTTTTGGCTCAACCCAGAAAGATGTAAATAATGTTGAGCTGCAATATACTCATGTATAAGTGCTGAGGCTTGAAATAGAAAGGAATTAGGGGTGCAATAGGGTTGCCTATGTGCTGATGCTCCTGATTCAATAAAATGCATAGCAAACAAAATTTTGTGATTCAGTGAAACCAGATTATTCTGAGTTTAACTCAAGCACAAATGGTTGCAAAAAGAAAAACTCCCCCAGAAGCCATAAACCAATGTTAGCTGCCTAAACTCCTTTAAAGAAAAATATACCAGGATGAATATCTATATATATATATACAGAACCTTATTTTGTAGTCACCAATGGTTGTTTGCTTGTTGTTTCTGTATGGTCATGAATAATATGAGATACCATGATATAGATGTTTTCAGTTAATGGATCACTGAATGGTTTTGTCATGAACAATCAAAAGGGGTTATTATTAACTAAAACCTGATTAGGAAATTGGGGTCAAGAACACTGCAGGAATGACTTGTGTGCTTGAGTAACATAAGTTGACACATGGCTTGTTTAAGTCCTGAGATCTTTGTGTAATGGAGTGAATTAGTTCATTACAGTGTGTCCCTTGATTCATAAATATTGCAGATGAGACCAAGGATAGATAAATATACCAAGGAAATAATACTTGAGCAGATGAGAAAACTAGAGTTTTTCCCAGATTTGAAATATGAGAATTGAATAAGTGATTTAACTCATATTAGTTATTTTCCTGTTTGGTATGAATGATTGTTTGTCTATGATTGAGTTGTATGCTTGAATGTATGTGCCATATTCATATGTGTAGTCTCTGGAAAGAAAGTTAAAGTGTGCACATGCACAATGACACAGAGCATGCACACAAGTATTTACCTGATTCCAAAGGACAGAACCTTATGTATTTGTACTTAACTTGATTTTAACCTAATTAACAAATTGCTTTTGTGAATTTTCTCATACCAGACATGTGTCTGACCCTAGTGTGCTAATGGCATCTGGGGTGTCTCATTTAAAATGAGGCAGTTTCAAATGCTTTTTCAGGGATTGCAGCAACTAAGTAGGAGTAGGAGCAAGGCCTTGAGAAGAAGATATAGCATGCTAAATTTAGTTAGATAAGAGCCTAAATGTTGAAATCTGCATGTATTGATAACTTAAATTGCTACTTGTACTAAGTGTTGAATATTGGAGGGATATTTTGTTAAGTATTTTGTTAAGAATTTGACTTGTATCTGGAATCTATGAACCTAGTTAAATTTCTGATATGTTTAAAAGTTAATCGAAATCTTGTAAGTGGATTTAGCAAGAACACCATGTTAAAATTGAATGATTACCTTTTTTTTAAATGCATTAGTAAATCATGAATCTTTGGAAAGGATTTAAGTTTTGGAAAATCAGGATAGTTGATTTTTCAGAAAATTAAATGGTTTTATTTTCTACTATGGCATATGTATACAAAAGAAATAGGCATAGGTTGAATGTTTTTATTTGGCTGCAAGGTTTCCATAATTAAACTTGTTCCATACAAATGTTTCCTGTCCTATTTTTAATTAAAGAAAGGATCTGTAATAAGGTAGATGGAAGCCAGATTCAAATAGTTGCAGATATATATGCACATAAATATGTTTAGTGCAAACATTACCACATATTTTTTCTTTGCACTTGTAATAGGAATCTGAATTTCACTCAGATTTTAACCAAATGCATTTTAAATGCCAGATAGATCTTATAAGAAGAAATACAAACCTGAATAATGATAAACACTTCTATCATCCTCAAAACCCAAGAACCAGACTCTTAACTCATATCAATCCTGAAGCCTTCCAGGTTAATAGGGATGGGTTTCAAAAATAATTAAGTAAGAATTATTGTTTTGTATGATGGAATATAGGCAAAAATAAAAATAAAGTATATATATATATATGCTGATATAGGTAGATAATAGATTGCAAACTGTACAGGAGAAAAATGAAAAACAAAAATTGTGTTTGAACCAACCAGCATAGTACTCGAACTCGTGATCTCTTGTGTATAAGTTAGGCGCGTTTCCATTACGCCTAGATGTTGCTTGTGTTCACTTAGGATCCACTTCTTTTTAGCTTGATTTTGTCACTATTCAGAGCTTAACACAAACATCTATATTAAAAGCTTGTTTACTACTGATTATTACTTGATCACTTCTTAGTTAGTATAAACAGACTAATGTGTATGTCTCCAGTGGATTGTTTGGTCAAAATAAAAATAAAAATAAATTAGCAATCCAACATCCTCTTGTTTTCCAGAACTCTGATTCAAACAAGAGAGGCATATACATCCTCACATGTATGTGCTTATCTTTGTGAATGTACTGATATATTTATATTTGTTGATTATTGTGATCCTGGATATATTTTGGTTTATTGGAGAAAGATATTGACCCTGAGAATTATATTTGCAATGGATGATATATCTATATATTTATATATCCTCTTTACCTTAAAAAAAAATTCCTTATGAAATTAGAGTAGAAATAGGAGGGTCATTTCACCGAGTCCAAGAAAATCAAAGAACGGATGTCCGCTCGGGGTAATTAGCCCACTTGGCCCTGTCAAGCCTTCCTGTTTTAATCATTTCAAATTGGCACAAGTGCCGGGGTCTATCCATCATCTTTCTCTTTCTTCAAATCCAGCAAACGATGCCAAATCCAACCACTTCATTCTGGAGTCTACTCCACGTACACAGTTGTTAAAGTGGTTCCAATATTGACAAAGAGTATGCCAACAAGAGGCCCCGATCTCTTTAACAACCAAACGTCGTTTTACACATCGGTTGGTTATTTTACATTTCGAGAACAGTTCATACTTGATATCAAAATATCATATTCGCTTCAAAAAATCAAATCCATTTCAAAATTATCATATTTACTCAAAATATACTATTTCAATTCAAAATCATGTTTGCCTTAATATCTCGATTTTAGTTCCAATTCAAAATTTCTTCGAATTTCCATTTGGGTTATAACTTCATAATCCAATTCGTATTTAAATCCATGTTTTAAATATAAACATTCCAACCTTGACCAGTTTGAATTTTTAGAAAATAGTTTAAATAGTTTAAATTAATTTAAAAAGTTAAAATAGTTTAATATAAAATAGTTTGAGCATTAAAAATGGTTTATAAAATAAAATAGCTTGGAAATCAAAATAATTTGAATATTTAAAAGATAGGTTTTAAACAGTTTATATTAAAATATTTTTTTTGAAAATAGTTTCAAAGTCAAACTGATTCAATTCCAAATCTTCCAATTCAAATCATTTAATTCTCAATTCACTTCAAGTCGACCCAATTTCGATTTCAATTCTGATTAACTTCGATTTCAATTCCAATTTAAATCAATTTTAATTCTGATTTCAAATTAATTCAGTTTCGATTTCAATTCCAATTAATTTCAATTTCGATTCCAACTTGAATTAATTTCAATTCAATTCTCAATTTTAAACCATTTCAAATTATATAAATTCGAGTCGATTTCAGAATATCAATTTAAATCATTTAAATCAAATTCAACTTCAATGTTCAATTTAGGGTTCAAATCTTCAAAATAATTCAACTTCGAGCCCAAATTTTAAATATCCATTTAAATTGCTTTTACTTAGCCATATTACAAAGTTCTAATAAAAGGTCAAATCTTTTAAAACAAATCAATTTCCGAAATTCAAATCATATTTCAATTATAACTTCAAAAATCTAAAATTTCATTTTTAAACAATTTTGTTTAACAAATTTTAATTCCACATTTTTTGCTCAAGTTTGAAAATAATTTGATTTCCATAGATTCAATTTTTTTATTTCTTTAAATCAAAATAATTTAAATAATTTAAAATCAAAAATTTAAAATCATTTAATTTAACCAATCCGATGTCCGTGTATAATTTTCTATCCTATGGCCAAGTGAATTAGTTATTTCAATTTAATTCAGGGATGAATATATATCATTTCAACCCAAAATAATTGTCATAGGTATATATCATTTCAACCCAAAATAATTGTCATAGATATATTCCCTTTCAACCTATTTCTTAATTTATTCGAAATAATTCAATTTACAGTTTTATATACTGTACATGATGATACATGATATATCAAAATAAATAGACAACCCAATCATCCAAAATATCAACTAATAGCATCCATCATAATCAATCATCCAAACGGTCAATATAATTCACAACAATTTCATAGTTATTAATATCGGTATTTTACTGGCAATTAAATTCCAATTTCAAATTTAACTGTCAATTTTAATTTTAACATTTAATTCAAATGACAATTTAGATGACAATTTAATTTATCAAACAACAACCAACAAATTTATATCACTTCATAATTTCAAATTTAACTAGCGTAAAAATATTCTAGTATGTGAGCGTTATAAAACACTCACCTTTTATTTGAAAATGAAAATATTTCAGCTTCAAATAAACGCCACTTTGATTCCACGCCAAAGCCCTTGTTGATACGATTCCAACGCCGCTTGTTTCATCCAATTTTGACCTCGTATGAAGAAGATATATGTTTTTAAAGATTGAATATAATTTATATAAATAATTTTTTGAAACCTTCGAAAAATCATGGCCATTCAATCCTGGATCTGCAATCTTGGCCGTTCTCTGCTTCACCACCGTTCGTTCCAGAAGTATACGAAACCTACAACTTCAATCATCTATAACTCGATGTCGCTCCCCTTTCAAGCCACCAGAAGTCGATCAGCTACCACCGAGCGATGCCTCGCACCCACGCGCACCTACGGCTAGAAGCCGGTCCTCCACCTCGTCGCCAGCGACGAGAAAAGCGCTTCGAATGGCATCCAAAACATGACCCTCTCTCTCCCTCCTCACTGCACCATTTACGATCGTAGCGGTTGATCTGGTAGAGCTCGACGAGCTCTTCGTTTTTCTAGTTGGAAGATTTGTCTAATTGCGCGTGGATTGCAAGAAAAATGAGGGGAAAGGGTGGAAGTTTTCGGCCATTGGAATAAAGGAGGCGGCGGCTGGAATAAAACTAGGGTTAGTGTTGAGTGTGTATGCGTATATATAAGTGAATATATAATATTTTAATATTATTTTGACTATTCACGCGAAATTTTGGACGAACTCCAAACGAAGCGTGCCTCCTGACATTTATAATGTTTTACCCCTATTCCGAACTCAGTGGAATATGTTTCAAATCCTAATTCGATCGTATGTGGAAGATAACTTTTCGAATTGAATTAAAATATTAAATTTTCGATATTAAATTCAACGCGCTTATATCCCGTACGACCGAACGGTAACTCCAATCGCTACAAAATTTGAAATCCGGTAATAATACTCTATTACGGATCCAATGGAACTGGTTTCATCAAATCCCGAGACCGTGCCTCGGAAGGTTATCTTATCGTGTCAATTAAATCGAGCGATTTTCAAAATCGACGAAATTACTTGAAATCCAAATTTTAAAAACTTACTAACCCAATTATAATCCAAATAGAATTTATATCGATATTAGAAACCTTTTCGATTCATATTAAATCACAAATTCAATTATTTACACTATTCCAATATTAAATTTCACTACTAAATTAATATATATAGTTTCAAAAATTTAATTTATCGACTTTTAATTCCATTCAAAAATCCACTATCATCACTCTAATTCAAATAGAGTTTAAATCAACTTAAGAAATCATTTCCATTCACATTTAACTCCAGATTCACATATTTACCCAATTTCGAATATTAAATTTACTATTTATCAAATTCAATTAATCGCTATATTTGAAATTTTAACCCATTTCACTAAGTCAACCAAAATCTCCATATTCAAAATAAATTAATATTTCAAATTCAACATTTAAAAATAAAATTAACATTCAAAACCAAACGACCAAAATTCTGGGTCATTACATTCCTCCCCCCTTAAAAGAATTTCGTCCCCGAAATTGCTAAGATAGGAAAAATGCTCCAAACCCATTTCTTTTCAAAACCATTTGGTTAAAATTCTACTATTACCATTTCCTAAGTCCTTTAGATTCACCCAAAACCACAAATTACTATTTATTCATCAAATTCCATTATATCAAACTATAATTTCAAATCAAAATTAGTTAACAAAAATTTTTCAAAAATTTTCTAACACCCTAAATTTCTGAAATTTTTTGACAGAGTCTCCCCTATACGGAGAGCCTTTTACAATATCACAAATATGATAAATATAATATACATCGACCTACACGGTCAGAAACACAATATATATTAATATTTGTCTCATTTTCGCTTTCAATGCATAAGCGTACCTTATATTAGCGTTATTAAGCGAGTTCGCTTAATTTATATGCAATTACGCAACCAAAATCTATCCAAACAGCTCTCGGTACCTGTACTTACTCAAAATAAGCATATAAGTTTCATAACCATGAAATTTTATAACATTCCATTCCTTTAATGTAACAACCCTGGTTTTGAAGATTACCTATAAATATTAAATTATAATGGTAGTTATGATTTAATAGTGTGAACTAAAATCAAAATTGGAGATTTAAAATTGTTTATTTCACATAAACAATGGATTTCAGAAATAAAATGAGAAAAATAAAGTTTTAAAACTTTAACTTGGTTGTTTGTGAGAAATATGAATGAAATATGATTTTTAATTAGTGAAATACAACGATTCTTGTAATTATCGCCAAATGCTTCTTTTATTAATTTTCAAAAGAAGTATTTGTTTTAATATGTGTATATTATAAATAAAAAGTTGAAATCTTGTTTAAAAAATAAGTTTTGGTTATAAAATTGATGTTAGAATGATTTATTACATTTTCTATGTAGGAAAATAATTTTTATAAAAATTATTGGAGCTAAAAATGGTGTTTTATGCATTTATTTGTGTAAATTGGTTATTTATGTAAAATAAGAGTTTTTAATACTAAAAATAATTTTTAGAACTAAAAATTTATCTTTTTTTATTAAGTGTAAAATATTTTAATTAGCATGTAAGTATATTTACATGATTTGTTTGTGTTAAAAACTTGAAGAAAATGTCATTTGTTTTATTAACATAAGTGTGTATATTTAGTTTATTGTTTAATTAATTAACATAGGCTTAGTTAATTGATTTGGATCCAAAGCCCATTAGTTTGCATAGCCAGAAATGAGAAAGATATCTCCTGTACGTACATTTTATCTTCTTCCTCTCCAGAAAGAGGAAGAAACCAGAAAATAGCAAACTCCTCCAAAATTTCAAACCTAAAACTTTTAATCTTCAAATATCTTCAAATAAGCTGCTACTTTTATCAAATCTAAAGAGAAATCAAAAGGTTCTTGAGCTTCAATTTTGCCTAAAGTCGCCATAATTGCTTGTTAATCTACTTCTATTTTCTAGAAAGGTGAGAAATCACAAATGCTTGCTAAAACAATGAAGTCGGTAAGTTGAAATTGCTGAGATTCAGCGTTTAAAACTCTGTTTTAGTCCAACTTTGAAACGACGCAGATTCTTCGTTTCAAATCGAATTTGAGTGATTCTTTTTGCAAATTTAAGTAGGAGTGTTGAATTACGTTCCAGAAAAATTTCATGATAATCTGGATTCGTTTGCTATTTCGAAACTGGTGTCGAACTTAATTTAATGATTTCATGATAATCTTCAACTTAATTTTTATATAAAACACACAATTTTACCCTTCGAGCGAAGAGGGAGGAGAATTAAGTGATTAGATAAAACGCGTGCTATGAACATGTGCGTTTATCTTTTCAGTTAATTCCTAATCTATTCGTTTGATCGTTTTGACCTTCGGGTCTGGTTTACTGATGAGATGAGGTAAATTTTGTACTGCTTCGAGTGTGGAATTGACTAACGGTTAGTAAACCGTTTAGTGCGAACGTGTGGTATGGGACACACGTTAACACTTTGCGGGTTCCTATCCGAGGGGTCTGTGACACATATTGCCAGTTAGTGGTGTCCAGTACTGGGCCTCCGGACCTTCGCCATTACGGTTTGTTGCCTTCGGGTTTGTGCCTTCTGTTTATTGCCTTTGGGTTTGTGCCTTCGGGTTTATTGCCTTTGGGTTTGTGCCTTCGGGTTTGTTGCCCTATAGTATCGCTTTTGGAGTTGGTCCTACATCACCGCTCGAGAGATACTTGGGTTTGTCGCCTTCGGGCTTATGGATCCTTGTTTATACAGTACTGAGCATGTGCATCTTTTGTTTCTTTGATATTTATATTTTCCTAGAGTATCGCCTTTCAGAGTAGGTCCTTTGAACCACACGATACATCGCGATTGCCTTGTGTAAACTTGTGTTACCTTCATTGGTATTTGTTATTTTCCTTTTTGGCTTAATTTGGGATATTCATATCCTTTGTTTATTTGAGTTGCCGATGATACGAGGCTTGTTATGATTCATCTTTTGCTAGATGATCGTGTTATCTCTTTTAGAGATTATTGTGGTACTTTATGACCTTGCATGTTCATTATCATTTAGCTTATCTAATTGATTGTTTAGTTAGCCTGACCCGTGTATTTTTATACTCGGGTCAGACCGAGGTGTTTCAGGTTAGGTGCTTCGGACTTAGCCTATTTTCTTTTGCTTCCGCATGGACTTTGCTTTCTGCATATCCGCTAGCCTATCTTATTTAGCTTTTTATTGTCCTTATCTATTGACACTCTGATCTATGTATTATTCATTTGGACTCATGTATGAGTAGTGGTCGTCATACCACTTTGTTGTATCATTTTGGATTTTTACTGGAGATGTATTTGTATTTAGACATATGTATGTCATTCTGCTATTCTGTGATGTTCTACATTGAGTTGTTATATTTTGTTCTGATAGATCTTATAGCCATTATAGTTTTGTATTAAGTATCTATTGGATATGTCGATCCACATGAGAAAAATAATATATATGCTGCATTTATCAATGTATCCAGTAGATAGTTAAGACAAGACTATAGATGGTCGATCCTATCTAGCTCTATTCTTCGTATTAGCAAACGGTATTACCTAGTAATACTCTTTGCTAATGTGGGTCTCGGAGTGGGGCATTACAGCTTGGTATCAGAGCGAGGTTTAGAACAAAATATGATAAACATAGAATATAACTATATAGTATGATATATCTTGGTATAATACAAGTGTTACAAATCTTTCCTTCGTGCCTTGGGATAGATAAGTTAGGAATACGTCTAGGAATGCCCTTTTAAATCCGTAGTATTCCATATTGAATTATCTACCTCTATCCTATGCTTAAATCTTTTCTTATCTTAACTTTCAGCTCATGGCTAGAAGAGGTAGAGGACGACGCTCGGATGTTGGGCAATCCAGCGGCTCGCATCCGGATGGCATTTATATGTCTGCCGATCAGTTTATGGAGTTATTTAGGAGCACTCAGCCCCCAGCTCCTACTTGAGCTTCTCCTCCATGCAAGTCTGTCTTTGCACGCTTATGTAGTGATTTCTCTCATCTCGGAGGAAAGCCGTTCAAAGGCTCCGAGTCCGTTCTTGAGGTCCAAGCTTGGATTCGTACGTGCGAGCGCATCTTCTCTCGCATGGATCTTTCTGATCACGATAGAGTTCTTGTAGCATCTAGCCTATTGCAAGAGCGTGCCCTTGATTGGTACGAGCTTCTCATATCCGAGCTCGATGAGACTACTCTTTCTTGGACTCAGTTTCAGGAATGATTCGAGCTCAAATTTGTTCCTGAATCTGAGAAAGCTTTATTAGCCAGTCGCTTCCTCGAGTTGAAGCAAGGGAAGTCTTCTGTTTTTGAGTATGTTTCTTCTTTCGAGGACTTGTCCAAGTATGGTCTCGAGTATATTAGCACCTCCTATAAGAAGAATCTGAAGTTTGTTTCTGGTTTGAAGAAATATTTGAAGAAGTCTTTAATGCTCCAGCTCAAGCTGTCTTTTGAGGAGTTAGTTGACTCGGCTCTTCACCTTGAAGCCGTCAAGAAGGAGCGAGATAGTAGTGATGAGGTGGAGGTTCCTAAGAACCCAAATAAGAAGCAGTTTCCATTTCAGAAGTCCAAGTCTTTTCCTTCCAAGAAGAAGAAGACTGGTGGTTCTAACTCTCAGACTCAGACTACTGGAACACCTTCCATTCGGAAGTGTTTCAATTGTGGTTCTCCTGATCATATGATTCGAGCTTGTCTAAGCCTCTTTTCTGCCGCTATTGCAAGAAGGAAGGTCATCATGTTTCCACCCGCCTTACTATTCCTGCCAGTGCCAAGTCTGGAAAGCTTTATGCTGCTAAGGCTTCTAGAGGTTCTTCTCAGCCCAGAGGTACATCTCCTTCTGTTCTTGAAGGTACATTATAATTTCATGATCGTTCTATTCGAGTCCTCTTCGATACGGGTGCGTCACACTCATTCGTTTCGAAGGAGCGCGTTGATGCTGTTCCATTGGATGTTTCTTGTTTGGTTACTTCACTAAGGATTGCGAATCCTATCGGGGGATGTGCAATCCTTAGTTTGATTTGTAATGATGCTGAGATTTCTTTATGTGGCTTTTCTTTTCGTGCGAATCTGCACGTTATTTCTTATTTGGGATTTGATATGATTTTGGGTGTGGACTGGCTAGTGCGATACGATGCCAGGATTATTTGTTCTGAGAGAATTTTATATCTTCGACATCCAGATTCGTCTACTCAGCTATCACTTGTTCTTCGGAATGTGGATAATTCCGAAGTGGCTTTATATTCTCTAGACTCACGAGAAGCTAATGATATATCTCGTATTCCTATTGTTTGTGACTTCTCTGATGTATTTGAGCCTGTTTCGGGTTAGCCACCCAAGCGGGCAAATTGAGTTCCACATTGATCTCATTCGAGGCGCGCAGCCATTTAGTCGTCCTCCCACAAGGATGTCCATAAAATAAAATGAGGAACTCAAGAAGCAGCTTTTAGAGCTTGAGTCCAAGAAATTGATTCGGTCTAGTTCATCACCGTGGGGTGCTGCGGTTGTATTTGTGAGGAAGTCTGATGGTACTCTTAGGCTTTGTGTTGACTATCGCAAGCTTAACGAGTTGACCATCAAGAATAGGTATCCATTACTTAGGATCGACGATATGTTCGATCAATTGAGTGGTGCTAAGGTCTTTTCTCAGCTCGACCTTGCCACTGGTTTTCATTAGTTACAAGTTGCGGAGGATAGCGTTCCTCTTACAGCTTTCCGCACTCGTTATGGTTCTTTTGAGTGGCTTGTTATGCCATTTGGTTTGAT